>JASDDO010000024.1:130698033-131298033 GCA_030015575.1 Agapanthus africanus | reverse complement strand
AACGGACTAATGCGTCCTTAAACACACCCATATGGACTGTGGGGTCCTTAAACCCATGGACTTATGCGTCCTTAAACTACCGATGGACCGCAATGTCCTTAAACTACCAATAGACCACTACGTCCCTAAACTGGCAATGGACCTCCATGTCCCTAAACTGGCAATGGACCACTATGTCCCTAAACTGGAACAATAGAGCCCAAATGCTCTTTTGTCGGATCTAAACGATCCCGTTAAGTCGATCTTAGTCCCAAACTGGACTAACGTATCCTTAGCAACTGTTTAAGTTGATCTTAGCCTCAAATATGGCTAACGTATCCTTAAACCTTCAAACAGACTTTAGTCCCAAATTGGACTATGAATCCCCCCAATCAACTTTGGTTCAAGGGTACATCTCTGAACTCCTCTGACACCTGTCGTTGTAATCCTTCAACGTCGTCAGAGAGGTGATGGGTCCCGACGGCCATACATTCATGGACCACTATGTCCCTAAACTGGAACAATAGAGCCAATTGCTCTTTTGTCGGATCTAAACGATCCCGTTAAGTTGATCTTAGTCTCAAACTAGACTAACGTATCCTTAACAAACGTTTGAGTTGAACTTGGCCTCAAATATGGCTAACGTATCCTCAAACCAAACCCCCAAACCCAAATCTAAGATAATACGGATTTGGACTAGTCCACGCCCTACGGGCGACGACATAACTCGGTCTCCGTAAACAATCCACGGGCAACAAAACACAAAACAAACACCCACGACACGAAGGGACCATCTGGAGAAGGAGAAAGTTGTTACCGCAATACGGTAGCGTAATTAACTGCAGGGGCTTGCGCCTGCAGGGAAGAGCGTCCCCACAATCAAAAAGCCCTCAAACGAGGGGGAATCTGACGAAGTCTGCTACATCGGACGCATCCGTCTAAACCTCCGATACACGGTGCCATAAATCAACTTGGCATCTTCGGAGAGGTGGACGGATAGCACCAATTAGCATCTGCCCCGAACCTCAGGCATAGACGTCCCCGCGTCTTGGCCGTCTTTCGGAGGGGAACAGTAGCCCATGTAACATATTACATATATGGGATCCTGATCCGGTATCTCATACCCAGGACGTTGAGGATACTGAAAAACAGTTCTCGGTAATGAATACTTCCGAAGAAGATGCATTATCATGCACTTTCTTCGTTAGGACGGCACGGGAATCCTGGTAATCTCCTATTTCATGCTCGGTCTTATAACAATTATAAGTTGGAGCGGGACCAACGTTCCCCAGCTCAGTGTAACAAGCGGGTTCGGTCAATACATCCATATTATTATCTTGATTAAGGCGTGACATGGTCGCTACCTGGAAAGAGAGAGAGAAGAAAACACCCAGCGTATGCTCTTGAAAGATTAGATTGGTTATTAATTTATCTAATTAGGATGGCTCCCGCTGTTTTAATCAAATCTTCCTTCAAACCCTAAAAGGAAAGACTAGCCGGGATTAATTACACCCTACAATTTCGCCAATCTTTCAGCCAGGCCAGTGCCGGTAGCTTGAGGGAGGTTCCCCGTACTTTCGCACGGACCTAATTAAAATAAACCTCGTTTTCCCAGGGACGTAACCCCGTTAACACCTTTCTAGACACCTACTTGATCGGCTAATTGTGATATGTAAAACTCTCCCAGGAGTAACTCTTACTCGCAGTGGGTATCGGGATCCAACTATCTCATAGAAGGTATGCAATCTCATTGCAAATTTCAACACTTGAAATTCCCAATAATGGTTTTTACCCCTAGCGTCCTATGACCTTGACGGAGGCCGAACTACCCATAGTGCGCTAGTCAAGTTCAACCCGTTCATTTCTTGATTGAATTAAACCCACCCGCACGACCCTTGACAGAGGCCAAACTACGCCGTACGAATACCCTAATCCAATCGCATCGTATGCTGGAAGATAAGCACCAGTCAGCTACCGTACACTACACCTTGACGGACGCCAAACTATCGCAGCACGAATACTAAGTAGTATTTATCTGAAATGATGGAGGGCTACGCAGGTTTTTAAGAAAACCATGAGCATAATGAACTTGATATCGTTGTAGAATCGAGTGATTTTGAAAAGGAGTGTTTTTTAGGCTTTTACTAGTTTTGCTAAACAGGCCCTCCCGGTGAAGGGATCTCGGCTCTTTCCTTATCGAATAAGGTGCAGGATATTCACAATACCACTATGCAAATCAAAAACTAGAAAAGCAATAAAAAGTCAAAACCGAGGGTTGTAGTATCTGCCAGTTATTGCTAAAGTGGTTAATAAAAAGACAAAACCGAGGGTTGTAGCATCTGTCAGTTATTGCTAAAGTGGTCACTCCCGGTGAAAGGATCTCGGCTCTTTCCTTATCGAATAAGGTGCTGGATATTCTACAAGGAATACCGCTATGCAAATTAAGAACTAGAGCTACCAGTTTTTAAAACAAGTTTCTACAATATCTTTAGGTTTATTTTATTTCATTATTCTCATTAATGAAGTCCAATTTATTATACTTCCCAAGCATCACATATAAAACGAAAGCAGCAATATTAATTATATCTCATATATATATTATATAGGCATTCGTCTGAACATATCACAGTGATCACATCATAGAGCAGCAGAAGATAACATATGAAATATTGGATATACTAGGATTTCCGTGTTTTTAAATTAAGCCTGTATAAAACACGGATTCCACGGTCGTGATGAATAGCCAAACCCACATCCCTAGACCCCTACGAGAGCGGCAAGCAACCCTACCAATTCTAGAGTTAGGAAACCCAGTCTCGACTCCTCTAGATGGTCTCCCACTGGTTTACTATAAATAGCCAAACCCACATCCAGTGTCCTACCACTTGTAAAATTTACTATAAATCACACGCGCGGAATTTAGTAAAACAATATAAAAAGGGTAAGCAGTATATTTAATTATCTGTACAAAAAAATTGGTTTTGCGTCAATCGGGTTTCAGGTTTGCTAGTTATGGTCATTTCATTTTAAGTGTTCACTGCGGGAAATCCAGTTTCTGAACTGGAAATCCGTTTCGTAACACGTTTTACTCCTAATTGGGAGCATAATTAGGCGACGCTACAGTTGGATAATATGTAGATTTAACAGTTAGGTTTCCAACGTATCATACGGATCGATAACATCCACTGTGTACTGGGAGTTATGCAATGTTTAATGTCGGGATATGCGTTCTGTCCCTGCTTGGGACTGCAGTATATACTGATGGTTTAAAATGTGATTAAAATAGAAAACGATGATAAAAATGAATGAAACCACTTTCAATATTTATCTAACAGATTTATCTTCGCCACGGTATAGGGTTCCGCATAATATCATTTTCACACAGTGCTATAACAACATTTTAATTCCGGTGTCAACAAATGGTACTGCTCTGGACTGCAATCCAGAGTCAAATCTTGCTTCAGTTTGCATTATCGTAACAAAACAATATTCGGTAACCATCTATAGAGGGTTAAGGGTCATTTAGTTGGCTTTGATATAAGTTCGGGAATGTTTCATTCCGAGTTATATTCATTTAATTATGAATTTTACAATGCAAGGTATATTGCAGTTTTCAGATTTTACGATGTATCTTGGGACGTCCCTTTATGTATGAAACATCAATAATATCAATTCAAATTTATACGTGACGTTTATTAACAGCAAAGGAATGTATTGGTTATAAATTCCAGTATTTTCAATTGGGTTTTAATTATGATAATCGCGGCTATCTTCTAGAACACAAACTTATTTAAATCAAGATTAACATTTATCAACTCGATTAATATAATTATATATATAGGTATAGCATAATTTAGCAAGTGAGAGAGTTCACTTACCTCAGTCGCTGATATAGAAGCGACACTGCTTGCGGACTTCGTCTCGACACACGAGACGATGCGATGCGGGACACGGCGCGTGGCGCGAGCGCGATGCATGGAGATCCGGTACTGGGCACGGTGACGATGCGAGTGTGACACGGTAGTGGGCGTGGTCTTGGCTTGGTGCGTGAGACACGGTACCGAGCACAGTCTGGACTTAGGGCGTGGTGCGGGAGTGGCACGGCGCGTGCACTGGATCGGTCACGTATGGCACAGGGGCTGGGTACAAGGCGCAATACGTCCGGGTATGCGGTGACACGGAGGCGGTCACGGTGCTAGCTGCGGCACGGGATGGGGTCGCGGTGGTCACGACGGGGAGCTCAGACGGCAGTGGCTCCGCGATGGAGTTGCGTCAGGGAAGTTGTGGCGTTGTGTTGGTGACGAGGAGGAGATAAACGACGTTGTTGGAGGTCGGCGGTGTAGTCCCTCACGGTCGGAGGCGGGGACGAGCTGTTGGGGGTGAAGTAGGGAAGTAGGGTCGGAGGGGCCGTCGGCGCTCTGGAGTTTGCAGGGGTGCACGGGCCCAAGAGGTATGCAGGCGATGACGGCGAGGCGCGGCAACGATGGGTCGGGTTCTTGGGTTCGTCGTGGTCTCATCGTCGGGGATGCAGCGAGAGGGAGATGAGCGAAGTCGATGACGTGGGTTAGGCGGTATGGTAGCGACGACGGCGAGGAGGCAGCGATGGTGATGATGGTAGTGGTGCTGTGTCGGTGACGAGGAGGAAGAAGAGGAGGAGATGAAGGCAGTGCTGGCGGTGGTCGCGGCGAAGGATAGAGCTGGGTTGGTAGAGGCGGTGGGGGAGCTCCGGCGGTGGGTTTATGTCAGGCCCCGCTTCCCAAAATACGGAAAACGAGGGATGACTAGGCCAGTCATGCTCCTACGGTCAAGGAATCATCCCGCTGTAGTCACACTTCGGCTTCTAGCATTACACGGTAATCAGTAAATAAAGCGCAGTGGTAAAGGAATCACATCACTAATTTATTACATTAATATTCCATTGTTCACAAATTACAGATAATAAGAACAAAATACTAACCAAAGTCAAACTCACGATCACTTTTATGGAAAGCAGAAAAATAGGAAGTACACCAGACTATATCTCTGTGAACTCGAAAGGTAGATTTGTCTCCTGCGCTGGTCCTCCCGCGGGATCTGAGCATGCATACTCAGGTCGTCAGAGCGACACAATAACAATATTATTATAATAAGATGAAACAGGTATATGAGGTAATACTGGTGTAGGAGCAATGCAAGTAATCACTATGTCACTATATAATGCAGAATATGTTATGTGTCCCTATCGGTCTCTAGGTCATGTTTGAAATCACATAGTGGAAGGAGGATCATGTTTAACAGGAGTCTCGTACATACCCGAGACAACGGCCCACATGCCCGGGACATAACCCTGTCAGCCGGATCGCTAGATCCTACCCTACACGTATCAGTATCACGGTTCGAATGATCATCCTCTAAACACGGTCCCGCTAAATACGATACTCTTTCCACTTTGATTTCCCCCTTTTCCCCAGGTTTACACTATTTACGATATTGATCTAGTTGTGTACAAGTATACCAATGGCACGGTTTCATCACTGTTCACTGTATCAATCATTGTCACGAATATTCACTTTCCATTGGTGTACTCGTCACTCCTAAACCAATATCTATCACGCACGATAATGCAATGTCCACACGCACTAACACCGAGTATATGGCAAGGGTATGATATATGTATTGTATGCTACCAATAAGCTCTATAAGTTATGAATCAACATGCATGTCATTAACTAAAGTAATTTGCATAAATTAATATGTTAAGAATTCAGCAAAATGATACAAGTAAGATAATTAGAACACTCAGTCAGCAATTCATCAAAATTTGTTTCAGTTTAATCGGGATTCCGGTTATCAAGATATAGCTATTTCATTTTAAGTGCTCGCGGCTGGAAATTCAGTTTCAGAACTGAACGTCCGTTTCGCGACACGAATTGCACCCGATTGGGATCAGAATTTAGCGATACTACTGTTGAATGAAATCTAGGGTTTCTAATGGAGTATTCAACGCAATAGACGGATTCTCAATCACATCTGTACGTTAAAAGTTATACACAGTTTAACCTCAGTGTGCCATTTCAGAATCTGTTCTGGACAGTTATACGTTCTGCCCTTTTAAATACAGTTTAAAATAGCAAACGGCGATGAATCGGAATGGAACCACCAGTTTTTTTCAACTAACAGAATTATCTTTAATATACTACTGGGTTCCGTAACATACGACTTCAGGAAACACAGTGACACAGGTCTTTAGACAGAACACAATAATCAGAAACGCTCTGGACTGCAGTCCAGAGTCGCCTTCCGATCTAATTATCTTCACAGTTACAGAACGGAAATCATTAGAATTTTATATAGGGTTAAAGTTCGTCGAGTCGGCTTCGATTTAAGCCCTCGAACATATCATTACAGTATGTATATAATTTATGGTGATTTTATTCGTTTTCAGGTACGAGAGAATTCTAGTTTTGACGGCATATTTGGGGGTATCAATTTTTGTCACTAACAATCGTATTTTCCAGCGAGATTCATACACGATATTTATCATCGAAAGGGCCAACAGAAAATATCAGTTTCCGTCAAAATAAACTATTATTTCCATTGAGATCTAGCATCGAACACTTAGGTCACAATACGTATCGGGAATCGGTAAATTCGTAAACTAGATTATTTAAGTTTATACCACTATTATTTTAGCATGAAGCAAGTAAACACTTGCCTGGAAACGTCTCGGGGTCATACGGCAGCAGTAGCGTCACGGACGCGTGACGTACGCCGTGTAACGGATTCTCGCGACCTTGGTTCGAAACACGGGTTTTACGTCGGAGTTTCCTAGAGTCGTCTTGTGCGCGCTGGAAGTGTAGAATAGGCTCTGTGGATCTCTTGAGTAGTGCTGAGATTGACGATGGTCGGTGGCGGCGCTCCGGCGAAGTGCAACAGTGAAATGTTTGGAAATGGGTTTGGGTGATCTTGGGTTTTGTGTGGTTTTGGAGAGAGGGAGAGATTAAGCAGTGGGGCTTGGGAATTATGGTGAGGGTGATGATGCTGAGGAGGTGGAGGTTGCAGTGGGTTGTTCGAGGTTGGGGGCTCGGTGGGTGTAGAGAGAGATGAGAAGTGAGTTGGAGAGGGAGAGTGACGAGAGGAGTTGGAGACGAGGTTGAAATCGTGGGTGTAATGGCAGGAGCGGGGGCATGGGCGTGGGCGTGAGGCGCGGCGGAGGGATAGGATTGCGCGCAGGAATGGGAAGTTACCGTTGAAAAATTTAAAGAAGATGAACAGGGGGTAGCGGGTCGGGTCTGATGGAGGCGAGCCAAAGGGATTGGGCCGGTAAAAAAAACAATTCCCTTTAAAAACTTCGTGGGCTGCAGGGGGAGAAACGGGCCGGCTCAAATTCAAAAATAATTTTGAGTGGGCTGAGGGAAATTAAAGGGAATGGGCTGAGGGTTAAATTTATTAAGGAATTTATTAAGTAAAGTGTGTGTGGGCTGAGTAAGACTTAGGGTTTTAAATAATGGGTTAGGATTTTATTGATAAAATTTTGGTTTTAATTTACTCTGGCTTTGATTTAAATCCTGGGTTAGGCTTTGAGGGTTTGGACAGATATACACATTAAGCTTAAACAACCAATTCAAAATATGAAGGAAAAAGAAAAGAAACCAATGGAAATCAGAGAATAGGAAACTTTTATTAGGATGGAATAGGAGATTTACATCTTACCCCCCTTAACAAAATTTCGTCCTCGAAATTTAACAAGGATACAAGAATACAATGTACTAAACAAAGAGATGTGGATAACGATCACGGATATCTTCCTCCCGCTCACAGGTGGATTCTCCTGGGGAACGACCGCCCCAAGACACTCGGACTAAAGGAATGACCTTATTCTTCAGCACTTTCTCTCTGCGGTCGAGGATGGTAGTAGGCTGCTCCTCGTATGATAGATCGGTACCCAGAACTAGTTCCGAATGGTCCAGGACATGGCTCTCATCCCGGACATAACGCCGCAACTGTGACACGTGGAAGGTATTGTGCACACCAGCTAGCGATGAAGGCAAGGCAAGTCGATAGGCCACTTCTCCTACCGCTCTAGCACCTCAAAAGGTCCGATAAAGCGGGGACTGAGTTTTCCCCGACCTCCGAACCTGATAACCCCACGAGTAGGGGAAATCTTTAAGAACACATGATCTCCGACTTCAAATTCTAGTGCCCTTCTGCTGGTATCTGCCCAACTCTTCTATCGATCCTGAGCCGCCTTGATGCGCTGTCTGATCATTTGGACTTTGTCAACTGTCTGAACAATGAGTTCGGGGCCCAGTAATCTTCGTTCTCCCACATCATTCCAACATACTGGGGATCGGCACTTCCGCCCGTAAAGTGCTTCAAAAGGAGCCATCTGAATACTAGCCTGATAACTATTATTGTAAGAGAATTCGACTAGGTGCAGATGGTCCTCCCAGGAACCCTGAAGGTCCAACATACAGGCCCTCAACATGTCCTCGAGAGTCTGAATCGTATGCTCGGATTGTCCATCCGTCTGTGGGTGATAAGCTGTGCTGAATTTAAGGCGGGTTCCCAAACTCTCCTGTAAGCTCTTCCAAAAGTGCGACAAGAATCTCGTGTCCCGGTCTGACACAATGCTGACTGGAACACCGTGAAGTCGTACAATCTCCTGCATATATCTTTCTGCCAATGATTCTGTCGATTGTCCCACCCGGAAAGGTAGGAAGTGTGCAGCTTTTGTGAGGCGATCGACGATAACCCAAATGGCGTTATTGCCCCTAGGGCTCCGTGGTAAGGCCGTCACGAAATCCATAGTAATGTGCTCCCACTTCCATTCAGGTATCGGCAATGGTTGTAATAATCCTGTTGTCCTCTGATGTTCCGCCTTCACCTGCTGACATACCAAGCACATGGATACGAACCTCGCAATTTCCCGCTTCATTCCGTTCCACCAAAAGTGCTGCTTTAGGTCCTGATACATTTTTGTACCTCCTGGATGCACAGAATATGCTGAACTGTGTGCTTCGGCCAAAACTTCTTCTCGAACATCTCCTTTAGGTACGCAGAGTCTGCTACCGAATCTCAGGGAGCCATCTTCATGTATAATCAAATCCGTTCTCAGTCCAGCTTCCACTTGCTCTCTGAACTTTTGCAATCGGGGATCATCCGCTTGTGCAATCTTGATGCGATCCACCAGGGAAGATTGCACCTGTAGTTGCCAAAATTGACTGAGTGCGTTCGGCGTAACGACCTCAAGTTCAAGTCTCTGGAAATCCTCAATAATGCTCCTCTGATCGGTCAACATCATGACCGCTAGTTTGCGATTGAGCGCATCTGGTACAACATTGACCTTCCTCGGGTGATACTGAAGGTCCAAGTCATAATCTGCCATCAGCTCTAGCCATCGGCGCCGCCTCATGTTTAGTTCCTTCTGAGTGAAAACGTATTTTAAACTTTTGTTATCTGTGTACACTTCCACTTTCTCACCCAAAAGATAGTGCCTCCAAATCTTCAATGCAAATACTACCGCAGCTAACTCCAAGTCATGTGTAGGGTTGTTCTTCTCGTGGTTTCTCAGTTGTCGAGAGGCGTAAGCAACCACTCAGCCGTGCTGCATTAGAACACAGCCTAAACTCTTCCCTGAGGCATCACTGTGTATCTCCAAACCACTGGAATTATCTGGTACGGTAAGAATAGGCGCCGTGGTTAACTTCTGCTTCAGTGTGTCAAATGCTTGAGTGCATTCCTCTGTCCACGTAAACGGCACGTCCTTCCGTGTCAGCCTCGTCAATGGTTCCGTGATTCTTGAGAAATCTTGGACGAATCTCCGATAATAACCTGCCAATCCCAGAAAACTCCTGATCTCAGCCACTGACTTCGGCGTTGGCCAATCTCTGACAGATTCTATCTTTGCCGGATCCACCGAGATGCCTTCGCCCGAAACAATATGTCCCAAAAACTGAACCTTGTCGAGCCAGAATTCACACTTGCTCAGCTTCGCATACAGCTTCTCTTCCCGAAGAGTTTGTAGTACCGTGCGAAAATGTTCGGCGTGCTCTTCCCGGGTCTTCGAGTAGACAAGTATGTCATCGATAAACACAACGACAAACATGTCCAAGTACTTTGCGAATACTCTGTTCATCAAGTCCATGAATATTGCTGGGGCATTGGTAACACCGAACGACATCACAAGAAACTCGTAGTGTCCGTATCGGGTCCTGAAAGTCGTCTTGCATACATCCTCGGCTGCTACTCTGATTTGATGATATCCAGAACGGAGGTCCAACTTCGAGAATACCTTGGCTCCACTTAGCTGATCGAATAGGTCGTCAATGCGCGGTATTGGGTACTTGTTCTTTATTGTGACCTTGTTCAGCTCCCGATAATCTATACACATTCGCAGCGATCCGTCCTTCTTCTTTACTAACAGGACTGGTGCACCCTACGGTGAAGCACTCGGCCGAATAAATCCCTTCTCCAATAGTTCTTCAACCTGCTTCTTCAATTTCGCCAACTCAATTGGTGCCATTCGGTATGGGGCCCTGGATACTGGGGCTGTACCTGGAATCAAATCGATTGAGAACTCCAAGATTCAAGGAGGTGGTAGACCTGGTAGATCTTCGGGAAATACATCCAGAAAGTCCCGAACAATTTCTGGGACTGGGCTCTTATCAATCTCCATAGCTGTCAGCTCCTTGGGCTTTGCTCTGTACTTAGCTGGCTCCAAAGATTCGCTTCCGCCCTCGAAAATAAACTCCGGGTGATTAGGGATGCGGAAGATCACCTTCCTTGCCCGACAGTCGATAACTGCATGGAAAGTGCTCATCCAATCCATCCAGAGAATTGCGTCGTAACTGCCTGTCCCGATCAAAAGGAAATTCGCATAGAATTCCCTGCCACACACTACAACTGGGCATAATCTACATTCTCGACTAGATATTATAATGCCATTACCCGTATGAATTTCCCATCCCTTGGTTAGTGGTTCATGTGGTATTGAGTGTGTATCAGTGAAATGCTCAGACAAGAAACAATGCGATACTCCCGAATCAAATAATACTCTAGCAGGTAAGGAATGTACGAGTAGAGTACCTGTAACCACGTCTCTTGACGCCTCAGCCTGCTCGGCGGTCAAGGTGAAAGCCCGTCCCTGACCGCGACCTGTAAAGGGTTGCCTCTGCTCCTGCGGCTTCTGCTGTGACGGTCCCGAACCTCCTTGTATCTCTGCTCGCTCAGGGCAACTGTTAATCCTGTGCTGACTGGAACCGCAAATCAATCACTGTCCCTTGGCACGGCGACAGTCCTTCTGGGTATGCCCTCCTCTACCGCAATAGCCGCAAACTACGCCCTGTCTCTGGGGGCGATGCTGTGGTACGAACGGGCGCTTCATTTGTGCCGTTCCTGCTCTGTGAACCGGTATGGCTCCTCGAGAAGGCGCGTGGGTACGTGCTGGAACGACTAGGGGTCTTCTGAATTTGTTAATCAATTGCTCCTGAACTCTCGCCGCGTTGAGTACCTGTGCGAAAGTCTGCAAATCCAACGATGCAATCAACTGCTGCAACTCGAAATCTAACCCCTGAAGGAAGCGTCTGGCCCTGGTGGCCTCTGATTTGACCATGTATGGAGCAAAGCGGCTCAGACGATTGAACTCTGCCGCATATACGTCCACTGGGCGTCCATTCTGCTTCAAAAGAATAAACCTTTCTTCCATTTCTGCCTTGGCTGTGGGAGGAAAATAATGATCTAGGAAGCACTCCTTAAACTTGCTCCATTCAGTCGGCTCATCAAGTCTGCTTTCTTCCACCGACCACCATGTACGGGCTTCGTCTTCTAATTGAATCTTTATCACGTCCACTCTGTCTTCCTCTGGAACCCTGGCGGCTGTCAATAAATTCTCCATGTTCACCAGCCATTGCTCAGCCTCAAGGGGTTCAGCTAGCCCTGTGAATGCAGCTGGGTGTAACCGTCGGAAGTCTGATACGGTACCAACCCTAGCCTGATAAGCTGGTGGAGTAGCGCCCTCAGGGGCAGTAATAAGTGCGGAGGGTCCTCCTGCGGCGGTAATCGCCCTGAGTCCCTCAATGAGTAAATCTGTCTTTCTCTCCTGAGCTTCCGCGAGAGTGGTCAGTGCACTAAGTATTCTTTCCGTGCGGTCCTGAGAGCTGGAGTCCGAGGAGGGTTCGTTCGGGGACGTCATATCACTGGAAGATTCAAAAGGATAGGATCAGATTCAATGATGAAAAACAAAAGTAGTGAAACAAGAATAACGTAATACAGTTTAGTTAATGTTATCCCTTGATACTAAACACAGGCTTTGATACCAACTAAACCATGTCACGTCCCGCTTCCCAAAATACGGAAAATGAGGGATGACTAGGCCAGCCATGCCCCTACGGTCAAGGAATCATCCCGCCGTAGTCACACTTCGGCTTCTAGCATTACATAGTAATCAGTAAATAAAGCGTAGTGGTAAAGGAATCACATCACTAATTTATTACATTAATATTCCATTGTTCACAAACTATAGATAACAAGAACAAAATACTAACCAAAGTCAAACTCACGATCACTTTTATGGAAAGCAGAAAAATAGGAAGTACACCAGACTATATCTCCGTGAACTCGAAAGGTAGATCTGTCTCCTGCGCTGGTCCTTCCGCGGGATCTGAGCATGCATACTCAGGTCGTCAGAGCGACACAATAATAATATTATTATAATAAGATGAAACAGGTATATGAGGTAATACTGGTGTAGGAGCAATGCAAGTAATCACTATGTCACTACATGATGCAGAATATGTTATGTGTCCCTATCGGTCTCTAGGTCATGTTTGAAATCAAATGGTGGAAGGAGGATCATGTTTAACAGGAGTCTCGTACATACCCGAGACAACGGCCCATATGCCCGGGACTTAACCCGGTCAGCCGGATCGCTAGATCCTACCCTACACGTATCAGTATCACGGTTCGAATGATCATCCTCTAAACACGGTCCCGCTAAATACGATACTCTTTCCACTTTGATTTCCTCTTTTTCCCCAGGTTTACACTATTTATGATATTGATCTAGTTGTGTACAAGTATACCAATGGCACGGTTTCATCACTGTTCACTGTATCAATCATTGTCACGAATATTCACTTTCCATTGGTGTACTCGTCACTCCTAAACCAACATCTATCACGCACGATAATGTAATGTCCACACGCAATGACACCGAGTATATGGCAAGGGTATGATATATGTATTGTATGCTACCAATAAGCTCTATATGTTACGAATCAACATGCATGTCATTAACTAAAATAATTTGCATAAATTAATATGTTAAGAATTCAGCAAAATGATACAAGTAAGATAATTAGAACACTCAGTCAGCAATTCATCAAAATTTGTTTCAGTTCAATCGGGATTCCGGTTATCAAGATATAGCTATTTCATTTTTAAGTGCTCGCGGCTGGAAATTCAGTTTCAGAACTGAACGTCCGTTTCGCGACACGAATTGCACCCGATTAGGATCAGAATTTAGCGATGCTACTGTTGAATAAAATCTAGGGTTTCTAATGGAGTATTCAACGCAATAGACGGATTCTCAATCGCATCTGTACGTTAAAAGTTATACACAGTTTAACTTCAGTGTGTCATTTCAGAATCTGTTCTGGACAGTTATACGTTCTGCCCTTTTAAATACAGTTTAAAATAGCAAACGGCGATGAATCGGAATGGAACCACCAGTTTTGTTCAACTAAAAGAATTATCTTTAATATACTGCAGGGTTCCGTAACATACGACTTCAGAAAACACAGTGACACAGGTCTTTGGACAGAACACAATAATCAGAAACGCTCTGGACTGCAGTCCAGAGTCGCCTTCCGATCTAATTATCTTCACAGTTACAGAACGGAAATCATTAGAATTTTACATAGGGTTAAATTTCGTTGAGTCGGCTTCGATTTAAGCCCTCGAACATATCATTCCAGTATGTATATAATTTATGGTGATTTTATTCGTTTTCAGGTACGAGAGAATTCTAGTTTTGACGGCATATTTGGGGTATCAATTTTTGTCACTAACAATCGTATTTTCCAGCGAGATTCATACACGATATTTATCATCGAAAGGGCCAACAGAAAATATCAGTTTCCGTCAAAATAAACTATTATTTCCATTGAGATCTAGCATCGAACACTTAGGTCACAATACGTATCGGGAATCGGTCAATTCGTAAACTAGATTATTTAAGTTTGTACCACTATTATTTTAGCATGAAGCAAGTAAACACTTGCCTGGAAACGTCTCGGGGTCGTACGGCAGCAGTGGCGTCACAGACGCGTGACGTACGCCGTGTAACGGATTCTCGCGAGCTTGGTTCGAAACACGGGTTTTACGTCGGAGTTTCCCGGAGTCGTCTTGTGCGCGCTGGAAGTGTAGAGTAGGCTCTGTGGATCTCTTGAGTAGTGCTGAGATTGACGATGGTCGGCGGCGGCGCTCCGGCGAAGTGCAACAGTGAAATGTTTGGAAATGGGTTTGGGTGATCTTGGGTTTTGTGTGGTTTTGGAGAGAGGGAGAGATTAAGCAGTGGGGCTTGGGAATTGTGGTGAGGGTGATGATGCTGAGGAGGTGGAGGTTGCAGTGGGTTGTTCGAGGTTGGGGGCTCGGTGGGTGTAGAGAGAGATGAGAAGTGAGTTGGAGAGGGAGAGTGACGAGAGGAGTTGGAGACGAGGTTGAAATCGTGGGTGTAACGGCAGGAGCGGGGGCATGGGCGTGGGCGTGAGGCGCGGCGGAGGGATAGGATCGCGCGCAGGAATGGGAAGTTACCGTTGAAAAATTTAAAGAACATGAACAGGGGGTAGCGGGTCGGGTGTGATGGAGGCGGGCCGAAGGGATTGGGCCGGTAAAAAAAAACAATTCCCTTTAAAAACTTCGTGGGCTGCAGGGGGAGAAACGGGCCGGCTCAAATTCAAAAATAATTTTGAGTGGGCTGAGGGAAATTAAAGGGAATGGGCTGAGGGTTAAATTTATTAAGGAATTTATTAAGTAAAGTGTGTGTGGGCTGAGTAGGACTTAGGGTTTTAAATAATGGGTTAGGATTTTATTGATAAAATTTTGGTTTTAATTTACTCTGGATTTGATTTAAATCCTGGGTTAGGCTTTGAGGGTTTGGACAGATATACACATTAAGCTTAAACAACCAATTCAAAATATGAAGGAAAAAGAAAAGAAACCACTGGAAATCAGAGAATAGGAAACTTTTATTAGGATGGAATCGGGGATTTACATCTTACCCCCCTTAACAAAATTTCGTCCTCGAAATTTAACAAGGATACAAGAATACAATGTACTAAACAAAGAGATGTGGATAACGATCACGGATGTCTTCCTCCCGCTCCCAGGTGGATTCTCCTGGGGAACGACCGCCCCAAGACACTCGGACTAAAGGAATGACCTTATTCTTCAGCACTTTCTCTCTGCGGTCGAGGATGGTAGTAGGCTGCTCCTCGTACGATAGATCGGTACCCAGAACTAGTTCCGAATGGTCCAGGACATGGCTCTCATCCCGGACATAACGCCGCAACTGTGACACGTGGAAGGTATTGTGCATACCAGCTAGCGATGGAGGCATGGCAAGTCGATAGGCCACCTCTCCTACTCGCTCTAGCACCTCAAAAGGTCCGATAAAGCGGGGACTGAGTTTTCCCCGACCTCCGAACCTGATAACCTCACGAGTAGGGGAAATCTTCAAGAACATATGATCTCCGACTTCGAATTCTAGTGCCCTTCTGCTGGTATCTGCCCAACTCTTCTATCGATCCTGAGCCGCCTTGATGCGCTGTCTGATCATTTGGACTTTGTCAACTGTCTGAACAATGAGTTCGGGGCTCAGTAATCTTCGTTCTCCCACATCATCCCAACATACTGGGGATCGGCACTTCCGCCCGTAAAGTGCTTCAAAAGGAGCCATCTGAATACTAGCCTGATAACTATTGTTGTAAGAGAATTCGACTAGGTGCAGATGGTCCTCCCAGGAACCCTGAAGGTCCAACATACAGGACCTCAACATGTCCTCGAGCGTCTGAATCGTACGCTCGGATTGTCCATCCGTCTGTGGGTGATAAGCTGTGCTGAATTTAAGGCGGGTTCCCAAACTCTCCTGTAAGCTCTTCCAAAAGTGCGACAAGAATCTCGTGTCCCGGTCTGACACAATACTGACTGGAACACCGTGAAGTCGTACAATCTCCTGCATATATCTTTCTGCCAATGATTCTGTCGATTGTCCCACTCGGAAAGGTAGGAAGTGTGCAGCTTTTGTGAGGCGATCGACGATAACCCAAATGGCGTTATTGCCCCTCGGACTCCGTGGTAAGGCCGTCACGAAATCCATAGTAATGTGCTCCCACTTCCATTCAGGTATCGGCAATGGTTGTAATAATCCTGTTGTCCTCTGATGTTCCGTCTTCACCTGCTGACATACCAAGTACCTGGATACGAACCTCGCAATTTCCCGCTTCATTCCGTTCCACCAAAAGTGCTGCTTTAGGTCCTGATACATTTTTGTACCTCCTGGATGCACAGAATATGCTGAACTGTGTGCTTCGGCCAAAACTTCTTCTCGAACATCTCCTTTAGGTACGCAGAGTCTGCTACCGAATCTCAGGGAGCCATCTTCATGTATAATCAAATCCGTTCTCAGTCCATCTTCCACTTGCTCTCTGAACTTTTGCAATCGGGGATCATCCGCTTGTGCAATCTTGATGCGATCCACCAGGGAAGATTGCACCTGTAGTTGCCAAAATTGACTGAGTGCGTTCGGCGTAACGACCTCAAGTTCAAGTCTCTGGAAATCCTCAATAATGCTCCTCTGATCGGTCAACATCATGACCGCTGGTTTGCGACTGAGCGCATCTGGTACAACATTGACCTTCCCCGGGTGATACTGAAGGTCCAAGTCATAATCTGCCATCAGCTCTAGCCATCGGCGCTGCCTCATGTTTAGTTCCTTCTGAGTGAAAACGTATTTTAAACTTTTGTGATCTGTGTACACTTTCACTTTCTCACCCAAAAGATAGTGCCTCCAAATCTTCAATGCAAATACTACCGCAGCTAACTCCAAGTCATGTGTAAGGTAGTTCTTCTCGTGGTTTCTCGGTTGTCGAGAGGCGTAAGCAACCACTCGGCCATGCTGCATTAGAACACAGCCTAAACCCTTCCCTGAGGCATCACTGTGTATCACCAAACCACCGGAATTATCTAGTACGGTAAGAATAGGCGCCGTGGTTAACTTCTGCTTCAGTTTGTCAAATGCTTAAGTGCATTCCTTTGTCCACGTAAACGGCACGTCCTTCAGTGTCAGCCTCGTCAATGGTTCCGCGATTCTTGAGAAATCTTGGACGAATCTCCGATAATAACCTGCCAATCCCAGAAAACTCCTGATCTCAGCCACTGACTTCGGCGTTGGCCAATCTCTGACAGATTCTATCTTTGCCGGGTCCACCGAGATGCCTTCGCCCGAAACAATATGTCCCAAAAACTGAACCTTGTCGAGCCAGAATTCACACTTGCTCAGCTTCGCATAAAGCTTCTCTTCCCGAAGAGTTTGTAGTACCGTGCGCAAATGTTCGGCATGCTCTTTCCGGGTCTTCGAGTAGACAAGTATGTCATCGATAAACACAACGACAAACATGTCCAAGTACTTTGCGAATACTCTGTTCATCAAGTCCATGAATATTGCTGGGGCATTGGTAACACCGAACGGCATCATAAGAAACTCGTAGTGTCCGTATCGGGTCCTGAAAGCTGTCTTGCATACATCCTCGGCTGCTACTCTGATTTGATGATATCCAGAACGGAGGTCCAACTTCGAGAATACCTTGGCTCCACTTAGCTGATCGAATAGGTCATCAATGCGCGGTATTGGGTACTTGTTCTTTATTGTGACCTTGTTCAGCTCCCGATAATCTATATACATTCGCAGCGATCCGTCCTTCTTCTTTACTAACAGGATTGGTGCACCCCACGGTGAAGCACTCGGCCAAATAAATCCCTTCTCCAATAGTTCTTCAACCTGCTTCTTCAATTTCGCCAACTCAATTGGTGCCATTCGGTATGGGGCCCTAGATACTGGGGTTGTACCTGGAATCAAATCGATTGAGAACTCCAAGATTCGAGGAGGTGGTAGACCTGGTAGATCTTCGGGAAATACATCCAGAAAGTCCCGAACAATTTCTGGGACTGGGCTCTTATCAATCTCCATAGCTGTCAGCTCCTTGGGCTTTGCTCTGTACTTAGCTGGCTCCAAAGATTCGCTTCCGCCCTCGAAAATAAACTCCGGGTGATTAGGGATGCGGAAGATCACCTTCCTTGCTCGACAGTCGATAACTGTATGGAAAGTACTCATCCAATCCATCCCGAGAATTGCGTCGTAACTGCCTGTCCCGATCAAAAGGAAATTCGCATAGAATTCCCTGCCACACACTACAACTGGGCATAATCTACATTCTCGACTAGATATTATAATGCCATTACCCGTATGAATTTCCCATCCCTTGGTTAGTGGTTCATGTGGTATTGAGTGTGTATCAGTGAAATGCTCAGACAAGAAACAATGCGATGCTCCCGAATCAAATAATACTCTAGCTGGTAAGGAATGTACGAGTAGAGTACCTGTAACCACGTCTCCTGACGCCTCAGCCTGCTCGGCAGTCAAGGTGAAAGCCCGTCCCTGACCGCGACCTGTAAAGGGTTGCCTCTGCTCCTGCGGCTTCTGCTGTGACGGTCCCGAACCTCCTTGTATCTCTGCTCGCTCAGGGCAACTGTTAATCCTGTGCTGACTGGAACCGCAAATCAAGCACTGTCCCTTGGCACGGCGACAGTCCTTCTGGGTATGCCCTCCTCTACCGCAATAGCCGCAAACTACGCCCTGTCTCTAGGGGCGATGCTGTGGTACGAACAGGCGCTTCATTTGTGCCGTTCCTGCTCTGTGAACCGATATGGCTCCTCGAGAAGGCGCGTGGGTACGTGCTGGAACGACTGAGGGTCTTCTGAATTTGTTAATCAATTGCTCCTGAACTCTCGCCGCGTTGAGTACCTGTGCGAAAGTCTGCAAATCCAACGATGCAATCAACTGCTGCAACTCGAAATCTAACCCCTGAAGAAAGCGTCTGGTCCTAGTGGCCTCTGATTTGACCATGTATGGAGCAAAGCGGCTCAGACGATTGAACTCTGCCGCATATACGTCCACTGGGCGTCCATTCTGCTTCAAAAGAATAAACCTTTCTTCCATTTCTGCCTTGGCTGTGGGAGGAAAATAATGATCTAGGAAGCACTCCTTAAACTTGCTCTATTCAGTCGGCTCATCAAGTCTGCTTTCTTCCACCGACCACCATGTACGGGCTTCGTCTTCTAATTGAATCTTTATCACGTCCACTCTGTCTTCCTCTGGAACCCTGGCGGCTGTCAATAAATTCTCCATGTTCACCAGCCATTGCTCAGCCTCAAGGGGTTCAGCTAGCCCTGTGAATGCAGCTGGGTGTAACCGTCGGAAGTCTGATACGGTACCAACCCTAGCCTGATAAGCTGGTGGAGTAGCGCCCTCGGGGCGGTAATAAGTGCGGAGGGTCCTCCTGCGGCGGTAATCGCCCTGAGTCCCTCAGTGAGTAAATCTGTCTTTCTCTCCTGAGCTTCCGCGAGAGTGGTCAGTGCACTAAGTATTCTTTCCGTGCGGTCCTGAGAGCTGGAGTCCGAGGAGGGGTCGTTCGGGGACGTCATATCACTGGAAGATTCAAAAGGATAGGATCAGATTCAAGGATGAAAAACAAAAGTAGTGAAACAAGAATAACGTAATACAGTTTAGTTAATGTTATCCCTTGATACTAAACACAGGCTTTGATACCAACTAAACCATGTCACGCCCCGCTTCCCAAAATACGGAAAACGAGGGATGACTAGGCCAGCCATGCTCCTACGGTCAAGGAATCATCCCGCCGTAGTCACACTTCGGCTTCTAGCATTACATGGTAATCAGTAAATAAAGCGCAGTGGTAAATGAATCACATCACTAATTTATTACATTAATATTCCATTGTTCACAAATTACAGATAACAAGAACAAAATACTAACCAAAGTCAAACTCACGATCACTTTTATGGAATGCAGAAAAATAGGAAGTACACCAGACTATATCTCCGTGAACTCGAAAGGTAGATCTGTCTCCTGCGCTGTTCCTCTCGCGGGATCTGAGCATGCATACTCAGGTCGTCAGAGCGACACAATAACAATATTATTATAATAAGATGAAACAGGTATATGAGGTAATACTGGTGTAGGAGCAATGCAAGTAATTACTATGTCACTATATGATGCAGAATATGTTATGTGTCCCTATCGGTCTCTAGGTCATGTTTGAAATCACATAGTGGAAGGAGGATCATGTTTAACAGGAGTCTCGTACATACCCGAGACAACGACCCACATGCCCGGGACATAACCCTGTCAGCCGGATTGCTAAATCCTACCCTACACGTATCAGTATCACGGTTCGAATGATCATCCTCTAAACACGGTCCCGCTAAATACGATACTCTTTCCACTTTGATTTCCCCATTTTTCCCAGGTTTACACTATTTACGATATTGATCTAGTTGTGTACAAGTATACCAATGGCACGGTTTCATCACTGTTCACTGTATCAATCATTGTCACGAATATTCACTTTCCATTGGTATACTCGTCACTCCTAAACCAACATCTATCACGCACGATAATGCAATGTCCACACGCACTAACACCGAGTATATGGCAAGGGTATGATATATGTATTGTATGCTACCAATAAGCTCTATATGTTATGAATCAACATGCATGTCATTAACTAAAGTAATTTGCATAAATTAATATGTTAAGAATTCAGCAAAATGATACAAGTAAGATAATTAGAACACTCAGTCAGCAATTCATCAAAATTTGTTTCAGTTCAATCGGGATTCCGGTTATCAAGATATAGCTATTTCATTTTAAGTGCTCGCGGCTGGAAATTCAGTTTCAGAACTGAACGTCCGTTTCGCGACACGAATTGCACCCGATTGGGCTCAGAATTTAGCGATGCTAATGTTGAATGAAATCTAGGGTTTCTAATGGAGTATTCAATGCAACAGACGGATTCTCAATCGCATCTGTACGTTAAAAGTTATACACGGTTTAACCTCAGTGTGTCATTTCAGAATCTGTTCTGGACAGTTATACGTTCTGCCCTTTTAAATACAGTTTAAAATAGCAAACGGCGATGAATCGGAATGTAACCACCAGTTTTGTTCAACTAACAGAATTATCTTTAATATACTGTAGGGTTCCGTAACATACGACTTCAGGAAACACAGTGACACAGCTCTTTGGACAGAACACAATAATCAGAAACGCTCTGGACTGCAGTCCAGAGTCGCCTTCCGATCTAATTATCTTCACAGTTACAGAACGGAAATCATTAGAATTTTACATAGGGTTAAATTTCGTCGAGTCGGCTTCGATTTAAGCCCTCGAACATATCATTCCAGTATGTATATAATTTATGGTGATTTTATTCGTTTTCAGGTACGAGAGAATTCTAGTTTTGACGGCATATTTGGGGGTATCAATTTTTGTCACTAACAATCGTATTTTCCAGCGAGATTCATACACGATATTTATCATCGAAAGGGCCAACAGAAAATATCAGTTTCCGTCAAAATAAACTATTATTTCCATTGAGATCTAGCATCGAACACTTAGGTCACAATACGTATCGGGAATCGATAAATTCGTAAACTAGATTATTTAAGTTTGTACCACTATTATTTTAGCATGAAGCAAGTAAACACTTGCTTGGAAACGTCTCGGGGTCGTACGGCAGCAGTGGCGTCACGGACGCGTGACGTACGCCGTGTAACGGGTTCTCGTGAGCTTGGTTCGAAACATGGGTTTTACGTCGGAGTTTCCCGAAGTCGTCTTGTGCGCGCTGGAAGTGTAGAGTAGGCTCTGTGGATCTCTTGAGTAGTGCTGAGATTGACGATGGTCGGCGGCGGCGCTCCGGCGAAGTGCAACAGTGAAATGTTTGGAAATGGATTTGGGTGATCTTGGGTTTTGTGTGGTTTTGGAGAGAGGGAGAGATTACGCAGTGGGGCTTGGGAATTGTGGTGAGGGTGATGATGCTGAGGAGGTGGAGGTTTCAGTGGTTTGTTCGAGGTTGGGGGCTCGGTGGGTGTAGAGAGAGATGAGAAGTGAGTTGGAGAGGGAGAGTGACGAGAGGAGTTGGAGACGAGGTTGAAATCTTGGGTGTAACGGTAGGAGCGGGGGCATGGGCGTGGGCGTGAGGCGCGGCGGAAGGATAGGATCGCGCGCAGGAATGGGAAGTTACCGTTGAAAAATTTAAAGAAGATGAACAGGGGGTAGCAGGTCGGGTCTGATGGAGGCGGGCCGAAGGGATTGGGCCGGTAAAGAAAAAAACAATTCCCTTTAAAAACTTCGTGGGCTGCAGGGGGAGAAACGGGCCGGCTCAAATTCAAAAATAATTTTGAGTGGGCTGAGGGAAATTAAAGGGAATGGGCTGAGGGTTAAATTTATTAAGGAATTTATTAAGTAAAGTGTGTGTGGGCTGAGTAGGACTTAGGGTTTTAAATAACGGGTTAGGATTTTATTGATAAAATTTTGGTTTTAATTTACTCTGGCTTTGATTTAAATCCTGGGTTAGGCTTTGAGGGTTTGGACATATATACATATTAAGCTTAAACAACCAATTCAAAATATGAAGGAAAAAGAAAAGAAACCACTGGAAATCAGAGAATAGGAAACTTTTATTAGGATGGAATCGGGGATTTACAGTTTAAAGTGGGGTGCTCGGGACGAGGGAGATGAAGGCGATGGTGGTGCGTGGGAGAGAAGAGGGGAGAGTGAGAGTGAGAGATGAGAACGAGAGAGAGGGTCGGTGGGTTGAGGCGCGGTCGTGGGAAGTTCGTTGGCGAGGGAGACGCGGTCATCACGGCTGTTGGCGAAGAAGGAGGGGTCGTGGGGCGAGCGCGGGTCGTGGGGAAAGCGGGCGCGGCCGTTGGGACGTGGGCACGGGTCGTGGGGGAGTGGGCGCGGCCGTTAGAAAAGTGGGCGCGGGTCGTGGGAGAGTGGGCGCGGCCGTTGGGAAAGTGGACGCGGGTCGTAGGGAAGTAAGGAAAAGAGCGGGAAAGAAGGGAACACGAAGGAGAAGAAGAAGGGAGAGGGGAGTTTGGGTCGGGTTGGGTTCAGGTTGAGTGAAGGGTGAGGAGGGTTTGTGGGCTGGGCTTGGGATAGGAAAAAGGTTAGGGTTAGAAAATTAAAATTTGAAATTAAATTTAGAAAATTTAGAAACTAATAATTGTAAAAAATCTGAAATATAAAAATTTTGGGAAACGTATTTGTTTAAAATACGGAAGATTTGTATAGTGGAACTTGGTATTACAGACGCACTTCCAAAGTGTGCCCCATACAAATCGATCTCACACACTCTCTCCCCCCCCCCCCTCTCGATCATTTATGACTCTCTCGATGCAAGGCAGCGACATAAATGCATGGGGCGCATTTCTGAAGTGCGCCCCATGTATTTATGTGGCTGCCTTGTATCGAGAGAGCGGGATAATTGAGAGGAGAGAGAGTGCGTGTGAGATCGAGAGGAGAGAGAGTGAGATCGAAAGGAGAGAGATGATCGATACATTTGTATGGGGTGTGCTTATAAAGTGCGCCCCTATAAAAAATTTAAAGGGATACATGGGGCGCGCTCTCATTGAAAAAAAAAATTTAACCGTTCAGCGTCAGGACGTCTATGTGGCCAAAAGTGACTTATTTTTATAAATATTTTTGGAAGTGGAATTCTTTTAATAATATTAAAAAAAACCTACACTAGAAAATTGTCCTGCCAAGAATGTTTCCCTCATGCAATTCACTCTTTTTTAGTTCTACACCTCGGAAAACTATAACCAACAAGCCCTAGTAAAATAGTAAAATAGAATCTTGTACACAAAAAGTTCTTTGAGGAGCAGGAGGATACGAGGAAGCTTTTAGAAGGGGGCATATTTGACCTTGCATCATTACATTATCGAGGCATACTCGATGATTATGTAGGCATTTATAACTGATGATACTCATAACTGGAAATTTCCTAGATCATGACACGTGGTAGGTGACGTGTCCCGGGACTTACGAGACAGGAGCAAGCACGATACATTGAAGTCATTTTCCGGGCCTTCGTCCTGAGGATTGACCTGACCTTCGATGGCCTCTCAGAACA
Organism: Agapanthus africanus; assembly: GCA_030015575.1. Lineage (NCBI taxonomy): Eukaryota > Viridiplantae > Streptophyta > Magnoliopsida > Asparagales > Amaryllidaceae > Agapanthus > Agapanthus africanus. The sequence continues at coordinate 131,273,797 of JASDDO010000024.1, read as the reverse complement.
CTTCTATGCTCGTCTTACAAATAACCATCGGCTCGCCTCCGAGCCCTCCTACACGCTGAGTTTCATGAGCCCTCCTAGCTCGTCTTCGAGCTATCACAGAACCGAGCTTCCTCGGTCTCCCGCTCGCCTCCGAGTCTTCCGCCGAACTAAGCTTCCTCGGTTCTACCGAGCAACCAAAAATGCAGAGCCCAAGCACTTCCGCCATGGCTCCGCGTATCTCGCCAGAAGCGAGATATCCGCCATCCAACATTCCGCGTTCCACGCCGTCGTATCCTCCTAATAACGAGTGGATCTCGTCATTAATGGAGGTATCCCGTCATTCACGTAGGCATAACGTCAGGGACGTAACTGACGGCGAGGATTTTGCGCCAGCTCGCTCCAAACGACCACTATAAAAACTCATCTTCCAGACGACTCAGGTAAGGCAATTTTAATCCAACAAGCCGCTACTCTGCTTATTTTTCTCGGCTAATTTGATCGTCGGAGGGTCCTACGGTGGTCATCCATCCCGGGACTTTTTTGCAGGTAGCCCGGCTTCACCTCAAAATCAACCCATTAAGATCCACACGTCGAAGAAGACAACCCTCAATATCAATCTCAACTTTTCATCAACGCTCGCGATAGATCGACGGAGGACAACATTTGAAGGAGATCAGACCTCCATCAATAACAGTTCATCTAAATTCAATCTACTTGATTTTTCTAAGAAATAATTCATCTCATTTTATTGATGGATGGTATATTATTTTTACTGAACCCTCTATCCTGTTAGTCATTGTAAAAAGGGGAGGAAAATTATTAAACATTTTACTTGCAAAAACATATACATTTTATTCGTTCATGAAAATATATCATTTACTAGGCTCTTCTGGTGTACGATGAGGAAGATCCATTCATGACAACCAGGCATTGGTTCAATACTTCAATAATTCCTTTAAATTTTTTTTTATTAAGTCAAGTGTTTGTAATTTGTCCAACAATTACTAAAAGACATTATAATAAACACGGTTCATAATTAACTAGACGAAGTCCATTTGATTAAATCTATAAATTAGATTCAGACGTGACCGGACTAGATTTAAGATGGCTGTAACCTTATTAATTAATCGGTTTTACTAGTTAAACGGAGGTTTAATTTGATTCATTTAGATCCAAATCTACTGTTCAAGCCAAACTTGCTTAACTTGTTGTTTTTTCATAATGATATTCTGAAATACAAAACCCATTGAGTTATATTGAGCCTCATTAAATTTAAATGTTTGTTTCAAATAGAAAATTTTAAAAATTTAGATATATTTTCCGAAAATCCTTTATATTTTGGAGCGGTCCAATAATAATATAAATAAATAAAAGCCTAATAATAATGGAAGCTGTCTTTCGCCTAATGGATTTTTCCAGCACAACCGTTTGCGCTTTGCAGCCTGTTCCTTCCTCCTTTGAAACAATCGACAAACATAAAAATCCCAACTTTCCTCACTTTTTGCCCTTTTTAGTCCTTTCCCCAATTCATTAGGGTTAGGGTTTCAAGTAAAAAAAAACTCAAATCAAAATTAGGGATTTTTCCCTTCCTTTTCTCCGCAATGAACAAACCCCCCTCTTCAATCTGAGCCCCTTTCGATGGATTTCGCCGCCATGTTCTCCGGCGGGCCTCCTCCAACGCCGCCGCTGGATCCGTCGACGGCGTGGTACGGCGGCAACATCCAGTACCTGCTAAACATCTCCGCCATCGGCGCCGCCTCCTGCCTCCTCCTCTTCCTCCTCGTCAAGCTCCGCAGCGACCACCGCATGGGCCCCTCCGCCCTCGCCGCCAAGCTCCTCGCCGTCTACCACGCCCAGATCGCCCTCCACTGCGGCGCCGACGCCGCCCAGTTCCTCCACATCGAGCGCTCCAGCTTCTTCGTCCTCAGCTCCCTCTCCCTCGTCGCCCTCGCCTTCGCCCTCCCCCTCAATCTCTACGCGGGCGCGGCCGCGATTCAAGACGAGTTCGCGAGGACCACGATCACGCATATCGAAAAGGGCTCGCCTTTGTTGTGGCTTCACTTCCTTCTGATGGTGGCGGTGGTGGGTTTGGCGCACTTCGGGATTTCGAAGATGGAGGAGAAGTTGAGGATTACGAGGTTTCAAGATGGGAGTGTTGGGGTCCATCCGGATTCGACTTTGAGTTCTTCCTCTTCGGATTCCATTGCGATATTCACTATTATGGTGCAGGGGATCCCCAAAACGCTGGCGGTGGATAAAACGCCGTTGGAGGAGTATTTTCAGCATAGGTATCCTGGGAAAGTGTTTAGAGTGATCGTCCCGTTCGATCTCTGCTCGTTGGAGGATCTCGCTGCGAAATGGGGTAAGGTACAAAATGAGATTTCTTGGTTAGAAGCTAGACTAGATGCTAGGGCTCTTAATGCTAGCAATGATGATGATGATGATGGTAGCAGGAATGAGAATTTGTTTTGTAAGTGGAGGAGGAGGTTGAGAGATTTGTGGGCGAGAGTTGCTGCGAAATTGGGGTTTACTGATGAAGAGAGTCTGAGGAAGTTGCAAAATATGAAGTTGGTGTTGGAGACTAAGCTGATGGATTATAAGGAAGGTCGAGCACCAGGGGCTGGGATTGCTTTTGTGATATTTAAGGATATTTATACCACGAATAAGGCAGTGAAGGATTTTAGGATGGAGAGGCAGAAGAAGCCAATTGGGCGGTTCTTCCCTTTAATGGAGCTTCAGCTTGAGAGGAGTCGGTGGAGGGTGGAGCGGGCCCCGCTGGCTTCAGATATCTATTGGAGCCATCTGGGGTTGAGCAAGCTTTCACTAAGATTTCGTCGAGGTGCAGTTAATACCTGCCTTCTCCTTATGCTCCTCTTTTTTAGCTCGCCGCTAGCTTTACTAAGCGCTATGAAGAGCGCCGCTAGGATCATTAATGCGGAAGCAATGGATAGTGCGCAGTCATGGCTAAATTGGCTCGAGGGCTCGGGTTGGTTTGCATTGTTAACCGTTCAGTTCTTGCCCAATGTTCTTTTATTTGTGAGCATGTATATAATCATCCCCTCTGCTCTCTCTTACCTTTCCAAATTCGAGCGGCATCTCACTGTATCAGGAGAGCAAAGGGCAGCACTACTAAAATTGGTTTGCTTCTTTCTTGTGAATCTTATTCTATTGCGTGCTATAGTAGAGTCTTCATTGGAAAGTGCTATATTGGGGATGGGGAGATGTTATTTGGATGGCGAAGATTGCAAAAGGATCGAGCAGTACATGAGCACATCCTTCCTTTCGAGATCATGCCTTTCTTCAATTGCGTTTCTAATAACAAGTACCTTTTTAGGGATATCATTTGATCTATTGGCTCCGATACCTTGGATAAAGAAAACCCTGAAGAAGTTTCGCAAAAATGACATGCTACAATTGGTTCCCGAGCAAAACGAGGAGTACATTCCAGAGACTACCAATGAATCGAGTAATAATCTTAGGGCACCTCTCATGACCGAGAGAGAAGATAGTTCAGGGATGAACGATATTGAAGGTCACAATCTTTCAGTTTACCCAATAAACAGGAGCTTCCATGCCCCAAAGCAAACATTTGATTTTGCGCAATACTATGCTTTTAACCTCACGATATTTGCTCTTACCATGATTTATTCATTGTTTGCACCATTGGTGGTCCCTGTCGGTGCTGCTTACTTTGGATATCGTTATGTAGTGGATAAGTACAACTTCTTGTTCGTGTACAGAGTTCGAGGTTTCCCAACTGGCAATGATGGCAAATTGATGGATAGGGTTTTGTGCATCATGCACTTTTGTGTGATCTTGTTCCTTCTTGCAATGTTGCTCTTCTTCTCTGTAAGGGGAGACTCGACGAAACTGCAGGCTATATTTACTCTTGGGTTGTTGTTCTTTTATAAAGTGCTTCCATCTAAGGTTGATGTAATTCAACCTTCTATATTGGAAGGTATGCAAACTGTGGATTGCTATGTTGACGGGCCAACCGATTATGAAATTTTCTCACAGCCTGAGTTCGATTGGGATGTATATCAACATTGAAGAAACTCTAAACTTTATTCAGCCTTTTGCTGGATGTTATTATTGTGCAGCACGCTTCATTAGTTTAAAATTATTTGTACTTTTATGATGATTACGTACTTGGTTTTATAACAAAAGTATTCTTTTATACAAAAGCGAATGCCTATATATTTATGGGGCATATAGGTCTTGTCCCCTAACCCTTGTCGCTGTTTATCCTTTTGCTTATGCTTTTTATGTTATACTATGGTGTAGTTTGCATTTGATAGTCTGATTATCATCAACGTTTAGATGATAAAGTAAAAAGCAAGCGGTATGAATCATGCTGTTGGTATCCTCTTCACAACGGTGCTATACATTCCTAATAATTTCATGGACGACCAACTTGCTTATAGGTGTATTTCCTAATCGTTCCGTGAATCCTGTTTGTACCAATTGACTTTCCGAAACTATTAAAATTTATATGTTCTACAACTTGCAGACTTCTTGGCTGTGATTTTAAGGGCCTAGTGGATTTGGAATAATATACTATATATATTGCCAGTTTGGTATATATACGCCTTTAGTTCATTGTCATGCAACCCTTTCACTTGTTTAATTTTCTGTTACTATCTTTGCTGCTCTTCTCCTGATAATTTGCAGCTGCAGAATTGCTTTAAAGATGTTCTTTAGCTTCCTTTACTTCGTTAAATCTTGGCATTTGTAGTTGTCCTTGGTTCAGCAAGCAGACCTCTAAACTTTGTCTGTTGATTTTACTTATGCTAGTTTTTGTACCATGCGGTTGTAAATAGTGAAATGAACAATTTGGTGCAAGAACCGGTTACGAGATAATGTCTTTGTTATGTATTGTTTAGTTGTACTATTTTGATGTTTTTCCTTTCATTTTAATTAACTTGCAAAATAACTTTGCATCTTATTATATTAAATATTTAAGACATAAATTGAAATATGTGTATGGCTATGCTTTATATGGTTGAAGATGCTTATAAGAAGATTCCATGCATATCATTCAAATTAGCGCGTTCCTGTACCATTATAGAATGAAAATGGTTAAATTTTTCTGGGTACAGAAAGTTTGGTGCTGGCTGCGGTGTTTTTATGTGTTGTATACAGACCAGTAACAGGCTCAAACAAGTTAAGCCTGGTTTCTCAACACTACAGTTTATCATTCTAACATTCGTTTCAGTTTGTTTCAATCTGTTTCAAAATGTGGGAATAAGTTTTAGGGGGAAGGCTGAAGTTCCAGACTCGACCATGTAACCAGTCTCTCTTCTAGGCTGGATCGAGGATTAGACGAAAAATCAAGCTTCTGTTTACTCAAATCCAATGGAAGCTAACATTTCTTGTGGCTGGAGCGTATATGGGGGTTTTCTCATGCAAAATTGAATTGTTTCTGCGACTAACATCTGCAGTGAATATATTAATCACTATTGCAGAATCAATTGAGCTGCTTAACTGGAAGACGAATGAGGAAATCATGTACTAATAAAGTATGAACCAAAAGGGTGTGCTGAGACTGGTATGTGCCTATCCGACCCTTAAATTTACAGTGTACCTAATTAAATGCATCTACATCTTTTCTTAGTTTGTCTAATTTAATTATTTTAAAGGGTAAAATAGACATTCAGGCATACATGTGATTCTACGTGAAAGTTATTTTAGTCATAGTTAGAGATAAGTGTAGAATAGTCATCACACACCAGCGCAAGATATAGTAGTACAGGCAAAATTGATATAATTACTGTACATCAGTGAAGCGAATTTTTCCAGCTAATTTTATTGATGCTGAGAAGAAAGAAGAGAAGGTAAAAAGAGCTCACCAGCTTTCAATAATACAGGTAGCGGCAACAAAAGACTGTCCCTATCCTATCGAACAATGTCCTTGAAAAGCGAAGCATTTCATTGTGTGTGGATCATGCATGATAGGTGAAGCTTTGAGACCACATCTTCATTTTAACTTTTTTTTCCTGAATGAACTGACCATTATGGATTCTTCTTTGTCCAAGGCTTATGCAAATAATTAAAAAAAAGCATGTTGAGAGGATTGCATGGGATACTAGCTCTTTATCATACATCTGCAGATGATGAGAAAGTACGAATGATGTTGCAAATCACTTCAAGCTTTTCCGGTTAATATTCATATATGTATGGTTGAGAGGCCTTGCCCGCAAATTGTTGCAAATCACATCAAGTTATTCCGGGTAATATTCATATATTTATGGTAGAGGGGCCTTACCCGCAAATAGTAGAAAACTCGTCTATGTCACCAAATATGGTGGGCAAAACAACCGTATGCTTTTATCCGCTTTCTGTGGTCGTGTACATGAATACACATGAAGTTCTGTCGTGGAATTGCGGAAAGAAAAAGCTAGCAATTCTTTGTAAAATGTGAACACATCAATGATATTACCATCCAATAAATTTTTACTTCTTAATTTTTTGTCAAAATATCCGACTTCTATGTTAAATATTCTTTTTGCAACAAATAGCTTTGTTAAAATATAAGAGTGCGAATAAACAAAAAGAGCTAATATATCAATGGAACAACCACAAAATGGTTTAGTCAGTTTTACTTTTTAGAGAAGATAGATTAGATTTTTAGATAAATGGTGAGTGAATATAATAAGAGGTTGATGTGAAAAAGGTTACGCATTGGATTCGGGGCACATGCTATTATTTTTTTCCATGCTATTCCATTGTATTAGATCCAACGGTGAGTAAGAGGGTAAAAAACGAGGCCTATAGGCTTGTGTTTTTTTTATCTGTGATGCAAGGCTAGGATCTAATAATAGCATGTAAAATAGCATGGAGTGATAGCATCATTCCCCATTCTGTACAGATTATGAATACTTTAGATGAATAATATGGGACAATTAGATTATAGATGAGGTAAATAATTGATTATAAATTATGAAAATGAGCAGTAGCTCAGTTGGTATAGGCATTTCCCCTCTTAGGGAGAGTGCGGGGTTCGAACCCCAGGAACCTCAAGAGAGGAAGTGGTCACAATTTAACATTTTCGGGGCAAACTCATTGGTCCCCCGAGTGCTTGTGTGTGGTGTGCGTGGATGTGGTGTGTGTTGTGTGTATAGGTTAGGGCTTACGGGCCAGTGCCAAATTTTTTCTTAAAAATTTATGAAAATGAACATGAGCTCTTTTAAAAATCCTATCTTGTCATATTCTATTCTCTTTTTCTTTTTTTCCCCTCAAGACCATGTCTAAGTAATATGAGACAATGGACTACGTAATGAAGATAATTGACAATTTAACGCTTTCGGGGTAAATTCGTGGGTCTCCTGGGTGCGTGTGTTGTGTGCTTGTGTGTGGTGTGCGTGGGTTAGGGCTTACAGGCCAGTGCCCAAAAAAAATTATGAAAATGAACATGAACTCATTTAAAACCTCAACTTGTCATATTCTATTCTCTTTTTCTTTTTTTCCTTAAGACCATGGCTACAAGTAATATGAGACAATGGACTAAGTAATGAAGATTTGACTATATATAATGGATATGAACATAAATTCTTTTTTAATTTTTTCTTTTCATATTTATTTTTTCCCCTAACCTCATAATTCTAGTCCACTCTTTTAATATTAATTATAATATATATGATTGTTATATGGGTGCGTGTGTGTTGTGTGCTTGTGTGTGGTGTGCGTGGGTTAGGGCTTACAGGCAGTGCCCAAAAAAAATTATGAAAATGAACATGAACTCATTTAAAACCTCAATCTTGTCATATTCTATTCTCTCTTTCTTTTTTTCCTTAAGACCATGGCTACAAGTAATATGAGACAATGGACTAAGTAATGAAGATTTGACTATATATAATGGATATGAACATAAATTCTTTTTTAATTTTTTCTTTTCATATTTATTTTTTCCCCTAACCTCATAATTCTTTTACTAATACCGCTCTATTTTACAAATCCAATATGACAATCATATATATTATAATTAATATTAAAAGAGTGGACTAGAATAACCGGGTGGGGTCTGAGCATATAAAACAGGCTACTAAAAATTGTATTCTCATTTTTACTTTTAAGAGTACTTTAGGACCATCTACTTGATTAAGTTGGACAACCGGCGTATCCTCTTTTAACCAGATGCAAGTTACTTATGCCACCTCTAGCCGTATCGCTCTATTTATTATCGTAATGTACATATCTCGGCCTTTGTTTCGTATGCAAAAACTATCTCAATTGGTTCTCTCACATTTTATCTTCAGAGCATCTTTCTTATGCAATATAGTGGAAGTAACAAGGGACATGCCTTTGTTGAAGAATTTTCAGACAAGGGAAATTGTAAATCAAAATGCGAGTTGTTATAAACAAAGGTTGGCATTTATCAAGGAATCTAATCATTATGCGAGCGAGGGGCTCTATCATTAATTCAGGCACAATGTTTACAATATCAACTGTTAATATGCAAAGGAGACGTTTTACCTCTATCTGATGCATTACTCTACTCAATGCTATGAAAGAAACCTGATGGTACAATGGATTCACCATATTATTTATGATAACACATGCTTATTCCCAAAGGATAAACAAATTATACTGAGATTTTTAGATAAACACAGATGGAGAAAAATCAACATGTAGCAAAAGCTATATCCTTCAGTAAATATATTTTTCTTTCAATAAATATTTAGGCTGTGTGTGTAAGTAGTTTGCAACAGGCTTTGAATACGATTAGAATGCTGAAAAATCAAATCTTTTTCTTTCTGAAATGGCAGGCTTGTGGTCAAATTTATATCCTTCGTAAAGGAAAATGAATCTTCTGTCTAGAGTCTAGACCATCAAAATCAAATTCATATTTTCCGTTAGGAATGATGTTAGATTGACAGGAGAATTCAAGTTATTTCAGTGTATGGGCTGCTTTTGATGATACATAGGGTGGAATACAAACCGAATATGAACATACCAGTTCTTGGATTTCTTAGAAACTAGTCCAATGTAATCTAATGATTGTTTCAATTGATAAACCTGCATTTTATGAACTGTATATTCCTTCCAGATTCTGACTCTGATATGCTTCTTGCTTGATCTACGACACAAGTTTGGCCATAATTCATGTTTTCTATTGCTTGGCTTGATGATTCTTGGATCTGGGGTAATAGACCAGTATGTACGATGTTTAAATGTTGATTTGAATGAATTTTTCTTTTCTTTTCTTATTTTGGGATGAATTTTATTCCTGTTTGCGTGATTTTTTTTGTTCAAATGAAACTGTTTATATGTTTAGATTGGATATATTGAATTCAAACCCTACATATTGTTCAAATGAATGTAAAATAAACATACATTATCCTTAATATATGATGTTCTTGCTTGATTTTAAGGGTAATGTGATTTTGTGTAACAATATGGTTCGAGTTTGTAATAATGTAATATTTTTCATCCTGTCATACTTATTGTGTGTGATATCCTTTGCTATCTTATTTAAGAATAATTAGATCGTTCTATTCATTTTATCAATAACTATTGGTGCACTTGAAATTTCTCTAATTTTTTATTTATTCTTTGCTGATTTGTAGCTGTTTGATATTTTTACTGCAAGGAGCAGGATATGTGGATTGATTAGATTAGCAAGAGAGGTGCTGAGTGATAACACTGTAAATTTACGAGGAGATGTCGATGTATGCAATTATTCAGCCTTTTTCAATGCACACTCAGTTTAGTAAATTCAGCAATAGGTCGGTGATTTTGTTTGGTGAAAAAGCAGAAATTGTTTTGCAGTTCATTATAATTCACCTTCTACTTATAAAAATGAAGTATATTGATGATTATGAACTCAGGTTTTGAAAATGCTAATAAAAAGATGTCATGCGTTACATGCTGAAATTGGTTGTGCATTGCAGTTCATATCGAGAAAAAAGATACTGAAAAAAAAGGTTTATATGATTGGATCATGTTAAATCTGTTACTTCTGGATACAAAATGTTTTTATGGAGAAAAGGGTACCAAATGTGGTGTTGTCAGCTATTAATTTCTTTAAATCCCTCAGACATTAACAGGCTCCAGAACAAGTGGGAGCTCATTTTTTATTCCATATTTGATCCTTGTAACCTTGTGTATCTGTTTGTATCAAACTGTTCAAGAATGTGGGTATGTTGTCTTGAGAATTAAATAGGGCTGCGGTCGAAAGACCTAGCTCCAGGATGGGTCCCACCCCAACCCCGTAGAGACCATCCTGTTATGCTTTTTTTGGTGTTGCAGCGATTGCAACACCAAATCACTCTTGTTTTGACCGACGGAGGGTTAAAAGTTATGTATGGTTGATTTTTTTGGAAATTTTAGAAGTTCAAAGAATTTGAGGCGAACACCAAATCACTTTAGTTTTGTTTTGACGGACGGTGGGTTAAAAGTTATGTATGGTTGATTTGTTTGGAAATTTTAAAAGTTCAAAGAATTTGAGGCGAAACTTCTGTGTCTTCTCTCCGTGAATAGATTCAAGTTTTGGAAAAGGATAAAATTACATTTAGTTTGAATAAGAATGTTTTGATGGCCGTTGCAGAATTGCCCCAGCTGGCTTTGTCCACAGTTTCACTTGCGTTTAAATAGAATTTCCACTTGTGGCGTCACGAAGAGAAAAAAAAATTGTAGGTCAAAGATTATGCCACCACAATTTTTGTTTTCATCTTTCATTGCTGCTGATAATGTAATTTTCTACAAACACACAGATGATTAGGCTAATAATCAATGAGGATAGTTTCCATCAATCAATTATAATCTTGCAATTACCTACTGCATTCTAGTACTTAGCATTACGTATTTTTCTTTAATAAAAAAAGGCTAAGTAATAATTAATCAAATTAAAATCTCCATAAACTAAATTCCTTTAACAAGGTCATAACTTATAGAAACCTTCCAAAATTGTGGAAGTTTTCGGCGACATACACTTAATTATACCTCATTAATTATATTTCTTAAAGATGCGCAAATTTAGAAAACATCCATTTCCTTTTATTAGCATATTCCAAAACACATGTATATATAAATTATGAGCGCAAAAATCAACCAAGTTTCCTCCGATTCATTCTCCTTGTTTGTCTCTCCAGAATTTGTTCTCTCTGAAGCCACATTTTTTGCGTGGTGCCTACATCAACTGCTGCCCAAGTACAAATTTTGCTTTCATCATTCATTAATTAAACTGATTAAGTTAATCAAGTACTAATTGTGTTGATTTGCTAGAGACAGAAAGAGGAGATGCAAAAGGTGGAAATGGAGCAGCAGAACAAGACAGGAAAGATGTTGCCGGAAATCGGAAAAGGCGGGAGGTGGATGGAAGCGGAGGAGGAGGAGTTTCCGATATGCCCGAAACCGAGGAGAGCTGTTCCTCCTCAGTTTCTATATCCTATCCCTTCCAAACACAGGTTCTAATCTCTTTGAAAAACATGACTTTGCTAGAGTGCTTGTTTGATTCTAGTTTGTTTAATTATTGCGCGCTCGCCATTCAGGCCGTAAATGTTATCCACCAAAAAAAAAAAATCTATTTAGATATCTTCTATCACAGTGTTTTCAATACATAAATAAACTCTGGTTAATAGGTTTTAATGTTTGTATCGTTTTGAAGGGAAAAAATATATATGAATCACAAAATTTATATAAACCAAAAAATTGAATTTGGTTCTTTTTTTTCGTTTATATTATGATTAACACTAATAAGAGTACCGATACCGAACTGAACGGTTCCAATTTTGTACTAATAAGAGTAATGATATTATTGGCATGAACTTAAACTAAGAAATTCACATGCATTTTATAAGTGAAAAAAATAAGATAGAACTTCGCTTATTTTCTGAAGTTGATATCGGGGGTTTTTTGTTTTGATTTTTGACAGCATAGTATTGTATGTGAAACTAAACTAAACGAACTTGATATGAAATTTCGGTTCATTGCATGTTTCATCCTTTTCTAGAAGTAGATGTTTCTTTCGTTAATCTATGTTTATTTATTGCGGGACTATTAAGAGATGGTACTGCATCATGGGCCCACCCAAGTGAGTGGGCCCCCAGCCTGGCCCAGGGTCTCGTTCCCAGGAAACAATGCCCTGAAAATGTGATCAGGGGCATTTAGCTTATAAATTATGTTTTTACTGCATTTTTAACATTATTATATCTTTTCATACTTTTGAATATTAATAAAGATTTTTGTTGTATCATGTAATCAGCTGTCATGCAAATCTTCGAGAGTGCAGTGGAATATTGGATATAATATCTAGAAAGGTTGGTTGCCTTGATTTGAATGCAAGCATGCGGCTTTTTTCTTTTTTTTTAATGTATTCTGCAATTTTTGCCATCTATGTTGTGAAAAAATGAAATTAAAGTTGTTAATTACCTTTGGGCAGTTTGTATAGTGATACTACAGACAGCATATAAATTTCTTGTTTATTGATGCAGAGTGAGGAAGAAAGAGAAAATTCTATTGTCCTTGGATGCTCACCCAACGGTTACTGTAGCGGCTCGCCTCCGGCAAGATCAAGTAACCCAGTGATCCATGATCGCCGATTCGTTCATCAAATGGAGTTGTTTATCCCGTTCGTTGGAGCGCAGATATCTGATGAATTTGCTTTCAATTCTCCTCCTTCCCCATTCAGAGGCCGTTTATATGGCGCCTAATAAATTAACTTGGAACTTTCTAAAATTAATCAACTATATATAAGTTTTAATTTGTGACCCATTGATTTATTTCATTTTGACCAGATCTAAACCAATGGTAAATATTTGTAAGTCATGGATAGTAGGTCTTTGTATGTTATTTGAATATTTTATGCAAATAAGAGTTTAATGTGCTTAATTTTCATGTCCTGCTTCTCTCTCTCTCTCTCTCTCTCTCTCTCACAAGCATAATAAATAAATATATAAATAAATAACAATCATGTTTATATTTATTATCCACGATGCACATCATTTACCAAGTGTGGATTGTAATCTCCGCATTGAAAAGCAAAATAGATAGATAAATTGATCGTGCATAAATGGATATAAAGTATCACTATGCAATCAATAATCTTAGTCGCTGCAATATTAACTCTTTATATGCAATCTGACTTCTTATTCCAAGGAGAAGTCAAATATAATGAAAATCGCAAAATTTAAATAAAAACTAAATTTTTTCTCCATTGGTTTTATAATATTTTGCTTGTTACACAAGAATCATGAAATTTTATAAAAATACCTCATATTTTCCATGATATATAATACAAAAATCACAAAATTTCATGTTTCTTTCTTTTTCCAATATTATGCATATCACAAGAAAATCTTGAAATTTTAAAAGATCTCAAATTTTTCTGTTTTCTTTGGATTTTTTATGTTTTGCATGCTATAGCATATGAAAATTGCAAATTTACAAAAATTACAAAATTATTTGTTATCATCAAATTTACAATATTTTGCATGCTACCACACAAAAATTGTGTAAATTTCAAAAATCTCTTAAAATTTCGATTTTCTTCGGGTTTTCAATATTTTGCTTACTCTATATAGCATGCGAAACTCACAAAATTTTCAAAAATCTCAAAATTTTTAAAAATCTCAAAATTTTTTATGCTCTAAGATATTTTAATGTTTGATATTTTAATGTTTTGCTTGTTATAGCATATGAAAATCGTGACATCCTTAAAATTCCAAATTTTTTCTGTTTTATTCAAATTTTCAATATTTTGCATGCTACTTAGCATATGAACATCATGAGCTTTTTTTAAATTCAAAATTTTTCTTGTTTTATTTAAATTTTCAAATTTTGCATGCTATAAACACACGAAAATCGCAGAATTTTTGAAAATCACAATATTTTCTATTTTATTATCTTTTTCAATACTTTATTTATTATAGCACATAAAGATCATAGACTTTTCAAAATAGCAATTATTTTCACTAGTAAAATAGGGGGTTGCCCCTACGGATATTGGAATCCGTAGGGGCAGATTTAACTTGGTCCTACGGATTAATCCGTAGGGCTAAAAGGTTGCCCCTACGGGCCCAGACGTCCAAGAATAAAATTATTAATTCTTAATTTGGTGTTTGTCCCTACGGAGCCGCAAACAAAGGACCTACGGGTATATCCGTAGGGGCAAATAAATATTAAATTACTAAAGCACAGATCGATCGCCTACGCTCACAATTTCTTTCTCTCTCGATCTCGATCGCGCGCGAAAACAACTCCTCGTCGCCACCGTCGTCCTCCTCGTAGCCACCGCCGTTCAGGTCGTCGCCAGCGCCGTTCGGGTCGTCGCCACCGCCGGTCAGGTGAGTAAATCTTGAGGTAAATTAAAGAATTTTTTGATTAACATACGTGTTGGGTCTGGGGTCGGGGGGTTGCGCGCGCGCGAGTTGAGGTTCGGCAGGGGTCGCGGTCGGGGTCGGGGTCGGGGTCGGGGTTGGGGTTAGGGTTGGGGTTCGTTGCTGCTGGGGCTGGGGTTAGGGTTTGCCTTAGGGTTGGTGTTGGGGTTTAGCTGGCCGCGCTGGGGTTAGGGTTAGGGTTAGGTTGGGGCTGGACTGGGCTGAGGCTGGGGGCTGGGGGCTGGGGCTGGGCTGGGCTGGGGCTGGGCGCTGGGGGCTGGGGCTGGGGCTGGGTGGGGCTGGGGCTAGGGTTAGGTTGAGGTTAGAGTTAGGTGGATTGATGACAACAAAATACATGGATGGATCGATGAATTTAGTGATGTTATGTGTCCCGCCAACATAGGAAATTCAAACGTATACTCCGTTTTCTCATCTTAAAACTAGCAACCAAAATGTGACTAAAAAATCTTTCTAAATATATTTGAAACACATTTATTAGTTGGGTTGAATATTTGTGATTCCATTATATTATATTGTAAGATGCAGAAATTGTATCCTAAAACTACTTGATCCAATCATCCAACAAATACATTCATAAGATACTTATTAATTTTCCTGTATCTTGTATTGAATCGTAAGATTGATTTGCATGTCGTAAGATATTTGACAACACTAGGATGTCTTTCATAAAACAGAAAGTAAATTGGTGTAGGGAGAAAACTGCTTGATGGGTGGTGACTGGGTCCATTCTTTCTTCATAATCCCCTTCAACTCTATGCCTTTCAATTATTGTGGGAAAATTAGATATTACTTGAGTGATCATGATATCATTTTTTTAGAATATTTCTTCCGAGAATTTATGCATGGTCTTGACATTGAACTTTATCATACTCCTTAATATTACTTTAGTGATTGATAATATTCAATAAGCTTATGTTGTTGACCCAAATTAAGTAAGGGGGCTAGTCAATTGGAATTGGTGTTTGGAACTTTGAAGTATATCTTTAATGGGATAGGTTTATTTGGTGTCAGTCAAATAAAATGAGAAGTAGAACCTTTTATTGTTAGTTATGAATGAATCTAATATTGGAAGTTGATGGTTTCAGTTAGAACTTTTTTGGTATATGATAGATTTCCGCCTACCAAAATCGTTCCATCCAAAAAGTGAATACAGTGGAACTTCTGTTCTCCTTGCCCATCCACTTTTTCTCTCTGGAAATTTGTAGTCTATATAACTATCTAAAATGTATTTGCTAATACAATTATTTTAACCTGACATACTAAAATATTATTATATTGTTTATGTTATCAATAAGTTATTACTAGTATTCTCTTGATTGGTAAAAGGGGCATGGGCGTTCGCTCTATACATTCTTAATGGGATAAAAGCCTACCCCCCACAGCCGGAACACACACATACAACAAGAATACACAACAAACGCATAATTAGAGAGCGATTCGAGATGTTCGGGTTAAAACCAATATATGATACTGTAACACCCGAGCCCAATAATACTATTTATATTACAAGTTGAGGGTTTTATATTGCTCATTCCAATTTTCCTGATTTTCTGATGTTTATTGCTAAATTTTAACCGGTTAAGTCATTTTGGCACATAACAAATTTTAACTTCTAAAATGAAATTTAAAATGTCCATGTTGGCCTACTCGTCGCCACTAATCGCGTGGTAGCGTCCGCGTATCGAGATTCCGTTCCGTTTGGCTAAACGGGCAAGTTTGGACGACTACGCGCGCGTGCAAGTGTCCGACTTGGGGCCATGCATTTTAATCATTAAACATCTCTTTTCAAAATTTGGAACCCGCTTAAAATCCTATAATTTGAATTTGGAACATTTGGGCGCAACCCGGGCGCGATTTGGAAATGTTTCATTTCGCGCCAAAAAGGGCCCATTTTAATTTAATATCTAAAACTATATTTATACGAATATATATTCGTTTACAATTAAATCTTTCACAATCCTTACCAAATCAGATCTCGCCTCAGCCCCAGCCAATCGCGTGGCTCCTTTCCCCGTGGGCCCCGCCTTTCCCTTTCCCTGTCTCTCTCTCTCTCTTCCCTCATTCTCTCTCTCTCCCTCTAACAACTCTCTCTCTCCTCTATTTATATCCCATGCAGCCGCCTCCCCGCTCATCTTCTCCCATCACGAGAACCCACGAAATCCTAACCCTAGCTCCTCGCGACCTCACCGCCGACCTCCCCGCGACCTCGCCGTCGCCGCCCTCGCCACCGCGAGCCCAGCCGCACCTCCTACCTCCTTCCTCCGTTCCTCTTCCCGTGCCTGCACCCAACCCCGACGCCTCCACTCGGCCGCAGAGCGCGACGTCGACGCCGCCTCCCGTCGCCGACGACGCCCGCGACTCCCTCTCACCCTCCTCGTCCCGACCTCGTCGTCGCTTCCCTCCTCCCCTCGCCGAACCACCAACCCGAGCCCATAACCCCATCACCTACCCTCTGCTGCTCGCCGGAGAACGCGCCGGCGATCCTCGCCGTCGTCACCAGAGCCACCTCCGTCTCCCCCTCGATCACCAGAGCCGACCACCACTTGTCGCACTACCCTCTCCAGCGAACCCGAGGCTATTCAAGCCTTTGCAGCCGCCGTCGCTGCCTCGCCGGCATTCCAGCGCCGTCGAGCTCGCCGGGGTTACCCCTGGTGTCTCCCGGTAAGCCTTTCTCATCCTTCCTTTTGTGCAAATCACCCCCCCCCCCCCCCCCCGCTGATCGTATTAAGTTTATCGTGTGTCGCTAACTCGTTGCCGTGTTTTGCCGGAATCCGACAGTGCCGTCTTGGCGAACCCGACGCTCCAGCGAAGTACCCTGGTCCGTGTGATCCCGTTGTTCTCTGTTGGGACTCGATCCGTGGCCCGTGCTAGCATATCGTGTTTTCTGCCGACATCGCATCCGTGCTTTCCGGTTTGCGAAACCGTCGAGGCAAGTATCTGAATACTTGCTTTAACATGCTAGCGTGCGAGATCTAGTCTTGCCACGCAGTTGAATTCATACTATATAATACAACAACTTAATGATGGTAATTAATATTATATTATAAGTTAGAATTGATAGTTGCAGTTATCTTTAACATGGAATCGTTATAATAGTTTCTCGTAATTAATCAACCCACTACCAATCCATATTTCAACTAAATAAAACAATTGGGTCATATCTGCTTTAATTGTTAAATCATTCATGAGACAATTTTTATACTTAGTGTAAATTCATGTAGTTTCATTACTTTATGATTGTGGATATTGCTTCACCTTGTGGCTATTGCACCCCAAAGGTGCGTGAACCTGTTAATAAGAGAATACAAAACATCACTGTGGTTACATGGAATATTATGGTTATTTACTGTTTCCTGCTGCTGTTCATTATTTGATTTTATACCTGTTGTGAGCACATACCCGATTGCACTACATATTGGCCTGACCCTGCTACACATGACATATACATACATACCAACTCATCCTGTTGTACCATGACATGACTTGTTTCATGATCTCATGCCTAATGCCGACAAACATGACCATCCCTGCTGTCTATCCAGACAGACCTACTTTTATTGATCATATGTTGGCATTGATCCTTGACTACTGAATACCTGACCTGACATACATAACTTGGGGATATGGGGAAATCAAAGATGAACCTGACTTGTAACTCGACAGTTCACTACCGTTCGAGTGTACACATTCCTATTCTGTGCCCAGCGGCATGTCTCGGTTTCGGCCGAGAATATTGTGGCCGTGATCCCGGGTATGTACGGGGTAATACCGAGTGTACACTTTCCTATTCTGTGCCTAACGGCATGTCTCGGCTGCAGCCGAGAATATTGTGGCCGTGGTCCCGGGTATGTACGGGATACTATTGGGTTACATCGACGATTCATCAATTGGTTTCAAAGAATATAGAGTAGAAACCTGATAGGACAGTTCAGTCACCATTGCACATTACCCTGCTTTGTTATTTCTTATTACTGTTTATTCATGTTCATACTTGCATTGCTTATTACCATGTTTATACTATATACTTGATGTCATGACGCGCTGACGTCTGGGTTTTGCATGGCCCAGATTCCGTACCACTGTCGACGACCGAGCAGGAGTACTTCAGCCAGCAGGCTGAACTGTGAGTTCCTTAGGGTTTAATTTATTTATTTCATTTCATTTCCAGATGTGAGCCCGCATTATGGGACGTACTGTTTATTCATTGTATTGGATCATTAGCTTCCGCACTTATTGTTTATTGATTCTTGTTATTATGGATTTGGACATGTATTAGATTAGTTTTTATCTTGTTCTTGATATCCTTACAACCGTAATTTGACTGTGGATGGATACTTCCTACCCACAGGTAGCATGGTTGGCTATGTCACGTGCCCAATCTTGCGTACTCTGGGAAGCGGGGCGTGACATGGTTCTTTTGGTATCAGAGCTATAGGTTAATTGGGTTGATTCTTTGTAGTTGGGTATTGCACCCGATACACGAATCATAATACCCGTGATTAGTAAACATGTCCTGCCACTTTGACCGTTTTACCATCCTTGAATCATTCTTCCGGATCATGTCGACATGCAAACTTACTTTGCATTGTTAACTCGAAAACCTAACTTCTTGTTATCTCTAGGACTTAGGCGACTTGGGTGGAGTTAAGTAATTGCGGCTATGATACCGCGGCATAGCTACAATTCAGCACTCTATTTAAGTATCTTGGAGTTTTAGCCTTGATTTATATATATTGAATCTATCATCATGCTAATGTTGCTTGTTTTGATTTCAGGACCATGGCAGATAAGAATTTCAAGACGTATCAGAGGCGTGTGGATGAAGCCGCCATGTTGGGAGTGATACGTGGGATGTTGGAAAATCAGAAAAGGCAAACTGAGCTGATCCAGCAGCAAGCAGATTCATTTCAGGAGGGTTTGCAGGCTATTCAGCAGTCTGTAAACACCGCAGTAGCGAAGCCAGTCGACCGAGTAGGAACCGTGGCAGATTTCAGACGATTGGGTCCTACTACTTTCACTGGTCTGGAGAAGCCGTTACCAGCCAAGCAGTGGCTAGTGGACACGGAGAATTTACTGATTGCGGCACAGATCCCAGACGACAAGAGAGTTGATGTGGTGCGCATTCAGCTGGTGGATTACGCCCGAGAGTGGTGGCTTGTGGAGGAGACCCGCTTGTCCAAGCCAATCAGTTGGGCGGATTTCTCTAAAAGTTTCTTGGAAAAGTTCTTCCCGCGGACTGCACGGGAGGAAATGGAGGAGAAATTTATTGGGCTGAGACAAAATGGAGCAGCTATGGATGTACATGCAGCGGAATGGACGAGACTCAGCCGTTTCGCTGGACCCTTAGTCGCCAAGGAGGCAGACAGGGCGCGAAGATTCTTGCGCAGTTTGGATGTGGAAATCCAGAGGCAGATTGTCTCCCTGGGTTTGACCACTTTCTCACAGGTTCTTACGGCAGCCAGAGAGCAACAGAGTTTATCAGGATCGAAAGGGAACTTTCACCAGACAGCAGTTGCGGCCAGGAAGCCTGCATTTGTACCTAACCGAGATCATGGGCGCAGAGGTATTCCAGTGGACCGTCGAGGTGTAGCGCCAATGAAGAATCCTGTGATCGTCGATCGAAGAAAGAGCATAAGTTGTAACTACTGCAACTTACCGGGCCACATGCAAAAGGATTGTCGAAGGAGACTGGGACTTTGTCTGGTTTGTGGAGCAGCCGATCACGCAGTTGGTGCTTGTCCGTCGAAGCTTCGCACGAGAGATGATATACGGAAGCCTCCGCAGAGACCGTTCCAAGGGCAGAAGCAGCTGACACAAGGACCCAACCAGGGTCGAGCTTTCACGTTGACAGCTGAGGAAGCCAAGGCATCAGGAGAAGTAGTTTCAGGTACTGTACTCGTTCGTGGTTTTCCCGCATTGGCATTATTTGATTCCGGAGCATCCCACTGTTTTATGTCATCCAAATTTATAACTACACACTCGATCACCTGCACGACCCTGTCTAGTTTCTGGGACATACACACTGGGAATGGGAAAATCATAGCTAGTAAGGAATGTAAAGATTGTACGGTTGTTGTTTGCGGACGGGAGCTTTTTGCAGATTTCTTGGTGATTGATACGGGCAGTTATGAAGTAGTCTTGGGAATGGATTTTCTTGGCACTTTCCACGCACACATTGATTGTAGGGCAAGGAAAGTAATTTTCCAGATTCCCGGACACCCTGAGTTTATTTTCATCGGAGGAAGCAGTGCTGTCGGGCCGGTCGAGTTTAGGGCTAGGCCGACGAACAGTGTTCTTGCGGCTATGGTAGTGGATAGTAATGAAGAGCCGGCAGTTGTCCGCGACTTTATGGATGTGTTTGAAGATATTTCGGGCTTACCGCCGAAGCGAGATGTGGAGTTTGCGATTGACCTTATTCCTGGTGCAGCGCCAGTATCAAAATCTTATTATCCGATGGCACCGGTGGAATTGGAAGAAGTTAAGAAACAAGTTGGTGAATTACTCGAGAAGGGATGGATTCGAAGCAGCAACTCGCCGTGGGGAGCTCCAGTTCTTTTAGTAAAGAAGAAGGATGGCACGAGAAGGATGTGCATTGATTATCGAGAATTGAACCGGGTGACTATTAAGAACAAGTACCCGATCCCTCGCATTGGAGAACTTTTTGAGCAGCTTAGTGGCGCGAGGGTATTCTCGAAACTAGACTTGCGATCAGGATATCATCAAGTCCGAGTGAAAGCAGAAGACATTTGCAAGACGGCGTTTCGAACTCGATATGGACATTTCGAGTATCTAGTGATGCCCTTCGGAGTGACTAATGCGCCAGCAGTATTCATGGATTTGATGAACAGGATCTTTTCACCTTTCTTGGACCAGTTTATTGTGGTATTCATTGACGATATTCTGGTATACTCGAAGAGTCCGGAGGAGCATGCTGAGCACTTAAGGATCGCACTGCAGACGCTGAGACAAGAGAAATTATTCGCGAAGATGAGTAAGTGCGAATTCTGGCTGGAAGAAGTGAAGTTTCTGGGGCATGTCGTGTCGGGCGATGGAATCGCCGTCGATCCCGAAAAGATTGCAGCAGTTCGAGATTGGCC
Source organism: Agapanthus africanus (assembly GCA_030015575.1). Taxonomy (NCBI): domain Eukaryota; kingdom Viridiplantae; phylum Streptophyta; class Magnoliopsida; order Asparagales; family Amaryllidaceae; genus Agapanthus; species Agapanthus africanus. The sequence goes on along the minus strand of JASDDO010000024.1, from coordinate 131,252,385 downwards.
TATTCCAAAGAATGTTGCGGAGATAAGAAGTTTCCTTGGACTCGCCGGATACTACAGGAGATTTGTGGATAACTTCGCTCGTTTAGCTGAGCCGTTAACCAAGCTCACGCGTAAGGAGGTACCATTTGTTTGGACGGATGGATGTGCGTTGGCCTTCGAGACGTTGAAGCAGAAATTGATAACCGCCCCTATCCTGACCGTACCGGATGATTCAGGAGGACTGGTGATTCATAGCGATGCATCCGGAAAGGGATTGGGATGTGTTTTGATGCAGAATGGGAAAGTCGTCGCTTACGCATCGAGACAGCTGAAGACTCATGAGAAGAACTATCCGACTCATGACTTAGAGCTTGCAGCCGTGATCTTCGCCCTGAAGATTTGGAGACACTACCTATTGGGCGAGAGAGTCGAAGTCTTTACGGATCACAAGAGTTTGAAATATGTGTTCACTCAGAAGGAGTTGAACATGAGGCAACGCAGATGGTTGGAGCTGATGGCCGACTATGACCTCGATCTTAAGTACCACCCGGAAAGGTCAACGTCGTGTCGAACGCGCTGAGTCGGTTACCAGCAATTCAGATATTGACTGCACAGAGAGAGATCATTGCGGATTTTCGGAGATTCGACTTGGAGGTTGTGCTACCCCATGCTACAGGACAGTTGATGCAGTTGCAAGTACAGTCGTCCTTAGTTGAGAAGATTAAAGCGACACAATCGCAGGATCCTAGACTGCAAAAGTTTCGAGAACAGGTTGGAGCCGGACTATGAACCGATTTACTGATCCATGAAGATGGTTCGTTGAGATATGGTAGCCGTGTGTGTGTGCCAAAAGGAGATGTGCGTGAAGAGCTTATGAAGGAGGCACACAGTTCAGCTTACTCTGTACATCCAGGAGGGACAAAGATGTACCGAGATATTCGACAGCACTTCTGGTGGGAAGGTATGAAACGGGAAATTGCTCGCTTCGTGGCTAAGTGCTTGGTGTGTCAGCAAGTCAAGGCTGAACACCAAAGGGTTGCTGGTTTGTTGCAACCACTTCCGATTCCTCAGTGGAAGTGGGAACATATAACCATGGATTTCGTGACGGCTTTACCGCGGAGTCCAAAGGGCAACAATGCGGTATGGGTGATTGTCGATCGGTTGACCAAGGCAGCTCACTTTATTCCTTTTCGGGTTGGTCAATCGACGGAGACTTTGGCAGAGCGGTACATGCAAGAGATTGTCAGATTGCATGGAGTACCGGTAAGCATCGTGTCCGATCGGGACACTCGGTTCTTGTCGCACTTCTGGAGGAGTTTACAAGAAAGTTTGGGGACTCGATTGAAGTTTAGCACGGCTTATCATCCTCAGACTGATGGACAATCGGAGAGAACGATCCAGACCCTTGAAGATATGTTGAGGGCGTGCATGTTGGACTTCAAAGGTTCTTGGGAGGATCATCTACACCTGGTGGAGTTTTCGTACAACAATAGCTTCCAAGCAACTATTCAGATGGCTCCGTTTGAAGCGTTGTATGGTCGTAAGTGCCGTTCACCTGTTTATTGGGATGATGTTGGTGAACGAAGGTTACTAGGACCAGATTTCGTGGTGCAGACAGTCGAGAAGGTGAATACAATCAGGAAGCATATGAAGGCAGCTCAAGACAGACATAAAAGTTGGGCCGACACGTCAAGAAGACCTCTAGAGTTCGCCGTGGGTGATTTGGTATTCCTGAAGATATCACCGACTAGAGGGGTGATTCGCTTTGGAAGTCGGGGAAAGCTTAGTCCTCGATTCGTTGGACCCTTCGAGATTTTGGAGCGTGTTGGAGAGGTATCGTACCGGTTGGCGTTACCACCGTCATTAGCAGGAGTTCACGACGTGTTTCATGTGTCTCAACTACGGAGGTATGTTCGTGATGAGACTCATGTCTTGGATCATTCGGAGTTGACTGTATGAGAGGACCTAACTTTTGAGGAGCGACCAGTTGAAATCAAGGATCGAAGAGAAAAGGTTCTTAAGAACAAGGTTATCTCTCTTGTGCTAGTTTCTTGGGGTAATCGATCGCATGGAGAATCCACTTGGGAGCGAGAAGACGAGATTCGGCAGAAATTCCCTCACCTTTTCTAGTAGTTAACTATCCTGTACTCTTGGAATTTCGAGGACGAAATTCTTTTTGTAGTTGGGTATGATGTAACACCCGAGCCCAATAATACTATTTATATTACAAGTTGAGGGTTTTATATTGCTCATTCCAATTTTCCTGATTTTCTGGTGTTTATTGCTAAATTTTAACCGGTTAAGTCATTTTGGCACATAACAAATTTTAACTCCTAAAATGAAATTTAAAATGTCCATGTTGGCCTACCCGTCGCCACTAGTCGCGTGGTAGCGTCAGCGTGTCGAGATTCCGTTCCGTTTGGCTAAACGGGCAAGTTTGGACGACTACGCGCGCGTGCAAGTGTCCGACTTGGGGGCATGCATTTTAATCATTAAACACCTCTTTTCAAAATTTGGAACCCGCTTAAAATCCTATAATTTGAATTTGGAACATTTGGGCGCAACCCGGGAGCGATTTGGAAATGTTTCATTTCGCGCCAAAAAGGGCCCATTTTAATTTAATATCTAAAACTATATTTATACGAATATATATTCGTTTACAATTAAATCTTTCACAATCCTTACCAAATCAGATCTCGCCTCAGCCCCAGCCAATCGCGTGGCTCCTTTCCCCGTGGGCCCCGCCTTTCCCTTTCCCTGTCTCTCTCTCTCTCTCTCTTCCCTCATTCTCTCTCTCCCTCTAACAACTCTCTCTCTCCTCTATTTATATCCCATGCAGCCGCCTTCCCGCTCATCTTCTCCCATCACAAGAACCTACAAAACCCTAACCCTTGCTCCTCACGACCTCACCGCCGACCTCCCCGCGACCTCGCCGTCGCCGCCCTCGCCACCGCGAGCCCAGCCGCACCTCCTACCTCCTTCCTCCGTTCCTCTTCCCGTGCCTGCACCCAACCCCGACGCCTCCACTCGGCCGCAGAGCGTGACGTCGACGCCGCCTCCCGTCGCCGACGACGCCCGCGACTCCCTCTCACCCTCCTCGTCCCGACCTCGTCGTCGCTTCCCTCCTCCCCTCGCCGGACCACCAACCCGAGCCCATAACCCCATCACCTACCCTCTGCTGCTCGCCGGAGAACGCGCCGGCGATCCTCGCCGTCGTCACCAGAGCCACCTCCGTCTCCCCCTCGATCACCAGAGCCGACCACCACTTGTCGCACTACCCTCTCCAGCGAACCCGAGGCTATTCAAGCCTTTGCAGCCGCCGTCGCTGCCTCGCCGGCGTTCCAGCGCCGTCGAGCTCGCCGGGGTTACCCCTGGTGTCTCCCGGTAAGCCTTTCTCATCCTTCCTTTTGTGCAAATCACCCCCCCCCCGCGCTGATCGTATTAAGTTTATCGTGTGTCGCTAACTCGTTGCCGTGTTTTGCCGAAATCCGACCGTGCCGTCTTGGCAAACCCGACGCTCCAGCGAAGTACCCTGGTCCGTGTGATCCCGTTGTTCTCTGTTGGGACTCGATCCGTGGCCCGTGCTAGCATATCGTGTTTTCTGCCGACATCGCATCCGTGCTTTCCGGTTTGCGAAACCGTCGAGGCAGGTATCTGAATACTTGCTTTAACATGCTAGCGTGCGAGATCTAGTCTTGCCACGCAGTTGAATTCATACTATATAATACAACAACTTAATGATGGTAATTAATATTATATTATAAGTTAGAATTGATAGTTGCAGTTATCTTTAACATGGAATCGTTATAATAGTTTCTCGTAATTAATCAACCCACTACCAATCCATATTTCAACTAAATAAAACAATTGGGTCATATCTGCTTTAATTGTTAAATCATTCACGAGACAATTTTTATACTTAGTGTAAATTCATGTAGTTTCATTACTTTATGATTGTGGATATTGCTTCACCTTGTGGCTATTGCACCCCAAAGGTGTGTGAACCTGTTAATAAGAGAATACAAAACATCACTGTGGTTACATGGAATATTATGGTTATTTACTGTTTCCTGCTGCTGTTCATTATTTGATTTTATACCTGTTGTGAGCACATACCCGATTGCACTACATATTGGCCTGACCCTGCTACACATGACATATACATACATACCAACTCATCCTGTTGTACCATGACATGACTTGTTTCATGATCTCATGCCTAATGCCGACAAATATGACCATCCCTGCTGTCTATCCAGACAGACCTACTTTTATTGATCATATGTTGGCATTTATCCTTGACTACTGAATACCTGACCTGACATACATAACTTGGGGATATGGGGAAATCAAAGATGAACCTGACTTGTAACTCGACAGTTCACTACCGTTCGAGTGTACACATTCCTATTCTGTGCCCAGCGGCATGTCTCGGTTTCGGCCGAGAATATTGTGGCCGTGATCCCGGGTATGTACGGGGTAATACCGAGTGTACACTTTCCTATTCTGTGCCTAACGGCATGTCTCGGCTGCAGCCGAGAATATTGTGGCCGTGGTCCCGGGTATGTACGGGATACTATTGGGTTACATCGACGATTCATCAATTGGTTTCAAAGACTATTGAGTAGAAACCTGATAGGACAGTTCAGTCACCATTGCACATTACCCTGCTTTGTTATTTCTTATTACTGTTTATTCATGTTCATACTTGCATTGCTTATTACCATGTTTATACTATATACTTGATGTCATGACGCGCTGACGTCTGGGTTTTGCATGGCCCAGATTTCGTACCACTGTCGACGACCGAGCAGGAGTACTTCAGCCAGCAGGCTGAACTGTGAGTTCCTTAGGGTTTAATTTATTTATTTCATTTCATTTCCAGATGTGAGCCCGCATTATGGGACGTACTGTTTATTCATTGTATTGGATCATTAACTTCCGCACTTATTGTTTATTGATTCTTGTTATTATGGATTTGGACATGTATTAGATTAGTTTTTATCTTGTTCTTGATATCCTTACAACCGTAATGTGACTGTGGATGGATACTTCCTACCCACAGGTAGCATGGTTGGCTATGTCACGTGCCCAATCTTGCGTACTCTGGGAAGCGGGGCGTGACAGATACTCGATGATAATATGAAACCTTCATATCCCCATCGAAACTCATATATGAAACTAAAAGCGCCACTTAGTCCCCGTCTATCGGTTAACATACGTGCGATGCTCGTCGTGACCTAGAACTATACGAAGGTTGTTAAATATCGGACAGTATAGCTCGATACTAACAACCGTCGTATAGTCTACGCGACGAGAAAATTCAATCGTATGGTAACCCATAGATTTGTCCCGTGTGGACAAGTTAAGAATGTATAAAGCAAACGCCTTCATTCACTTGTGTTTTCATCTGTTTCGAGATATTTCGTCGGTACCTTTCCGCTGGTTCTCCGTGTACAAAGATAGATTAGATGTTCATTTCAACGTTGTTTCACAGCTTTGAAATGATTATCTATTCTATTACAGTGTACTCGGAGAACAGCGGGGAGGTGTTGCCGAAATTTACTCGAAACGGTTGAAAGCACAACTGATGGGCGTTCGCTTTATACATTCTTAATGGGATAGAAGCCTACCCCCGACAGCCGGAACACACACATACAAACGCATAACTAGAGAGCGATTCGAGATGTTCGGCTTAAAACCAATATATGATAATATGAAACCTTCATATTCCCATCGATACTCATATATGAAACTAAAAGCGCCACTTAGTCCCCGTCTATCGGTTAACATACGTGCGATAATTTATTCTTTTCAACGACAAACGCACACACTAAGCATATACACGGATTTTCTCCTTTGTCAGTAACTATCCCGTTCTTATATTTCTCAATATAGTCAGCATAACTTACAATTTATATGTTATTCAGTCTAACATGGCCCATGAATACGTCAGAGTTAAGGACTGGATGTATGTGGATTGGAAACAACGTATGCAACCTAAGTTTGTCGCAGGAGTTGCTGCTTTCCTTGAATTTGCACGCGCACATAATAAGATCATAATAGAGAAGATTCTCTGTCCGTGCGATAGATGCGGCAATAAGTACTGGCAGAAGGTAGAATTGGCAGAGCTTCATATTGTAAAACATGGGTTTACTAGACTTTATTCAACTTGGAAATATCACGGGGAGGAGAAGAATGCAGTACTGCGGTAGAAGAAGAAGGAGAACACGATAATGCGGCAGGAGAAGAAGAAGAATTCGGTAATACGGCAGGAGACGGAAATTTATTTCCATCAGAAGAAATGGAGGATATGGTAGAGGCTGCCCTAGGTGAATCTATTCGTACCGAAGATGACATTCCTTCCGGTCAGGGACCGCGTGCGGATAAATATGAAAATTTCATGAATGATGCTAGGAAACCAATTTATGAGAATGCGAAGTATTCCACCCTCTCATGGTTCGTCCAACTTTTCCAGATTAAGTGCCTAAATGGATGGAGCAATAAGTCATTCACAATGCTTCTTTCGTTCTTGAAAGATTCTAGGCCTCCGGGAAATAATGTGCCCGAAAGCTGGTACGAAGCCCAGAAGATGATGTCTGATTTGGGTCTAAAGTGCGAGAAGATTCAAGCATGTCCTAAAAATTGCGTGTTGTACCGGAAAGAGAATTCAGATTTGAAAGAGTGTCCAACATGCGGAGAGGCCAGGTATAAGCCGAAAGATTCTGATAAGAAGCCTGATATACCTGTGAAGATAGCACGATACTTTCCCATAACACAAAGGCTACAGAGGCTATTCATGTGCAAGAAAACAGCCGAGGCAATGATTTGGCATCACCGTGCTCCTCCAAGCGAAAATGGAAAAATGAGCCATCCAAGAGATTCACCGGCATGGAAGGATTTCGATAGGAGGCACGCAATATTCAGTAGCGATCCTCGCAATGTCCGGCTCGGACTGGCTACCGATGGCTTCTGCCCATTCAACTATATGGCTGGAAGTCACAGTACATGGCCCGTTGTAATGATAATTTATAATCTGTCGCCTTGGTTGGCTATGGACCAATCATACTTTATGATGCCTCTTCTTATCGACGGACCAAACTCACCGGGGAACAATATCGACGTCTATCTCCGACCTCTGATCGAGGAGCTGAAAACTTTGTTCATTGATGGTGTAGAGACATATGATTCAAACACAAACACAACCTTCATACTGCGTGCGGCTTTAATGTGGACAATTAATGACTTTCCTGCGTATGGAATGCTATCAGGTTAGTCCGTACATGGTCACAAAGCATGTCCTCATTTCCATGAACACACAACATCAAAATTTTTGAATTTTAGCAGGAAGGTTTGTTATTGCGGCCATCGACGTTTTCTGCCTCCAGACCACCCCTATAGGTTAGACACGGTTCACTTTGATGGTCATCAGGAGCTTCTTGGGCCTCCATCCCCATTGTCCGGAGAGGACGTGACTGCTAAATGGGATGGTTACAATAACGTGACCTTCGGGATGGATCCGACGAAACAGGTCAAACCACAATATTGGAACAAGTTAAGCATTTTCTTCGAGCTTCCGTACTGGTCTACAAATTCAGTGCGTCATTGTCTGGACGTCATGCATATAGAGAAGGGGGTATCAGAGCACATACTTAACTTGCTTCTGTGTAAAGACGGGAAATCGAAAGACAACATGAATGCCCGGATGGATCTACAAGAGTGGGGAATAAGAAGTGAACTGCACCCTAAACCGGTAGCGGGTAAACCGGGCAAGTTTGTACTTCCCAATGCCGCTTATCATATGTCACAACCGGAGAAGAAAAGATTCCTGCAGGTGTTGCATGATTTGAAAGTCCCCACAGGTTTCTCAGGATCATTCAGCAAGAAAATAAAAATTGTGAAGGGCAAGATCGATGGGCTGAAAAGTCATGATCACCATGTTATCGTGGAGCACCTTCTTCTATTAGCCCTCAGGACTTCTCTCCCCGACTCGGTTGGTCTAGTAATCAACGACCTATGTTGTTTTTTTAGGGAGTTATGTGCTAAAACACTGGAGGTTGCGACGCTGGATAAACTAGAAAATTCTATTGCGTTGATACTTTGCAAGTTTGAGCGTATTTTCCCACCGTCATTCTTCGATATCATAATACACTTGACGGTTCATCTTGCAACTAAGGCGAAGTTAGCCGGACCGGTACAATATCGATGGATGTATCCCGTCGAGAGGTACGTGTAATTTTTCGTTTCGCGCAATTTATAAATTTATTGTTGTCCTGTATGCCCGTGTTTATTTATTCAACATATTCTCATTAGGTACCTTTACACTCTTAAGAAGTATATACGCAATAAAAATCGACCAGAGGGTTCTATCATGCAAGGTTATCTTCTTGATGAAGCAACCACATTTTGTTCCCGCTATCTGGACGAGAACATTGAGACAAGGCTTAACCGACCACGAAGAATTCAAGACGGGCCATATGGTAAAGCCGAGTATAAGAGGGTAGACACTATGTTTATCAACAAGATATACCGGTTTATCTTGCTTAATTGCGCATGTCTTGAACAAATTAGAGAGTAAGTTCTTTTGGATTAATTGTTATATCTGTGTTTGTGTGTGTATGAAATGACATAATATTAATGTCACAATTATTTGTCGAAAACAGAACTCATTTTAACGAGGTACGTGAGGGGCATCCTGATTGGAACGAAGAACGTTTGGAAAAATACCATCAGGATAATTTTTGTGATTGGGTCACAGAGCATGTAAGTTATTCGAATTACATTTTATTGCTATCAGTTTTAATCTAAACTTGTATCGTTATGTATTTATCGTAAAATTTGTTTTGTTAGATCCACGATCCGAACTTGTCTGCATCATTTGAGAGTGATTCAAGATGTTTAGCTCAATTTCCTAGTATGGAGGTTGCATATTACAAAGGATTTGGTGTCCTTGGATACAAATTCGAAGTTAAGGACATAGAAACATCTAGAACCACTCAGAATAGTGGGATTGCGACGGTAGGATCGGACGGTGTGATTTACTATGGGTACTTAAATTGTATACTCGGCATCCACTATCCCGGACTATCAGAACCCTTTTATATATTCCAGTGTACTTGGTACGATCCGCGAACCGATACGGACAGGTGGAGAAGCAGTCTTGGGACTTGGAAGATGAATATGGATTGACCAGTGTGAACACACTTCGATTTTACGGTCAGGACGATCCGTTTATCTTTCCGAACCAAGCGTTCCAAGTATACTACTCACAGTGTTTGAAGCATCCGGGGTGGAGTGTTGTATGCCGATGGAAACCTAGAGATGTCTACGATGTCCCAGAATACGAGGACAGCGATGAGGACGAAGAAGAGAGAAGGCTTAAAGTGTTTCGACCGTCTGTTTCGAAGGACGGGTTGTCTTCGACCGATCATGAAGTTACGTGGGTTAGAAATGACATCGATGATGAAATCCAAGTAGATATGTATGATGCGCCCACGAAACGAAAAAGGTTATCAGTAATGTTATATTATTACTTCACATTTTACGCTCTAGATCATATATAGTCAATACTTTTAATGATTGTCTAATGCGTCCACGAACCGTTTATCTAGATTTGATGACGATGTCGGGAGCAGCGAGGGGCGGCAGGAGCTCCAGCCGCGGCAGAGGCAGAGGCAGAGCGGTTCTGCCGCCCGGAGAGCTCCGTAGGGAGCTTCAGAGGGCCGGTCTTACACCCAGATCGGAGACCCCTTCGGATGCCTCCTTCCGTGTTGATTTGGCCACACCTCCAGGTATACTGCACGCATATCCATTTTGAATGTAATATTACAGATATTCATGCATGTTTATGTCAAAATTACTTATATTGTCAATATTTGATTGTCTAGTTGTTGGTGATGCGTCCACATCTGGGACAGAGGCCACCCCCGCTCCTCCAGGTATGTTTATATATCATATAGTGTATGTATATTGATTTAGAATGCTATATCATAAATACACACATTCCTTTTGCTCTTACTTAGCAATTTTTATTATTGTCTAGCTGTAGGTGGTGACACCACCGCACCTGCGGGTATGTTTATATATCCTATAGTGCATGCATATTGATTTAGAACGTTATATTATTGATCTACACATTCTTTTTGCAATTACTTAGTGAATCTATTTTTAATTGTCTAATTATAGGTGGTGCGTCCACACCTTCCACAGGGGCCACTCCTGCCGCTTCCATACCCTCCGCATCGTCTGCAGGTTAGTATGAATAAATTTAAAATATTTATTCATTTTACATATGCTCTATAGAATAAATATGAACTTCATGGAAATTTAGCGTCGATGTTTATTTTATAGTTGGAGGGGATGCGTCCGGGTCCGGGACCCCGGTTGTTCCTCACCGGAGGAACTATCGTCCCGCTCGTGCTGCTGCTCGGGCCCAGGCTCGTGCGCTAGTCACCGGAGGTATATATCACACTTGAATTTTTGTTTAACCTTGATTTCTTAATACAACTTTGTCTTATTATTGATTGTCTTGATATTTCGTGCAGACGCAGGGCCTCTCCATCCCCAGAGGGGGAGGCCCGAATCAGTCCCATAGGCTGAGGCCTGATAGAGCTAGGGGGGAGGCAGCATTCCCCCTATTTTTTACCCTTGACTATCGCTATACCGGTCCTCATGCCAAGAGGTTCGGCCGGTATTTGGGGGACGAGAGCCGGATCGTGAAGAACTATCCACTTCACGTTGAGTGGGGCAAGCAGCACCAGCGCTCATTCGCCCTCTTCTTTGATCAGGCTCAGGTATATATTAATATATATTTTCATTTGATCTATCCAATATATTTATTATTAACACTTGCAATCTAATAACAATGTTTTTTTTTGTATTTTCAGTTGGATTACGATTTTCAGCCTGTAACCGACCCTGATCACCCGGGGAGGGTGCTCGACCTTCATGCTCTGTACAATGGCCTGATGAAGAACATGCAGGCCAAGGTCCGATACAACAGGAATGAGCTGAAGGCCGACTGCTACTCCCTGTGGATAGCGACCCCCGAGGCAGAGAGAGCGGCCCTCCTATCTACTCCGGCGTTTGCGAGAGTCGACGTAGAGACATGGCCTCTATTGTGCGCTTATTTCGACTCCGAACGCAAACATGAATGTATTTTAAATTTAATTCATTATTTATGATATAATTTATTTCTTTGTGTTTCTTAATTAGAAAACTAAATGTTAATGCGTTGTGCAGAAACAGGCCGCTCAGAATACGGAGAACAGGAAGTCGGCGAAGAGGGGTCGCCCCACTTACACAGGTGGCTCGAGGAACATTACTCGAGCCATGGAGTTATCGGTAAATTAAGAGTTATTCTCTAATATTCTGCAATATTAAGAGTTATTCTCTAATATTTCTAATATTAAGAGTTACTTTCTAATATTGCAGACATCTCGGACCGTGGCGTCAGGTGGTACACCGAGCGTGCTGTCCGCATATCTTGCCGTCCACGGCACCTCGACAGATCCCGCCACGGGCGAGCTTCGATATCCCGACGTCGCTACCCAGGAGTACTGCGTAAGTGTTAATATTTTTTCTACCCAAATTTGAAATTTTAGTTTTGGAAGGTTCAAGTTTAAATTTTATACTTATACTTTACTGCTTAATGTGGGTGTAGGAGCGGGTGGTTGAGCAGGCCCAGGCCTCGGGGATCGATTTTCCGGACAGAACGATCCGAGGCTGCTGACCCCAGTTCTGGACGCCGCACACGGAGGGCACCACGGAGGTTGGGAAAGAGGCCGGGGATTAGGCCCTAGCAGGGCCCATATGAGGTTGGACTCCACCCCGGCGGTTACTTCCTCCGTCTCCAGTGATCGGCATGTCCATCAGGAACTGGATAGCTTGAGGGCCACCGTTCAGGAGTTGAAGGAGATGCTGGTATGTATACTACTTTATAGTAAAATATCATTCATATTATATACATATCAACATATCCATAATTAGTACGTAGCTTGAGCTTATTTGGTTTTAGACTTAAGTTTGATTAATCATACATACATATGTAATTAAAATAAACAACGCTTTTCCAAACTAGATATCCAAACAGGGTTTCGAAATAACTTAATAATGATACGAATTCGAATAATACACAGTTCTTACACGCTTCTTACACACGTTATGTCCAGACGCGACATGGTAGATCGGCCGAGCCTCCACATGCATCTCCTCCGGCTGCGGCTCCGCAAGCCACTACATCGGCTGCGGTTCCGCAGACAGCTCCTGTAGCTCCACCGCCCACTCAGACTCCCGCAGCCGTGGCTCTGCAAGCGACTACCTCGACGGCGGCTGCGCAGACCACATCGCCAGCTCCACATGCCGCTCAGACTCCCGCTCGCGACGCATTGCAGAGTATATTGACCGAGGAGCAGGCGCGCGTTATTCTAACGTTATTCAGAGGTGGAGCTGGACCGAACTAGGGTAGCTCTTTTGAAACATGTATTTATTTATATCACATTGTACTACATTTTGAAACGATATTGATATTGGTTTGTATTTATATCATATTCAGTTTTTGGGTTTCTTTTGTATATTATATATATGCGTGAGATGTGATTAAGAATACTGCAATATATGATTTGATTGATGTATATAGTATTGTGCACAGGGCGGGAAAAAATCTAGCAGCTCATTTAAAAAAAAATACAGACAATATGTACCTACGGATTAAGCCGTAGGTATATATGTTGCCCTTACGGAGTTATCCGTAGGGGCAAAATATCAGGTTTCCTGATATTTTCCCCCCTGTGATCTTAGTGCAGGGTGTTGGGAGTGCCCCTACGGATATGTCCGTAGGGGCCACTGTCAATCCCCTACGGGGTTATCCGTAGGGGCCAAATATCAGGTTTACTGATATTTTGCCCCTACGTCATATTACCTACGGATATATCCGTAGGGGTAGAACAAGGACCTACGGTTCTATCCGTAGGTACATACAATATATTCAAAAAAATATAAAAAATATATGATTTGATTGCCCCTACGGAGTAATCCGTAGGGGCAACAACACCTACAGATATATCCGTAGGGGCAAGAATTTGCCCGTAGGGGCACGTTCAGGGCCTCAACTTGCACCTGCGGCCTTTGCACCTACGGGGTATTTTTTCGTCCCTACGCATATATCCGTAGGGGCAACCCTTATTTGTAGTAGTGTTTCTTTATCTTCTGTTTTTCGATATTTTGCTTCATATAGTATACAAATATCTTTAAAATTTTAAATTTAAAAAAGAATTTATTTCTTCGGGTTTACAATTTTTTGTATGCTAAAGTTGAAATTTTCAAAATATCAAAATTTTCTGTTTATTTCGTATTTTATTGTTTTGCTTGTTGTATAGAACATAAAAATTACAATATTTTCAAAAATCCAATATTTTTGCTTGAATAAATGAAATTTTCCTAAATATATTTTTTTCTGTTTTCTTCATTTTTCAATATTTTGCATGTTATAGCATATAAAAATTGCAAGATTTTTAAAATTCTAAAAAAATATTTTTCCGTATTTTCATTATTTTACGTGCTATATATAGCATATGAAAATCGTGAAATTTCAAAAATCTCAGAGTTTTTTGTCTGTCTGTTTTTCAATATTTTATTTGCTCATATTTTTGAGAACTTCCGGATAGGCCTGTAAATGGGGTCGGGTCGGATCTGATATGTCTCATACCCATACCCATTTATATTTTGTAGACGCAGACCCACCCTTTACCTGACGGGTTTGACTCGGACCTGAACCTAGTATTAATTGGATCAGACCCGTTTATCCGGATCCATTTATCAACTTTAATTTTTATCAATGCATTACTGTAACTCAAATCTTTAGGAATAACTTTCAAAAGTAAACATTTAATAAAAAATCAACTGTAACTACATTAATAATCTTATTTCTAAAATTAGCACCTAATGTAACTTAATAACTAGAATCGAACATCATATAAACTAAATGTATAGTCGGCTGCTAACAAAACTTCAAAAATAGAATCCACATCTATAATTGAAAAATTAAAATCCAAATACTAAGATTTATGTCGGTGCTTCTTAAACCGGTCAACAAAAAAACTGACAGTAAAAACACTCCATTCAAAACATGAGCCTTTTGTGGAGCTTTCCAATCTATGCAGTCCCCAAGAAAAATATTATAAATTATGTATAAAGATATATGGGCCGGGTTTAAACGGGTATAAACCAAATACATCCAGACCCGACCCATTTATTAAGTAGTTAAATGGGTATGAGTCCGGTCTGGGTCTAGACGAACTTATACCATACTCGAATTTTATCAGCGGGTTCAAATTGGGTCTGGATCTAGACCTGACCCATTGACAAGCCTATAGTCGGGTATCAAGAAGATAAAAAGTTATGTGAACCGAAAGAAGAAAAGGACGTCGATTGCTACTAAGAATGTAAGTGAATAATGAAATCAGGTCCGAATGACTGACACACTAGCTGATTAGGAACCCTTTTTTTAAAATACGAAAAAAAATTATTTTCTTTAAATTTTCAATATTTTGCACACGTAGAATTTGAAAATACCAAAATTTTCGACAATCTTTAATTTTTCTGTTTTATTTGGTTTTCAATATTTTGCTTGCATATCATATGAAAATCATAAAATTTTCAAAAATCTAAAGAATTTTCTATCTCTTTGATTTTTCAATACTTTTTGTTTCCTATAGAATAGGAAAATCGTGTGGTTTTTAAAAACGCTTAATAATTTTTGTTTTACTTTGTTTTTCTATATTTTACATGCTATAGCATAAGAAAATTGCAGAATCTTTTAAAATATCAAAAAATTCCGGTGTTTCCGTTTTTTTTCAATATTATGCATACTAACATGCCAAAAGCGTAAAATTTTCAAAATTCTCAAATTTTCTGTTTCCTTTAAAATTTTAATATTTTAAATGCTGTTGCAAATTAAAACAGAATTTTTTTAAAATGTAAAAAAAATTTGTTTTCTTTTGGTTTGATATAAAATGTTTTTTTGCAATACCAATAAAAAATCTTGAAATTTTAATTCTCAAAGTTTTTTATCGGTTTTTCAATATTTTGCATGTTATGGTCACGCAAAAATCATGAATATGTGCAAGATTTTGCCAGTAAAATCTAAGTAGTGAGAGAAAATAGAAAGAGATTTCAAAGGAGCCCATTTAAAATGTTTCCACCATATAAACCTTATTGTATTGAATAAATGAGTGAGAAATATTAAATGGGGAGACATTAAATTTTTTTCATGCTATATATAACAATTTTCTGCTAAAATCCGAGCTAGATATATGAATATTCCAAGAAAATGTTCTCTCATATCAATATATATACATTATATAGATAATCGATAGATAAATAGATTACACCGATTTCATAGAAATAGGGTAAAGTTTCGAATAGTACTTAGGTCTTCAATGTTGGATCAGGATCCTACGATTAAGATGGGTTTCCAGTTGGTTTTAAAAGTTTATGTTGTGTTTGCCTCGCAAAACACTGGTCTTACCTTAAAAAGTCTCATTAAAACATCAAAATTCAAGACATTCTTCAATATCTTAAAATTTTTACAACAATAAATATCATGGGTTTATTAAACTGCATTTAAAAAAACATAAAATCTCATGAATCCTCAAATTTATTGCCATGTGGCTTAAAACTTCCGGTAAAACAATTCTAATGCATAGTATTAATGATGAACCACTCTGTGCATATTATATATAAAATGTTTTAGGACATTATGCATAATATTCTAAGAGTTGATGGTATTTTATTGAATGTAAATCAGAACCAGAGGAGGAAATAAAATAACATACGGATAAATTAATGTAAAATATGAAGTTTTCTCATCATGGTCAACATTAATAAAAACATTTGTTGAGATGATAATGATGATCTTTAATTAATTAATTGGCAGCTATGCGAAGCTTCCGAATACATCCACTCATTTTATGTGACACATACAGAATAAGAAGGCCTACGTAGCCCATCCCCATTTTGCGTGCCACATCGATACCAAACCAAACAAGGTGTCTAACGGGCTGGGCCGTCCGGAAAACTGGCCCGGCATGGCCCGAGCGCCGTGTGGAGGATCCAAGACGGCCTGGACAAACCGGCCTAATTCAAATTAGGCCGTTGTCCTGAAGGGTTTGGAGTGAGGGCCGATCTTTGCCTTGGCAAGGGTTGAATGGGTTTTTTTTTAATATGGGGGGTTTGGATTAAAGTGGGGCTGTAAAATTATCTAAAATCTCCTAACTCAAAATTATACATTTTTATACCCCTAATCCAAAACTCTATAAATATCTCTACACTGCTCATTCTTCTCACAATTCACAATAACAAAATTTTCAATATTCCAACCACTTTCTTTAATTTCCGAGAAGTTTACTATTAAAATTGGAATTACACGCAATCTTCATTTCCGCAATCTCAATTTTCACTTCAATTCCACTAATTTAATTCTGCAATTTGGAATCAGGGTTTTTTGTATTGATTGTATATTTTTCTCGTATATTTTTTATCGGCGGCTCTCCTTATCTCTTATTAATATTTTTAGTTAAGAATATCATGTCCATCTTCACAAGGCAACATGGATGCTCATCTTCACAAAGACTTATATTTCAAATCGATATAGATTCACAAGAGAGACGTGGATTAACTAATATACTGCAAACTAATTTTGATTCTTATTTCTCTAATTATGGATTTTCTAATTATGAGATCACTGCTATTTCACAGAATCATGTCCCTGAAGAAGTTCCCGTTTCTACCGTTCCTGAAACAAGAGCTTCTGCCTCTAAAGATAAAAGAGCTAAAACTTCCGATATTTGGAAATATTTTATAGTACAAATAGTTGCAAGTAAAGGCGGGCAGACAGTTTGTACTCATTGCCAAGCAGAATTTACTTGTGTCATTTCAGGTGGAACCGCCTGTTAGGTCCACGTTACCTCTCCCGGTACTTTCGGGGTTGCGGAAACGGTAAAACAAAATTTTTTCTGGACTTGGCAACATGGACCGTAAAAGCCGGATCTTTGCTAAACAATACACTAGCATCCTAACTAGAGATTTATCTACTCGGTTAGGGGTTATACCTCAACTTGAACTCCTTCTCTTCTTCTTGTTCTTCTCCTTGCTTGCTCCAAGGCTGGATCCGGACTTTGGTCACTCAACTTGAACTACTTCTCTTCTTGTTGTTCTTCTCCTTGCTTGCTCCGAGGGTTGATCCGGACTTTGGTCACCTCCGCGGCCTCCTTGAGTCGAAGACGATCCACCCGAGAGATGTGCACCGAGCTCCACCTCGAGCCGAGATTACTAGGGCAAAGAGATTGCTAATCTAGAAACCCTAGGTTGTGTAGAAATGATCAATGGATGGTTTTGTCTTTGTGAGATCTTTATCTCTCAACACATGAGATCAAAAGATGAATCAAGAGGAGGAAGAAGAAGGAGGAGCAACAACCATGGTTCTTCTCATTTCAAGAGAGAGAATGAGAATAAGCAAATGAAAAACCTAACCAAGAGAAAAACACAACCATGGTTGCAATAATGCAAAAAACATTATCATTACTAATCCCATCAAGATAAAGGTGATGGCTACAAATGACATGACCATTATCATAACAAAAAGAAAAAGAAAACCAAAGAATACTTTAGATCTTTCAAGAAGATCCTAGTCAACTTTGGTCAAATGGTCAACAAAGTCAAGATGGTCAAATGGTCAATGTAATTAGCCATAACATAATTATCAATGAAAGGATTAGTAAATAATGTCCCCGGCTCATAATGGTTTTGACCAAACGAAATGTCAAAACCCTAATGAGTCTGCCTCAAAATGGTTTTGACCGAATCAACTGTCAAAACCCTAATGAGCTTGCCACATAACGGTTTTGGCCGAACCAACTGCCAAAACCCTAATGAGGCACCTCCTCCTTCATCGCTCCGGAAAACTGTGCATACACACCTGCATCCGTATTCCGTAGAATGCGGATGCACAGAAGACAAAACAAATCCATCCGTGCAATACTAGGATCTGGCTTAAACCAAAGCCCACTAGTATTGCCTGCCCGAACACTACACGCACACAAGTGTACGTAAGTGATCGCAGCCCTGCCGTAAAACCATACGGCCTCTACACGTTTCGCTCAGTGCAGGGAAACTCTCTGTGTGGGACTCTAAAGACTCGACACTACGCTGGCAGTGGGTTCAACCACAGACCGCAAGCGGCACTAGCTGTACGTAACGGTCCCCAGGTAGATGTCGATAAGAAGGCCGATGAGGTAAACCCATCCGAACTCCTACTGAGTCTGTATGTGACAATCTCCGTACAGTCCGGTCTGTTCGTCTGATACATCGCATGGCGGGCCTAGGTGGGCGGTAAACGTCAGTCCCCTAATAGCGGTACAAGTCGTGTCGGAGCGAAGCCCAATACACCCTGAGATAATACTGGAAACCTACCAGTATATCTCGCTTGCCCTGGCCAGGGACTACTCGTGTAATGGCTCTCCTAGACACAGCGCGATGTCAACCCCCAATACCGGGAGAGACGAATCCTGTCTAACCGTCACTGCCTCCAAGTGCTTCGGGACTGCTCCTAACTACTACCTGTTTGCACGACTCAGTAGAGCCGTGGTAGGGTAGTAATCAAAGAACAGTGGGAACACACTCGAGGCGAAGTGACAGTGTCAAGTCAGCGGACTAAGCTGTACTCATGTCACCTGGGAACTGATAACTGACGATAGGTATAATACCAACCATCAGTTCCCGACGAGTCCTGTCCAGTGTACTCGTAACCCAACGAGCACCCGCATACTATCTCAAGTAAGACGTACCGACGGCTGTGGGACAGACCGTCTCCCGTGCTGGGATGAGAAGCGCATACGCTAGTCTACTACGGAGTATCGATGCCCTATCTCGATACTCCCACGACTAGGGACGTGTATAAGGATGCGCTTGTAGATTACCCAGCCCCCACGAGTGTGATCGCCATCACAACGCCGGTAATCAAGCAAAGATCCTAAGTGCTCTACTAATGCGTATAGGTGATATAATAAATAAACACACATGTACACATTAAAGCAGAGACAAACCAAGTAGCATACTACTATATTGAGCAAGATTGTCTGTACAACTGTGAATATCCCAAGCTTCCATCAGGTAATATACATACTAGTATGATACAGTAATGGCCTCTAGGGCATATACACTAACAATCTCCCACTTGCACTAAGGTCATGTACTGGCGTATCGAAGACCTATCATCTCGATCAGCCGCTCGAACTGAGTCTGGGGTAAGGCCTTCGTGAATGGGTCCGCCGTGTTGTCCTTTGTGTCCACTCTCCGCACCTCGATCTCCTGGCGATCAATGATCTCCCTGATCAGGTGATACCGCCTTAAGATGTGCCTGGATTTCTGATGGGACCTTGGTTCCTTCGCTAAAGCTATAGCCCCATTGTTATCGCAATACAAAGGTATTGGGTCAACAATGGACGGAACCACCTGAAGTTCACTAATGAACTTCTTTATCCAGACCGCCTCTTTTGCGGCATCGCTTGCAGCAATGTATTCAGCCTCCATCGTCGAGTCTGCGACGGTATCCTGTTTGGAACTCCTCCAACATACCGCCCCTCCGTTGAGGGTAAACACAAAACCCGAGACGGACTTGCTGTCATCTTTGTCACTCTGGAAGCTTGAATCGGTAAAGGACTCGACCCTGAGGTCTCCATTACCGTAAACCAGGAACATCTCCTTAGTCCTTCTCAGGTACTTGAGAATGTTCTTCACTGCTGTCCAGTGGTCCTCCCCTGGGTCTGACTGATACCGGCTTACCGCGCTCAGCGCGTAAGCTACATCTGGTCTTGTACATAGTATCGCATACATTATAGATCTTACCGCCGAAGCGTAGGGTATAGTGCTCATGCGAACCCTCTCCTCGTCAGTCTTAGGAGACATCTTCTTGGAGAGGGTAATTCCGTGCAATGCGGGTATGTTACCGCGCTTGGAATCCTCCATACTAAATCTCTTTAGTACAGTCTCTATGTACCTGGACTGCGAAAGTCCCAGTAGTCTCTTGGATCTATCTCTATAGATCTTGATCCCCAGAATGTACGAGGCATCACCCAGGTCCTTCATGGAGAACCTTTGTGACAAAAATAGCTTGACCGATTGTAGCATAGGAATATCATTTCCTATCAAAAGAATGTCGTCCACGTACAAGACTAGGAATACGACAGTTCGTCCTACAATCTTCTTATAGACACAGGGTTCATCTTCGTTCTTGATGAAATCAAATTCCTTGATTACCTCATCAAAACAGATGTTCCAGCTCCGCGATGCCTGCTTTAATCCATAAATGGATTTAAGCAACTTGCACACTTTCCCGCTGCTCCCACTGTCTACGAAACCTTCTGGTTGATCCATGTAAACGCACTCTTCCAAACAACCGTTTAGGAAAGCCGTTTTAACATCCATCTGCCAGATTTCATAGTCATGGAAGGCAGCAATGGCAAGTAGGATCCGAATAGATTTGAGCATAGCCACCGGAGAAAAAGTTTCGTCATAGTCCAAACCAGGTCTTTGATGAAAACCTTTTGCAACGAGTCTAGCCTTATAGGTTTCCACCTGCCCATCTACACCAAGTTTCCTTTTGTAGATCCATTTGCATCCAACGGGTTTTACCCCAGGTGGAGCAATATCCAAGGTCCACACTTTATTGGCGTACATGGACTCCATTTCGGATTGCATTGCTTCCTGCCATTTATCAGAGTCCCTACTGATAATGGCCTGCCTGAAACTGGTAGGGTCATCTTCTTCCAAGATGCAATCTTCTCGATCCCCGTCAATGAGAAAACCGTAGTATCTCTCGGGCGGATGAGAAATCCTACCAGATCTGCGGAGTGGCTGAGGTTCGTTTGGGGTTATTGAATCTAGCGGTTCCGCCAAATTTTTACGGATGAAGTAAGAAAAGCAAACTGGTGACATTTTGTGGTCGCCGAATTTCTTCCAGTTCTACCGAACTCCCACTAGTTTCTTTTGCAAGAAACTCCCTTTCTAAGAAGGTAGCGTGGCGAGATACAAACACCTTCTGTTCCTCAGTGTGGTAGAACAGATATCCTAGTGAGTCTTTAGGATATCCCACAAATTTACACAGAACTGATCGTGCCTCTAGCTTGTCCGGTTTCTGTGTTTTCACATAGGCCGGACAACCCCATATCTTAATAAACTTAAGACATGGTTTCTTACTGCTCCATATTTCATACGGAGTTTTAGGCACAGATTTGGATAGAACTTGATTCAAAAGGTATGCCGCTGTCTGAAGCGCATGTCCCCAGAATGAAAGAGGTAACTCAGCACTACTCATCATGGAGCGAACCATATCCAGTAGGGTACGATTCCTCCGCTCCGAAACACCGTTGTGCTGTGGTGTATAAGGAGGAGTAAGCTGAGAGAGAATACCATTCTCTTTTAAGTAATCTAGGAATTCCGTGCTTAAGTACTCCCCTCCTCTATCAGACCGGAGGATCTTGATACTTTTGCTAATCTGGTTCTCTACTTCCTTTCTGAATTCCTTGAATTTCTCAAAAGCTTCAGATTTGTGTTTCATCAGATACACATATCCGAACCTAGAGAGATCGTCAGTGAATGTGATGAAGTAGGAGAACCCACCCCTTGCATGTGTAGACAGCGGACCACATACATCACTGTGTATGAGTCCCAAGAGCTCTGCTGCTCTTTCTCCATGTCCGGTGAACGGAGATTTGGTCACCTTCCCTTTGAGACATAACCGACAAGTTTCATAAGATGAAAACTCGAACGCATTCAAGAGTCCATCTTTATGCAACTTACTCAGTCTTTTCTCTCCGATATGACCAAGTCTACAATGCCACAAGTAGGATTCATTCGTATCTGAATTCTTCCTCTTGCGTGTGTTTTGTATATTGAGAACTGTATTCTGATTTAGAACGTAGATACCATTACACAGTGTACCCTCTGCAACCAATACCTTATAAAGGTAAATGTTCATGATATTCTTTTCAAGAACAAAGTTATATCCATCTTTATCGAGTAAAGAAACTTGATATGATGTTGCAAACCATGGAGGGTACATAGTAGCAATCGTTCAAAATCATAGTCTTGCCATTTGGCAATACTAGGTGATATTCACCGACGGCTGCCGCATTAACTTGTGCTCCGTTCGCTACTCTGAGCGACATATCACCCGGTGCAACTTTCCTACTTTTTCTCAGTCCCTGCAATAAATTACAGATATGGGATCCTGATCCGGTATCAAGTACCCAGGAGGTAGGGCTGACCGTAAAACAGTTCTCAATTACAAGAACACCTGAAGTAGATGCAAAACCATGCTTCTTCTTCAACTGGGTATCCTGGAAATCCATACAATCCCCTTTCCCATTCTCATACTCATGACTGTTGTCACAAGTTAGAGCTGAACCAACTTTCCCCAGTCCCGAATAAGAATTCGGATCGGTCAAGCGATACATTTTATTATCTTGATTAGGGCGTGAAAAGGTTGCTGCCTGGAGAGAGAGAAAAGAAACACTCAGCGTATGCTCTTGCAAGATTAGATTGGTTTATTAATTTATCTAACCAGGATGTCTCCCACTGTTTACTCAAATTCTTCTTAAAACCTTTTTAAAAGAAGAACTAGCTGGGATTTAATTCACGTCACAATACTTGCTTAACCTTTCAGCCAGGCTAGTGTCGGTACTTCGAGGGAGGTTTTCCAACGCTTTCGCGAAGTTCCTTAATTTAAGAACCTTTTTTCCGTGGGGGCGTAGCCCCGCTAACACCTTTCTAGATACCTACTAGGTTTATAGCATTGATCGTTAAGTGAAATAATCTCCCGAGAGTAATCCAACTCATCAGTCGGATCAGGATCCAACTGTCATTGTGTGATAACCTAGATTGAATCCACTCTAGTCACCACACTCCAGAAGGTATGCTAAATCTGCAAGTTTCAGTACTTTTGAAACTCCAGATGTGGTTTTTGCCCCTAGGACCCAAGTGACCTTGACGAATAATCAACAAATCAAAAGGTCCTAGTCAAGTTCAACCCGTCGTTATCCAGGATTGCATTAGACCCGCCCGCATGATCCTTGACGAATAATCAACAAAATCATGCGACCGTCCTAACCAATCGCATCTATCAGTGCAACAGAGAATTATTACTCAGCTACCGTTCACTGTGTCTTGACGAATAATCAACAAACGCAGCACGAATACTAAGTATTAATTATCTGAAACGACGGAGGGCTACGGCTGGGTTTTTGGCGGAAAAACCCGTTAACGTAATGAACTTGATATCGTTGAAGGAACGTGATACACCTTTTTTGAAAATATAGTGGCGAAAACTTTTGCTAAAGAGGTCACTCCCTGTGAAGGGATCTTGGCTCTTTCCTCGTCGAATGAGGTGCATGATATTCCAAACTGAATACCTCGATGCAAAGCAAGAATAATCGACTATAGTAAAGTTATTACCATGACGCAAACTTTTGTCCAAGGGGTCACTCCCGATGAAGGGATCTCGGCCCTTGCCTCGTCGACTGAGGTGCTGGGCATTCATAACCGAATACCTCGACGCAAAACAAAAAATTGAACGTCCTTGCAATAACAGCTTTTTGAAAAACTTGTTCCAACAACGTCTTTAGGTTTATTTTCTTGCATTAGTTCTTTTAATGCGTCCCATCATTTAAATCCTACCATTGCAGAAAACAACCAAAATATGACGTACGCTTATGCCATTCGCATTCGCCACGGGGCCCCGTCATCACCCGTTAGGTTACTTAACTAACGACAGAGCGGGGGCTGGGCTAGCGCGGCTGTAAAACATAAGCAACGCCTAAATAGTTATTATATATAGATATAAAGCAATGATAGCCAATCCAGATCACAGATGAACACTTTGGATATACTAGGAACCCGCGATTCGTTCGAGCCTGCAACGAAAAGCGGATTACACGGTCGCGATGAATAGCCAAAACCCTACCCAAGACCCCTACGGGTGCGGCAAACTACCCGCCAAGTACCCGAAGCGAAGCAACCTCCCTCAACGCCATGAGTAGGCCACTCGGCACTTCGAGATACCCGGTAGTTTGTGCACCCCCTCCATGGGTCTATCCTAGGAGCAAAAACAGTAAAAAGAATTATACAATGACGGCTACAACCCTGACCCGGTTGTGCGGCCATACAAATAATATTACATCAATTTACAAATTTATTACATGAATGAAAGAAAAAGAAACTCTCATCTCACATCCATCCCGGCTATTCATTCGCGACAATCCAACGAGTTCATATACACATACCATCAACAACACAGATCACAGATGTGTATAACCCCCACTAATCGGCGTATAGCGATTAGCAGACGTTCAATACACATATAACATTACAGAGATAACCATTAGCCAAAGTCTACAGAACATCGACCAAAAATATACGGATTTATGAGCCCCAAAAAAAATTTTGCTTTCTGGAAAATCTGGGCAGAAAAGTCATATACCAAAAATCCCAAAATACCCAAATATGAAAACTGCAAGAAAAATATTCCCCAACAGAGCCAACGCCGCCGCGGTTCCGCGGCATAAGCAAGCTTATGCCGCGGAAACGCGGCGCTTTGGACGAGTTGGGGGATGAAATTTCTCCAGTTTTCAAATAAAAGCCTGAGCCGATTTTTAGTGTATAAATTTTTTATTTTGGAACAGTTCTAAAATTCGGCAGAAACTGAATTTTCCGAGGTAATTTTGCGGGTTTTCGTCCGGTCGATATTCTCAATACTTTGCTAACATGCTAGGGTGTGTTTAGTTAGGCTCTGATACCACTGTTAGGTCCACGTTACTTCTCCCGGTACTTTCGGGGTTGCGGAAACGGTAAAACAAAATTTTTTCTGGACTTGGCAACATGGACCATAAAAGCCGGATCTTTGCTAAACAAAACACTAGCATCCTAACTAGAGATTTATCTACTCGGTTAGGGGTTATACCTCAACTTGAACTCCTTCTCTTCTTCTTGTTCTTCTCCTTGCTTGCTTCAAGGCTGGATCCGGACTTTGGTCACTCAACTTGAACTCCTTCTCTTCTTGTTGTTCTTCTCCTTGCTTGCTCCGAGGGTTGATCCGGACTTTGGTCACCTCCGCGGCCTCCTTGAGTCGAAGACGATCCACCCGAGAGATGTGCACCGAGCTCCACCTCGAGCCGAGATTACTAGGGCAAAGAGATTGCTAATCTAGAAGCTCTAGGTTGTGTAGAAATGATCAATGGATGATTTTGTCTTTGTGGGATCTTTATCTCTCAACACATGAGATCAAAAGATGAATCAAGAGGAGGAAGAAGAAGGAGGAGCAACAACCATGGTTCTTCTCATTTCAAGAGAGAGAATGAGAATAAGCAAATGAAAAACCTAACCAAGAGAAAAACACAACCATGGTTGCAATAATGCAAAAAACATTATCATTACTAATCCCATCAAGATAAAGGTGATGGCTACAAATGACATGACCATTATCATAACAAAAAGAAAAAGAAAACCAAAGAATACTTTAGATCTTTCAAGAAGATCCTAGTCAACTTTGGTCAAATGGTCAACAAAGTCAAGATGGTCAAATGGTCAATGTAATTAGCCATAACATAATTATCAATGAAAGGATTAGTAAATAATGTCCCCGGCTCATAATGGTTTTGACCAAATGAAATGTCAAAACCCTAATGAGTCCGCCTCAAAATGGTTTTGACCGAATCAACTGTCAAAACCCTAATGAGCTTGCCACATAACGGTTTTGGCCGAACCAACTGCCAAAACCCTAATGAGGCACCTCCTCCTTCATCGCTCCGGAAAACTGTGCATACACACCTGCATCCGTATTCCGTAGAATGCGGATGCACAGAAGACAAAACAAATCCATCCGTGCAATACTAGGATCTGGCTTAAACCAAAGCCCACTAGTATTGCCTGCCCGAACACCACACACACACAAGTGTACGTAAGTGATCGCAGCCCTGCCGTAAAACCATACGGCCTCTACACGTTTCGCTCAGTGCAGGGAAACTCTCTGTGTGGGACTCTAAAGACTCGACACTACGCTGGCAGTGGGTTTAACCACAGACCGCAAGCGGCACTAGCTGTACGTAACGGTCCCCAGGTAGATGTCGATAAGAAGGCCGATGAGGTAAACCCATCCGAACTCCTACTGAGTTTGTATGTGACAATCTCCGTACAGTCCGGTCTGTTCGTCTGATACATCGCATGGCGGGCCTAGGGGGGCGGTAAACGTCAGTCCCCTAATAGCGGTACAAGTCGTGTCGGAGTGAAGCCCAATACACCCTGAGATAATACTGGAAACCTACCAGTATATCTCGCTTGCCCTGGCCAGGGACTACTCGTGTAATGGCTCTCTTAGACACAGCGCGATGTCAACCCCCAATACCGGGAGAGACGAATCCTGTCTAACCGTCACTGCCTCCAAGTGCTTCGGGACTGCTCCCAACTACTACCTGTTTGCACGACTCAGTAGAGCCGTGGTAGGGTAGTAATCAAAGAACAGTGGGAACACACTCGAGGCGAAGTGAAAGTGTCAAGTCAGCGGACTAAGCTGTACTCATGTCACCTGGGAACTGATAACTGACGATAGGTATAATACCAACCATCAGTTCCCGACGAGTCCTGTCCAGTGTACTCGTAACCCAACGAGCACCCGCATACTATCTCAAGTACGACGTACCGACGGCTGTGGGACAGACCGTCTCCCGTGCTGGGATGAGAAGCGCATACGCTAGTCTACTCCGGAGTATCGATGCCCTATCTCGATACTCCCACGACTAGGGACGTGTATAAGGATGTGCTTGTAGATTACCCAGCCCCCACGAGTGTGATCGCCATCACAACGCCGGTAATCAAGCAAAGATCCTAAGGGCTCTACTAATGCGTATAGGTGATATAATAAATAAACACACATGTACACATTAAAAGCAGAGACAAACCAAGTAGCATACTACTATATTGAGCAAGATTGTCTGTACAACTGTGAATATCCCAAGCTTCCATCAGGTAACATACATACTAGTATGATACAGTAATGGTCTCTAGGGCATATACACTAACACCGCACACCTAAAAAGACATTTAATTAAACACCCAAAAGCATATTTTTGGTATACGGCTCTAAGCATGCTGTCTTTTTTTTTATTCGTAAAATACTAACAGTAGAGAACTTGCAAAATATGTCATATATACCATTTGGTTTTGCAGGAAACGAAAAATTTGATAGATCGGTAAAAAATGCACATAATCCAGCATTTCAAAGAGTATCTAGAACAACACTTGGAAATGATGTTTTAAAAAAAATTCATGATGGTAAAAACCAATTTGATTGATATTTTTGCAAACCTTAAAAGTAAAATTGTATTAACTTCTGATTTTTGGACAAAAAAATGGGACATGAGTTATATTTGTATTACTGCATATTTCATAGATATGATTGGGTTTTAAGAATTATTGTTTTTAAAAAATGGAGCATCCACATAATGGAAATAATATAAGCAATTGCATTTTAACTACTGTACGTGAATATAATATTCAAAATAAAATATTTTCGGTTAGTTTTGATAATGCTACTAATAATAATTCTGCGATATCAATTTTAAAAAATAATTTAGATCATGTTTTGAATGGAGAATTATTTCATCAGAGATGTGCATGCCATATTTTAAATTTAATTGTGCATGATGGTCTTAGTATAATTGATACCCATTTAACGAAATTTAAAGATGCAATGATATTTATTGAAACCTCTGGACCTCGAAAACAAATTTCCAAGCAAATCTCTGTCCAGTTAAATTTTAAAATTTATATCTTTCAAATTCAACATTCCAAACAGGTGGAATTCCCCATATGACATTTTGAAATGTGTTTTAAAATATCGGGAGCATGTTACTTTATTTTATGAGGAACAAATGCTTAATAATATTTTAGAGAATTATGATTGGTTTATTTGTGAATATATTCTGAGAATTTTAGAAATATTTTACAATGCAACTAAATATTTTTTTGGTGTTTATTATCCTGCTATGTGTTTAACAGCAGAACATTTATTTTATTTTAGTAAGATTATTAATGAGTATATAATTGACCCTGAAAATGCATTTACTGGAATGTTACATTGCATGTTTACGAAATTGAATAAATATCAGCGAAATTTTTTTGCATTGTTTTGTTTAGCTTCTGTTTTTTATCCTAGATTTAAAAAAGATAATTAATTTTTTTATTAGATGGATACCATGAAAACTTATGTACTGATTTAAGAGATTATAAAAATATTTTAGATTCTTAATGATTTGTATGCCATATATGATACACAGTATGGTTAAAACAGAACTTCTTCTTTATCTTCTTTTTCACAGCAAACTTCCAAAAAGAGGAATATTTCAGTTTTTGCAGCAGAAAAAATAAAGAACAACCGTTTCTATTTCTTCCACTTATAATGAGATTACAATGTATTTGCAAACTGATATCGGTAATTTTCTCACCGTGGATCAGATAGATAATCTTGATATTTTGGATTGGTGGAAAATACATGGACACATGTATTCTGTGCTTTCTGCCATGGCTTGTGATTTACTAATAACTCCGGTGTCCACAGTAGTTTCGGAGTCTGATTTTAGTGCAGCTAATAAGGCTGTGAGCAACAAGAAAACGATGCTGTCAGATGATATATTGGAGATCACAGTGTGCCAAAAAAATGGTTCAATATAGAAGCTAGACAATAACACGTTAAGAGTATTGAAGACTCCGACACCGATGAAGAGTAAAGACCGATAGCTGACCAGTTAGTTTTTTTTTATTGAATTGTATTTTTAATTTTTTGCCAATTGTATGAGAGATAACATTTGCCAACTTATGTCTCCCTCAAAATTTTTTTAATCAATAAAATATCTATGTTCGTCCCGGACCTATACGAAGTTCAGATTAGAAAAATTCCAAAAAAAGGTCATAAAAGTAAAAATTTTACTTTAAAAATATTTTTAATTTTTTAAAAAAATAATATTTTAGATAACAGCCCAGCCCGGCTCAAGCGAAGCCATGGACCGGGCTGGGTTCGAGTTTGGGGGCTTCGGATGGGCCGTTCGGTCAACTCGGACCCGGCCCGAAGACCACCAAGCCCGACGGGCAGACCGGGCCGGCCACACCTTGACAAACTAATTACATCTTTGACCCCTAAAAAGTGGAAATAAAATAAAAATGAAAAAAATAAGAGATTATGCTCATAAAATATTTCAAAAGTAATTGTGAATATCACATACCTTCTACAAAAATACGATTGAAGAAAATGGAAAAAACATAATTGATTACGGGGAAGTGCTTTTTCTCGTGAAAGGGATATGCAAGATGGCCAAAGCCATTGTTATCATCCATCATTTTAGTAAAAATTCAGCATTGAAGGCTGCAAAAGTTTTAGCTGTCTTACAAGTTGACTAAATATAGAAAGACCGACAAAGAATATCTAGACCATTGCATGTTATAACAGAATGCAGTATTTGGAGCAAATTATAACATATATAAAAATTTAATTTATAGGGTGATTTTCTGTAATGATGGAGAATTTAGGTTCCTTTAAGAAACAAAATATTCGTTGGTGAAATATTAAAATATTTAGATCATTTTTATTTTAAAAATTAGGGCGAGCGTGAGAAGTCATTAAAACAGAGGTTTAAAAAGTATGGAAAAGTTAATAAATTTTGAATGGGTAAAACAAAGAAAGGAAAAATTACCAGGGATAAAAAACTAGAAAAGTCGGTGAAGATGATAGGAGAAAGTAATTATTGCTTTCTCTGAAATGAGGTTTTGCGATTTAAAAAGGAAATGCAAAAATCATAACAAGTTTACTGAGTTAGGGATCATGAAACATACACAACGGTTGTTAATGCAAATGGAGCGAGATGCTTATACCTCAAGACATAGTTTTAGTTTCATTATTATCTTTACTGCCGTCAAGATATTAGCTGAAACCTGAAAAATTGTCGAGGATTTCTGGATTTCTCTACCGTTATAATTCCAACTCCAAGATTGTCGCTAAGCTCCTCAATCCATGCTCTCTCTCTCTCTCTCTTACAGAAATTGAAAAAAAATGATAAAATTCTTTCAATCTATCCCCAAACTATCCACATCATGAACCTGTTATGATATTTTAATAAACTCGATTAAATTCAAATTTCAAACATCCTATTTCTCCCTCTTCTCTTCCCATAAATATCTAGGTATCAACATCCAAACAATCTTTACAATTTTATTTATCACACCTTAATAATTAAATCACATAATTTGTATTCAAATCATTAAATAAAAGCGTGCATAGCACTTGCAAAAATACCAATTAAAATTAATCAGACTAATATTTCACGACTGTTTGTTATTTCTTTATACTTATATATGACCTATCAACTACTATTTCACTATTATTTGTTATTTCTTTGTACTTATATATGAGTATTTCTTTTTTGCTACTATATTGCTTACATACTAATATTTGATTCCCATTAGTTGTTTTTGCGTAACTTACTGTATAATGTTTCCTAATAATGCTGCTTAATTCTTTTAGATTTTGTATTTTTATTTCGAGGACGGAAATTCACCTAACCTAATATATAGTAGTATATTAGTAGAATGACATATACCCTGTACTACTTCTTAGCCTATGATCTATATCTACCCATGAAAGTATATAACTACATATATTTACAATATGATACGAGATGATGAGGATATGATCCGATATGATGAAACGAGTCGATATGTTATGAATGATGATATGAGGCGATATATATACATGATGCGATATGAGATGATATGCCATGTGATAATATATGACGAGACGAGATGATATGATGTACGTGATGATAGATCCGTACTATTTGATTTGATGATATCGAACGATGGATTATACCGTACGTGATGATAGATCCGTACTATTTGATTGATGATATCGTACGATAGATTATACCGTACGTGATATGATGAGGATAGATCGCCGACTTATGTATATATCGGCTCGAAAAATATTGATTAAAATTCTTAAGTAGATATTACGATATATTTAGAGCCATACCTATTTTCAAAACTAACGAATCGCTATGCACTTTTAAATGATAAATTTAAGGGACGCTACGTCTTTTCCAATGGTATCTTTTTCTAAAACATCGCAGCCCCCTATTTTTCTGAAAATAACGATTCGTACTATTTTAAACTATAACATATGACTCATACGTAGTTTCATATTTGTATACCATTCACGTTTACGATTTCTTTATTCTGCTCACTCCCGCGTTACGATTTCTAATTTCTGCATACGCTCGCATTATTTCGTTTACGATGTATATACTGCGTTCATACCCTTATCATTATATATGACTTCATCTGTTAGGACACATGCACCATTACCGATGATGCACATGTTGCACGTACACTTACTTGCCGGCTCACACACACATCATCGGTAATTGTCATGCCCGTACATATTAGAAATCGCTACGTCCGTATCACCTTATAACCTGTAGCATTTTAGTTATTATTTAGTACCCCGTACCACACATACTAGTTCAGTTATTGCATTCCCTTACCTAGTTAAACGATATGCTTATATAAACATACTTGTTATGCATTACATTATTGTTCTGTGCCTGTACATATTTTTTCATTATTGCCACATACTTATGAGATTCTGTTTCCATGAGATTTCTGTATTTGAGAAACCGCAGATATGTTTTAAAAAACTTATGATTTATTTAAAAATACGTGATTTTCTCTTGATATGATATTTGGCGTCCACCATGAGTTTTCTCGGTTCTGAGTTATGTGTATACCCAATTCGAGGAGAGAGGAGGCACCGTCTGCGGGTACATGGTGGACCCGGTACAGTACCCCGTGAAAAGAAGATTGTATAAAGAGATGTTGAGTCTGGCAGGGGAATACTACCTACCGGTGACAGTACTGTACTTGGAGGATATCCGGAGGATACCGATCAGAGTGATATGAGACAGATGGATATGAGGGCCGATCCGATGAGATGGCGCCTGAGATATGAGGATTTATGTGTCGATGCTGGACACGGATTTTATGATAATTTCGAGTGTCGATACTTGGCACTCAGGTTTTATGATGATTTGATGTGTCGTTGATGGACACACGTTGGATGATACATATATGTATTTATATATGACACAGATGACATAATACCATATATTACTACATGCACGATATTATTATTATTATTATACTTATGTATACACGATCACCCTTGTTACCACACGGTATTATATTATTATATTACCGTATGACATAGAAGATTGTCATACATTCGATTTCTACCTGATGATGTATTCTACTCACGAGTTGGCAACCCACCCCCGTTATGCCACAGTTTTCTTGCAGGATTGACCGCTTGGATTCAGTAGCGGCTTGCTGGCACATTGCTCCTTTTTGGGTGATTTGCATTGGTTGGTGGGTTACAGTACAGAGCATAACCACCGTTGTATATTCATTATTCATTTGTATCTATTTAAAAGCTCCATCAACCAGACTATGTATATTTGATAGACGTAGAGACCAGTTTGTATATTCTTTGTATTTTGAGTCAAGACTTGTATATATTCCTATATTGGGTTTGATAGTGTTTTGGTTTTCTTTAATTTCTTTCTGTGTTGATATTCGCTTTGGGCGTCGTATATTTTATTGTGTGGTTGTGTTTCCGCCAATTGGCGAAAAGTTAGCTCCCGCTTGGGAATGCTATATTATTATTGATTATGTGCTTGTTTTTATCAAAGTTTACAAAGGAGATACTGCCCAAATTTCAAATGACGAAAACGTTTTCAAATTATAGTATATAATTCACTTGCATTTCAAACGAACTTTATATATACTTTAAAAAGAAAGAACTTGATTTTATTATACCTTTATTTCAAAACTTCAACTCCATTATTTTTCCTAAAAGGTTTAGATTTCTGGGATTTGACTTACTTGAGTTACGGTGGGGTCCTATAATCTTCACGTAATCCAAGTGCCGGTCACATGCCAATTCTGGGTCGTGACAAAGTTGGTATCAAAGCGTTAGGTTTAAACTTGGTTCGAGTCTAGATTTGACTATGCGGAGTCTAGAGCGTATATATTTCGGAACTTAGGCTTGAACTTACGGAATTTAGACTTGACTAAGGGGGTATTAGACCCGAACTTTCGTTACGTAGGTTGACCTTGGTTGATGGAGTAGGTAACTCAAGTAGAGTGACGTACCATGTGTATCTTCCGCGACATATTTACGATACGCTGCTCTGCTTAAGTAACCTTAGGATGTACATATTTGAGATTCATTATTCTATTCGTTCTTGTGATCCATCCTCATCGATGTTTGTTTACAGTTCCTGTCACTATGGCTACGCGAGTTGAGAGAGCTACGGTTAGAGATGCGGTCAGAGTGAGCTCGTCAGGGACGATGACTGACCAGGGTGTTATTCCGGTGACGTAGGAACATATTGATTTCTCTTTATGCTGGGATTTCTCGTTTGAGACGAGCGTTCGGGATCTGCACCAAATGGTCGGGCTATTGCTTGAGACCAACTAGATTGAGAGGACCGTTGACATACAGTTTACTCTAGAGATCGATGTGTTGTCTACCGTGCAGACAAATATACCAGCCGTTGTTGAGATTGACGAGATGTCGCTTCCAGATCTCACGAAGCTGAAACCACATGAACTTATAGGCAGGAATGTGACAGAAGATCCCTAGTCATTCTTAGATAAAGTGACTAGGATAATTCGTTTGTTTGGATACCCTGACTCAAGATCAATTAAGTTGAATAACTCTAGTTCGAAGGGTCTTGCTCAGACATGGCGTGAATTGATTCGAGAAGAGAAAATGGGCAAAGCGTTTTCTTCCGATGACTTGGACGAGTTTCAGAGGACGTAATTGTCCAGCTGTCTTCCACAGAGTGTTGAAGATACCGAATTTGTAGTTTCGAGTTCTTGCGAGAGACTCCGGATTTGACTGTAACCGATGATGAATTGCTGTACGCAGCCATCAAGATATGATTCCGATCAGGACGATAATGAAGAAAAGTGGAGTAAGAGGTTCCTGCGAGATCTTAACGAGTTGTTGTTCCTCCCCGTTGATGCCAGAGGCTTGATATGTACACAGAGGCATTGGATACGGCCACATTTTCAGAGGAAAGTCGTGATGAGATTGCAACTGTCCCAGAACAGCAACAGATTAAATTAAAAGTGCCAACTTCTGGGCAGTTCGGCAGGAATGATATTGGAAGAGACCATGGCAGCTTCTTTCCGGAGTACTTCAGCGATAAAAATTTAGACTTAGGATCGATTGTATGGCATGCACTTAGAGGGCTAGAATCCGCCATCATTGACATGCTACATTACGAGTGGCCATGTTAATTGGCCAGGAGATGTTTAGAGAGGCGTCAGAGCGGGACTATTTTCATCATTACTCCTAACCGGGCCGTTGAGCCGAGAGATCGTGAAATTGGTAATCCACAGAGAAAATAAGGACCTAGAGACAGAGGACGTCAGACCGTGGGCAAAAGCCAACTAGAAACTCTTGCTCTGCCAGCTTCGGGTGCACCGGCACCTTTCGACATTGAAGGAGGTGTATCTCAATGTTATTTTTTTTGTGTTTTGTGATCCGAGAATCACGCTTTTATTATTTTGGACTTTTGAGTTTTAATGATCTAGTTTCGTGATTGATATTTTCGTAAACCATAGTTGCACTTGGTGGGTATTTCCTTTGTGCACAACAATTGCACTTGATTCATATTTTTATATACCAGTTATACTTGATTTTTGTTTTTGTGCATACCCATTGCACTCGATTTTGTTTTGTGCATGCAGTAGCACATACTTATGATTTTATACACTTCGGTATACTCGATTTTGATCTCGTGCATGTTATACACCGCGGATTTTGATTCATACTGTAACAACCGAGTTCAGTTATACCAATTTCTGTTGCCGTATGTGTGGTTTGTGGTGTTTAATTCATTTACCGTGTTTAGTTGCGAATGGTAGTTACTATATATTCGACCCGCTTGCTTGAGCTTGTTGTTTCTTAATTTTAGAGTATCCTAACGTCACATATTCTTGCATATAACAATTTAAGTTACTTAAAATAATTTAAAATACATGACATGGCCTGCTTGATACCCCTAACTCTGTGGTAGCGTCCTTGTATCGTGTTCTCGTCCCGTTCAGTGTAACGGACGTGTTTGAACGGCTACGCGCACGTACGTGCGTCCGTTCTTGGGGGTATGATTTTTCATTACATAATCTTTCATTTCAAATTTTGGAGCTTGCTTATAATTTTCATATTTCAAATCCAAATTTTTGGACCCGACCCGGGCGCATTTCTGAATTATTTGTATCCCGCCAAATTCTAATTATTTAAATATTTTAAATTCACCTAACCCGCCTCTTGCTGTTAGGTTGGTTTTGTACGGTATCTGTTATCTTTCAGTTGTATATTGCTGTATCTAGTATTTTCCATCTACCTTTCTGTATTGACTTAGAGACAGTGGTGAGGACGATGTGTATGATTTTATATTCTGGTGTTGAGCTCGCATGTGAGCTGACTTTATTTTATGCAGTCTTACCTTTTATGATACTGTCCTTGCTTTACTGTGTATTCTTCGCTACGGCGACGTATTATCGTATGGTGATGCTTCATTCATTTTACTTGTTATTTCTGCCACACCTTGCTTCTACCCGACTTGCGGGAAAAATGTTTAAAAAGGAAATGTTACCAAAATTATAAAAGTTACAACTCCTGAACTTAAAAGGATTTCTACTAAATTAATAAGATGTTTTTCGGACACGCATGACTGTTTTTACGAAATGTTTTAAATCACTCTATATTTATTGGTTTGATTTCTGGGATCGGCTTACTTAGCCGCGTTACGCCTGTAGACGTTGCGTGGTTAAGTGCCGGTCACGAGTCGAAACTCTTGGGTCGTGACAGAAAGTCCCAGTAGTCTCTTAGATCTATCTCTATAGATCTTGATCCCCAGAATGTACGAGGCATCACCCAGGTCCTTCATGGAGAACCTTTGTGACAAAAATAGCTTGACCGATTGTAGCATAGGAATATCATTTCCTATCAAAAGAATGTCGTCCACGTACAAGACTAGGAATACGACAATTCGTCCTACAATCTTCTTATAGACACAGGGTTCATCTTCGTTCTTGATGAAATCAAATTCCTTGATTACCTCATCAAAACAGATGTTCCAGCTCCGCGATGCCTGCTTTAATCCATAAATGAATTTAAGCAACTTGCACACCTTCCCGCTGCTCCCACTGTCTACGAAACCTTCTGGTTGATCCATGTAAACGCACTCTTCCAAACAACCGTTTAGGAAAGCCGTTTTAACATCCATCTGCCAGATTTCATAGTCATGGAAGGCAGCAATGGCAAGTAGGATCCGAATAGATTTGAGCATAGCCACCGGAGAAAAAGTTTCGTCATAGTCCAAACCAGGTCTTTGACGAAAACCTTTTGCAACGAGTCTAGCCTTATAGGTTTCCACCTGCCCATCTACACCAAGTTTCATTTTGTAGATCCATTTGCATCCAACGGGTTTTACCCCAGGTGGAGCAATATCTAAGGTCCACGCTTTATTGGCGTACATGGACTCCATTTCGGATTGCATTGCTTCCTGCCATTTATCAGAGTCCCTACTGATAATGGCCTGCCTGAAACTGGTAGGGTCATCTTCTTCCAAGATGCAATCCTCTCGATCCCCGTCAATGAGAAAACCGTAGTATCTCTCGGGCGGATGAGAAATCCTACCAGATCTGCGGAGTGGCTGAGGTTCGTTTGGGGTTATTGAATCTAGCGGTTCCTCCAAATTTTCAGTTACATTTTGTGGTCGCTGAATTTCTTCCAGTTCTACCGAACTCCCACTAGTTTCTTTTGCAAGAAACTCCCTTTCTAAGAAGGTAGCGTGGCGAGATACAAACACCTTCTGTTCCTCAGTGTGGTAGAACAGATATCCTAGTGAGTCTTTAGGATATCCCACAAATTTACACAGAACTGATCGTGGCTCTAGCTTGTCCGGTTTCTGTGTTTTCACATAGGCCGGACAACCCCATATCTTAATAAACTTAAGACATGGTTTCTTACTGCTCCATATTTCATACGGAGTTTTAGGCACAGATTTGGATGGAACTTGATTCAAAAGGTATGCCGCTGTCTGAAGCGCATGTCCCCAGAATGAAAGAGGTAACTCAGCACTACTCATCATGGAGCGAACCATATCCAGTAGGGTACGATTCCTCCGCTCCGAAACACCGTTGTGCTGTGGTGTATAAGGAGGAGTAAGCTGAGAGAGAATACCATTCTCTTTTAAGTAATCTAGGAATTCCGTGCTTAAGTACTCCCCTCCTCTATCAGACCGGAGGATCTTGATACTTTTGCTAATCTGGTTCTCTACTTCCTTTCTGAATTTCTTAAATTTCTCAAAAGCTTCAGATTTGTGTTTCATAAGATACACATATCCGAACCTAGAGAGATCGTCAGTGAATGTGATGAAGTAGGAGAACCCACCCCCTGCATGTGTAGACAGCGGACCACATGCATCATTGTGTATGAGTCCCAAGAGCTCTGCTGCTCTTTCTCCATGTCCGGTGAACGGAGATTTGGTCACCTTCCCTTTGAGACATAACCGACAAGTTTCATAAGATGAAAACTCGAACGCATTCAAGAGTCCATCTTTATGCAACTTACTCAGTCTTTTCTCTCCGATATGACCAAGTCTACAATGCCACAAGTAGGATTCATTCGTATCTGAATTCTTCCTCTTGCGTGTGTTTTGTATATTGAGAACTGTATTCTGATTTAGAACGTAGATACCATTACACAGTGTACCCTCTGCAACCAGTACCTTATGAAGGTAAATGTTCATGATATTCTTTTCAAGAACAAAGTTATATCCATCTTTATCGAGTAAAGAAACTTGATATGATGTTGCAAACCATGGAGGGTACATAGTAGCAATCGTTCAAAATCATAGTCTTGCCATTTGGTAATACTAGGTGATATTCACCGACGGCTGCCGCATTAACTTGTGCTCCGTTCGCTACTCTGAGCGACATATCACCCGGTGCAACTTTCCTACTTTTTCTCAGTCCCTGCAATAAATTACAGATATGAGATCCTGATCCGGTATCAAGTACCCAGGAGGTAGGGCTGACCGTAAAACAGTTCTCAATTACAAGAACACCTGAAGTAGATGTAAAACCATGCTTCTTCTTCAACTGGGTATCCTGGAAATCCATACAATCCCCTTTCCCATTCTCATACTCATGACTGTTGTCACAAGTTAGAGCTGAACCAACTTTCCCCAGTCCCGAATAAGAATTCGGATCGGTCAAGCGATACATTTTATTATCTTGATTAGGGCGTGAAAAGGTTGCTGCCTGGAGAGAGAGAAAAGAAACACTCAGCGTATGCTCTTGCAAGATTGGATTGGTTTATTAATTTATCTAACCAGGATGTCTCCCACTGTTTACTCAAATTCTTCTTAAAACCTTTTTAAAAGAAGAACTAGCCGGTATTTAATTCACGTCACAATACTTGCTTAACCTTTCAGCCAGGCTAGTGTCGGTACTTCGAGGGAGGTTTTCCAACGCTTTCGCGAAGTTCCTTAATTTAATAACCTCTTTTCCCTGGGGGCGTAGCCCCGCTAACACCTTTCTAGACACCTACTAGGTTTATAGCATTGATCGTTAAGTGAAATAATCTCCCGAGAGTAATCCAACTCATCAGTGGGATCGGGATCCAACTGTCATTGTGTGATAACCTAGATTGAATCCACTCTAGTCACCACACTCCAGAAGGTATGCTAAATCTGCAAGTTTCAGTACTTTTGAAACTCCCGATATGGTTTTTGCCCCTAGGACCCAAGTGACCTTGACGAATAATCAACAAATCAAAAGGTCCTAGTCAAGTTCAACCCGTCGTTATCCAGGATTGCATTAGACCCGCCCGCATGATCCTTGACGAATAATCAACAAAATCATGCGACCGTCCTAACCAATCGCATCTATCGGTGCAACAGAGAATTATTACTCAGCTACCGTTCACTGTGTCTTGACGAATAATCAACAAACGCAGCACGAATACTAAGTATTAATTATCTGAAACGACGGAGGGCTACGGCTGGGTTTTTGGCGGAAAAACCCGTTAACGTAATGAACTTGATATCGTTGAAGGAACGTGATACACCTTTTTTGAAAATATAGTGGCGAAAACTTTTGTTAAAGAGGTCACTCCCTGTGAAGGGATCTTGGCACTTTCCTCGTCGAATGAGGTGCAGGATATTCCAAACTGAATACCTCGATGCAAAGCAAGAATAATCGACTATAGTGAAGTTATTACCATGACGCAAACTTTTGTCCAAGGGGTCATTCCCGATGAAGGGATCTCGGCCCTTGCCTCGTCGACTGAGGTGCTGGGCATTCATAACCGAATACCTCGATGCAAAACAAAAAATTGAACGTCCTTGCAATAACAGCTTTTTGAAAAACTTGTTCCAACAACGTCTTTAGGTTTATTTTCTTGCATTAGTTCTTTTAATGCGTCCCATCATTTAAATCCTACCATTGCAGAAAACAACCAAAATATGACGTACGCTTATGCCATTCGCATTCGCCACGGGGCCCCGTCATCACCCGTTAGGTTACTTAACTAACGACAGAGCGGGGGCTGGGCTAGCGCGGCTGTAAAACATAAGCAACGCCTAAATAGTTATTATATATAGATATACAGCAATGATAGCCAATCCAGATCACAGATGAACACTTTGGATATACTAGGAACCCGCGATTCGTTCGAGCCTGCAACGAAAAGCGGATTACACGGTCGCGATGAATAGCCAAAACCCCACCCAAGACCCCTACGGGTGCGGCAAACTACCCGCCAAGTACCCGAAGCGAAGCAACCTCCCTCAACGCCATGAGTAGGCCACTCGGCACTTCGAGATACCCGGTAGTTTGTGCACCCCTTCCATGGGTCTATCCTAGGAGCAAAAACAGTAAAAAGAATTATACAATGACGGCTACAACCCTGACCCGGTTGTGCGGCCATACAAATAATATTACATCAATTTACAAATTTATTACATGAATGAAAGAAAAAGAAACTCTCATCTCACATCCATCCTGGCTGTTCATTCGCGACAATCCAACGAGTTCATATACACATACCATCAACAACACAGATCACAGATGTGTATAACCCCAACTAATCGGCGTATAGCGATTAGTAGACGTTCAATACACATATAACATTACAGAGATAACCATTAGCCAAAGTCTACAGAACATCGACAAAAAATATACGGATTTATGAGCCCCAAAAACAAATTTTGCTTTCTGGAAAATCTGGGCAGAAAAGTCATATACCAAAAATCCCAAAATACCCAAATATGAAAACTGCAAGAAAAATATTCCCCAACAGAGCCAACGCCGCCGCGGTTCCGCGGCATAAGCAAGCTTATGCCGCGGAAAC
Source organism: Agapanthus africanus (assembly GCA_030015575.1). Lineage (NCBI taxonomy): Eukaryota > Viridiplantae > Streptophyta > Magnoliopsida > Asparagales > Amaryllidaceae > Agapanthus > Agapanthus africanus. The sequence continues at coordinate 131,211,821 of JASDDO010000024.1, read as the reverse complement.
GCGGCGCTTTGGACGAGTTGGGGGATGAAATTTCTCCAGTTTTCAAATAAAAGCCTGAGCCGATTTTTAGTGTATAAATTTTTAATTTTGGAACAGTTCTAAAATTCGGCAGAAACTGAATTTTCCGGGGTAATTTTGCGGGTTTTCGTCCGGTCGATATTCTTAATACTTTGCTAACATGCTAGGGTGTGTTTAGTTAGGCTCTGATACCACTGTTAGGTCCACGTTACCTCTCCCGGTACTTTCGGGGTTGCGGAAACGGTAAAACAAAATTTTTTCTGGACTTGGCAACATGGACCGTAAAAGCCGGATCTTTGCTAAACAATACACTAGCATCCTAACTAGAGATTTATCTACTCGGTTAGGGGTTATACCTCAACTTGAACTCCTTCTCTTCTTCTTGTTCTTTTCCTTGCTTGCTCCAAGGGTTGATCCGGACTTTGGTCACTCAACTTGAACTCCTCTTCTTGTTGTTCTTCTCCTTGCTTGCTCCGAGGGTTGATCCGGACTTTGGTCACCTCCGCGGCCTCCTTGAGTCGAAGACGATCCACCCGAGAGATGTGCACCGAGCTCCACCTCGAGCCGAGATTACTAGGGCAAAGAGATTGCTAATCTAGAAGCCCTAGGTTGTGTAGAAATGATCAATGGATGGTTTTGTCTTTGTGGGATCTTTATCTCTCAACACATGAGATCAAAAGATGAATCAAGAGGAGGAAGAAGAAGGAGGAGCAACAACCATGGTTCTTCTCATTTCAAGAGAGAGAATGAGAATAAGCAAATGAAAAACCTAACCAAGAGAAAAACACAATCATGGTTGCAATAATGCAAAAAACATTATCATTACTAATCCCATCAAGATAAAGGTGATGGCTACAAATGACATGACCATTATCATAACAAAAAGAAAAAGAAAACCAAAGAATACTTTAGATCTTTCAAGAAGATCCTAGTCAACTTTGGTCAAATGGTCAACAAAGTCAAGATGGTCAAATGGTCAATGTAATTAGCCATAACATAATTATCAATGAAAGGATTAGTAAATAATGTCCCCGGCTCATAATGGTTTTGACCAAACAAAATGTCAAAACCCTAATGAGTCCGCCTCAAAATGGTTTTGACCGAATCAACTGTCAAAACCCTAATGAGCTTGCCACATAACGGTTTTGGCCGAACCAACTGCCAAAACCCTAATGAGGCACCTCCTCCTTCATCGCTCCGGAAAACTGTGCATACACACCTGCATCCGTATTCCGTAGAATGCGGATGCACAGAAGACAAAACAAATCCATCCGTGCAATACTAGGATCTGGCTTAAACCAAAGCCCACTAGTATTGCCTGCCCGAACACCACACGTACACAAGTGTACGTAAGTGATCGCAGCCCTGCCGTAAAACCATACGGCCTCTACACGTTTCGCTCAGTGCAGGGAAACTCTCTGTGTGGGACTCTAAAGACTCGATACTACGCTGGCAGTGGGTTTAACCACAGACCGCAAGCGGCACTAGCTGTACGTAACGGTCCCCAGGTAGATGTCGATAAGAAGGCCGATGAGGTAAACCCATCCGAACTCCTACTGAGTCTGTATGTGACAATCTCCGTACAGTCCGGTCTGTTCGTCTGATACATCGCATGGCGGGCCTAGGGGGGCGGTAAACGTCAGTCCCCTAATAGCGGTACAAGTCGTGTCGGAGTGAAGCCCAATACACCCTGAGATAATACTGGAAACCTACCAGTATATCTCGCTTGCCCTGGCCAGGGACTACTCGTGTAATGGCTCTCCTAGACACAGCGCGATGTCAACCCCCAATACCGGGAGAGACGAATCCTGTCTAACCGTCACTGCCTCCAAGTGCTTCGGGACTGCTCCCAACTACTACCTGTTTGCACGACTCAGTAGAGCCGTGGTAGGGTAGTAATCAAAGAACAGTGGGAACACACTCGAGGCGAAGTGACAGTGTCAAGTCAGCGGACTAAGCTGTACTCATGTCACCTGGGAACTGATAACTGACGATAGGTATAATACCAACCATCAGTTCCCGACGAGTCCTGTCCAGTGTACTCGTAACCCAACGAGCACCCGCATACTATCTCAAGTACGACGTACCGACGGCTGTGGGACAGACCGTCTCCCGTGCTGGGATGAGAAGCGCATACGCTAGTCTACTCCGGAGTATCGATGCCCTATCTCGATACTCCCACGACTAGGGACGTGTATAAGGATGTGCTTGTAGATTACCCAGCCCCCACGAGTGTGATCGCCATCACAACGCCGGTAATCAAGCAAAGATCCTAAGGGCTCTACTAATGCGTATAGGTGATATAATAAATAAACACACATGTACACATTAAAGCAGAGACAAACCAAGTAGCATACTACTATATTGAACAAGATTGTCTGTACAACTGTGAATATCCCAAGCTTCCATCAGGTAATATACATACTAGTATGATACAGTAATGGCCTCTAGGGCATATACACTAACACCGCCCACCTAAAAAGACATTTAATTAAACACCCAAAAGCATATTTTTGGTATACGGCACTAAGCATGCTGTCTTTTTTTTTTATTCGTAAAATACTAACAGAAGAGAACTTGCAAAATATGTCATATATACCATTTGGTTTTGCAGGAAACGAAAAATTTGATAGATCGGTAAAAAATGCATATAATCCAGCATTTCAAAGAGTATCTAGAACAACACTTGGAAATGATGTTTTAAAAAAAATTCATGATGGTAAAAACCAATTTGATTGATATTTTTGCTAACCATAAAAGTAAAATTGTATTAACTTCTGATTTTTGGACAAAAAAAATGGGACATGAGTTGTATTTGTATTACTGCATATTTCATAGATATGATTGGGTTTTAAGAATTATTGTTTTTAAAAAATGGAGCATCCACATAATGGAAATAATATAAGCAATTGCATTTTAACTACTGTACGTGAATATAATATTCAAAATAAAATATTTTCGGTTAGTTTTGATAATGCTACTAATAATAATTCTGCGATATCAATTTTAAAAAATAATTTAGATCATGTTTTGAATGGAGAATTATTTCATCAGAGATGTGCATGCCATATTTTAAATTTAATTGTGCATGATGGTCTTAGTATAATTGATACCCATTTAACGAAATTTAAAGATGCAATGATATTTATTGAAACCTCTGAACCTCGAAAACAAATTTCCAAGCAAATCTCTGTCCAGTTAAATTTTAAAATTTATATCTTTCAAATTCAACATTCCAAACAGGTGGAATTCCCCATATGACATTTTGAAATGTGTTTTAAAATATCGGGAGCATGTTACTTTATTTTATGAGGAACAAATGCTTAATAATATTTTAGAGAATTATGATTGGTTTATTTGTGAATATATTCTGAGAATTTTAGAAATATTTTACAATGCAACTAAATATTTTTTTGGTGTTTATTATCCTGCTATGTGTTTAACAGCAGAACATTTATTTTATTTTAGTAAGATTATTAATGAGTATATAATTGACCCTGAAAATGCATTTACTGGAATGTTACATTGCATGTTTACGAAATTGAATAAATATCAGCGAAAAGTTTTTGCATTGTTTTGTTTAGCTTCTGTTTTTTATCCTAGATTTACCTTCTGAGCCAGGATCAAACTCAGATGTCGGACTATGATTGGGCCCTGCAGTGGTAGAACCTGGTGAACCGGGCCGTATACTAAACATTGAGGCGATGGAATCCCTGCGGAGATTCTAGGTCCCGTGCTTGTTGACTCGTGAAAGTCAGCAAGTATTCACTACCTTAGGTTGTGCGCCGGATTTGATTAAAAAACTTCTTTTTTTGAGTTTCATGATAGATTCTCTATTTATGAAATTTGTTAAAGTTTTATTTAAGACAAGTGAGCTTATTACGACGTTTCGCTCGTCATTCCAAAAACCCGAACCTCCCTACGTATTTTTTTATTAGATGGATATCATGAAAACTTATGTACTGATTTAAGAGATTATAAAAATATTTTAGATTCTTAATGATTTGTATGCCATATATGATACACGGTATGGTTAAAACAGAACTTCTTCTTTATCTTCTTTTTCACAGCAAACTTCCAAAAAGAGGAATATTTCAGTTTTTGCAGCAGAAAAAATAAAGAACAACCGTTTCTATTTCTTCCACTTATAATGAGATTACAATGTATTTGCAAACTGATATCGGTAATTTTCTCACCGTGGATCAGATAGATAATCTTGATATTTTGGATTGGTGGAAAATACATGGACACATGTATTCTGTGCTTTCTGCCATGGCTTGTGATTTACTAATAACTCCGGTGTCCACAGTAGTTTCGGAGTCTGATTTTAGTGCAGCTAATAAGGCTGTGGGCAACAAGAAAACGATGCTGTCAGATGATATATTGGAGATCACAGTGTGCCAAAAAAATGGTTCAATATAGAAGCTAGACAATAACACGTTAAGAGTATTGAAGACCCCGACACCGATGAAGAGTAAAGACCGATAGCTGACCAGTTAGTTTTTTTTTTATTGAATTGTATTTTTAATTTTTTGCCAATTGTATGAGAGATAACATTTGCCAACTTATGTCTCCCTCAAAATTTTTTTAATCAATAAAATATCTATGTTTGTCCCGGACCTATACGAAGTTCAGATTAGAAAAATTCCAAAAAAAGGTCATAAAAGTAAAAATTTTACTTAAAAAATATTTTTAATTTTATTAAAAAAATAATATTTTAGATAACAGCCCGGCCCGGCTCAAGCGAAGCCATGGACCGGGCTGGGTTCGAGTTTGGGGGCTTCGGATGGGCCGTTCGGTCAACTCGGACCCGGCCCGAAGACCACCAAGCCCGACGGGCTTCAGACCGGGCCGGCCACACCTTGACAAACTAATTACATCTTTGACCCCTAAAAAGTGGAAATAAAATAAAAATGAAAAAAATCAGAGATTATGCTCATAAAATATTTCAAAAGTAATTGTGAATATCACATACCTTCTACAAAAATACGATTGAAGAAAATGGAAAAAACATAATTGATGACGGGGAAGTGCTTTTTCTCGTGAAAGGGATATGCAAGATGGCCAAAGCCATTGTTATCATCCATCATTTTAGTAAAAATTCAGCATTGAAGGCTGCAAAAGTTTTAGCTGTCTTACAAGTTGACTAAATATAGAAAGACCGACAAAGAATATCTAGACCATTGCATGTTATAACAGAATGCAGTATTTGGAGCAAATTAGAACATATATAAAAATTTAATTTATAGGGTGATTTTCTGTAATGATGGAGAATTTAGGTTCCTTTAAGAAACAAAATATTCGTTGGTGAAATATTAAAATATTTAGATCATTTTTATTTTAAAAATTAGGGCGAGCGTGTGAAGTCATTAAAACAGAGGTTTAAAAAGTATGGAAAAGTGAATAAATTTTGAATGGGTAAAACAAAGAAAGGAAAAATTACCAGGGATAAAAAACTAGAAAAGTCGGTGAAGATGATAGGAGAAAGTAATTATTGCTTTCTCTGAAATGAGGTTTTGCGATTTAAAAAGGAAATGCAAAAATCATAACAAGTTTACTGAGTTAGGGATCATGAAACATACACAACGGTTGTTAATGCAAATGGAGCGAGATGCTTATACCTCAAGACATAGTTTTAGTTTCATTATTATCTTTACTGCCGTCAAGATATTAGCTGAAACCTGAAAAATTGTAGAGGATTTCTGGATTTCTCTACCGTTATAATACCAACTCCAAGATTGTCGCTAAGCTCCTCAATCCATGCTCTCTCTCTCTCTCTCTTAGAGAAATTGAAAAAAAATGATAAAATTCTTTCAATCTATCCCCAAACTATCCACATCATGAATGATATTTTAATTAACTCGATTAAATTCAAATTTCAAACATCCTATTTCTCCCTCTTCTCTTCCCATAAATATCTAGGTATCAACATCCAAACAATCTTTACAATTTTATTTATCACACCTTAATAATTAAATCACATAATTTGTATTCAAATCATTAAATAAAAGCGTGCATCGCACTTGCAAAAATACTAATTAAAATTAATCAGACTAATATTTCAATACTGTTTGTTATTTCTTTATACTTATATATGACCTATCAACTACTATTTCACTATTATTTGTTATTTCTTTGTACTTATATATGAGTATTTCTTTTTTGCTACTATATTGCTTACATACTAATATTTGCGTAACTTACTGTATAATGTTTCCTAATAATGCTGCTTAATTCTTTTATTTTTTGTATTTTTATTTCGAGGACGGAAATTTCTTTAAGCGGGGTATGATGTAATACATCCGTTGTATAGAAAATTTTGTATTTAAATAAATTTCCGTATTTTTGTTTGTATTTATTTAAATAATTCTGTCATTTTATTTTATTTAAAAGTTTTATCTTCCATATTCCCTCAGCTCATAAGTTCACCAAAAATTTTCCCTTTTTTTTCCTTCTTTCTTTTTCCTAAGCAAGCCCGGCCCGGCCCGGCCCACTCCTCTTTTCTTTTCCCTACTCCTTCTCAGCCCAACCCAGCCCACACCCGAGCTCCCCTTCTCCTTCTTCTTTCTTTGTACCTAACCGCTCCCCATGCAAATCGCACCCATGTTTTCCCCGCGATAGCGCCTGCGATCTCACTACAGTCGTTGCCTCACGTAGCTTTCAAAACCCTAACCCAAACTCCTTCATCTCTCTCTCTCTCTCGTTCCCTTCTCTTCACCTCCTCATCTCCCTCTTCAAACAAAACCCAAGCATCGAACCACCTCAAGCCGCCGACTTTCCTTTCGCCGAACTCGTTGATCCCGACCTCCAAGCACCAGTCAACACCAACCCTCCTCTCCCCTTGTCTCCTTTTTCCCCGCTTAACTCGCCATCGACAGCCCAAACAACCCCAAATCGAACCCTCCTTTCAACCCATGCATGACCCCCTTCGTCGCCATCGTGTCGTCGATTGGTTTGCTTAAGTACCGAGACACCACCGCACCAGCATGCACCCATCACTGAGCCACCACCGCACCACGCACGCACCCAGCACCACACCACTTCATCGTCATCTTGTGTGTCAAGGTGACCCCTTGATTTCGTATGACTTCTATTTCAGCGATTTAAGGTAAGTGGTTCTCCCAGCTTACTACCATACTATATTTATAATCTATATATACATATGATTAAAATTATAATAATATGTTATTATCAATAACTTTAACTAGGACCGTGGTTGTTGTTTTGTGCTGGATTGATTGTAATCGGGTCTAAAACACAGTGCTAAGACGTCTTGAAATTGTAGGGATCAAAATCTCGTTTGAAACGATTAGACGAAACTCAAAATCTCGATAGTTTCGGTTATGCACGCTAAGTGTTTGATCGAGTTTCCGAACCCGAACATCCTGATTTAAAGCCCCATTTTTTGATCATCAGTTTTGGTTACTGTTAAATAGTATCTTACAGAAAATTGAGATGAAAATACTGAAGTTTTGAACATAGAAAGTCGTCCTTAAGGGAGACGACAAATCTGAATTTTTTCTCATCCATCACTTTGTAGAAATTATTATAAATCATAGAAAAATCGTTTTGTGCCGTTTGTGGGTTCATATCGAAGATAACCTAAAACACTCAACACCTATAAAAAGTTTTCCTGGAAAATACATTGTATTATTGCCGTAATTTGGGGAAGAACCTAGCTCTGGACTGTGGTTCAGAGAAGGATTCTTCGCTATTTGCCTGCACTAATCCGTTGAAATGTTTCTGTATAAATATCCTGCTATAATGAGACTTATATCAATGCGTATATAAATGTGTTAGATTTAATTTGGCGTCAGTTTCATTAGATTTCGTTGCCGTTTAATATTTTTAAAGTATCTTGCACTATTGAAAGGTACCGCAGTTTTCCCAGAAACGTCAATTGTAACCATCGACCTTGTAATGGCCATAACTCTCTATAGGTTCATGATATTAATGTCTCGTTTGATTCGTTAGAAAGATAACCGAAAGATCTAGATTTCATCGAACTACAACGACACTAAATTCAGAACGTAACCTATAGATAATCTTACTCGAATTTGGAACTTTAGTTCTGAAACAGGTATTTCCAGCACTACTTACCTAAATTAAAATGAGAATATCTCCCAATCCAGAATAGGTATAGGGGTGAATTCAATTTTTTGGGATAAATGAATGAGTCTATTTTCTGTGCCTTTTATATTATCATTCCTGATTCTAGTCTTAAGTATTCTTGATAAATTTTGCAAACTAAATGGTGCTTGCTATCCATTAACAGTTAAAGTTTTAGTTAATGCATTTTATCCTGTTATATGATTGTTTTACCCTCATGCTTAGTCGTCATACTTAATCGAATATTATTGCACGAAAATAGCTTGACTTATGTTAGAACTCACCTGTATTGACGTCTCATTTGTTATATTGCATCGTCGATTTACATATATTAATGAATTGGGTTGTGATAAGTACGTGGGTGCATAAGTGAATGGAAGCCAGGTTATCGTACGCGAAATTGTGAGTGAATGAATGAAATGACATGTACTTATACACAATCTGTTAGGAATATGTATGCCCTAAAGGCCATTATTGTATGATATAGTGGATGCTTGGACATATATATAGATGACTTTCTTGCTCGACATGATAGTATGCTATCTGGTTGCTCTTTATCTTAACATGTACACTTGTATACCGTCTTTCCGATATATGTTGATAAATCCCTTAGGATATTGGCTTGACTACCAGGACTATAATGCAGATCATACTAGTAGGGCTTGTGTAGTCCACAAGCACATCCTTCAACAGTTGCTAGTCGAGAGAGTTGTAGGGTGTTTTTCGTCACCCTATTGAGATGGGAATACGCGTCGCTTGTCAGACGTACTACAGATTTCACCTGCCTATGGTAGGCTAGGGTTTATTGATTATGGAGATCCGAATCTCCGACAGTCGCGGACTAAGCTGTCGTTAACTATCTCTCGCATTTGGAGCGAGAGAACCTCCGATTGACGTGTCAAACTGGTCATGCGAACTCAATGTGCAGTGTACGTATGCGTGTCTTGAGGGGTTTTAGATATATCAGGGGCCTCACAGAGTTTACGGGGGTCCCGCTACCCGGATAGCGGGCTGGGGGTCAAGAGGGCTAGCAGCTTCCTTGCGGGGTGCGGGGCAGCGTCCCGTTAGAAATTTTTTCTAACGGGAGAAGTGTTGTGGAGTGTGTATGTATATAAAAAAGAGGGAAAATAGCGTCCAAAGGACGCGTGAGCGCTGGCGCCCCACGTGTCTGGCACGCGGGCGTTGGATGCTAGCCGTCAGCAGGAAAATGGGCTTAGCCCCTACACTGAGAGTTGTACTCCCGATCGACTTTTGGAGTTGAACTCCTGACAAAGAGGACAAAGGGTTTTAGCCCCTGCACTGGGAGTTGTACTCCCAAAAGAAAGATTATATATATATAATTTTTTTGAGGAGTTAAACTCCTAGGATATTTTTTGAGCTGATGAAATGAGACCCCTTTCTTCTTTCTTAAGCCCTGGATCTTCCCCAAAGTGGGATTTTTGGAGGTGGGTATCCTTTTTCCTCCTCTTTATTGGCTGGATCTTGGAGAAAAGAGGATGGGATTTTAAAAATCTCCTCTTTTGGTGATTTAATGGAAGATCCACGTTCCCCTTCAAGGGTTTTGTGGTGAAAAATTATTTCTTTTTGGAAAAAAAGAGTGAAACTCTTGATTTAATTCAAAAAATGGAGAAGGTTTAGAACCTTGAGGAAGGAGAAGGAGGCACAAAAATATCTTTTGAGAGCGAATGAATTCTCTTTTTTATTTCATTATCATGTTGTTTTATATAGGCTTATAAATTTACACATAGCCCCTTGGGCTTTACAAAATGACATTTTGCCTATCCTATACCTCATGTGCTCATTTCTTTTGCACATGAGCCACGGGTTTTACAAAAAATTGTTTTTATGCCCATTTTTCTTACATTCATGCATAAAAAATTACATAAAAATTATTTATCATTTTGGCATAAGGAAGGCCGGTCGCAGGGCTCGACTGGGCATGAGTCCACTTGATCTGGACTTGAGCCCGCTTATTTGGGATTGAATTTGACTTTGACTTGGTCAACCGGGGTGCAATTTTTGACCCCAACAAAATGCCCCCATCAATAAATGCACACCGTGTATATGAGTTGTGTGCATGAAATTGATGGATTTTGGAGTTGGACTTCAAGGTGGAACATCATTCCGGGGGTGGAGCATCATTCCGATTTGCGGAGCATTATTCCAGAGGTCGGAGCATAATTCCGAAGAGCGGGGCATAATTCTGAGATCGGAGCATAATTCCGAGATCGGAACATGATTCCACGGATTAGAGCATGATTCCGAAGAGCGGAGCATGATTCCGGGGAGCGGAGCATGATTCCGAAGAGCGGAGCATGATTCCAAGGCGTCAGAGCATAATTCCGACGAGCGGAGCATAATTCCGGAGAGCGGCAGACATTCTGACGGAAGCATAATTTTGATACAGAGCTTGATTCCTAGGCAAAGTATAATTCCGACAGAGAAGACAGACACTCCAAGGATTTCGACACCGGGTACATTCTGCTTACTAAAAAAAACCCCTGAAAAACAATTATTAAAAAATGGAGAAAAGAAGAAGAGGAGAGGAAAGTGGCGGTCTAAGTACGACTCTACTACTAACGCTGCCGACTTCCCGCACCATCTCAACAAGCAACCCTTCACTCTCTCTCTCTCTCTCCCCCCACCCCCTCAATGGCGTCGCCCTCTGACGCCCCCATCGTTCTCTTCTCTCTCCTCACTTTCTTGATCGCTGCTGCGGACGGCACCAGGTTTGGCTTCGATCTTCACCATCGCTTCTCCGATGAGTTCCGACGCTGGGCCGAGTCGAGGGCCCACCAGCTCCCCGGTGGATGGCCGGAGAGAGGCTCCGCTGCCTACTACGCCGCCCTTGCCGGCCACGACCGCCGCTGCCTGCTGACGTCGGCGCCTCAGGAGCAGCTCACTTTTGCCGACGGAAACGCCACCGTTCGACTCAACAGCTTGGGATTGTAAGCGTCTGTTGATTTTTTCAATTGTTAGGGATTGAGGGGAAAAAATGATTTTTGGTTGATGAATTCGTTGGTTTTTTTTTTCCAGTTTGCGCTATGCGTTGGTTTCGTCAGGACTCCAAATGTGACGTTTGGGTGCCTCGTGATTGTACCTGCGCTCCTACGAAATCTGGCATTAATGGATTTGCATGGCTCTCATCTTCCTTCAGTCCTGTTTTTTTTACAATGATTTCGATAGTGTTTATGTTTGATTTTCTTGCAATTTGTTGGAATTAGGTAGTAAGCTAAGTGGGGATGACTTGATTGGAAGTTTGTGTGGATGAATTAATCAAATGATAATCACTTTTTCCCGAAAAGCTTATACTGGGATTGAGCTAAAACATTTACTGCTCGGGGTTCATAATTTGGGTTTCTTTGTCATACATTGTTACCATGTGTATCATTTAGCTTACTAGTGATTTTTAGAGCCCTACACGATCAGAGCCTTTTCATTTACTTTATAAGCCCGACATATGATTGAGGATAAGGATGTGAGATAGCAGAGCTTGAGGGGGAAACAGGTATGATTCTTGGAGGTGGCCTTTTATTTCTTACTATTGTAGCGAGGACACTGCTGAAGGAGGATGTGAGTGGATTACTTACTAATTGGTCAAGCGGATCACTGACTGTTTCGTCTACATATCTTTTCAAGTTTAATACAAAATTTGAGGGGAACTGATTATTGAAGAAGTGTGATAGCTTAAGAGATTAGAGAGAAACCGATTTTCGTAATATTAGTATAATATTGAGCAGATGCCTTATGAATGGATGCTGAACTTGTATTAGATAATTTCAAGAACTTGATTGACCATGTAACTAGGAAGGAAGTTAATATTGGAATAAATCAAGTGAAATTTTTAAAAGATTTGACAAATTCATATTTATGGATTTCTGCAATTACTAGTACATGATGTGTTATCTAATACGCGGAAAAATGTTGCAACATGATGCCCTCTTGTGTTTGGTTGGCTGCAGCCTGCAAGATACTGTTTCTATGTAGGATATAACGAGTCCTTGTCTGGATTAGAATTAGAGGTTTAAGATACAAAGTTTTTCATTTAAGGTTTGAATGAACATAATAGTTTGTAGCACAACTGTAGTTTGACTCGCTAAAACAGTCGTAATATAATGACTAACGAGTCAATCCATATGCTTTCAACTTACTGCCCACAGAAATAGTTAGTGCTCCCTGAATGCAGCAAGCAATGCTACATAGGTTCATCATCGTTGTTCTCCTTACTTTATCTAAATGCGGTCTGTATGGACCCAGGCTCCAGAAAGATTTTACAGTTATTTGACTTCGCTGTCAACCTACGTCTACAATCTCTGAATCACTTCCCAATTTCCTGGACATGGAAATTTATGGACAACTGAAGGGTTTGCCTTATTCTTAAAAGACTAAGTCAGCATCCTTCAATTTCTTTCTGACTTGGTGAAAAGTTTACTTCAACGGGAAAGATGATTTATTCAACTTACTATTGGCATAGTACACATTCTCTTTAAGCTGCATAGGATACTCAGATAATTTATCAATATTGGTTACACCTAATGGAATGGAGGACTATGTCACGCTAGTATTATCCAAATTGGATAATCTTTTTTGCTACTTAGTTTTAGGTTACTCTGCTTTGTTTTTATTCTTAATGTTTTTGTGCGTGATTTTTAAGCTACATGTATAGAAATTTTCTTTTCCAATCTGCTTCTATCTGTAAACTTGCATTTCATCTGATAAGCACACATCAACAAGATTTCGATTTTAGCATCTATAGTCCTAGCATGTCGTCAACATGCCAAAGCGTTCCTTGCAATAGCAGCTTTTGTGAGCTTCAGAGAAAATGTTCTGGAGATAGTAGCAGCCAGTGTCCTTACAATGCTGCATATGTGTCTGCGGACACATCTTCTTGTGGGGTTTTAGTTCAGGACCTTTTGTATTTGACAACAGAAGATACCAGCCCTAAAGTAGTTAAAGCACCAATTATTTTTGGGTATGGCTTCTTTAGTATCTCACTAATCGGTCTTTTTCTTTTTCCTTTTCTACTCAGAATGTAATCAATTGTATATTGATGTGCAGCTGTGGACAGGTTCAGACCGGTTCATTTCTCGACACTGCAGCTCTCAATGGGCTTTTAGAGCTTGGTATGGAGAAAGTATCAGTACCGAGCACTTTATCAAGTTCAGGCATCACATCAAATTCATTTTCCATGTGCTTTGGACGCGATGGTATGGGGAGAATTAGTTTTGGGGACAATTGGAGCTCAGACCAAGAAGAAACTTCATTAAATATTAAATATTCACAGGGAGCAGTTTATTTACTAGCCAGTTTGTCAAATGGAATGCCTCTAAAGTTTTTTAGGGTTAAATGCACTGAACATTCCTGTAGTTTACCCTGTGTATTTATGCTCTCTCAAGTGATTTTGTTGGCACGAATGCCCCCCCCCCCCCCCCCCCCCCCGCTTGTTGATCGAAGCCCCTTGTAAACAAAAAAAAAATTCAATTCAAATAACTCAAATAATTGTCTAATTCAACTCTAAAACTAGTTTGTTTAGTTTAGAGTACAATTTGAGTGTTTTTTAGGGTTATGGTCGATGAATAGAAGGGGCTGTTTGTCCTAATAAATTACTTGAGGAGAGGTACAAGTGCTACACATGGTAAACTACAGGTTTTTTTTTGGGTGCAACTAACCCTTTATTGATAAACATTTCCATTGATTTTATTTCTTTTCTTTTCACCAAAAACCTTATACAGTTTTCTTGTTTAATGATTGTTTGTGTTCCTTAATATTTATTTATTTTTTTGTTAGATCCGTATACAACATCAGCATGACTGGAGTAATTGTAGGGAACAATTCCATGAATGTAGGTTTTAGTGCTCTTGTTGACTCGGGTACATCTTTCACATATTTGTCTGATCCGGCTTATACAATTCTCACTACGAGCGTAAGGGTTCACATAATCATGCACATAATCTAAATTATGGTAGGATCGAATAACATTATTTGTTGATGTCCTTTTTCAGTTCAATGCTCAAGTGCATGATAAGCCATATAAAGCTGGTATCCCTTTCGAACATTGTTATCATATAAGGTCATTTTCTCTAGCATTTACAATTTCATTTTGCTGATGCCTAGTACAAGTTCTTTAAGTCTTTATTAATAAATTTTTTGATGCTCGCAGTTCCAATGAGACTCTAATTCAGTTACCGGATTTAAGTTTCACAACAAAAGGTGGAAGACAATTTCCGATAAGTGATCCAATTGTTGTCATCACAAATGAGGCATGTTTCATGCTCATCCATAATTTCTCTCCAGTATTTCTACCAAAACTATCCACACATTGATGACGGTCTAGTGTTTTTCGTCACTCTATTGAGATAGGAATGTGTGTTGCTTGTCAAACATATTACAGATCCCCCTGCCTGAGGTATGCCCGAATCTCCGGCAGTCGCGAACTAAACTGCCGTTAATTATCCTTCGCTTTTGGATCGAGAGAATCTTCGATTAACAAGTCAAACAGATCATGCGAACTCAATATACAATGTGTGCATGTTGTGTTTGGGAATAAGCTGAGAGTGCTTCGGGCATATCGGGGGCCCTGCAGAGTTTTTACGGGGGTCCCACTACCCGGATAGCAGTCTGGGGGTCAAGGGGGCTAGCAACTCTCTTACGGGATGCAGGACAATGTCTCGTTAGAAATTTTTTTTCTAACGGAAGAGATGATGGGTGTATATATGTCAAGTGCATATGTGACAAGGGGCGTACGTGACAAGTGCGTGTCTGCTAAAATGTGCATCTAACGGGGTGTGCACCTAGCCAAATGCGCTCCTAGCACGGTGCAAGTAGAATCGAAACTCAATGAAGTAACAGTCCAAAAACACAAAGATTTTGAGTTTTGAAGATCAAAAGGGGCTTTTTTTTTCCTTCTCACGTTTGCTGACGTGCGCACTTAAAATAAAAGGAGGAAAGAAAGAAAGATTTGCGCACTAAAGAGCAGTTCAAACTCAAGATTTTGATTTTAGGATTCAAGATTAAGATCAAGATTAGTTATCAAATCATCATGAGGGCCTTTTATAGGTGTACATCTTTTACATTTAGCCCCATGGCTTGTACAAAATTGGCTTTTGTCTATTTAATTTTAAAAAATTATTAATTACATTTAATTTTTCATTTTCTTCTTCTCTTTTGGCCGGTCCCTCTTCATGCTTGGGCTTGGGCTCGGGCCCTGGCTCATTTGGCTCGGGCTTGGGCCCACTTGGCTTTTTGACTTTGATTTTGGATTTTGAACTTGAATTTGATTTCTGATTTTGGCAATTGGGTGTAATTTTTGACCCCAACAATTTCACTCGTGGCTTCTTTTGTGTGTTGAGGCAACGACAATTCATCTATCGCTTGGCAGTTGTCAAAAGTAATCAACTGAATATTATCGGACGTAAGTCTGAGCACTTAATTAATTTTTGCAATACACTGCCTTATGGATAATTGCAAGAAACCTCATCACTTTTGCCCATATAGTAGGATGCAACTTCCTCTCTCTAAAAGCTGCACTTTGCCCCCTTGTTGTAACAAGCCTGAGTTTTTTCCCTGCCGATTTCTTACACCCAAAGCCCCTTGTGATGCTGAAACTATCAAATAGGCAATGCTTGTGAAAAAAGTGACTGAAGAGGTACAAAATTGAAGAGATTTTGGAAATATAAAAAATAAAATAAAAATAAAAAAATGCAAAACTGTAAAAATAACATCATTATTATTAACGTGGGGGTATGCAGTCTTTGGAAAATGTGGTATCATCCTCTTCGGAAAAAGGTGTGGGAGATTTTCATGCTATCTTCTCAATTTTGCTGTAACAGCACTGATGGTTTTTATATGGTTGGTTGTGTTCAGGAAATTTCTTGATCGGCCTTCGCATAGTCTTTGGCCGGTACAGAAGATTCTAGGGTGGAAGAAGTTCAACTGTAAGTGTGGTTGCAACCTGGAAGATAATTGTAACTAGTTATGTACCAATCTCAACAATTTCATGTTACAAATCCCCGTGTCAGGTTATGAAGTCGAGGACTTGAATCCTCTCCCAGTTAATCCATGAAATGCTTTTGGGCCGAGCAGCTACACACCAGAGGCGACTTAAGGAGAAAGGGAACAACGACACTACTGGGGTCACAGTGTTGACTCCTGGTGCAGCAAGCACCAGATCCTCAGTAATGACCTCCGTTGCGAGTACTGTTATATTGTTACTTTTACTGCCTCTAGCCATTCTTTGATTGACAATTTTTTCTTCTTTTGCTGTATTTTTCATTTTGACTTCGTTAAGACAGGATTTAGGCTTGCTTATACACCATTACACCTGTTCCCCTCATCTCTGAGTTACCTGGATGATAGGTTTTTTTATATGGATCATCTGAATGATTTTCTTTTAGCCCTATATATTTTGTATACAGGGGTTTAAAAGTACTGATGTGTGTGTATTACGTATTTTTATCCTTTGCTTACACCCCCACCCCCACCCCCCAAACTGCTATTAACAAATATTGAAAGAAGCATACAGCATATATGGAGACATGATTAAGATTTGGGAGATTATAGAGAAGAGACCATGGGTGAAATTGGGAAAGAAGATAGATAGACCGAGTAAATAAGAAGAAAGAGTGGAAAAAAGGAATTTATTAAGAATAATTTAAGAAACGGGGTGCTGTAATATATATATATATATATATGGATCTGTCGGATGTAAAAACGGATGATTTCTCACTTTGAAAAGAATATTCTCAGCGCATGAGCAACTTTAAGTGTAATCCCATTGATGGACATTTTGCAAGAGGGGAACACAACTTTAAGGCTTATTTTTGGAAACTGCCTAGAGGTTTTAGCATTCGGTGGAAAACCACCCAAAGGTTCTAAATGTCTTAAAAACCCTATCTTGGTCAACAATGTTAACTTTGCATGTTAAATGACTTTTAATAATTACAATTAATGAAATTTTATAATTAGTAATTATATTATTAAAAAATTAAATAATGGTTAATTAAATATCAACGATAATGCATGGTAGGCTAGGTGGCCGGCGGTAGTCTACCGAAGGTGGTGGAGGAGGAAGAGAAGAAGAATAAGATGATGGTGGTGATGCGGAGGGCGGGTTTGGCGGCGACGGCGGGTTTAGATTAAGGTTAGGATGAGGAGGATAACGAAGACGGTTTGTTCGGGATTTTTGCAATTTTTTTTTTGATAGTGTGACCGCTTAACTGATTGTGTTGATGTGATACCATTAGAGTCAGACTGCAGGACCTATGGAGGCTAAAGACTTTTTCATACATGGGCCTTTAGGCCCCATAGGAATTGCAGTCTAGACACTGCAGTTATGGGCCTGCAGTGCCTTGTGGGCCCCTTATAGCTAACTTTTATGTAGTAAAATATTCTTTATTTTTTGAACTAATTTGGACGATGTTAGTTGGTATTTAGAATTATTATAATATTACAGTTATTCGGTCAGAAATTTAATGCTGGTTGTGCGGAGGTGGGTTGGGTGCATATAATTTAGTAAAGGTTTGCTTTATGGTTAGTATCTTTTTTTATAGGTCTCATAGTTTGCAGTTATCAAATCCAAAGTCAAGAAAAATCATATTAATTTAAAAATTTATTGTTGTATGATTTTTAAGTTGTAATATCCCATATATTTGAACTTCATAAGAAAAATATCTAAAGAATTAACTTGCAAATATTGCGGCATTTTTCTTCAGCTTTTCAATATTTTTCATGCTGTATCATACGAAAACCGTAAAAAAAAAATTAAAATCTCAAAAAAAAGTTTTCTTTGATTTTTCAATATTTTGCTTATTATAACACACGAGAATCATGAATACGGTGAAAAACAATTTTTTTGTTTTGTTCGAGTTTTTAATATTCATGAAATTTAAAAAAATAAAACAATTTTTGCTTTCTCCGGTTTTCAATATTTTGTATTATATAATGCACGAAAACTATAAAATTTTCAAAAAAACTCAAACTTTTTTTTTCCTTCGGTTTTTCAATATTTTGCATGCTATATATAGCACAAGAAAAAAATCTTGAAATTTTTAAAAATCTTAACTTTTTATGTTATTTTCGGTTTTTTAATATTTTGCACGTTATAGCCCATGACAATTCTGAAATTTAAAAAGTCTCAAAATTATTTATTTTCTTTAAATTTTCAATATTTTGAATGCTACCATACAAAAATCCCATAATTTCCAAAAATTCTTTAACTTTTTTATTTTCTTCGGATTTCAATATTTTGTTTGCTAACCATACAAAAATCGAGAAATTTTGAAAAATCCCAAAAAAATTATGCACTTTTTAGTTTTTCAATATTTTGCTCAATATAGCATATGAAAATCACGATATGTTCAAAAATCCCAAAAGTTAATGTTTCCTTTAGATTTTAATATTTTGCATGCTATATATTGCACGCAAAAAACGTTGATTTCTTAAAAACTCAAAATTACTATGACCTTCAAAGTTTTAAAATTTTGCATGCTATAACATACGAAAATTGTGAAATTTTTAAAAATCTCAATATTTTCTGTTTTATTCGGTTTTCAATATCCTTAGAACATGAAGCTCGTGAATTTTTCCAAAACATCAAAATTTTCTGTTTCTTTCGTATTTCAATTTTTTGCTTTTGAAAATCTCAAAATTTTAAAAAATCTTAAATTTTTAAAAAACCTTAAATTTTTTTTGCTTTCTTCGGTTTTACAATTTTTTGTATGCAAAAAATCGTGAAATTTTCAAAAATGTAATTTTTTTCCGTTTTCTTCGGTTTTTTATTATTTTGTTTTTCCATAGAGAATTAAAATAGGAATATTTTTAAAATTCTAAAATTTTCTGTTTTCTTCGATTTTATGACAATTTGCTATAACAAACGAAAATCACAAAATTTTCAGAATTCTTAAAATTTTTCTTTTTCTACACTCTTTCTATATTTTACATGATACAGCACATGGAATTTCTTTCTTTTTTAATAATTATTTTGCTTGCTGTAGAACAAAAAATCATTAAATTTTCAGATTTTTTTATTTTCATTGGTTCAATATTTTATTTGCTAATTCTTTTAGGGATATTAAGCCAAGTAATTTTAGAATTTAGAATTTGTAAATGAGATTTGGAACATTTGACAAAAAAATTCTATTCAATATGCTTCTACTTTCATTTCAAATCCATATGTAATTTACGATAATGCATTTAATAGTGGACCTTAGTGATATTCAACTGACAGAGGTTCAATAGACGCCGGTCGATGATAGAGGATGAACGGTGGTGGCGAAGAGGACTGTCGGTGACGGTGGTGGCGAAGAGGACTGTCGGTGACGGTGGTGGGTGTATGATGATGGTGGTGGTAGTGATGGTAGAGGAGGAGGTTGTTGAGGTGGATGATGATGAATCGATGATGGTGGATGGGTGAGGAGAGAACAGCGTCGGTGAGGAAGAGGCTAGTATTTTAATAAAAAAAGGTTAAGAGTTAAATGAGGGGTATTTTAGGATTTTTTATTTTAAAAAAATATTGATGTGGCAACTTAGTTGACACGGTCCTGATGTGGCACAAACGGTGCTAACACGCCACCGTGAAATTTGGTAGTTTCTTGATAGTTCTATAGGTAATGAGAGTTTTGTTAAAATGACTCAAATTTGTTGAGAGTTTTCAGTAAATAAACTTTTTATAAAATGAGCCCAACCTCAATGAATCAGCTCAACGCAAACACGTGTGTGTGTGTGTGAGTCTAGGTGTCAGTGCATATGTATGTGTACGCACACATGTACACATGTACGTACATTTGTTAAGCCTTTCTAACATTTTCTAAATGAAGCAAATTATATCCGGTCTTTGATTCCACCTTTTTCGGTTTATTCTCGATACAATTGTAAAATATAGCCTTCCATTTTTTAAATGGTGTATCTCATGCACTTGTTGTACTCATTTATCATTCAACCGAATGAATGAAAAACTTATTTAATCTATTGATAATAATCAAAAAAAAATATTCACATATTAAAAAATGCCTTTTCCATCTTTCTTATCTTTATACTTCTACGTTTTCAATGTCTTCCTCTTATTTTAGTACAATGGCAGACTTATGTATAGGAAGCTATAGCTTCATATCAATTTATTGTAGAAACTTGATCAAATTTGAAGTTCATTTTTAACAGTACTAGTACACAAAATTTCAAAGTTCTTGCATAAAACCTACAATCCTTTGGTCAACAGCTCCAAACCGCTATGCTGTACAAAATAACTGAAAAACGCACAGACAAAATCAGTCATCAAGTTCCATACAGGTAAATTCTTAACATAAATAAAATCTACTTACTG
Source organism: Agapanthus africanus (assembly GCA_030015575.1). Classification (NCBI taxonomy): domain Eukaryota; kingdom Viridiplantae; phylum Streptophyta; class Magnoliopsida; order Asparagales; family Amaryllidaceae; genus Agapanthus; species Agapanthus africanus. The sequence goes on along the minus strand of JASDDO010000024.1, from coordinate 131,191,378 downwards.
TGAATCGTCGAGTAATACCACACAATATCAGCCATCAAACTGGAAAGGCGACAATTCGAGACCGAAAATCGAAGTAACAAAGTGGTACTGCTTATTATCATTCAAATACATGAGAGCATTGCTCACAAAACAGATTACATATTTACATGTGCAAATTACAAGAATTCTCTACCTATATATGTTATTTGCAGTCGAGAAAAAATGAGCGGAGTTTGGATGATACACAACTGCTTGGCATAGCTTGCTCAACATAGAAGTAACTTGAGAAAAAGGTTCAACCGCAAAAACGACATCATAATTTTAACATTGAACCAAGGGGCGATGGAAGATGACATGCTAAGAGATCATCGTTCTTTGGTGTGCTCCTCCTCCTTGTACACAGGGAGCAGAAGCAGATTCGGTTGCATTGCAACCCTTCTCATAATCTTCTAAGTCGCTATCCCCTCCATTTTCCAATGGAGACGAGAAATCCAAACATACATCGTGCGTGGCTTGTTCATACAAGGACGATGGCGGCGATGATGCATCATCATCATTCTGTGTTGCAAGTTGGTGATACTCAACGAGCTGCTGAAGGCAATGGTTTTCTCTTGTAAGGTTAGTGTTCTCGTTTGCCAACCTTGACTTCTCTGCCAAGAGTGCCTCCATTTGAAGCCTCACCTAAACCAAAAGCAAATCTCAGAATTTGTTCTTGTGTAGCTATTTACTGAAATATTTGTCACTAATGATAAAAGCAGAATGAGGGACATGGTGCAGGCAAGTTATGAGTTTAAGATTTAAGGATGAACAAATGTGCTCAATGACCTGGTTATATATATGAATCTTCTAACTTTATTCATACTTAAAAACCATTTTTTTTGGATTAATTTTCCTCTACGCCCTACTTTCTTACTACCTGTAATCTTTCAAATTGAACTTTGGACAATATTTTTCAGTCCATCTTTACGCAGCACGCTAACCGTATATGTAGGTAATAGGGTAGAGAGACTTCACTGAGATGATGAGGATCGAGGATTCAAGAATTCGACACAATGGAATTGTGGCAAAAATAATCTCTCTGAAGTCTTAACTCGAAGAAAAATCGATCGATTAAACTGACAGATGATAGCAAGAATTTAGAATTTTGTCATACAAAAGTATTTACAAGTCTACCAGTGACATCATAAGACCTCATGGTAGTTGCATCTTGGTAGAGGAAAGAACAAATAAAGGTTATATCCTAACTTCAGTAATTTTCTTACAGGTAGAAAAGAAAAGCAACACAAACATCTAAAATTCTCGGTGCTAAACTAGCATTTGCATGCCCTTTCAGTTATCTTCAATGTACATTATTCCTGCAGTAACAAATAACCCAAATCAGAGAGACGAATAAACTTGAAGGGAAAACATTGATTAAGGCCATTGAACCAAGATTAAGTGTTGCAGCGACTTCATTAAAAAATGAATTAATGTTTAAGCAATGAGAAAAATGTTCATCAAACATACTTATTTAATCAATGTTAATAGACAAATGACAAGGACTCTTTGATGAATCTTACAAACAAATAACATTACAGAGATCAGTGTAATGAAATATAACCAACATATATTGGATTGCAACACAACTATTCTAAATGAAAGATATCAGAACTTATTGTAAAAGAAAATTCCAATATAAATTACCAAATCATCGTCTTCTGATTGAACTCCTTTCTCCACCCCATCTTGAAGCCTCCTATTCTCCTCTTCGAGCAGTGTACATCTTCCTTGCATGAAGCATAACTCTGATTTTACCGTCTTCAGTTCTCTTGCAAGTGAAGCCGCTTTACTTGCCATCGAAATTGCCATCTGCATATATTAACATAAATCAGAACTTCAAAAATTTCATATGTTCATCCCAAATACTAAACGTTTCAAAAGGGTAAGATATCGAACATTTTTCGCCTTCTTGAGATTGGCACTTTTGGCAACATCTACGAAGACATGTTTAACTTCCTTGGGCCGGTTGGGCTTTACATCATCCTTGGAATCAGTTTCCTCATCTTCGTTCAAAATCTTAGTAGGATGGCATTGCCTCTTTGCATCTGGTTCAAGTTCTTCGTATGTTGTTTCATGACTTTCTCTGTGTTGTAAGCTTGACAGGGATGGCTTGGCTAAATCATCGAGACCCTGTTGTGATAAAAAAAATCTATATTGTTTGTTCCATCAAAGAAAAAGATTTAAACAGACAATTGATAATTACATAGCATGTGATGCAATTAGGGGAAACCCCATATCCATCACTTCCGTGGTTTTTTTTTTGAAATAGGATGGTTTGATTTTTAAATTATAAAAATAGGATAGTTTGTTTTATATTTATAATAATAGGGCGGTTTGGTGGACCCCCTCCCCCTCCCCAGTTTAGAGGACGGGTTCCTAGAACCCGCCCTCTACCTATTATAGGGGAGGGTGGGTTCCTAGAACCCGCGCTCACCTCAATTTTGAAGAGGACGGGTCAGAACCCGCCCTCTATTATAAAAAAAAATTAAATTATGTGGGGTCTACAAACCGCCCTATTATTATAAATATAAAACAAACTACCCTATTTTTATAATTTAGAAATCAAACTACCCTATTTCAAAAAAAAACCCTCACTTCCGTTAAGATTGGGGAGAAATTTCCTCAAGTAAAAGAAATTCAGGATTTTGGCGCTCAGAACCCTAATCTTCACTTTTTAAAATCGAATTAACCAAAAGTTAAAAATAAAAAAAGGACACTTTTTATAAAAAAAAAATTGTTGGTTCCATGAAAAAGTCTTCAAAACTAAGAAACTAAGAATTGCATAGCAGGAGATGCAATTAGCTTCCAATTTTCACAGAAGAGAACAATTGTTTGACAAAATTCAAACTTTTGGGACTCTAAACCCTAATCAATCATTCCCAAATCACATTTACCCAAATAAAAAAACCTAAAAATTATGTTTTTCCCCCAAACCCATTTGAGGAGATCATGAAGTATCATTAAAAAAAAGTACCTGTTGAGCAGAATTCAAGGAGTGAGTGAGCTGAGAGAGAGAAGCCGCAGCAGAATCCAATCCTCTAATTAAAAGCATCGAGTCTTCTATAAATCTCTTCCCAATTTCTGATTCAACACAGCTCACCTACAACATGAAGCAAACCCACAATCAAAAAAGCCCCCCCCCCACCCCAAAAAAAAAAACAAAAAAAAAAACAAAAAAAAAAACAAACAAACTTATGACTGAATGCTTACAGAAGAAGAGGGCTTGCGCTGATCGAGAATGACGTCGACGCGATCTTGGAGCTTGTTCCAGAATCGCTCATCTGAGGCGGGGCTCACCATTACCGCAGCTGTTGCTTCCATTGAGTTTTGATTTTAGAGAGAGAGATGCAACGGCTAGTTCAATGGAGCGTGATGAGAGAGAGATTTAAATAGAGCAATGGACAAGTTCAAATAACGTTCCAATCTCAGCCCCCTAAACTTCAAGTGGTTGTGAAATGACCAACATACCCTTGTCTGTTTGCAAAATGACTGACAAAATCTTGTTTTTTTTTATTCTCTTGTTCTAAATTTCTAGATCCAGATTTGAACCCCAGAATTTTCAACTCTTTTGTTGGATTCTGTTTCACATCCCAATTTTTTTATTTTAAAAAAAACGAAAGGGAAAAAAAAAATACAGTTTTCTAAAAACAAATCCTTTCTTCTGTAAAGAGACGATATGTTGATTATTTTTCAATTATGAATTAATAGTCATATGAATGAAGCCTACAATTAGATATAAATTATCATGTGAAAACCATCCCTGATAACCAAATTGAGCAGCATTCCATCTTTCCTCATCTCAATTATATCTGCATCGCCTCTTTGACACATTAGATAGGATTGCGCTCTGACCCACGACATTTTTATCGGTCGTTCCGTCGCTCTTTCCGGGTACCGAACGAGCCCTTAGGCAAGATATGACATATATCGCTACATGAAGCAGAGCGGGCGATCTTCTCAGGTTAGCTCTGTGAACATAATTCATCGAGGTGATATGCAGTCACCAATAGTCACCACAAGAGCAAGAACCATCTCTGAAATGATGAAACCTGTTAGTATCCCGCACGAGTATCTCTCTCCTCTCGAAACCCGATACAAACTTCATAAAACTGTGACAGTCTCCACATATCCTTAGGTTCTTTATGACCCGAAGACAGGTGTCAGGGCTTGTGTTTATGAGCCCAAATGCCACCGCGAGCTTCTCGCTGTGCCCGCACAATATGTGCTCCTTTTCTTGCTCCTCGACATCCTGCAACACAAAGACTGTGCCCGGGCTGTATCCGAGCTTCTTCATCTCTGTATACAACTTCTGCAATCGCTCGATAATCTCGCTCATCTGTGGGTGAGACTTGTCGCCGGCCAAAAGCGTGTAAACCTTGTTCTTGATCTCGATCCAGCTATAACCCGGGTCCTTTTTCATACCTGTATGCTTCATTTTATTCCTCATCCTATCAACTCCACTCCAAATGCCTTTAGAAGCATATATATTTGAAAGCAGCACGTAGTTCCCGGAATTTTCAGGTTCTAACTCGAATAGTTTCTCTGCAGCAATCTCGCCCAATTCCAAATTTCCATGGACCCTGCAAGAGCTTAACAATGCGCCCCAAATGCAAGCGTCGGGATTAAAAGGCATTTTTCGAATCAACTCATATGCTTCTTCTATATTCCCTGAACGACCAAGGAGGCTCACCATACAAGCATAATGCTCCATTTTAGGTGCGATTGCGAAAACTTTGTTCATTGTATCAAAATAGTGCTTGCCCTCTTCAGTTAGACCGGCTTGGCTACAGGCTGATAACACACAAGTGAAAGTTATGAAATCAGGCTTTTGTCTGCTTCTCTTCATCAGTTTGAATAACTCAATCGCGTCCTTTGCCTTCCCATGCATTGCGTAACCACCCATCATAGCATTCCATGAAACAACATTTTTAATCGGCATTTTATCGAATAATGTTCTCGCTTCCTTGATCTTTCCACATTTGGCATACGTATCAACAAGAGCACTGCCCACATAAACATCCTGTACAGAACTTTGTCTAAGGGCGAAGCAATGAGCGGACCTCCCTTGCATCAACGCTGCGATATTTGCACAAGCAGGCAGCATGCAAGGAATCGTAACCGCATTCGGCTTCACCCCATGAATTTGCATCTCTCGAAACAGGTCCAATGCTTCCATATCCTTCCCATTCTGAGCGCAACAAGCCACAATCGATGTCCAAGACACCACATTCAACTGCACTCCCTGCTCTCGAAATCTCCTAAACGAATCCAACGCTTCCCCTACCTTCCCATTACGAGCAAGCCCCGTCAGCAGAGCATTGCAAGATCCCACATCAACCATTCCACCATCAACACAGTCATCGAAAACTCTCGCAATGACCTCATCGCCGCACATGCATTTCCCATACATATCAATAAGCGCGCTTTGCACACACCCATCAGATAATCCCAACCCAACCTTCACCACATACCCATGAATCTGCCGGCCGACGAAAACCTCCCCCAAATTCCCAACCGCCGAGAGCCCGCTCGAGACGCTCGTCCCATCCATCAAGAACCCTTCAAGATGCATCTTTCTCAACACCGCCACCGCATTACGTGGGCACCCGCTTTTCCTAAACCCAGATACCAACCCATTCCATGTCACCAAATTGGGCTCCACACCGTCTTTCCTCATATCGCCGAACAATTTGAAGGCGTCATCAACACGGCCGAGACTGGCGTAGCCAGCGATGATGGCGCTGTAAGAGACAACGTTTCTGTCGGGGGATTGGTCGAACAGGAGGCGGGCGGCGGCCAGGTCCAGGCATTTGAGGTAGAGGTGGATGAGGGAGGAACGGACGAAGGGGTCGGGAAGCAGGTGTAGGGTGAGGGAGAGGGAGTGGAGCTGGCAGCCGACTCGGAGGGAGCGGAGGGCTGCGGAGTGTTTGATGGCGGAAGGGAGGAGGTGGAGGAGATTGTTATTATTATTGGGAAGGGAGAGGAGGCGGCGGAAGAGGGAGAGCGCGGCGGAGGGGGGAAGGGAGGAAAAGGTGGAGGGAGAGGGGATGAGGAGGGGAGATTGTGGTGATGGCATTTGTGGAGGTTTTGGGGAGGAAAATTTGGTTTGAATTCATATGAAAAAATGGCTCTTCGCGGAAATTTAAATGGGAAATTTATGTTGATGACGCTGAGGAATTTTTTTTTTGGGCCACTGGCCTAATCTATGCATACAACGCACATCCATCTATCATACACAATCACACAACACACACACGTACATCCAGTAGACCCATAAATTCGCTCCGAAAGCATTAATTTATGACCACTTCATCTCTTGGAGTTTCCGGGTTCAAACCACGCACTCTCTCCAGGAGATGAAGTGCCCATTCCAACCGAGCTATAGCTCATTGGTAGGATTATTTGAAGTTACTTTTAAGATCAAGAGTTGAGGCTAAGGCCTAGTTTGGAAACAAGGATTTTGGAAATCTGGTTTGGTTTAAGTGAAATCGAAACTGGGATTACATGTAAGCTAACCACGGTTTTGATTTGGGTTGTTTGACACTAGCCTTAGAAATCAATATTTCATTTCAAAATAGAATTGAAAAAGAAGAATGGTTTCAAACTTGAAGAAAATTTGTGTAACATTTCAGAAAATATAAAATATTATTTTTGGAATTTAAATAATAAAATAATAAATTTCACGAATATTATACGAATATAGATTTGAGTCTTCGTAAAATGATATGATTATATACCTACATTTTTGAAAATAATTAGAATTTAAAATAAATTATTAATAATGAAAGTATTTATTTGATTTAAGTATTTTACAAATTAATATATATATATATATATATATATATATATATATAGAGAGAGAGAGAGAGAGAGAGAGGGAGTAAAGAGGGCATAAGAGGGAATTTCCTCCTATGGCGTCGAAAAAATACACCCTCCATCGTGTTTTCCGACGATCGGAACCCATCATCTTCATCGTTATCATCTAAGATGTGGGTACACCAAATTTCATGTGATTCTATAACTTTTCACCGTTGATTTAGCAATGCAAAATGTTCTATTGTCGGTAAACCGTTAATTTTGAACCCACTAATTCAACGGTGAAAAAGTTGTAGAATCACATGAAATTTGGTGTACCCATATCTTAGATGATAACGATGAAGATGATGGGTTCCGATCGTCGTAAAACACGATGGATGTTGTATTTTTCGATGCCATAGGAGGAAATTTCCTTTTATGGCGTCTTTCCTCCATTATTCACACACACACACACTAGTCTAATGTTAAACTTAATCAGTATTCACTAATTATGCATTAAACCAAATTTGTTTTGTTAAACATGTTTTTTGTGCATGACATGTAATAAGTTATTTATGCATTGTATTGTGGTATCATGTTTTTTTTTAAAAGAAAAGAAAAGATAAGAAGGAAAAAAGAAAGAAAAAGAAAAGATATGGGAAGAGGATATAGAGGTATGTGAGGGATGGTTCTGTGTGTGTGTGAGAGAGAAGATTCTACAACCATGACAATTCTTTATTTCTTTTTTCTCATCCTCGTTCTTCATCTCCTTCCTCCCTCTCTTCCATCACCTCCTTTACCCTCGTTACTACCCCCACAAACACCCTCAAGTCCACCACAAAACAACATACAACATTCACAAAAAATATTCCTCAACTCATCTTGCACACCATGGGATGATCAAGTTCTTGTTTTGAGCATTTTGAACCATCTAGGAATTTTCTTGAGTTGCCATTCAAGATAAAACACTTACTCTTTGTTAAGTTTTTTTAGTTTCCTTACCTTCACAACTAGTTTAGAGTTAATATAAACATGTTTTATGAACTTAGAATTTTCTAGAGTGATGTTTAGTGGATAAAACTTGTAGTGGAGATATTATAGAGGGTGTAATGAGTGTCTACTGGCCTAGTAGTGATGGTAGCCTTAATTAAAATGAATTTAGAATGTTCAAAGACGAACTTAGAATTTTCCGATATCGGTTTTTTTATTGACTTTTGATGTTCAAATGGAATATGGGATGGCTCTAGAACTCTAAAAATTTAATAGCGGATACAGTGAGATGTGCAGACCAATAGGAAGCCATCCCAGAAACCCGAACCCCCATATTGAGGCCGCCGTTTTATTCAATTTGGCCGCAAATTTCCCACCAATTTTGGAGTTAGGGTCTGAAACTTAGTCTGTAACTCACTTATTAGATAACTAGACCTACCCTATATGTAAAAAAGTTTAATTTCACCTTAAGTAGAATCTGGAGTCATTTTTACTTGTTTTATGTCGATATTTTCCGATTTTTGAAACTTGGTTTTTGATATTTGAGTTTTGACTCGGTCGTTTGACATTCGTACGTCAACGTCGGGGGTTGTTTTGTTATTTTAGAACGCGTTGACCATGGGTTCTAACATATGTGCTTTTTGCTTGTCTTATCGGTTTTGGATATGGATTTCTATGGAATTCGATTCGGATTTTCATTAGATATTGGTTATGGACTTGATTTGTAGGTACAAACGCGTGGAGTTCCGGGACGGCGAAGGAGGGCAAGGCATCCGTCGGGATCGACTAGAGTAAGGCGTAGTTGGTGAGTAGATGTATATTTACAGGGGAAGTCGGGTGGATGGCGTATAGCACCCCCGCAACCGTAGTATTAGGGTATATATATACTTAGGATACAGATACTTAGCTAATAGTGTTTCTAAAATATTATGGGAGATAGTAGTATATTAGTAGAATGACATATACCCAGTACTACTTCTTAGCCTATGATCTATATCTACCCATGAAAGTATATAACTACATATATTTACAATATGATACGAGATGATGAGGATATGATTCGATATGATGAAACGAGTCGATATGTTATGAATGATGATATGAGGCGATATATATACATGATGCGATATGAGATGATATGCCATGTGATGATATATGACGAGACGAGATGATATGATGTACGTGATGATAGATCCGTACCATTTGATTTGATGATATCGAACGATGGATTATACCGTACGTGATGATAGATCCGTACTATTTGATTGATGACATCGTACGATAGATTATACCGTACGTGATATGATGACGATAGATCGCCGACTTATGTATATATTGACTCGAAAAATATTGATTAAAATTCTTAAGTAGATATTACGATATATTTAGAGCCATACCTATTTTCAAAACTAACGAATCGCTACGTACTTTTAAATGATAAATTTAAGGGACGCTACGACTTTTCAAATGGTATCTTTTTCTAAAACATCGCAGCCCCCTATTTTTCTAAAAATAACGATTCGTACTATTTTAAACTATAACATATGACTCATACGTAGTTTCATATTTTTATACCATTCACGTTTACGATTTCTTTATTCTGCTCACGCTCGCGTTACGATTTCTTATTTCTGCATACGCTCGCATTATTTCGTTTACGATGTATATACCGCGTTCATACCCTTATCATTATATATGACTTCATCCGTTAGGACACATGCACCATTACCGATGATGCACATGTTGCACGTACACTTATTTGCCGGCTCACACACACATCATCGGTAATTGTCATGCCACATACACATTAGAAATCGCTACGTCACCGTATCATCTTATAACCTGTAGCATTTTAGTTATTATTTAGTACCCCGTACCACACATACTAGTTCAGTTATTGCATTCCCTTACCTAGTTAAACGATATGCTTATATAAACATACTTGTTATGCATTACATTATTGTTCTGTGCCTGTACATATTTTTTCATTATTGCTACATACTTATGAGATTCTGTTTCCATGAGATTTCTGTATTTGAGAAACCGCAGATATATTTTAAAAAACTTATGATTTATTTAAAAATACGTGATTTTCTCTTGATATGATGTTTGGCGTCCACCATGAGTTTTCTCGGTTCTGAGTTATGTGTATACCCAATTCGAGGAGAGAGGAGGCACCGTTTGCGGGTACATGGTAGACCCGGTACAATACCCCGTGGCAAGAAGATCGTATAAAGAGATGTTGAGTCTGGCAGGGGAATACTACCTACCGGTGACAGTACTGTACTTGGCGGATATCTGGAGGATACCGACCAGAGTGATATGAGACAGATGGATATGAGGGCCGATCCGATGAGATGGCGCCTGAGATATGAGGATTTATGTGTCGATGCTGGACACGGATTTTATGATAATTTCAAGTGTCGATACTTGGCACTCAGGTTTTATGATGATTTGATGTGTCGTTGATGGACACACGTTGGATGATACATATATTTACTTATATATGACACAGATGACATAATACCATATATTACCACATGTACGATATTATTATTATTATTATACTTATGTATACACGATCACCCTTGTTACCACACGGTATTATATTATTATATTACCGTATCACATAGAAGATTGTCATACATTCGATTTCTACCTGATGGTGTATTCTACTCACGAGTTGGCAACCCACCTCCGTTATGCCACAGTTTTCTTGCAGGATTGACCGCTCGGATTCAGCAGCGGCTTGCTGGCACATTGCTCCTTTCTGGGTGATTTGCATTGGTAGGTGGGTTACAGTACAGAGCATAACCACCGTTGTATATTCATTATTCATTTGTATCGATTTAAAAGCTCCATCAACCAGACTATGTATATTTGATAGACCTAGAGACCAGTTTGTATATTCTTTGTATTTTGAGTCAAGACTTGTATATATTCCTATATTGGGTTTGATAGTGTTTTGGTTTTCTTTAATTTCTTTCTGTGTTGATATTCGCTTTGGGCGTCGTATATTTTATTGTATGGTTGTGTTTCCGCCAATTGGAAAAAAGTTAGCTCCCGCTTGGGAATGCTATATTATTATGATTATGTGCTTGTTTTTATCAAAGTTTACAAAGGAGATGCTGCCCAAATTTCAAATGACGAAAACGTTTTCAAATTATAGTATATAATTCACTTGCATTTCAAACGAACTTTATATATACTTTAAAAAGAAAGAACTTGATTTTATTATACCTTTATTTCAAAACTTCAACTCCATTATTTTTCCTAAAAGGTTTAGATTTCTGGGCTTTGACTTACTTGGGTTACGGTGGGGTCCTATAATCTTCACGTAATCCAAGTGCCGGTCACATGCCAATTCTGGGTCGTGACAAAGTTGGTATCAAAGCGTTAGGTTTAAACTTGGTTCGAGTCTAGATTTGACTCTGCGGAGTCTAGAGCGTATATATTTCGGAACTTAGGCTTGAACTTACGGAATTTAGACTTGACTAAGGGGGTATTAGACCCGAATTTTCGTTACGTAGGTTGACCTTGGTTGATGGAGTAGGTAACTCAAGTAGAGTGACGTACCATTTGTATCTTCCGCGGCATACTTACGATACGCTGCTCTGCTTAAGTAACCTTAGGATGTACATATTTGAGATTCATTATTCTATTCGTTCTTGTGATCCATCCTCATCGATGTTTGTTTACAGTTCCTGTCACCATGGCTACGCGAGTTGAGAGAGCTACGGCTAGAGATGCGGTCAGAGTGAGCTCGTCAGGGACGAGGACTGACCAGGGTGTTATTCCGGTGACGTAGGAACATATTGATTTCACTTTATGCTGGGATTTCTCGTTTGAGACGAGCGTTCGGGATCTGCACCAAATGATCGGGCTATTGCTTGAGACCAACTAGATTGAGAGGACCGTTGACATACAGTTTACTCCAGAGATCGATGTGTTGTCTACCGTGCAGACAAATGTACCAGCCGTTGTTGAGATTGACGAGATGTCGCTTCCAGATCTCACGAAGCTGAAACCACATGAACTTATAGGCAGGAATGTGATAGAAGATCCCTAGTCATTCTTAGATAAAGTGACTAGGATAATTCGTTTGTTTGGATACCCCGACGCAAGATCAATTAAGTTGAATAACTCTAGTTCGAAGGGTCTTGCTCAGACATGGCGTGAATTGATTCGAGAAGAGAAAACGAGCAAAGCGTATTCTTCCGATGACTTGGACGAGTTTCAAAGGACGTAATTGTCCAGCTATCTTCCACAGAGTGTTGAAGATACCGAATTCGTAGTTTCGAGTTCTTGCGAGAGACTCCGGATTTGACTGTAACCAAGGATGAATTGCAGTACGCAGCCATCAAGATATGATTCCAATCAGGACGATAATGAAGAAAAGTGGAGTAAAAGGTTCGTGCGAGATCTTAACGAGTTGTTGTTCCTCCCCGTTGATGCCAGAGGCTTGATATGTACACAAAGGCGTTGGATACGACCACATTTCCAAAGGAAAGTCGTGATGAGATTGCAACTGTTCCAGAACAGGAACATATTAAATTAAAAGTGCCAACTTCCGGGCAGTTCGGTAGGAATGATATTGGAAGAGACCATGGCAGCTTCTTTCCGGAGTACTTCAGCGATAAAAATTTAGACCTATAATCAGTTGTATGGCATGCACTTAGAGGTCCAGAATCCGCCATCATTGACATGCTACATTACGAGTGGCCATGTTAATTGGCCAGGAGATGTTCAGAGAGGCGTCAGAACGGGACTATTTTCATCATTACTCCTAACCGGGCTGTTGAGCCGAGAGATCGTGAAATTGGTAATCCATAGAGAAAATAAGGACCTAGAGATAGAGGACGTCAGACTGTGGGCAAAAGCCAACTAGAAACTCTTGCTCTGCCAGCTCCGGGTGCACCGACACCTTTCGACATTGAAGGAGGCGTATCTCAATGTCATTTTTTTTGTGTTTTGTGATCCGAGAATCACGCTTTTATTATTTTGGACTTTTGAGTTTTAATGATCTAGTTTCGTGATTGATATTTTCGTAAACCATAGTTGCACATGGTGGGTATTTCCTTTGTGCACAACAATTGCACTTGATTCATATTTTTATATACTAGTTATACTTGATTTTTGTTTTTGTGCATACCCATTGCACTCGATTTTGTTTTGTGCATGCAGTAGCACATACTTATGATTTTATACACTTCGGTATACTCGATTTTGATCTCGTGCATGTTATATTCCGCGGATTTTGATTCATACACTCGATATTGTTCCTATGCGCTTTCAATGTATTGATGAGTTTTCGTGCACCTAGCGCACTTGATATTCATTCTCGTGCATCCTAGTGCACTAGATTTATGTCTTCGTGCATCTTGTGCATTTAATATTCGTTTTCATGCACCCTATTGCACTAGATTTATGTTTTCGTGCACTGTGCGCACTTGATATTCGTTTTCGTGCACCCAGTTGTAACGACTCTGAATTTACTGTACTGAATTTTCCATTTTAATATACAGAAATGAGTTTACAGCCTGAGTTTGAGTTATAAGTCAATTTTGTTAAATAACAGCAAGAAAAATTTGTAGCTCACTGGTAAAGCCTTGCACTGCTGTGTCGTAACCCCTGTGTTCGATTCCTATCATACACATTAATTTTTCTGATTTTTTAAAATCTTTTTGGAAGCCAAAAGATTGCACGTGCAATACACGGTGAAATGAAAAGTCAGAAAAATCAAACATGTGGAAAATGGAATAAACCTTAATTTTATCTGGTGGCACGAATCTCAAAGCCAGATGCCTCCAATCGACCGGCCAAAAGCCACATCTAGCCGGCGGGGACGGTTTATCTGAGCCCAATGAGCCTCGGGCTTTGCACACACAACCCTTCACCTACCCCTAACTCCCTTGTATTGTTTGATTTCCTTGTAATCAAACAGAGACCCTTCATTTCACAATTAAACCTCATTTTAATGCTTTTTAATCCACCATTTTAATTCCAAAACCCTAATTCTCCTATATAAATACCATGCCTTATCTTGGCTCAGCACCATTCTGAAAATTATAGTAAAATTCTCTCAAAAAGTTCCTAAGTATAAGTGGAGTAAAGAGGAGTTAGCAAGTAAGCAACTTCCGGCGAAAATCGAAGCAAATTCCGGCGCTTCCTCGACTCTACGAAACTCACCCCCTTTTCTTCAACCCTTCTTTAGACTCTCTAAACCGTAAATCCCTTTTAAATCCATTCCTCTCTATTGTAATTCCTTTTCAAATTTTTATCGGTAAAAGTGGAGTTATACTGACATATTCTATTCGAAAACACATAACTCCCTTTTCCTTTACAATTTAATCAACCCAACTTCACCACATCACTTGTAACCTTAAACCCTAATATTTAGAATCAAATGTCATCAAAATTCTCATGTGAAATAACAATAGTAGCACTTTTTCATTAAAATACCTTGAACTTATTAAACATCTATTTTCGTATTTTCTTAAAACAACGCCTTAGGAAAACTTCACGGGGTAATGACCTACCCCTCATGCACACTTGGTTTCATAGCACGATACTTATTGAACGCATTTCCATTGCGAAGTATGATATTACGATAAAATACCACATAACTTTAAAAACCAGATTTCTTTTAAATCGATATTTTCTATCCTTTGCGATTATGCATTTACAACTCGTTTTAGGGGACCCGCTAATGGATGGTGCAGATTATCGCACATTCTTGGGCTAGTAGAACGAGATGCAGACCTTCTCACGGAGCATTCGATCTCGAAAGAATTTAAATACGGTTTTTAAGAAATACGCATTTTCTAAATAAAATAAAATTATTTTTAAAATTAAAATTATATAAAATTATAAATAAATATTTTTCAAAATATAATAAATCTATATTTTTCAGAAATGAAAAGATGAACAAATATCAATAAAATACCATCAAGATACCAAAAAGGCAAGTTTTACAGTAAAATACCATGAACTTTCCAAGCTAAGTAATTATCACTAAAAATACCCTAAATACTTAAAATCCATGCTCATGACAATCTCAAACAATACTAATCACCATCGTGGTTTTATTTTTAAACTATATTAAAATATTTTTCATAAAACCCCCTCGAGTTATATAAAAACAATATTTAAGGACTTTAGTAAATATAGGTTTAAGCGGGATCAATTCTCTTGGGCCCTAAGGAGCCGGAGAAAGTGAGTGCTTGCCTATTTAAGATAGAAAACTTAATGGAGTTATCAATGGTAATTTTCTTGGAAAAAACACAAATCCTGCCGTCCATGTGCAGTAGTTACCGATGACTTCCGAACCTAATTCAAGATCTAAATCAGTTCATAAGTGTCTGACTCAGTCCGAGTCTAACTCAAACCTAAATCCAATTCAAATCTGAATCCAATATCAAACATGAATACTTGATCATGAACATGAATACTTGAAATCAAACATCAATACTTGACCTGGCTTGACCGAACCATGGTTATGACTTGACTTGACTACTTGAATACTTGACTACATCCTGAACATGAATACTTGAACAATTTGTATTCATGGTTTCGACAAGTCTGATAATTATAAACGATATAATACATTACGCGGGGATAAAGGAATAGATTGGTACGGAACGTATATCGTGGTACAAGAGATCACTTAAAAGACACCTACATGAATTCTCGTGCCGTTGTCCCGTAGGTTATGACGGAGCCTTGTACTACATGTTACCATAGTCCACGGGATAAGATGGACTCCTCTCGTATACATGAATACCTTATGTATCAAGCTACAAACAACCACGTTATAATAACTATCATATACATGTACAAATTTACCTGTTCATTCATATTACTTGTTATATTCTTTTTCTTCTTTTGGGACTTACCGAGCGCTAGTTCGATGACGACATTTCTGTCTATTTTTTTTTGGAATGTTCGTCAGGAGAACCGGACTCTCAGAAGATCGAGCCCAGCCAAAAGGACTTGGACCAGCTCGCGGCACAGCCTGACTTCTAGTTCCTTGTACTTACTTTCATTTTGTATGCCACTGTTTAGACACTGCTTTATATCATTGTATCTTTTCTTTTCAAACATTTGTATGTAAAGATGAATGTAAATAAAGTTGTTTTTTTATCACTTGTCATTCTTGTTCATTTTTATATATTGCTTAATTACGCTTAACGTATTTATTTCTTAGTAAATACTTTGCGGCCTGCCACGTCACCGTTTCCGTCTACTGGGAAGCGGGGCGTGACACTAGTGCACTTGATATTTGTTTTCGAGCACCCTAATGCACTAAATTTATGTTTTCGTGTATCTTGTGCACTTGATATTCGTTTTCGTGCACCCTACTGCACTAGATTGCTTTTATGCAGACCTGACGCACTTGATTTAGACTTTCACGCACACTCGGCGCACATGATGTGGTTTTGTGCTCCTTTGATGCACTTGATTGAGATTTTTGTACACTCTAAATGCACTTGATTTTATTGTCATACACACTCGTTATACTTGACAGATACTTTCATGCACACCTGTTGCATCCAGTCTTAGTTTTCGTGCACATTCGTTGCACTTGGTTTGACTTCGATCTCCGTGCGCACCAGACGCATGTGGATTTATTTTCATGCACACTTATTGAGATTGATTTCCTTCCGAGCATCACATTTTTAGGATATATACACTATATTATATAGTAGCCGAGCAGGATTGATATGAGAGCAGTACCTGAGTGTTTTTGCATACATCTATATTTACTGAAGAGGTTTTAAAAAAGGAGCTATAGTCTCACTATTTTTCTACGTGTCCATCAGCGACACGAACTTTTACAAAGAAAGCCCTTCTAAGTAAATTTTAAAAAGGCGGGATGTATATCTTAAGCAAAACATATATTGACATATAAATATTTTTTTATAAAATGAACGTCCGCTACTTGTGCCGTGATGTACGCATCGCACAACGATTTGAAAAGGATTTTTTTTCAAACATTTTCAGTTATTTGAATGATTTTATAAGGATGCATATATATATATATATATATATATTAGTCTTGATTATATTATACTTGATTTAAACAGTAGATTTCGAAACTTGCATATCAACATAACTCACATTATTTGCATGACACTATCAGAGTTCCGACTATTGAGCTTTGCACCTGTTTTCATGCGCACACGTTGCGCCATGATGTTTCTAGCTTTTTCGTAGTTTCGGATCCCGGTTGATTAGATTGATTTACTAAAATATTTTAATATTTGAGGGGTTTAACTTTAAATTCGGGGGCCGAATTTATTTAAGGGGAGAAGATTGTAATATTTCAGAAAATATAAAATATTAATTTTTGGAATTTAAATATAAAATAGTAAATTTCACGAATATTATACGGATATAAATTTGAGTTTTTCGTAGAATGATATGATTATATACCTATATTTTGGAAAATAATTAGAATTTAAAATAAATTATTAATTATGAAAGCTTTTATTTGATTTGGCATTTTACAAATTATATATATATATATATATATATATATATATATATATATAAGTATTTAAATACTAGTCTAATATTAAACTTAATCAGTATTTCACTAATTATGTATTAAACCATATTTGTTTTGTTAAACTTGTTTTTTGTGCATGACATGTAACAAGTTATTTATGCATTGTATTTTGGTTTCATGTTTCTTTTTAAAAGAAATGAAAAGATAAGAAAAAGAAAAAGAAAAAGAAAAAGAAAAGATATGAGAAGGGGACATAGAGATATGGAAGGGATGGTTGTGTGTGTGAGAAAGAGAGAGCGAGAGACAGAGAGAGAGAGAGAGAGAAGATTTTACAACCATGACAATTCTTTTTCCCCCTTTTCTCATCCTCATTCTTCATCTCCTTCCTCCTCCTTTTCCCTCCTTCACCCTCACTACCACCCCCACAAACACCCTCAAGTCCACCACAAAACAACATACACCATTCACAAAAAATATTCTTCATCTCATTCTACACACCATGAGGTGATCAAGTTCTTGTTTTGAGCACTTTGAACCATCTACAAATTTTCTTGAGTTGCCATTCAAGGTAAAACACTCACTCTTTGTTAAGTTTTTTAGTTGCCTTACCTTCACAACTAGTTTAGAGTTAATATAAACATATTTTATGAACTTAGAATTTTCTACGGTGATCTTTAGTGGATAAAACTTGTAGTGGAGATATAATAGAGGGTGTAATGAGTGTCTACTGGCATAATAGTGATGATAGCCTTGATTAAAATGGATTTAGAATGTTCAAAAACGAACTTAGAATTTTTTGATATCGGTTTTTCATTGACTTTTGATGTTCAATTGGAATCTGGGACGACGCTAGAACTCTAAAAATTTAATAGCGGATACAGTGAGACGTGTAGACCAATAGGAAGCCATCCCAGAAATCCAAGCCCAAACCCCCATGTTGAGGCCGCTGTTTTATTTAATTTGGCCGCAAATTTCTGTAACACCCTATTACGGTTATACGACATTAATTGGTATTTTAACACTTGCTTTATATTTCTTCTATTCTATCTTTTGGGTCGCGAATGATTCGAATAGTAGTAGTCGTTATCCGACCTGACTCGCAAGTTTAGAACCCAATATGATGCAAGACTGTATCTGAGATTTACCAGTAAACTGTATATGTGAATCTAGTAAAATACCTATATTATATTTTTAGATCTTTATATATCATATATTTAGATCATCATATATTTTTTACTAGCCACAAGTTAAGAAAAATTATATTTTGTTAACTGTCATCATATGGTTGTTATCTCATATCTTATTTTGCTTTTATTTTTTACGTTTAAATCTCAAAATATCTAATATCAAATATTTACTAAATTTAGATATATTTTTAGAATCCTATTAAATCTTAAATTAGGAGTATGAGTTATTTAAAATATATTCTTACATTATGCTTGAGAAATTTACATATGTGAATTATTTTCCAAAATATATTTTTGATGAGATTTTGGTGGAGATTGGCTGTAGTTTGATATTATCTATGTACATTAAAACTAATATATATTTATAACCTAATTTAAACTATACTATATATATTTATATTAAACACAAAACCTCTCTCTCTCCATATGGCATCTCTCTCTCTTATCAATTTATATATTCTCCTTCTCCATTCTTCAAACCCACACCCTTTCTCGCCGACGCAACTCCAGCTGCATCCTAGAACCTTAACCGAGCCATCAAAACTTGGTGTTGATTTGAATAGCGTCATGTTACTTCCGTTCATCGCATTTGTTTCGAGACAAGTTTACAGCTTGCTACATGATATGCTTTATGTAATTTACTTATATGTTGTCTTGCTATTATTATTATTATTATCATCATCATCATCATACAGCTATATTTATATAATTTATACACCGTAGTTATTTAACGTTAATCAATTTTATAATATACAATGTACGCAAGTTTACAACTTGCGACATACTATAATTATATCTATATCTATATATATATATATTGTCGTAATATTTCTTATTATTATCATTAATTGGTTTATAATCTTTATTTTATAACATTATACAAAATATATTTGAAAATATTATAGTTTACACATGAAACGTCGTCGTAAAGCGGTACAACAAATCTGAAATTTACTGTACACCTTACCTTATAAAATTCATTATAAATCATAGAAAAATCATTAGAATACGTTCTTTAGTTCGTTACGAAGATAACTCAGAATCCCATAATCCTGTGAAATATTTACTTGCAAAATAAATAATTTAAATAACGTAAACTGTAAATGAAAGTACCTCTGAACTGCTGTCCAGAGAAATTCCAGTAGCAAACTTTCAACTTCGAACGTTCATAACTTTTTATAGGAATAACTTAAGATATTTTAACCTATATAAATGAAAATATTATTGAATTGTCCTTGTTTTGGTATATTACACATCCCTTTTGGAGGACGTTTGTTATTTTTAAGCTATTTTACAAATCAGGGTGACGCTGACTTTCTGAATGGAACCTTCTTGTGCATGGGTAATCAATACCACTTTTATAGTTATTAATCGGTTTGAATATGTTATCCCCGTTAACATTATTATATCAATATTTATTTAATAAATAATAGTGCATATATTTTAATATTAAGCAAATATTACCGATTTACAGTTTTATAGCATCCGTTCGTATCCGTACTGATAATCGCATATCTAATTACATGCCGGAACATCCTGATATCATTATACTACTATATTAGTACAACATACTATTTAGTTTGCATCGTACTTGGTAATGGATATATAAAAGTTATCACAGATAGATACATATGCATCCTGGTATTAGTTTGGTTACCATGTTCCGATATTCATTACAGTTTCACATTTGGGTATCTATTTGATACATATGCATCACATGACAAGTTCAAGACACACTACTTGAGTTGTTATTTGGATCTTGTTATTAATGCCAACAATATTGACGTGTTGTCCTGACGGACGTGACTTATTGTCTGCATAGACAAGAACTGTACATACTGGATCCTGTGTTGGCATAGATCTATATTGGCGATACCTGACTTGAACACAAATTTGGGGGAAAAGGGGAAATCAAGAATGTAACCGAAACGTAATTCAAGAGAATATTATAACATGTTTGCCGTTTTTCCGGAAGTTACGGAATAATTACCTGTTTTCCGTTTTTCCGTACGTTACGGAATAAATTCTGTTACCGTGATCCCTTGGGGAATGAACGGGATATATTTTGTTGGGTTGCGATGATGATTACATTAATTGATTTCAAAAACTTTTAGAATAGATAACTTAGAAGCACAGTTTTAGGTTACACATCACATACATACACATACCTTACTGTTTCATATCCATGTTATTTATTTATATTCATGATTATCTATATCGTTATATCCTTGTTATTACTGTTTCTATGCTATTATGATGCACTGACGTCTGGGTTTTGCATGGCCCAGTCCCTTTACCTTTATCGCAGGCATATCGAAAGTATTTTAGCAATCAAGCCAAGCGATGAAGAATTGATCGTGTATTTAGATATGTTTAATTTAGATTATTCCTTAGTTTTATTTCCTTGGTGTGAGCCCATATTGGGACAAGTTTCAGATGCTGTTTATTGGATTTAATTCGTTTCCTCTTATACATTTTCTTGACTCTTTTTACCATGGTAAATGGACATGCGCTAGATAGTTTATATATTTTCTATTCTTGATATCCTATAGACAGCCGTAATGTGACTCTGGAGGGATATTTCCTAACCACAGGTAGCATGATTGGCTTTATCACGTGTCGTAATTTGCGCACTCTGAGAAGTGGGGCGTGACAATTTCCACCCAATTTTGGAGTTAGGATCTGAAATTTGATCTGTAACCCACTCATTAGATAATTAGACCTATCCTATATGCAAAAAAGTTTAATTTCATCTTAGGTAGAATCTGGAGTTATTTTTACTTGTTTTCTGTCTATATTTTTTGACTTTTGAAACTTGTTTTTTGATATTTGAGTTTTGACTCGGTCGTTTGACATTCGTACGTCAATGTCGGGGGTTATTTTGTTGTTTTAGCATGCGTTGACCATATGTTTTAACATATATGCCTCGCTTATCTTATTGGTTTTGGATATAGATTTCTATGGAATTCGATTTGGATTTTCATTAGATTTTGGTTATGGACTTGATTTATAGGTACAAGCGCCTGGACTTCCGGGACGACGAAGGAGGGCAAGCCATCCGTCGGGATCGGCTAGAGCAAGCCGTAGTTGGTGAGTAGATGTATATCTACGGGAGAAGTCGGGTGGATGGCGTATAGCACCTCCGCAACCGTAGTATTAGGGCATTTATATATATACTTAGGATACGAATAGTTAGCTAATAGTGTTTCTAGAATATTATGGGCGATAATAGTATATTAGTAGAATGACATATCCCTAGTACTACTTCTTAGCCTATGATCTATATCTATTCATGAAAGTATATAACTGCATATATTTACAATATGATACGAAATGATGAGGATACAATCCGATGTGATGAAACAAGTCGATATGATATGAAATGATGATATGAGGAGATATATATATAATGCGATATGAGATTGTTCACCACTGAAAACAGAGACGAACTGGGATAGATCGTCTTGCCTGAATTTAGGGGCAGATACTATTTGGATTTATCCGTCCATCTCTCCGAAGATACCAAGTTAATTTATGGCACTATATATCGGAGGTTTGGACAGACGCGGCCGTTGTAGCAGACTTTATCAGATTCCCCTGATTTTACGAGGGGTTTTTGATTGTGGGGATGCTCTTCCCTGCAGGCGCAAGCCCCTATAGTTAATTACGTTACCGCATTGCGATAACCACTTTCTCCTGCTCCGGAAGTTCACTTCGTGTCGTGTATGTTTTTGTTTGTTTTGGTTGCCCGTGGATTGTATACAAAGACTAGTTTATGTCGTCGCCCGTAGGGCGCGGATCAGTTCAAATCCGTATATTTTGGATTTAGGCTTAGGTTTATTTAAGGACCGTTAATATGTTTTGGGATTAAGATCAACTTAAATGTATGAGCATTTGGGATCAATTTATTCTTGCTAAGGATACATTAGTCTTATTTGAGACTAAGATCAGCTTAATAATATTTTTAGGATCATTTTTACTTAAGATACAACAAAAGAGCATTTGGGCTCAGCTGCGAGAAAATCTCAGAGACTTGGCCAATTTAGGCTAAGTCTACTTAGCCCTTTTCTTTTCAAAAGTGTTAAGCATTTATTTGGGCTTTGTTTGTTCAGCGCTTTTATTTTCATGTAAAAGTGCTAAGCACTTATTTGAGCTTTGACACTTACATGTATGTCATGTGAAGCATTCAGTCATGGGTTCTGCCCAATAAATGCTAAGCACTTTTAGTTATTTTGACTAAATGTGAAGTGCTAAGCACTTTTTATGGCGTCCACATGAGGTGCACGTGCAGCGCTGGGCGTTGCCCAATCAGTGCTAAGCACTCAGCCGTTTTGGCTACATATGAAGTGCTAAGCACTTTTAATCAGCGCCCACGTATGTTTCACGTGAGGCGCTGGCCTTCTGCTTTGGGTGCCTGCGTGTTTTTCACGTGAGGCGCTATGCGCTGTTAAAAGGGGGCGCCCACGTGTGTTTCACGTGAGACGCTAAGTTCTTTTTGGAGATTTAATCTTTGTTTATATTTTTAGAGAACTTAAATCTCTGTTAATGGTATTTTGACCATTAATGATCACCAAGATCTTTGCGTTTTGAAGATCCGGGATCGGTTTTGAAGAACTAAGTTCTTTTATAGGTTCCTTTCTCTTTTTGTTGTTTTTTTTTTCTTTTGGACCTATTTCTTTTCTGAATTTTTGATTCTCAAGAACAAGATCTTCCTGATGAGAATTAAATTCTCAACTTATGGGAAACTTGTCTTGTTGATCTCAGATCCAGAAAAAGAACTAAGTTCTTTAAAAAGGGTTAAACCCTTGAATATGATAGAGATGTTTTGATCTCTTTTTTTTACCTAGGGTCTTGAGAAGGAACATCTTCTTCTTTAAGAATTGAATTCTCTGTTATTTTTTAGAGCTCTCTATATTTTTTCTGTCTCCCCCTCTATGAGACTTGAAGTCTCAGATCCTTTATATAGTGAAGGCAAATTGTTAATTGATTTTGAGAAAATCTCTCATTGAGAGATTCTAATTGATTTGGGGAATTTTACCCAATATTGGATTTTTGATCTAAGAACTTCTGTTTTTACCGAATATGATTTTTGCTTTTGTCACACCCCACTTCTCGGGTGTACGGATAAGGAGACGTGACTAGGACCGCGACGTATTTACTCAGAAGTAAACATGTTAAGCGTAAATAAACAATATAATATAAATGTACACAAGAAAGACATGAGATGTAAATGAATAACAACTTTTTATTTATTAAATATTCTTTAAAATACAACTGAAAAGTAAATATAATATGGAAAGTAATACCTAAACAATGGCATGAACTGAAAGTAAAAGTATATACAAGTGACTAGAGCTCGGGGTCCTCGATGAACTGTCTAAATCTTCTGTGCTGGGCTTGATCTCCAGAGAGTCGGGTCCTCCTAACAACATTCCAAAGAAAGAATAGAAATAGAATGTCGTCAGCGAACAATCGCTCGGTAAGTCCCAAAGAGATAGAAATAGAATAAACAGATAAGAGAGAATATAACTGTATAATATATGTTTGTTATACTAATGCAGTTGTTTGTAGATTGGTACAGAATATGCCAGTGTATACGAGAGGAGTCCAACTATTCCGTGGACTAAGGTATATGGAGCACAAGGAACCGTTAAGCCACGGAACAACAGCAACGGATGTTCAGGTGTATTAAAGTGACCATCATCGTGCCACTTTTAACATATTCCATACCAATCTACCCCATTAAAAACCCCGTAATGTTTATTGTGTTGTTTTATAGATGTAAGACTTGCCGAAACTATGATATCAATTGCTCATGTAAACGGATAAGGATGTAAATGGATAGTCATGTAATCAAGTCAATATATATCTATGGTTCAGTCAGTTCAAGTCATGTTGATATAGAGGGTATTCTGGTATTCATGTTCAAGTTCCAGTATATATGGATTCATATTGTATTGGAGTTATATTTGGATTGTATTCATGTATGGATTGTTTTCAGATTAGACTGAAACTTCCTCTAAGTCAGACACTTAAACAGAATTTGATCCATGAATTAGGTTTTGGAGTTATCGGTAACTGCTGCACATGGACGGCATGATTTGTGCCTTTTTTCAAGCCAGTTACTATTGATAACCCCGTTTTAGTTTTCTACCTTAAATAGGAAATCACCCACTTTCTCCGACTCGCTGAGGCTCAAGAGATTGCTCCCGCTTAAACCTATATTTACTAGGGTCCTTATTGTAAATTAATAAACTTGAGGGGGTTTTATGAAAAATAGTTTTGATGTAATTTCAAAATAAACCTCAAGTATTTATTAGTCGTATTTAGTGTTTTCATGGATGTAATTTTTAAAAGTAAAGTATTCTAATGATTATAAATCTAGATTGAATAGTATATGGAATTTTAGTGTAAATTGGAATTGTATAGATTTGTGATGGTATATTCATGAAATTTGTGATTCCTTTGTTTAGAAAACATGGAATTTATTATATATATTTAAAATAGATATTTGGATATATATATATATATAATTATTAAAAATAGAATTTATTTATTAAATAGAAAATCATATTATTCTTAAAAATTGTATTAAAAATTCCATCGAGATCGGATGCTCCATGAGGAGGTCTGCATCTCGCTTTACTAGTCCGAAGATGTGCGATAACTCGCACCATCCAAATCGGGTTCCGCAAAATGGGTTGTACATGCTTAATTGCATGGAATTTAATTAAAACAATCTTAAAGAATATGATTTTATTAGTTTAAGGTATTTTATTGCAAAATTGTATTTATCCCTCAAAATATTGTTCCAAATCCATCGTGCTATGTCATGATGAGTATTGTGATGAGATATGTCATTACCTTGTGAGTTTTCTAAAGGTAATATAGCAAATATGATGAAAGATGTCGAATAGAAAGTTTGTGGTATTTAACCGTAAAAATGAAATAAAAGTTGCATAGCATGGTATTTTAAATTGAAACCTGTTCTCGATGTTGGTTTATCGTTGATAAACAAGATGTAACAATATGGGTGTTTGGTTATTAAGAGAAGTTATGTTTTTAACAAAATTAAAATCGGAAGTCGGAATAACTCCACTTCCGCCAAGTTTTGAAAAGAGATCCTTTTGGAATAGGGAGAGAGGAGAGGAGAGGGGACTCATTGGACGAAAAGAGAGAAGAGAGGTATGGGAACAAGATGGAAGCTTTGTGGAGTCGCGGTGTCGTCGGATTTGTCCAGAGTCATCGCCGGAAGATGACCTTGGGCTAACTCTATTTGTACAACTAATTTGACTTGGAAAAATTTAAGAGTTTTGATGATAGATTTCAGAATGGAGAGGGCTAGGGTGTGGGATAGTATTTATAGGATAAAATTAGGGTTTAGGGAATTAAAAATGAGAATTAAAATGCATTAAACATTGGATTAATGGGTGATTTTAATTCTCTATTAATTTTCAGGAAATTCAAACAGTACTGGGGTTAGGGGGAGGCCAAGAGACCAGGGTTCAAGAATTGGAGGCATTCCCGACGGTTTGGACCGGCGGCGCCGACCCAATGCGCAATCTCGCCGGCCATTCTAGGGGTGTGGGGCTCTGGATTCTTGCCACGTGTCAGGGTTGTTTCATATATCTCAGTGCACATGTTTATTTAATCTGACTTTTCATTTTTACGTGTATTGCACATGTAAACTTTTGGTCTTCCAAAAAGTTTAAAAGAAAAATCATTAAAAATAATATGTGGCTGAGGGGATTTGAACACAGGGGCTACGCCACAGCATTGCAAGGCTTTACCAATAAGCTACAAGTTGTTTCTTGCTGTTCTAAAACAAATTAAATACTTATAGCATACTCAGGGTTGCAAATACTCCATTTAGTACTTTAACTTTAAACAAATTTCTGTACATTAAAAACAGAGTCGTTACATCTTTTAACGAGATTGGGGAAATATTTTCCCCTATACAGAATTTATCCTATAAAACAGTGATTTTTTAATCACCATTGGATTTTTAATCCAAGAGTTCTCTGTTTTACAGAAAGCAATCTTTCTTATTTAAAAAGATTGAGGGAATGGAATTTTATTCTATAATTAGGTCTTTGATCCAACCAAGAGTATCTTTCTTATTTTAGAAAGATTTGGGAAATGGTTTATCCCAACAGAATTTAATTCTGTATTTGATGATTTATCATTTCCGTTGGATCTTTGATCCAACGGCTCTGTTTAACAAAGAGTATTGTAGAGTTTAATTCTACTGGACGCTGGCGCTTACGTATTGTGCACGTGGGCGCCACTTAAGAATTTAATTCATATGATGGGTATTCATGTTCTTTGCACATTGGCGTTCGCGCGAGGAGCACGTGCGGCGCCATCTAAGAGTTTAACTCTTACTCTTCCGTGCTTTGCACATTGACGCCCGCATGAGGAGCACGTGCGGCGCCATCTAAGAGTTTAACTCTTATGTAATGAACTCTTCTGTGCTTTGCACATTGGCGCCCGCGTGAGGAGCACATGAGGCACCACCATAGGATTTAAGCCTATAAGATTGGCTCTAGCGCTGGAGCCCTCGTGGAGAGCACGTGAGGCGCTGCCTTATTAATGAAGGTTTCTTTTCACCTTTTTTCTCTGCTTTTCCTGAGTCAAACTTTCCTTTCCAATGCCTTCTTTTGTCAGAGTTTGGAAATAGTTTCACTACGCACAATATTTTCTGTGCCGAGACTTAAATACCTCCCTTTATAATCTAAGCAATGCTCCTCTTCTCTCTCACTTTCAGAGAATCATTTTAACAGAGAAGAGTCATGGCTTGCAATCATCCGCATGCTAATCGGTAGCCATGGGAGGTGCCTATTGAGGAAATTGTTCCTCGCTTTGTTGCACGCTTGGTGAATCCCGCTTTTACGGATGACCAATGTGATACGGCACTGCACGAGCTCTTGACTCGTAGAGGATCTCCTCTCCCCAAAGGCTCCATTTGGCTCCGGATGATCTTCCTGTTCGTGCTCGATGACATTCCCCCTTATCCAGCGGAGATGACTCTGGCAATGCTCGACGCAGCGGAGGACAAGTTCGAATGCTTTCATGAGGCACTTTTGATTACCAAGCCTCTGAGGGATCGTTTTGTTCAGCTGCTGAGCCAGATACGGGCTCAGCAGGCCATCATGTATGCCTTCGCCGATGGGCATTGCGCTAACCGATGGGGAGCAACTCCTCGCGAAGATAGTCTTTTTGACATGGTGGAGAAGGCCGAGAGGGTTTTAGAAAACTTTTTTCATAGTTTTGTAAGCCTTTGTGCTTTTGATCTCGTGTTTGGTGATCTATTTCCTATAGCATAAAATGTTTATTTAAATGCTTTCCCTTTGTCGTTGACCACCGAGTGCTTCATTTCTAACACCTTTTCTTCCTCTGATCGTATTGTTGAAATATATGTGCATCATACATGTGCGCACGTGCACTTTACCCTTAGGGATTTTTGCTAAGCGCAAACGCCACTGATGTGCTCGTGTCATGCACTAACCCTCCACACGTGTATATGAATGAGCATGCTTTTACATATATCTGTAAACGAAATTTAAACCGGTGTAAACAAATGCCCCCACTACTTTACTCACGGAGGTATACACGTGAGTGAAGTGGTTTAGAGTAATACATAGCATACGACCGATTTTGGGCTGGTGTATCGTACATAACTTTTAGAATCTTGATCTGAGAAGATAGCGAGAGGACACAAGCGTCGTCATCTATCATTAACTCAAATCTCAACTCTTAAAAGATATAGTTCTAAACCCTGAGGCCCATTAGCTGCACCCTTCTGTTTCTTTATGTTTTAATCTGGCGCGAAGTAGTTTATATACTCGTTTCGGAGTTTATAGTTTATTCACCCGTTTCGGAGTTTCTAGTTTATGTACTCGTTGCGGAGTTTGTAGTTTATTCACTCGTTTCGGAGTTTCTAGTTTATGTACTCGTTTTGGAGTTTGTAGTTTATTCATTCGTTTCAGAGTTTCTAGTTTATATATTCATTCCGGAGTTTGTAGTTTATTCACTCGTTTCGGAGTTTCTAGTTTATGTACTCATTTCGGAGTGTTTTTAGTTTACCTCCCTTGGGTTTACAGGCAAACTTGTCCTAACGTTGTATGTAGATAACCCATATTCTTTACGACAGAAGTCCGTTAAGTCTGTGGTACTAGGGTTTTAGTTTGTAATACCGTCGCGTTGGCTGATGTATTCCTCGATATGCAGTCTTTAAGCCGCTGTTCGAGTAGCCCCGCGACTATCGTGTCTCTGATCCCTTCGGGGGCTGGACAAGACGTCTTCAAGTAATCTCCATAGGTCATATTACCGTCGGAAGAGCAAACGTTATGAATTTGCCATAACGCTTTTTACTTGAGATTAGGCTCAGTTTGGAGCCCCGATAAGTCATAACCACTCCGCTCTGGTGTGGGATGATCTCCGATAGTCATTTAGGCTTTATATGAGTTGCCTTCAAGACCCGAAGCCGGAATATGCCGTTGCTTCATTTTTTTGTTTTGACGATATTGCGCCGATTCTTTGCTGAAGTAGGGTAGACATCTGTAAGACTTCTATGCTGTATGTATTACAGTTGAAGTCCGGAGCTAGGAATATGCCATTGCTCCATTTTCATTTGATAGCCGCATTCGCATCCTGCTGAAATGAGGGGTAACTTCGGGATGGTCTCTAGGTTGTATATGCGCCGTCGAGACTTAGAGTTAGGATTTTTCCATTACTCCATTTTTGGTTTCGACCCTTAGGTCTTTTGTTGACGTTGCGTCTGCACTGAAAAGAAACGTTGAGCTAGAGTTAGGGTTTTGCCACTACTCCATTTTGTTCGACCCTTGGGTCTTTGTTGACATTGCGTCCGCATCCTGCTGGAATGAGAAGGAACGCTGAGTTGGAGCAAAGATTTTTCCATTACTACGTTTTTGTTTCGACCCTTGGGTTTTTTGTTGACGTTACGTCTGCATCCTGCTGGAATGAGAAGGAACGTTGAGATAGTCTCTGAGTTTTATATGGACTGTCAAGACTTGGAGCTAGGATTTTGCCATGGCTCCATTTTAATTTCAACCCTTGAGTCTTTTGTTGACGTTGCGTCTGCATCCTGCTGGAATAAGAAGGAACGTCGAGATAGTCTCTGAGTTGTATATGAACCGTCAAGACATGTAGCTAGAATTTTGCTATGGCTCTATTTTTGTTTCAACCTTTGGGTCTTTTGTTGACGTTGCGTCTGCATCTTGCCGGAATGAGAAGGAACGTCAAGATAGTCTCTGAGTTGTATATGAACTGTCAAGACTTAGAGCTAGGATTTTGTCATGGCTCCATTTTTGTTTCGACCCTTGGGTCTTTTGTTGATGTTGCGTCTGCATCCTGCTGGAATGAGAAGGAACAGAGTTGGAGCTAGGATTTTGCCATGGTGTTGAAGCTGCGTCTGCATCCTGCTGGAATGAGAAGGAACGCCGAGTTGGAGCTAGGATTTTGCTATTACTCCATTTTGATTTGTCTCCTTAGAGCTTTGTTGACGTCACATCTTCATCCCGTTGGAATGAGAAGAACGTCGAGGTGATCTCTAGGCTGTAGATATTGCCGTCAAGATCTGGCTCTCCCTTTGACGGAGCCTGGTGGGAAAGTATGGTTCCCTTTCTCTCATTTGTACCCATGGATTGTATACAAGAGTCAATATGGATATACTTGCAGGGCAGAAATTTTTTTATTTTATTTTATTTTTTATTGTCGAGATGCTCTATCTTTTCAGCTTTTCATATCGCGAAAGTCGCGATTGCCCAATCATTTCGGCTTTTTATCCGCGGTGCCCAATCATTTTGGCTATTATTTTTTTATATTTTTACTCGCTGTTTTTTTATTGCGAGTTGCCCAAACATTTCCGCTGTTTTTATATGCATATTTTTTGCTACTCGCTGCTGTTTTTTATTACGAGTTTGGAATCTGATACCAACCTTGGAATCAGCATCGCTACGACTGGAATATTGCCAGAAGCGAATCATCATTTGTCGTGAAAGGACTTGGGGTTTGACACCTGTTTAGGCATCAACATCGCTACGACCGGAATATTCCCAGGAACGATTCATCATTTGCCTTTGCTGATTTGAACAAAAGTGGCTTAGCAAATAGGGTTAGGATCCTGTCGACCAAGGCTTTTTGACTTTATGAGCCGTAAGGGTCTCATAAAGGTATTTCTCCCTACAAGTCGTGAGGACCTCGTAGGTGTACTTTCACCTTAGGAATCGTGGGGATTGTTCTCTTATAAAAATAATAAATAATAATAATAATAAATAAAAAGCGATGGAAAAATTCCCCAAAAGGAGCATCACGTGCCCACATGTGATGCGCCTTGGAGAAAAATTATAAGCACCGCGCTTAACAAATAAGGCTGAAATTGAGCCTCACGTACAGGCACATGCGCATCTATATACAAATTATATAGGTGCCTTCCTAAAACAAATAACAGGCTAGAGAAGCTCACGTGTCAGCACGCGATGCTCTTTGTTGGGCTTAACTTCGTGAGGGTCACGTGCCACACGTGACATTCCTGAACATCAGCTCACGTGCCAACACGTGATGCTTTTCTCTGGGACCGCTGCATATAAGCAAACCGATTTAATGCTATGGGGTCACGTGCTACACGTGAGAGTTCCTAATGCCTTCTAACCCGATAGAATTAAATTCTAAATAAGAGGGATCAAAACCCTATTTGGAAAATATTTTCTTAGATCTTTCTAAACAAGAAAGATTATGCTCTGTAAAACAGAGCACCGTTGGATTAAAAATCCAATGGTGATTAAAAATCACCAAGCTACAGAATAAGCTCTATAGGGTAAAATATTTTCCCAATCTTGTTAAAAACAAGTAAAATATTTTCTGTAAAGCAAAAGTTCTTGGATCAAAAATCTAACGGTGGATAAAATCCCCAAACCAATTAAGGATCTCTCAATGAGAGATTTCTTTAACTAAATCAACAAACTTACCCCACTATATAAATGTCCCAAGACTTCAAGTCTTGCAGAGAGGAGACACCCCCATAAGATTAAAAAAAGAAAAGAAAAGAAGAGGAGTTCTCTTTGGAAGAAAAAGAAACCCTAGGTAAAAAAAAGAAGATCTAGAGATCATTTTATCTTCTCTTATAAGAGTTTAACTCTTCCAAAAAACAACTTATTCCTTCCTCTGGTTGAGATCTGCAGAAGCAGATCTTCCCACAAGTTGAGAATTTAATTCTCAGCAGGGAGATTCTGTTATGCAGTCCCAAAACTTAGAGGAAAGAACTAGGTTTGAAGAATTTAATTCTTCCAAAGATATAGGAATTTAATTTCTCTGATAAAACTAGGGTTTAACCCTGCATAAGAATTTAATTCTTATAAAACAAAGGACTTGAAATTCTCAAGACTTAGATCAAGAGCTCCATGCATATTACCGTTCAATGCTATAACGACAGATCACGTGTTCTCACGTGAGCACCTCTGAGGAACAAAAAGGAACAACTAAGATCGAGTCACGTGACCCCTAATATTGCTTAGCACTTGCAAAAGGAAAGGGGAATAAATTTAGACAGTTCCCATTTTTGGGGCGCTTCATGTAATCCCACATGACCCCCAATAGTTCTTGGCATTCAGAAAAGAATAGGAGAATAAATCCAAAGGAGGCAGTGCCCAACTCGGGGGTGCCTCACATGTCCACACGTGATGGTCGCAAGATTTAAGTGTTTAACACTTATATGTATAGACAAGCATTCGAACCCAAGAGCACCACACCAATTTTTAGGCGCCTCACGTGCCACACGTGAGCTCTCCAAATTGTAGTGTTTAACATTGCTTTAGGGCCTCACGTGGGAGCACGTGAGCGCCAAACAATTATCATTGTTTAACACTATGAGAGGCCAACCTTAGCCCAAATTAGCCAAGTCTCCCAAGGCCAAAACCTTTTTGACCATCAATCAACCGAGCCCTCCTATACTCAGGTCTTCCCAAATCGATCTTAGTTCCAGAGATGGCCAATGATCTCCTGACACATGGCATCTAAAATGATGTTCGTTCCACCATGATCTCCCCCTTCAATCTGGAGTTCGGTTCAAGGGTACATCTCTCCACACCTCTGATACATGTCGTTGTAATTCTTCAACGATATCAGAAAGGTGGAGTGTCCCGACAACCAATATCTCTTGGATGCACCTTCAAACTTATCAGCATACCTCAATGGAATGCAATGTCCTTAAACTAGCTGTGGACCGCAATGTCCTTAAACTAGCTATGGACCGTAACGTCCTTAAACTAAAACGACAGAGCCCAAATGCTCTTTCGTTGGATCAAAAATGGTCCCGAACCCCCGTTAAGTAGATCTTAGTTCAATATCGGATTAATATATCCTTAACAAATATTTAAGTTGATCTTAATCTCAAATAAGGTTAACGATCCTTAAATCAAACCAAACCAAATCTAAGAAAGTACAGATTTGGACTAATCCACGCCCTACGGACGACAATACAAATTAGTCTTCGTATACAATCCACGGGCAATCAAAAATAAAACAAACACACACGACACGAAGTAACCTTCTGAAGCAGGAGAAAGTGGTTACCGCGATGCGGTAACGTAATTAATTGCAGGAGCTTGCGCCTGAAGGGAAGAGTGTCCTTACAATAAAAAACCCCTCACAATGAGGGGGAATCTGACGAAGTCTGCTACAACGGCTGTATCCATCCAGACCTCCGATACACGGTGTCATAAATCAACTTGGCATCTTCGAAGAGGTGGACGGATAAAACCAAATAGCATCTGCCCCCAAATGCAGGCAAGACGTCTGTTTTTCCCGGCTTTCGGTGGTAAACAGATTCTGGTACGCCCGGTGGACCTTTTCCTTTTTCCATTCCACACTTCGTGTGTCGTGTTCGCGAATGAATCACGGTTTAATATGGTTATCCCTGGATTCGAGGTACTAAGATTTGGTGTCTTGCTCCGTGCAGAAGAGAAGATAACATCGATGGCTTCCAACTGCACCAATTGCAACCGTTCTCCGCCGGAAGACGCGACCGGGACGTTGGGACGTCTGGGCCTGAACTCCGAGGGCAGATGCTATTTGGTGCTATCCGTCCACCTCTCCAAAGATGCCAAGTTGATTTATGGCACTATGCATCGAAGGTTTAAATGGATGCGGCCGATATAACAGACTTCGTCAGATCCCCCTCGTTGAGGGGTTTTTCATTGTGGGGACGCTCTTCCCTGCAGGCGCAATCCCCTACAGTTAATTACGCTACCACATCGCGGTAACCACTTTCTCCTTCTCCAAATGGTCACTTCGTATCGTGTGTGTTTGTTTTTTTTCGGTTGCCCGTGGATTGTATACGGAGACTAATTTATGTTGTCGCTCGTAGGGCGTGGATTAGTCCAAATCCGTATTTTCTTAGATTTGGGTTTAGGGTTGGGTTTAAGGATACGTTAGTCTCATTTGAGACTAAGATCAACTTAAATGTATGTTAAGGATACGTTAGTTTAATTTCAGACTAAGATCAACTTAACGGGATCGTTTAGATCCGACAAAAGAGCATTTGGGCTCTATTGTTTAGTTTAGGGACATTGCGGTCCAAGGTTAGTTTAAGGACATTACGGTCCAAGGTTAGTTTAAGGACATTACGGTCCAGTTTAAGGACATCATAGTCTGTAAAGGTTAAGGACATCATAGTCCATGGGTTTAAGGACCCCACAGTCCGAGGTTAAGGACATCATAGTCCATGGGCTTAAGGACCCCACAGTCTGTAGTTTAAATACGTCATAGTCTATAAAGTTTAAGGACGTCATAGTCCATGAGTTTAAGGACCCCACAGTCCATAGTATGTTTGGTTATCGGGACCCGTCACCTCTTTGAAGACGTTGAAGGATTACAACAACAAATATCAAAGGAGTGAAAAGATGTACCCTTGAACCAAAGTTGATTGGGAAATCTGTAGTCCAATTTGGGACTAAGATCAATTAATTAGATTATGAGCACATGGGCTCAGTTAAATCTGAATGGAGGACTTATGGCCAACTTGGGCTAAGTCCAATTGGGTTTAAAATGTTGGACCTTTGTTTGGACTGTTGAACATTTGTCTGGGTTCAGCCCCCCATTATTTAGCAATGCTAAGCATAGGTCTGGGTTTTGACCATATTTTGTCTTGTATTGAGTGCTAAGCACTCGTATGAGATGATCAATTTTGGAAGACAAAAGTGTGTTTGAGGTTCAGTCAAAAGGGGGTACTGCCTCTGGAAAAGCTTAGCTACTTCAAGCTAAGATTGCCTTGGATATAGTGTTAAACACTAGAGTACACTCGGCTATCACCTGCTCCCACGTGATGCACTTAAAATAGTGTTAAACACTAAGGATGCAACGCACAAAATAGTGTTAGGCCCAAACTTCCTTTATTTTATTCTCAAGATATGCAGGTAAGTGTTAAACACTTTAGTCTTCACGGCCATCACGTGTGGGCACGTGATGGGTACCCATGCACTGGATATCAAAAGGATTTGCCAGGGGTTACGTGGGGACATGTGAGGGCACCCATGCATTGGATTTTAATCCTTCAGTTCTTTCTATCTTCTCTTCTTTAAAGAGGTGTTTGTCAGGGGTCACGTGGGGACACGTGAGGGCGCCCAAAGTCTGTTCTGCCTTTATTTCGAGAAGTTTGTTCAACGGTCATGTGGGAGCACGTGACCCAATCTCATTCATTCTTTTTTGACCATTGAGGGGAGGGTCACGTGTTGCCATGTGATCAGGTTGGGTACTTGATCTTTTTTACGTGCATGAAAAGTCCCTTGTTTAAGAATTAAATTCTTTTGTAGGGTTAAACCCTAATTTTATTTAGAGGAATTAAATTCTTATATGTTTGGAAGAATTAAATTCTTTAAACCCAATTCTCTCTCTAAGTTTTGGATCTGCATCGTAGGATCTCCCCGATGAGAATTAAATTCTCAACTTATGGGGAGATCTGCTTCTACAGATCTTTAACCATAAAGAAGAACTAAGTTCTTATATTAAGGGTTAAACCCTATCTTTGTTGGAGGAATTAAATTCCTATGTGCTTTTGTGGGAGAATAAAATTCTCCGAATTTATGTCCTCCCTTAGGCTTTAGATCTGCATGGCAGAATCCCCCCGATGAGAATTAAATTCTCAACTTATGGGGAGATCTGCTTCTGCAGATCTTCAACCAAAGGAAGAACTAAGTTCTTATTCAGAAGAGTTAAACTCTTAGTTTGAGAATTAAATTCTCTTTTTTTCTTTTGTGGGAGCTTATAGGATGATCTCTCATCTAGGATTTCTTTCTTTTCTCAGGAGACCTTCTTTTCTCTCTGGAGAATTAAATTCTCTTTTTTTTCCTCTGTTGTTGTATCTCTTCTTCTTCTCTTCTTGGCTCCTATTTATAGGAGAAAGAAAAGAATCACTTTGTTTAGTCAATGTTTCATTGAAAGATTTTGATTGATTTTGTAACCAACATGATCTTTTAGATCACTCAGTGAATTTTATTCACCATTGGATTTTTAATCCAAAAGATATTTTGTTTGTTGTTCCTGGCAGTTTTTTAGGAAAATCTTTCCTTGTATAGAATCTTTCTATAAATTGGTGATTTTTAATCACCATTGGATTTTTAATCCAACGGTGCTCCACTTTACAGAGTGCAATCTTTTTGTTTGGAAAGATCTAGGGAAATATTAGGAATTTTGATTTTCTTTAATTAGAATTTAATTCTATTAGTTCAGAAGGTTTAAGAGCCTATCACGTGTTAGCACGTGACCCCACTGATTGACAATTTAATTAGAATTTAATTTTATTAGTTCAGAGATCTTTAGGAACCCATCACGTGTTGGCACGTGACCCCCTGTCACGTGTGGGCACGTGATGCCCCGTTTAGGGTTTTCTTTCCTTTAACTCAGAGAATTTTTAAGACTCCATCACGTAGTGGCACGTGACCCACTGATTAAGCTTTTAACCAAAATTTAATTCTGTTATTTTAAAGAACTCGGGAACTTATCACGTGTCAGCATGTGACCCTTGATCACGTGTGGGCACGTGATGCCCCATTGGGGTTTTTCCTTGTATTTTATGAGGGGAACAAATGCCCCCACAGTGTTGTTCTCACGTCTTTGCACGTGAGTGCAACGCTGTAACTTTTGTGGCCATTGGATCTGCCTAGGGAAGGAGTAGATGGACCGTTTCCCATCACATCCTATAAATGCAGGGGTCTCTTCAGAAGCGCCTCCACTCTTTCATCTTCTTCCTTCTTTGTTCTTGCCTTGAGAATTTAATTCTCTTTCTTAGAGCTCAAATCTGTGTTATGCACGTGGGCTCTGCTGATGGGGTCGTTTCCTTGCACTGATTTCAACGAGTCACCTCTTTTCATTTCCAACGCTCTCTCCTTTTCCCGGTCTTTGGGAATAGTTCCACCATGCACAACATTTTTTGTGCATAGCATTAAATGCTCTCCTTTATAATGTGAGACCATGCCTTTCTTCCTTTCCTCATAGAGAAACCCATTTATACCTTATGGTGATCATCTTTGAGAAACCGATCAATTGCTATGGCTTGCAATCGTCCCCACGCTCGTCGGCAACCATGGGAAGTACCCATTGAGGAGATAATCCCTCGCTTCACTGCGCGGCTGGCAGATCCCCTCCTCACCGACGCTCAATGT
Source organism: Agapanthus africanus (assembly GCA_030015575.1). Lineage (NCBI taxonomy): Eukaryota > Viridiplantae > Streptophyta > Magnoliopsida > Asparagales > Amaryllidaceae > Agapanthus > Agapanthus africanus. The sequence goes on along the minus strand of JASDDO010000024.1, from coordinate 131,154,200 downwards.
GACGCAGTGATGTATGAGCTTCTGACTCGTCGGGGCTCTCCTCTTCCCATAGGCTCCATTTGGCTCTGGATGATCTTTCTGTCCGTGCTTGCCGATATACCCCCTCATCCGGTGGAGATGACTTCGGCGATCCTTGACGCGGCGGAGGACAAGCTCGAGTGCTTTCACGAAGCTTGTCTAATCACTCAAGCTCTGAAGGATCATTCAGTTCATATACTGAGTCAGATAAGGGCCCAACGGGCCGTCATGTCCGCTTTCGCTGATGAGCACGGCGCCAATCGATAGGGAGCGACTCCTCGTGAAAACCGTCGTTTTGACGTGCTGGAGAAGGTGGAGAAGGAGCTGGAAAATTTTGTGTTTTGCTTTGTTAACCCTTGTATTTCCGATCCCTTGTTTAGTGATCTCTTTCTTTTAGAGTAATATCAATGTATTTTCTCTTATCATTAATCGTTGAATGTTCTCTGTTGGCTTTTTCTGCTTGATGTGTATTCGTACGTGCATCCCACATATGTACACGAGCTTCATACTTGACCCTTTGGAATTTTCTTTAAGTACGAACACGAAAACTTTCCTTGTTGCCAGAAAGAGAAAATAGCTTGTGCGTGTTTTGGATCGAGGATTGACATCGAGTGGAGGTCTGTTTACATGATCTCAAGTGCACACGCCTTCTCTTAGAGGTCGTGGCTGCAAAGACGAGCTTGCGGGGGCTGATTGAACGGTGCGCCGCAAATCTACAATCATGTGAGAAGAGGCTCAATCAAAAGTTTTCGGAAAGGGTGCTGGCTTCCAATGCGCTGGGGGAACTTCAAGCTGAACTTACGGCCAAGACCACTCGTGCGTATTAACTTTGGCAAGTGCTTCAAGAAGCTATCAGGGAGGTAGTATCCATTGATAAAGCCGTCATTTTTACTCGCAAAATGGTCGAAGCTTATAAAGTTACTGAAAATGAGCTTGAAAGTCGGCTTATCTCGTACTGGGCCCAACATTCTCAAGCGGAGGCCCGTCTCGTAGCGATAATAAATTATGAAGCCGAGACTCAGCGGAAGAAGGATGAACTGACAAATCTACTAAATTGTCCGCCGGCTTGAAGAATTGTATATTTTTCCTTTTATTCTTCTTTTGTACATACTCCTGAATAAGAGTACTTTTTGATTCTTTCATAAATTGTACTTTGTACTCATTTTAATTCATGAATAAAAGACATATTTTGCTTCATGGTGGTGTGTCCTTTTGAGTAAATGCATTTTGTGGATAATCTATTTTGATCTCCTTGTAGGACAGCGATGGCTTAGGAGTCAGGTTCAGATCTGCCTCCTAAGGCTTTCCAACTTTATGAGCCGTGAGGGTCTCATAAAGGTATTTCTCCTTACGAGTCGTGGAGATCTCGTAAATGTAATTTCTCCTTAAGAATCGTGAGGATTTCTAAGTGTATTTTCTCTTGAGAGTTGTAAGAATCTCACAAGAGAGTTTTTCTTGCTTACGAGTCGAGAGGACTCGTAAGTGATTGTTTCCTTTCTTGTCGGAGAGTGTGGTCCGTAGAAAATCTACCTTGACCTCTCTGCGAGGCAACGATGGCTTGGGAGACAGGGTTAGGATCCGCCACCTAAGACTTTTCAACTTTATAAGCCGTGAGGGTTTCATAAAGGTATTTCTCCTTACGAGTCATGAGGATCTCGTAAGTGTAATTTTCTCCTTAGGAATCGTGAGAATTCATAAGTGTGTTTTCTCTTGAGAGTCGTAAGGATCTCAGAAGAGAATTTTCTTCCTTACAAGTCGAGAGGACCCGTAAGTGATTGATGAGTTGACTTGCTCTCGAATCAAAGAATTGCTTTGACGGGGAAGTCGAGGGTTGACTTTATCCGCATTTCACGGAGTCAGTGGTTGACCTCATCCGCATTTCAAGGGATCAGGGGGTTGGCTTTATCCGCATTTCACGGAGTCAGGGGTTGACCTTATCCGCATTTCACGGGGTCAGGGGGTTGACTTTATCCGCATTCACAGAGTCAGGGGTTGACCTTATCCGCATTTCACGGGATCAGGGGGTTGACTTTATCCGCATTTCACGGGGTCAGGGGTTGACCTTATCCGCATTTCACGGGGTCAGGGGGTTGACTTTATCCGCATTTCATGGAGTCAGGGGTTGACCTTATCCGCATTTCACGGGGGTCAGGGGTTGACTCTATCCACATTTTCACGGAGTCGGGGGTTGACTTTATCTGCAATTCACGGAGTCAGGAGTTGACCTTTTCCGCATTTCATGGGGTCATGGGGTTGACCTTATCCGCATTTCATGGGGTCATGGGGTTGACTTTATCCGCATTTCATGGAGTCAGGGGGTTGACTTTATCCACATTTCACGGAGTCAGGAGTTGACCTTATCCGCATTTCACGGGGTCAGGGGGTTGACTTTATCCGCTTTTCACGGAGTCAGGAGGTGCTCTGGACGTTTCCCATGGGGTCAGGATTGACATTATCCGTGTTCTACGGGACTAGGATTTGCTCTGGGCATTTCCCACGGGGTCAGGATTGACATTATCCATCTTCTACGGGACCAGGAGGTGCTCTGGGCGTTTCCCACGGGGTCAGGATTGACATTAGCCGTGTTCTACGGGACCAGGAGGTGCTCTGGGCGTTTCCTACGGGGTCAGGATTGACATTAGCCGTATTCTACGGGACCAGGAGGTGCTCTGGACGTTTCCCACGGGGTCAGGATTGACATTAACCGTGTTCTACGGGACCGGGATTTGCTTTGGGCATTTCCCACGGGGTCAGGATTGACATTAGCCGTGTTCTATGGGACCAGGAGGTGCTCTGGACGTTTCCTACGTGTCAGGATTGACATTAGCCGTGTTCCACGGGACCAGGAGGTGCTCTGGACGTTTCCCACGCGGTCAGAATTGACATTAGCCGTGTTCTACAGGACCAGGATTTGCTCTGTCGGTTGTCTGTGAACCGTCGAGGTTTGGAACAGGGACTTTGCTATGGCTCCAAGGTTGATTGTCGCGTCTAAATCCTGCTGGAATGAGGAGGAACGCTGTTGGTGATCTCTAGGCTGTCTGTGAACCGTCGAGATTTGGACCAGGGACTTTGCCATGGCTCCACGGTTGATTGTCGCGTCTGAATTCTGCTGGAATGAGGAGGACCGCTGTTGGTGATCTCTAGGCTGTCTGTGAACCGTCGAGACTTGGCTCTCTTTCTGATGGAGCCTGGTGGGAAGGTATGGTTCCCTCTTTGTTTGTGCCCCTGGATTGTATATAGGGATCGATGCGATCTCACTTGTAGGGCAAAAGGTTTCATTTTATATATTTTTCTTTCCGCGACGCTCTATTATTTCAGCTTTTATATCGTGAAAGTCGCGATTTCCCAATCATTTCGGCTATTTGTTTTATTTACTCGCTGCTTTTTATTGCGAGTTACCCAACCATTTCGGCTATTTCGTATGCATATATTTTACTTGCTGATTTTGTTGCAAGTTGCCCCATCATTTCGGTTATTTCATATGCATTTGTGGCTCGCTGACTTTTCGCTGCGAGTTTGGGATTTGATACCGATTTATGCATCAATATCGCTACAACTGGGATATTGCCAGGAGCGAATCATCATTTGCCTTCGTCGATGTCGAACAAAGGTGGCTTTAGCAAACAGGGTTAGGATTTTGTCGACTAAGGATTTTTTTTAACTTTACGAGCCGTAAGGGTTTCATAAAAGTATTTCTCCCTGCGAGTCGTGAGGATCTCATAAGTGCGTTTTCTCCTTAAAAATCGTGAAGATTCTTAAGTGTGTGTTCTCTTATAAGTCGTAAGGATCTTACACGAGTATTTTCTCCTTATAAGTCGAAAGGACTTACAAGGATCATTCGTCGTGTAAGCATATCCCTAGTCGTTGGTGGAACTCTATTAGGGAAATGTTTATTCATGCCCGTGGATTGTATATAAGGGTCAACATTGAACCGCTTGTAGGGCAACATTGGAGGTTGTGATGGCTTAAGAACATGTTCACATCCCTGTAGCTTAAGGCTTTTGAATCTTATGAGCCATGAGGGTCTCAAAGGGGAATTCTCCTTACGAGTCGTGAGGATCTCGTAAGTGTAATTTCTTCTTAAGAATCGTGGGGATCCCTAAGTGTGTTGCTCCCTTGTGAGTCGTAAGGATCTCACGTAGGTATTTTCTCCTCACAAGGTCGAGAGGATCTTGCAAGTGTCTTTTAACGAGATTGCGCCCTTTCGGGTTTTCACAAAACTCGCCGGTAGTCCTGCTGTTTTTACTCACGGAGCCCTTTCGGGTTTTCATCCGTGCCTATTTCGTTTATGGACGTACCGTTTTTTTTGTCAGCCTTGGGATGCTGCGGTCCGTAGTAGTTTATAGACGTCTCGGTCAACAGCCAGTTTTAGAACATAGTGGTCTATCGTTAGTTTAATGACGTTTCGGTCCATTTGCCGGCTACTACTTATAGAGTTTAGGCTTAGGAAGATAGCGAGCGGACATAGGCGTCGTCATCTATCGTTGACCTAGGCCGTGACTCGTCAGGCGTAGTATTTTTTTAGGAAGCGACCGTTTATTGGCCTGAAAGGTCTTTCGCTATGCATGTCCATGAGTAGATAGGCTCCACCCTGGTAAACTTTGTCTATGATATACGTGCCTTCATAGTTCGGCTCGAATTTCCCCCGTTTGGAACGATTGGGGATCATAGGTCTTTTGACCACCAGCACGAGTTCGCCTTGGCGGAATATTCTCGGCCTAGTAAATCTTTGTATGAGCGCGTCATCTTTGCTTTATATCCTCCAGGTTTTGTTGCGCCATGAGCCGAGTTTCGTCGAGGGCATCAAGCTCCTCAAGCCGAAGGTGAGCATTTTCTTCATCTGTTAGCTCGTAGTTGTTTCGCCCAATCAGAGCAAAGCTCTGTTTGAATTCAAAATTCAAATTTTGAAGCAACGCTTCAAGTCTCGGGCGCAACGCGCCGCGTGTCTGGCGCTAAATACATCAGCGCAGCGCCCAAGAAGGCGCACCCAATCAGAGCAAAGCTCTGTTTAAAGGAAGCAACGCTTCAATTGCGCTGCACTCTGCGCTGCGCGCAGATGCGCTAGCGCAGTTGCGCTGCGCTCTGCGCTGCACGACACGTGTCAGCGCAGATGCGCTGCGCTCTGCGCTGCGCGACACGTGTCAGCGCAGATGCGCTAGCGCACTTGCGCTGCGCTCTGCGCTGCGCGACACGTGTCACGCGCTGGGGCATCTGCGCCAAACTAAATTAAGATTTTAAGAAATCTTTTCTGTTCTTGTTAAAACAAGAAGATTTTCTTCTGCAAAGCAGAAGCCCTTGGATCAAAGATCCAACGGTGGGGAAAATTCCCCAAATCACTCAGAGAATAATCTCTTTAACAATTTTAACTAATTTGTGAGCACTATAAAAAGGACCCTAAGCCTCAATTCAAAGACATCAACATTTTTCTTGAGAACTCAAGAACTTTAAACAGAGAGAACTCTGAGAAGATTTTGAGAAAAAGGTAAAGAACCTTCATGAATTAGAAGAAATTCCTTCTAATAGATCATTAGTCTAAAAAAACAAGATCAATGATCTTTACATAAAAAACAGTGCTTTGCACTTCTTGTAAACCTCCGGTTCTTTAAAAACAATAAAAATAATAAAATAATAAGATAATAGTGCTTTGCACTTTTATGAACCTCTGGTTCTTCAAATAAAGAAAAATTTATTTTTCTTTGATCTAATTTGGATCAAGAAATTAAACAGTGCTTTGCACTTCCCTTCTTGAATCTAAAAGATTCTTAGTGCTTTGCACATCCAAACTGCGCTGTTGCGCTCTTAAGAGAGCGCTACGTGTCGGCTATAGAACCACTTGCGCTAAGCGCCCTTAAGATAGAGCTTTGCTCTCTGGAATTGGCGCAACTCGTTGAGAGCGCGCCACGTGTCAGCAGCGCAATAGCGCAGCGCAACAGCGCAGCGCACTGCGCTAGTGCGCTTGCGCTCACCAGAGCACGACACGTGTCATCACCATATGAGCTTGCGCTCATTACTTAGCGCAAAGCGCAAATGCATTGTATTGCTTACAAAAGGGCCAAGCCCAATTAAAAGAAGGCCTAACAGGCTTAATAAAATGCAATGCATTATTTTAAGAGGCAGAGCCCAAACCAAAACAGATGCTCTGCATCATTTATAAATGGGCAGAGCCCAAACAAAATATTAAGAATGCTATGCATTTTAAAAGGGGCAGAGCCCAAACAAGGTAGATACTTTGCATCATCTACAAATGGGCAGAGCCCAAAATAAATTGATACTCTGTATCTTTTGTGGGTAGAGCCTAAATAAAAAATGCAATGCAAAAGCAAATAAAATGTTGAATATTTTCAACTGGACTTGGCCCAATCGTGGCCATAAGTCCTTAAATTAAATTGACCGAGCAAAATGGCTCTCCTAAATCAATCTACGTCCGGTTCGAGGGTACATCTCCGAACTCCTTTGACATCCATCGTTGTAATTCCTCAACGACGTCAAAGAGGCGACGGGTCCTAACGACCACACATCCATATGGACTGCGGGGTCCTTAAACTCGTGGACCGAGACGTCCTTAAAACTAATATCGGACCGAAACGTCCCTAAACTAATATCGGACCGAAACGTCCCTAAACTAATATCGGACCGAGACGTCCTTAAAACTAATATCGGACCGAGACGTCCTTAAACTAATATCGGACCGAAACGTCCCTAAACTAATATCGGACCGAGACGTCCCTAAACTAATAATGGACCACCACGTCCCTAAACTGGCGATGGACCACCACGTCCTTAAATTGGCGATAGACCACCACGTCCTTAAACTGGAATAATAGAGCCTCCAAACGCTCTTTTGCCGGATCTAAACGGTCCCGTTTAAGTTGATCTTAGCCCCAAACACGGCTAACGTATCCTTAAACATTCAAATGGATTATAAAACTCCCAATCAACTCTGGTTCGAGGGTACATCTCCGAGCTCCTCTGACATCTGTCGTTGTAATCCTTCAACGACGTCAGAGAAGTGACGAGTCCCGATGACCATACATTAAATTAATCACTACGTTAAGTTGATCTTAGTCTAAAACAGGATTAACGTATCCTTAACGAACGTTTAAGTCGATCTTAGCAGCAACGCGACTAATGCATCCTTAAACTAAAAACACCAAACCCAAATCTAAGTAAGCACGGATTTGGACTAATCCACGTCCTACGGGCGACGGCATTACTCAGTCTCCGTATACAATCCACGGGCAACCACAAACAAAACAAACACACACGACACGAAGTGAAATTCTGGAGAAGGAGAAAGTTGTTACCGCGACGCGGTAGCGTAATTAACTGCAGGGGCTTGCGCCTGCAGGGAAGAGCGTCCCCACAATCAAAAAACCCCTCACCCTAAGGGGGAATCTGACGAAGTCTGCTACATCGGCCGCATCCGTCTAAACCTCCGATACACGGTGTCATAAATCAACTTGGCATCTTTGGAGAGGTGGACGGATAAAACCAAATAGCATCTGCCCCGAACCTCAGGCAACGGACGCGAAGTCCGGGCCGCCGTTCGGAGGGGAACAGATTCTGGCACGCCCGGTGGGACCTTTTCCTCTTTCCACTCCACACTTCGTGTGTCGTCTTCGTGAACCAATCTCGGTTTGTTAAATGGTTGTCTTCGGATTTCAAGTTGCTAAGATTTGGTCTTTTACCTGGCGCAGAACTCAAGCATCCATGGATTCTAACTGCACCAAATGCGTGAAGCACCACTGCAACGGACGCTCCACCTCACCGAGAGGTGTAACATATGGGCCCCAAGCGGCCTCTTTCCTCACTCTGCCGGTAGAACAGGTGACCCAGGCCACCACCGGCCTGTTTTTCGGGACCATGGTCCCACCTACAAGCTTCTCTATGCCGATATCCGCACCGGAAGCGAACAAGAAGTCAGTGTTCGACCGGCTCACTGCTACCACGACCCCTGTCAACGGGTCGCCTGCTACTAAACCGACAGCCTCCGTTTTCACCAGGCTAGGTCGGAACTATAAAGTGGCCATCCCAAAGAGGGCAACGGCCGCTGCTTTGGAAGTCGTTAAAGCGGCTTCTCCCATCAGAGAGTCGGTCTTCACAAGATTGACGGTTCCCACTCCTCCCCCAGCTGGTCAAAAGGCATCAGTCTTCGATAGGCTGACATCGGCAGTTACCCCACACTCAAACAGGGGGCAACAAGAAACCATCTCGATTTCCGAGCCAGTCCCAACGGCTCGTCGTGCGCGACGTCGCCATTGGCAACGAGTAAGGAAAGCAGGGGGCAACTCCCCCTCAGGGCTAACCCCACCTGCTCCAGTGGTGGAGGTCAACGCTGCTGTTCCAACTGGGAACAGCTTTGAATTGCTGAGGAAGGTGAGAAAGAACTCTCCGATTGCTATATTGAAAAGATCTCCTCCGCCTATGGAAAAAGCTCCGGAGACAAAACAGGAACAACCCCCTCAACGGCTGTCGTCAAAAATTTATAAAGTTTGGCGGAGGGTTCAAGACTCCGTGATTGACCCAGACCACTTTTGTCGCCAGAAAAAGGCAAAGGTGGAAAAGGACAAAAACCGCCCCATTAAACAGCAGGGGGCAACAACGGCTCCTTCAACCTCAATGGTCCACAAAAGGAAAAGGCCAGAGAAAGCTCCCGTGACGCTGACAAAGTTTAAAAGCGGTGAACCTAAACGCCCCAAGTCAGGGGGCATAACAGTTCATACGATCTATATGGCTTCTGGAAAGGAAGAAAGTCGTACTTCTACGGGTCACCGACCGCTTACCCGGTCAGTGACCAAGGTTCAGGAGCAGCAACAAAAGCTCCAGGAGATGATAACTACAATGGCTGCACTCACGGAGCCAAAAAAGAACCCTGGGACGTCCTTAGATGAACGCCAAGAGGAAGAGACCGACGCCGAGTTCCTCCGCCGAGTACTGGAAAAGAGAGACAAAGAGACTGCTGAACAAGCAGCCAATATACAGCGTATGGGCCTCCTCTTCCAGGACATGATAGGGATGATGATACAACCAGATCCCCTAACTGAAGAACCCCCGATTGTCCTTGGGGATGATAGGGGAGAGACATCAAATCCTCCACCAGCTCTGTCGACGGCTAAGGAGGATACAATCTCTAAAACTGATCTGGACGAATATATAGCCCAGCAAATAAAGGTTCATCATGCGGCCGAAGCAGCCGGCCACGTCGTAAAAACGGGGCGACCGTATCCAGGCTGGTATGACCAAATCAAATACCCGTCGGGTTACACAATTCCCAAGTTTCATGTCTACAAAGGGACCGGCAATCCCCATCAACATGTTGCCCAGTTCAGAGCGCTTTGCGGTAACACCGGCGGCGACGACAAGCTTTTGCTTCGCCAGTTTGTTGGAAGCTTATCAGATACGGCCTTCGAATGGTATTCTGAGCTCCCCAATGACTCTATTAAAACCTTCGCGGAGATGGAGCTGCTCTTCACCAAACGTTTTGCAAGTGCCAGCGAGCGTACCCCGATGACGGCACTGATTAATGCCAGGGTAAAACCCGACGAGACATGGGTTCAGTACGCTATACGGTGGCGTAATCTATGGTCTAAGTGTGAACAGCTCATAGAAGAAGCCCCTGCGGTGGGAATGTTTGTTGGAACCCTTGATCCACAAGCAACCATCTCACAGTTTATGATGTTCTTCAAGCCGACTTCCTTCCAGGCTTTGATCGACAAATTAGCGCAGATGGACCAGATGGGCCATAAACCCCCTCTCCCGAAGCCGGACTCCCGAAACGATAAAGGGAAGGGAAAAGCGATCATTGTCGCTAATGCCCAACAACAACCGAGCGACTCGAAGCCGGTTGCTCGTCCAAACAATACACGCCCATACGTACCCCTTGAGGACAGGATGGGACGTCCTTACTCCTTCCCCCGCGATAAAACGAGGAGGCTATTCGAGCTGGCGTTGCGCAACAGACTCATAAATCTGCCAGATCCAAAACGCCCGTCGCAACCAAGCGACGTCAACGAGCCCAACTATTGCCCTTACCATCGAGTGCTAGGACATCCGATCGAAGACTGTTATGTTTTCAAAAATTGGCTTGAAAATCAGTACCGCCAGGGCAAATTTGCGCTATCTGACAAATGGAAGGTGAATCCCCCGCAACCCCACACCTCTAAGGGGATGAATACGCCGGGGGCAACATGCTCCGTCATTGAAGAAGCTCCCTGGGAGGTTGTATTATCAGCCAAAACGAGAAGAATGCTAAACGATCTTCAGACCTGTCCAGCGGTCAAGTGGAAGAACCCCTTTGAGCCGCAGGTTATTGAAGGGATGTTGAAGCCACGTCCGACTTCGAAGACCGATGGTGGTAGTTCAAGCGTTCATAACCAGCCGTCAAAAGCTTCAAAAAAGAAGAAGAAGAAATCTAAGAAGCCCGTGAAGCCTGGCGTCAAGCGCACGGACTTACAGAAGCAAATCGACGCACTGGATGAGTACAACCAAAAGGCGCGGACTCTCATTACGCTCCAAGATTTCCTTGATCACGTCTTTCAAAAAGAAGATGAGGAGGAAAGTTCATCGGATGAATCCGAGGAATATGTGGCGAGCTGTCATATGATCTCCCACTCGACCTCGAACGATGAAGGGACCTCTGGCACTAAAACGCCGGGGGCAAATACTGAGTCAAGGGTTCCGGAATTATCAATCAAAATGATTGACGTGTTTCTTAGTGAAGCTCGATTGAAAAGTAAAGCGGATCAAGAACGCGAGACGGCTATATTCGAAAGGGCCAAGCGTCAGCGACTTGAGGAAAGAGCTGAGGTGATTCCGCTGGAGCAAAATGCCTCCACCGCTGACAAAAGCCAACTCAAGATAAAAAAGAGGTTTGCTAAGGCCATATCAATGGGCATGAAGCTACCATCCTGTGAAGGAAAAATGACTGGTGTGGTAGAAATGCACCCCTCTTATTGCTTATATCATCAGAAGGTCTCGCATCCCACTCAAGAGTGCAAGGCTTTCGGTAGATGGTGGCAAGGATACGTCGCTAATCAACAACGCTTTAAACGGGAAAAGCGTAAGATTCGTCGGGAGCAAAGAAACACGACCAAAGAGCTTGAAAGAACTGCCGGCAATTGCCACATGGTTAACACTACCGGGTCACAAGTGCCTACGTTTGGGAGCGACTCTGATGAGGAGCTAGAACTTGCCCCTCTCTTTAAAGAGTCAACTTCGGGAAAAGAAGAGGAGCCAGTGGTTTGCGAAAATATCCGGCTGCGGAATCGGACACTGCCTGAAAAGAACCTCGGACCATCGAATAGAAAAGATAAAGGGAAAGAAAAGGTCTCTGAAGACATCGCTTTGGATGACCAAGTTGCGGAAGAGTTAACCGCCAAGAAACCGCCGAAGAGGAGTAAAGTAGATTACAATGTCTTGGCGCATCTGAGAAAGCTACCCTCACAACTCAGCATTTTCGATGCCCTATTACTATCAAAAGAGGCGAGGGATTCTTTGATTAAGGCCCTACAAGATCCGGACCAATTCCAAGCTTTCCTGGCCGAACAAAAGATGAAGGATGAATTGGAAGAGGTGCACACAGCCGACGTTGCTTTTGGTGATGAAGACCTTCTCCTCGGGACGTGTGAACACAATCGCCCCCTTTATGTCTCAGGATACTGCCATGACATAAAGATAGGTAAAATCTTGGTCGATAACGGATCGTCTGTTAATTTACTCAATGTGCGAGTGTTAAAGGAGATTTGCATGAGTGTCCAACACCTCGCCCGAGACAAAATCACCATCTCCAGATTCGACTCTCAATCATCAAAAACTCTGGGATCTGTGATATTGACGCTACGCTTCGGGTTGCTCGTCACAGACATCAAATTCCATGTTATAGACGCCAAGACGTGCTATAATGCTCTGCTCGGCCGACCATGGCTACACGAGTACAATATCATCCCTTCTACACAGCACCAGTGCATGAAGTATTGTAGGGATGGCCTCGAGTACACTGTGGCCGGAGAATTGAATCCGTTTTCCGTGAATGAAGTTCGCAAGTATGAAGATGCCAAATACTTCTTGCCGAGTTTCGAAGACACGGAGAGGTGTCACAGGCCGGAGAACAAAACTAACGCAACCATCCCTGTCTTCGGCAGTGACACTGAGGAGGAGGAGGATATAATTTATTCAGGTCCATCCCAATCCACCAGGCCAGGACCACCCGTTCCTTCATTGATCTTCGGTAGTGATTCAGAGGATGAAGTTCATGCTGTATTCCCTGCTCGGCCTTCAATACGGGTTTCCGCTGATGAAGAGCGAAGTCTGCAGATAACCATGGTGCCGCTTGAACATTACAAAGAACTGGATGTACTCAACACCAACAGTGTAGAAGAATTGCAGACATTCTATATCCCTCCCGGACGAAAAGGCGAGAAGGCAATCCTATTCTACCGTTCTGAAGAAAACAAGGTGGAAAAAGAAATTTGGCATGGCGCGGATCCCACGCTTGACGGGCTTCAGCCTATCCGTCTTCCCAGATATTATACCGAAGGTTTGAAGAAACTGCTGAAACGCCAGGGGATGTCTTTCACACAGACCGTTAGAAAAGCGAAATTCTATGACAAGGTCTGGAACATTCCCGGGACTCAATGCAAACTGCCTAACGGGAGAATAGAAACAAAAGGGCTTGGGTACATCCGGCCAAAGAAACGGGAGCTAGTAAACAGCTGTTATGTCATGTATGACTTCGACGAAGAGGCGAACGCTCAATGGGAGGATGCTAATCCTGAGCCAGCAAAAGTTCCTGATGCAAGGCCGCCCAGTCCATCGTCTGAAGACCAAATGAGCAAACTTATAAGGGATGCGAGGCAAAAAGCCCGAGATGATCACGATCGTGAAATGGCAATCTATGAGAAAGCCAAGACACAGCGTCTCCTTCAACAGACAGTAAAGAACGAAGATGCTTCCCCATGTCAACCTGATACAAAAAGGGCTCGACGCGGAGGCAGAAACGAGTCAAAGGGCGGAAAAGACGCTCGACAACCACAAAGCAGAGCTAAGAAGCCACACATCCGAGAGTCGAGTGTTATTGACCTAGCCCTCAGGAAGAAAATGGGTCGAGCATACTCATTTCCTCGGAACAAAACGAGGAAGATATTCGATCTCGCTCTAAAACACCAAATGCTTACGTTGCCAGAGTCCAAGCATCCTGAGCACGCAGGCGAGGTGTTCAACCCAAATTATTGCTTTTACCATCGAGTAATGGGACACCCTCTTGAAGATTGCTTCACCTTCAAGAATTGGGTTGAAGATCAGTATCAGCTAGGCAAATTCGCGTTTTCTGACAACTGGAGGGTAGCACCACCACAGAAGCACGAGCCCGAGGCCGCGAAAGAAGAACCAACTCCGCATTGGGATTGGCAGAAAATTTGCACTTGCCATGTGGTAACAATATTAAAAGAAGAGTCCGAGGACATGAACAGCCTTCCTTGGTGCTTTGAAAACGGCAGCGATGAGGTAATCTCAGAATTTCCCCCAGCTCCGAAAGAACTGGAGGATGGAATACATACCACCGCAGACAACCTCAGGAAAATCGAGTTGGGGACGGTAAATGATCCGCGACCGACATTCGTCAGCGAGCTACTGTCTGAAGAGAGAGTGGCTGCGTTAAAAGACGTCCTTGTGCAGCATAAAGATTGCTTCGCATGGAACTATTCCGAAATGCCAGGACTAGATCCAGAAATTGCTGTGCACAAATTGGCGATATCCCCGGACGTCAAGCCAGTCAAACAGGCGCCGAGAAGAATGCGACTCGAGCTTGAGATGAGCATAAATACCGAAGTCAAAAAGTTAATTGAGTCTGGCTTTATCCAGGAAGTTCAGTACCCTGAATGGATCGCCAACATTGTCCCAGTGATGAAGAAAAACGGGACAGTACGCATATGCGTAGACTTCCGGGATCTTAATAAAGCTTGCCCGAAGGATGATTTCCCAGTGCCAGTCACGGAACTGATGATAGACAATACATCCACTCATGAAGTCTTCTCCTTCATGGACGGCTCATCGGGGTATAACCAGATAAAAATGCATCCAGAAGACCAGAAGCACACAGCCTTCAGGACTCCTCTTGGTATATTTTGTTATAAAGTGATGCCCTTCGGTTTGAAGAACGCCGGTGCTACTTATCAGAGGGCATGACAAAGATCTTCGACGACCTTATACACGAAATCGTTGAATGCTATATCGACGACCTCGTGGTTAAAAGCAAATCATACGAGGAACATCTCGAGCATCTGAAGACCGTATTTCAACGCCTTCGGCAATACAACTTGAAGATGAATCCTCTTAAATGTGCGTTCGGGGTTTCCTCGGGCAAATTCCTGGGATTCGTTGTTCGACACCGAGGTATTGAAATAGATCCGTCAAAGATTAAAGCGATCATAGAAATGCCTCCGCCGAGGACTCTCAAACAGCTGCGGTCTCTCCAAGGGAAACTCGCATACATACGGCGATTTATAGCCAACCTTTCAGGAAAGTGCCGTCCTTATAGTCACCTGATGAAGAAGGGAACCCCATTCGTTTGGGATAAAAAATGCCAAGGCGCACTGGATGAGATCAAGCAATACCTGCAGAACCCGCCGGTGTTGGCTGCTCCAGTTAAGGGGAAGCCTCTCATTCTTTATACAACCGCCCTCGAAGGTTCCTTAGGCGCATTATGGGCACAAGAGAACGATCAAGGGAAAGAAAGAGCGCTCTACTACTTAAGTCGAGTTCTGCTGGGGGCAGAAAGCAACTACTCTCCCATTGAAAAACACTGCCTGGCGTTGATCTTCGCAATAACAAAGCTTAGGCACTATGCGTTGGCGCACGAGGTCTGTCTTATTTCAAAAGTGGACCCTCTCAAATATCTAATGTCAAAAGCCATATTGACAGGGCGACTCGCTAAATGGGCCCTGCTCTTGATGGAATTTTCGATAACATATCAACCTCTCAGGGCAGTAAAAGGCCAGGCCATCGCCGACTTCCTTGCTGAGCATCCCATACCTGCCGATTCTCCCTTAAATTGCGATTTGCCAGACAGACATGCGTTTGACGCAATCGACAGTGGTGACACCCGTTGGGAGCTTTATTTCGATGGAGCATCTTCCATGAAAAAGCACAAACAAAGTACGCCAACGATCAAATCGGGGGTAGGACTCATCTTTGTGACTCCACAAGGAGGAATAATGCGCTTCGCCTTCTCCTTAACAGAGCCGAGAACGAATAATGAAGCTGAATATGAAGCTTTGATAGCAGGCTTCGAGATCGCCATTGACATGGGAATTGAAAGCCTCCTCATATATGGGGACTCTCAGCTAGTCGTCAGTCAAGTGAACGGCGATTACCAAACATGCAAACCGGAATTGATAAAATACGGTGAAAAGGTGCAACAACTGCTAACCCAAATTCCCTCCTATACTTTGGAAAGCATACCGCGCGCGGAAAACAGCAAAGCGGACGCACTGGCCAAACTTGCTAAAGAATTGGCTGACGAGAACCTCGATGACGTCAGAATCGTGATACAAAGCCGTCGAGCGCTCGCCCCGACAGAAATACCTCCAGAATCATATAAAGAAAAGGGAGCGACTGAGCAAACGACCCTACAAATAAAAGACCATGAGAAGACCGAAGACTGGAGAGAAGTCTTCATAGATTACTTCAAGTTCCACCGAATGCCTGAAGAAGCGTCCATAAGACATCAGCTCGTGAAACGAGCTCTGTCTTTCGCCTTCGTCAACGATACTCTATATAAGAGGTCATTCGATTCTCTGTGGCTGAGATGCCTAGGACCTGACGAAGCGAGAAGGGTCGTACAAGAAGTTCACGACGGACTCTGCGGTTCTCACCAAGCAGGCCCTAAGATGAAGTTGAAGATAAAACAGATGGGCTACTATTGGCCCACGATGATGCAGGATTGCCTGGAATACGCGAGGCAATGTCATTCATGCCAAATTCATGGGGACTTCATCCATCAGCACCCCAATCCACTGCATCCGACAGTGGCTAGTTGGCCGTTCGAAATGTGGGGAACTGACATAGTCGGCCCCATCGAACCAGCGTCGTCCAAGGGACATCGTTTCATCTTGGCGACGACTGATTACTTCTCCAAATGGGCAGAGACGGTACCGTTGAGGGAAGTGAAGACGGAGAACATCCTCTATTTCTTCAAAACGCATGTCATATACCGGTTTGGAACCCCGAGAAGGATCATCTCTGATAATGGGCCAGCCTACCGAAGTCATAAAATTAGCCGCTTCGCACAGCAGCACAATATAAACTGGAGATATTCCTCAGTTTATAATCCGCGAGCTAACGGTCTAGCTGAGGCCTTCAACAAGACCTTGACGAAGATCATGAAGAAAACAGTGTCACGAAATAAGAGAGATTGGCACGAAAGATTGCAAGAGGCTCTTTGGGCGTATCGAACTACATTTAAAACGGCCACAAACACAACGCCATACGCGTTGGTATTTGGGACGGAAGCAGTACTCCCTCTCGAGATAGAATTACCCTCTCTGCGAGTAGCAGTTCACTACGAGCTGACAGACGAAGAAAATGCTCACCTTCGGCTTGAGGAGCTTGACGCCCTTGATGAAACTCGGCTCATAGCGCAGCGGAATCTAGACGCTTATAAAGCAAAGATGACGCGCTCATACGAAAGATTGACCCGACCGAGGACATTCCGCCAAGGCGAACTCGTGCTAGTGGTCAAAAGGCCTATGATCCCCAATCGCGCTAAGCGGGGAAAATTCGAGCCAAACTATGATGGCCCGTACATCATAGATAAGGTCTACCAGGGTGGGGCCTATCTACTCATGGATATGCATGGTGAAAGGCCTTTCAGACCAATAAACGGTTGCTTCCTAAAGAAATACTATGCTTAATGAGTCACAGCCTAGGTCAATGGTAGATGATGACGACTATGTCCGCTCGCTATCTTCTTAAGCTCAAGCTTCATAAGCATTAGCCGGCCTCTCAACGACGGACCGAAATGTCCTTAAACTAACAGCGGACCGAAATGTCCTTAAACTAATAGCAGACAAAAACGTCTTTAAACTGATACCGCAGCATCCTTAGGCTGACGAGATATAAAAAAACATATAAAAATAAAATAAAATAAACGGTATGTCCATAAGCAAAAAGGGCACGGATGAAAACCCGAAAGGGCTCCGTGAGTAAAAACAGCAGGGCTACCGGCGAGTGTTTGTGAAAACCCGAAAGGGCGCGACCTCGTAAAAAAAAAGAGAGAAAAAGAAAATAAAAAGAATAAAAACGGTATGTCCATAAGCAAAATGGGCACGGATGAAAACCCGAAAGGGCTCCGTGAGTAAAAACAGCAGGACTACCGGCGAGTGTTTGTGAAAACCCGAAAGGGCGCAACCTCGTTAAAAAGACACTTATAGGGCCCTCTCGACCTTGTAAGGAGAAACCACCTGCGTGAGATCCTTACGACTCACAAGGGAACAACACACTTAGGTATCCCCACGATTCCTAAGGAGAAAATACACTTGCGAGATCCTCACGACTCGTAAGGAGAACTCTCTTATGGGACCCTCACGGCTCATAAGATTTGAAAGTCTTAAGTTACAGAAACCTTAACCTGTTCTTAAGCAACCCCCATAACCTTCGATATGGCCCTACAAGTGGCTCAGTATTGACCCTTGTATACAATCCACGGGCGCGAATAAACATTTCCCTAACTAAGTCCCATCTGAAACTAGGGATATGTTTGCATGGTAAACAACCCTTGTAAATCCTCTCGACTTACAAAAAAAAGCCCTCCTGTAGGATCCTTACGACTTACAGAGGAACAAAACACTTAGGAACCCTCACGATTCCTAAGGAGAAAATACACCTACAAGATCCCCACGACTTGTAGGGAGAAATACCTTCACGAGACCCTTACGGCTCATGAAGTCAAAAGCCTTAGCCGACAGGACCCTAACCCTGGTCGCTAAGCCTCCTTTGTTCGAAAACGACAGAAGCAAATGATGATTCGCTCCTGGCAATATCCCAGTTGTAGCGGTGCTGATGCCGAAATCGGTGTCCAATTTCAGGTTTACAGCGAAAAGCCAGTAGGCCGCACGTGCATACGAAATAGCCGAAATAATGGGACGACTTGCAATAAAAAGCAGCAAGTAAAAATATATGCATACAAAAATAGCCGAAATGATTGGGCAACTCGCAATAAAAAGCAGCGAGTAAAAATAAAAATAAATAGCCGAAATGATTGGGCACCGCGAAAAATAGCCGAAATGTTTGGGCAATCGCGACCTTCGCGATATAAAAGCTGAAATGATAGAGCAGCGCGGAAATAAAATAAAATAAAAAGAAGAAATGATAAAACTTTGGCCCTACAGTTAAGATCACATCGATCCCTGTATACAATCCAAGGGCATGGACAAAGAATGGAACCATACTCCCCCAGCAGATTCCGCCAAACGACGAAACCAAACCTCAACGGTTCATTTCAACCGAAGAAGCCAGTGACTTCAACAAAAAACTCCTCGACTCACGGATACAAACACTCCTTGACGAGAGCTTCCTGATCCGCGTCGACCCGCAGAGCCACCAGAGCCCCCGTGGGAACCCTCGACTCGTTTCAAACCCCAAGGAAACAAATACTCCTTGGCGCTTGGGAAACAAATAATCCCAGCAAATTCCTCGACTCACGGATACAAACACTCCTTGACGAGAGCTTCCTGATCCGCGTCGACCCGCAGAGCCACCAGTGCCTCCGCAGGAACCCTCGACTCGTTTCAAACCCCAAGGAAACAAATAATCCTTGGCGCTTGGGAAACAAATAATCCCAGCAAATTCCTCGACTCACGGATACAAACACTCCTTGACGAGAGCTTCCTGATCCGCGTCGACCCGCAGAGCCACCAGTGCCTCCGCAGGAACCCTCGACTCGTTTCAAACCCTAAGAAAACAAATACTCCTTGGCGCTTGGGAAACAAATAATCCCAGCAAATTACTCGACTCACGGATACAAACACTCCTTGACGAGAGCCTTCTGATCCGCGTCGACCTGCAGAGCCACCAGTGCCTCCGTAGGAATCCTCGACTCGTTTCAAACCCTAAGGAAACAAATAATCCTTGGCGCTTGGGAAACAAATAATCCCAGCAAATTCCTCGACTAACGGATACAAACATTCCTTGACGAGAGCCTTCTGATCCGCGTCGACCCGCAGAGCCACCAGTGCCTCCGTAGGAATCCTCGACTCGTTTCAAACCCCAAGGAAACAAATAATCCTTGGCGCTTGGGAAACAAATAATCCCAGCAAATTCCTCGACTCACGGATACAAACACTCCTTGACGAGAGCTTCCTGATCCACGTCGACCCGCAGAGCCACCAGTGCCTCCGTAGGAATCCTCGACTCGTTTCAAACCCCAAGGAAACAAATAATCCTTGGCGCTTGGGAAACAAATAATCCCAGCAAATTCCTCGACTCACGGATACAAACACTCCTTGACGAGAGCCTTCTGATCCGCGTCGACCCGCAGAGCCACCAGTGCCTCCGCAGGAACCCTCGACTCGTCTCAAACCCCAAGGAAACAAATACTCCTTGGCGCTTGGGAAACAAATAATCCCCAGCAAACTCCTCGACTCACGGACACAAACACTCCGTGATGAGAACTTCTTAACTCATGTCAACTGATCCGCTACAACCGCAGACAGATCCCCAATTCGTCTCAATTTGTAAGAAGAAGTCTCAGACAGCAAGGAAAGCTTGCTTTTTGAGCAATGGGGCCCTGCAAGTCAATCCAAACTGGTCTCTTGCATACTATTCACGGGTCTCACTCTCCGAAGTCGAATTTCGACGAAGAGGGAAATAACCACTTACGAATCCTCTCGACTCGTAAGAAGGAAAATTCTCTTATAAGATCCTTACGACTTATAAGAGAAAACCACACTTAGGAATCCTCACGGTTCCTAAGGAGAAAATCCACCTGCGAGATCCTCTCGATCCGTAGGGAGAAAAGTCTCTATGAGACCCTCACGGCTTATAGAGTTGAAAAGCCTTAGGCAGCAGATCTGAACCTGCGGCCTAAGCCATCGTTATTTCTTAAAAGTCGGGATACTCGTCCCAATCGTCCGTCAATCATGGTTACTAAGGTGGCATACTGATAATAAAAGAAAGAAAAGACGGAGAAATGACACAAGACATTGCAAAAATGTGCATCTTTTATTCATAAACTTGATCGGATACAGGATACATTATGTCAAAGGATAAAAAAATATATACATATACATTCTTTTATCTATAAGTACGAACGATACAAAAATGGATAGTTACTGAGGAGGAAGTGTCTTTAGTAAGTTCACAAGCCGCTCTCGCACTTCTTTCAGCGCTTCCTCTCGAGTGACAGCCGCGGCCACCTCCGCCTCCACCTGAGCCCGCTGCTGCAAGAAGGATGAAAGTTGCTCCTCTGTCGCCTTCTGGGCTGCTTCCTGGCTGGCTGCAGCTCGCTCGACAACGTCAAGTCTTTGCCTCAATGATAACCCTTCGGAGAGGCATTGCAGGAGGCCCTCAAAGATAACCTTCAGCCGTGCGGCATTAGCCTCCACCCGAGCATGCAGTTGAGCAGACTTGCTCGAAGCCTCACCACGCTCCTTACGCCTTGAAATGACTTCTTGTTTGAGATGGCGGAAGTAAGGAGCGCTTTGCTCAATCCACGCTGTCCTCTGAGTATTGGCAGCCACGGTCTCGGGAGCGGGACGCAGCGACTCCAACTGATATAGGCGACTCTCGATCTCCTTACAATGGTTAACCCAGGATGCAATGATGCCCTCCTCATGAAAGTTCACGAGTATTGCTAGCATCGGGTTAACCACCATAGCAAAGTCTGCGGCAGATGTAGGAGTTTCAACGTCGAGTTCCTCGACATAGTCACTCAACATGCGCAGACTATTCGCGGCGCCTTTTGAAGACGGACTCCTCAGATAAGGACCCGCCGGCATTGTGACGCGAGGTTCGAAGGACGTCGAAGCCAGAACGACAGCTGAAAGAAACAGGATGCGATTAGATAACAGTACAGAAAATAGAGAGATGAAAGTTACCAATATGATGGTCATTGTACCAGTTGAGACAGGTGGCAATGTCGGAAGGGCTGGTGGCGCAGCTGATCTTTCATCCCCTCCTTCAATCTGTAGCACTGCAGGTGAGATGAGAAAAAGAGGTTAGAGACAATTCCGTCAATAAGAAAGAAAGAGAGGAAGGATGTCAACGGAAATCATACTCACCAACGCCACCAGAAGAAGAAGCAAGCTCAGATGGGAAGGAAAAGTGTGGGAGCAACATCTGATATACATGATCAAAAAGCACTCCTGAAAACACAACAGTGTCACTTTAGTACGTGAATTATATGTCTGGAAAACAAGATTAATAAATCGTAAACACAGACCTTCCAACATCTTCGAGGGTATGAGAGAAGGTTGAGAGGTGACCACCGCCAAAGCAGTCGTTGAAGGCGCTCCCTCGAGCAGTGGGGCATCGGCGCTAGCCGCGCCTGCATTACGAAAAGGTGAACTTGTCAGAAAAGGCTGTAAAGTAAAGAAAAGCAGCCACTTAGGGTTTACCTGAGGAGCTCCCGGCTGAAACGGAGGCGGCTCCCTCCTCTACCGACATGAGACCACCACCCGTGGCCTCGTCATCCGACTCGATGGGGACCGTCGTCGTGCTAGCCAGACCTGGGGACGGCGGAGGGCCATAGACGGGAAGGGCCATGATTGGAGTATTGCCAGATTCCGGAGAAGGAGCGGTTGGCTCGTCCTCGGGAATCATGGCCACCTCACCCACTACTCTCTCAGGTTCAATAGCTGTGGTTGTATCGTCTATAGTCACCAAGGGACCGCCGACCTCGAACGCCTCAGCCGCCACCACTCTGGACTCAGTTATAATAATCATATCATCTGCCACCGCTTCAGGTTCGGCATCAATGACCTTCTCAGCGGCAGGCCCCTCAACCTCCACCTCAGGCTCCAAAGCCATAACGACATCGCCCACCGTCGGCTCGAGTTCGGCAAGTACCGCTTCCTTTATTTCTTTGGGATCAACGGTTTCCGCATCCTCCTTGATCGGACTCGGCCCTGCAAGATGAGGAATATAAGGGCCAATGACATTAAAAACCCTTATAATAGGAACTCTGGGAGAAATATTACCTGAAACAGATTTACCGTTTGCGCTCCGAACTGATCGCGCCACCTCCCTCCGGGCAGTGGATAGGGCGACAAGGGCCTCTTCGGAGGGAGTATCAGCTCGAGGGGCAGTGCTGGGACCCGCTCCCATAGCCAAGGCAGTCCTGCGCGCCTTCGCCTCACGCCTCAACCGCTTTCTCTCCTCCCGAGCGGTTATGAGGGACCTCTGTGACGCCTCCTTCAAGGCATCATCATCTTCATTCAGGGATGCCTCCAGAGCCTTTAAGGCATCTCTCATCGGCTCTTCAAGACGAACCTCCTGTGGTGGCCCAAAAGAAGCGGGAACGTCGGTAGCTGGTAGGACATCTGCGTCGCTAGGAGGGAGCGTCATTGAGGTTCCTGTAATTAAAAGGGAAAGGTTATATCGACCATAACACAAGGAAAACGAAAAACTTGATGAGTCGAAACTTACTAAGGCCCATAGATGCCCTGAGACGTTCCTCCTCCTGAAAAGTCTTCAGAGAAGCAGCAATGGCTTCTTCATCAGTGACGCCTGTTGAAAGAAAAGAAAGAAAAGCGTAAGTCAAAAGTAATGAAGAGGATATGTTGCAATAAAGAAAAGGCGACTAGTAGTTACCTGATTGCGCAAGCTTAGCTAGCCACGCGTCACGCTTCACCAGCCATGCCGAAGCTCTGAGAGCAGCTTTCAAGTCTGTATCGTCCGGCGGCGGCATCACCAACCCTGCGTTGGTCCCATATTCGAGCAGACCTTCAGCATAAGGAGCGTGGGGTTCCTGGCCGAACACGACGTCCGCAGCGAAGAGCGACTTCTTTTTCTTTTGCCCTCCAGCCCTAGGCTCACGGGGAAGCGACTTACGCTTAGCAGCCGCTTTGGGACGACGGGTCCCGATGTCCGCACCCACGCCAGACTCCGGTGAGGGTACAACCACTGTTTCCGCCTGAGCGCGGGGTGCAGGAGGTGCATCCGCGATATCAGGAAGCGGAAATTCACGTGGAGGACTTTGCGCACGTGATGGTCTGCCCCCGGCATCTTTTAAAGGAGCGACTACTGGGGTCCTAGGAACCAAAGGAGCGGTGCGATCGGTACCTGGAGGCGCACCCTTACGATCGACCAACAGTCGCCTTTCCTCCTTTATAACTGCTCCTGTTGTATGATTGTACCAGTCTTTGTACACATTGAGGAGTCTCGGAGCGTAAGCCGGCGCATTGATAAAAAAATGAGAGCTCGTATTCACGCGCATGAAATGGTGCAATGCGTTCTCCATCCCCTCTTCAGTGGCAGCGGGTTCCACCAAGAAGGCTTCCAAGGGGACCCCTTGATCGTAGCCCAGTTGTTGAGCAAAACGATGTGGGTTATACCTCATAAAAATCGCCACACCATTCTGCCTAAAATCTAAAAAACCCGGTCTAATGGAATATAAGTGGAGGGTCTCCCGAGCCGTTAAAACTGAAGCTCCATCCTTAAAGACATCTTGTAATGGCCGCGTCACAGTAGTAGACACCTTTCCAACGGTCAATACCTTATCGACAAAGGACATCCCGGCTTCGACGGTATGAGGGCGAAGGAGTAAGCCCCTAGCGTTCCGTGGTGAGGGGTTTACAATTGATGCGCCGATCAGCTGTATAATGCGAGGAAAACCGCACTTGTCAAAGAACGAGGGCCTTTTATGCATCCCGAAGACACCCGCTGTGTGTAACTCAAGCCATGATGCGAAGTAATGCATCGGGAAGACCACATGCAACACCCCGGGCTCGCTAGCATCTGCTGCTCGACTGAGGCCGTGGTATAAGTGTGCCAAGCCGGCGATCCCAACAGCTATCTTCACCCCGATGACCATCCGGTGTGCTGGATAAAAGACAGAGGGCTGCATCCGATGAGAGTGCATTGGGATAGCGAACCAACTCAACCATAACCCGAGAAACCCTAAGAAAAAGGCATCCTCATCCATCCCAGGGACCGCTACTTCTGCAAGAGACATGGTTGGAAAGTTAGGAAGAAAAAAATCCTTTTGGCCTATTTCATTCGCTGGCAGGTTATCCAAACCTAAACCGAAAGGGTCCTCAAGGGTGGCAAACTTGGCAGTGGCCTCAGAGAGGGCGTTCGGGTGAAGAAATCGAGCAATGAAATCCTCAAAATTAACTCCTCGACTCCCATGTTCGACGAAGAAAGACTCATATATGTTCAACACTTTAATCAAGCTTGGGAACTGGTGTTGAACAGCAGTATCTGGCGTGACCCCCTTCACCGTCGGCCTAGCACCGAAGACGTACACGTCTGTTGGGAGCAGCTCCTCATAATGTTCCCCCATCACCGGTAAACCGGATACCTCCGCAAATTCCTCCAGGGAGATTGACACTTCCCGATCCATGGCAAGGAAAGTGTGGGTGGGAATATTCCATTGCTCCAAGAAAGCTTTAAACCACCAGGTGGGAAGCGTGGGATACTGGAAGAGAGAGACATAGACCGCGGTGTACAGTCCTAATCTTATCAACTGTGACTTCTTCGTCGACAGGATATACCGGGCCCACGGCAGATAGCCAATCGGGTGGCGGGGAATCAGACCAAGGTTATACGATTGCCCCCAAGGTCGCGCTTCACCTTGACAGATACGACGTCCTAGGATGTCCAAAACCATGGGACACTGAACCGGTATCGCATCTATAGCGGGATGTAGAAAGCCTTTTGATGTCCAGTCCGCCAACTCCACGGCATACTGCACCGAGGGTGGGGTAGCATAATGAATCGCTGTGATGTGCTCGGACGGCACCGCGCATGTGAAGCTGCGTCGACCCATAATGATCTGATTGTACCATGACCCCCAAAGGTGGAGACTCTTGTACTCCGGGTCGTATGCCTTGATCATGGCCAGGACCTCACGGTCCAAAGGCGCCTCTGGAAATCCCTCCTCCGAGCGGACAAACGGGAATGAAGTGTCTTCAGACATGATCGCTGCAAAAAGAGCAACATAACCGTCAGTGTTGTAATCCCAACGTTTGGCATTGAAAGAAGAAAATGCATTAATTAAATTAAAATCAAAATTAATTGATTACACCGCACCACGGTGCAGTGAGTAGGAGACCAAAGGGGGACCCACAAAATCTAAATGACAATACGTCAGCTGATAAGACAAACTCATCATTGGATGAGATTGTCAGTTGGTCCCTTGGGGGAACATTCCCATAATAAAAAAAAAGGGGAAAGAATCCCTAGAGACAAGGAGAAAATCTCCTCTTTCAGAGCAAAGCTCTGTCACAGAATGACACTTGTCAAATTCTGGTCTCAAAAGAATAAAAATTCCTTAAAAAAGAGTTTAGCTCTATAGTATTCCATCAAAAAGAAAGTTTTTGAAAAAGAAGTTTAAAATTAAAATTTCTGGAATCCTAAGATTCATGAAAGCTTATAGAAAAATTCTTCATTTTTCAGATCTAAAAGATCTATATCTGATTCAAGAGCAAAGCTCTGTTCATGGGTTAGAACCCATGAACAAGATCTCTGTAGATCTATGGAGCAAAGCTCTGTTGACGAAACCCTAAAGGGAATTTCTTTAGATCAAAAGATCTATGAGAGCAAAGCTCTGTTGGCTAAAGTTGATTTGAATTAGTTTAACTTAGTTTTAAATTAATTATTACCTAAAGTTTTCTAAACTTTGGGAAATGAGAGTAAAGCTCTAGAATTCTGAAAGCAAGAGCAAAGCTCTGAAATTCTTAAGCAAGAGCAGAGCTCTGAAAATCTAAATCTAGAAAACGGTGGAGAGTTTTCTAAGGGCCAGAGGCCCTATTTATAAGGCGCTTGCGCCTCTTGAGATTCCCCCTTGATCCAACGGTCAGGGGGGTTGCCACCGCTGCACTCACGTGTGCGCCACGTGAGCGCAACGGTGGGGGGGCATTTATTTCGCCCAATCAGAGCAAAGCTCTGTTTGAATTCAAAATTCAAATTTTGAAGCAACGCTTCAAGTCTCGGGCGCAACGCGCCGCGTGTCTGGCGCTAAATACATCAGCGCAGCGCCCAAGAAGGCGCACCCAATCAGAGCAAAGCTCGGTTTAAAGGAAGCAACGCTTCAACTGCGCTGCACTCTGCGCTGCGCGCAGATGCGCTAGCACAGTTGCGCTGCGCTCTGCGCTGCACGACACGTGTCAGCGCAGATGCGCTAGCGCACTTGCGCTGCGCTCTGCGCTGCGCGACACGTGTCACGCGCTGGGGCATCTGCGCCAAACTAAATTAAGATTTTAAGAAATCTTTTCTGTTCTTGTTAAAACAAGAAGATTTTCTTCTGCAAAGCAGAAGCCCTTGGATCAAAGATCCAACGGTGGGGAAAATTCCCCAAATCACTCAGAGAATGATCTCTTTAACAATTTTAACTAATTTGTGAGCACTATAAAAAGGACCCTAAGCCTTAATTCAAAGGCATCAACATTTTTCTTGAGAACTCAAGAACTTTAAACAGAGAGAACTCTGAGAAGATTTCGAGAAAAAGGTAAAGAACCTTCATGAATTAGAAGAAATTCCTTCTAATAGATCATTAGTCTAAAAAAACAAGATCAATGATCTTTACATAAAAAACAGTGCTTTGCACTTCTTGTAAACCTCCGGTTCTTTAAAAACAATAAAAATAATAAAATAATAAAATAATAGTGCTTTGCACTTTTATGAACCTCTGGTTCTTCAAATAAAGAAAAATTTATTTTTCTTTGATCTAATTTGGATCAAGAAATTAAACAGTGCTTTGCACTTCCCTTCTTGAATCTAAAAGATTCTTAGTGCTTTGCACTTCCAAACTGCGCTGTTGCGCTCTTAAGAGAGCGCTACGTGTCGGCTATAGAACCACTTGCGCTAAGCGCCCTTAAGATAGAGCTTTGCTCTCTGGAATTGGCGCAACTCGCTGAGAGCGCGCCACGTGTCAGCAGCGCAATAGCGCAGCGCAACAGCGCAGCGCACTGCGCTAGTGCGCTCGCGCTCACCAGAGCACGACACGTGTCATCACCATATGAGCTTACGCTCATTACTTACCGCAAAGCGCAAATGCATTGTATTGCTTACAAAAGGGCCAAGCCCAATTAAAAGAAGGCCTAACAGGCTTAATAAAATGCAATGCATTATTTTAAGAGGCAGAGCCCAAACCAAAACAGATGCTCTGCATCATTTATAAATGGGCAGAGCCCAAACAAAATATTAAGAATGCTATGCATTTTAAAAGGGGCAGAGCCCAAACAAGGTAGATACTTTGCATCATCTACAAATGGGCAGAGCCCAAAATAAATTGATACTCTGTATCTTTTGTGGGTAGAGCCTAAATAAAAAATGCAATGCAAAAGCAAATAAAATGTTGAATATTTTCAACTGGACTTGGCCCAATCGTGGCCATAAGTCCTTAAATTAAATTGACCGAGCAAAATGGCTCTCCTAAATCAATCTACGTCCGGTTCGAGGGTACATCTCCGAACTCCTTTGACATCCATCATTGTAATTCCTCAACGACGTCAAAGAGGTGACGGGTCCCAACGACCACACATCCATATGGACTGCGGGGTCCTTAAACTCGTGGACCGAGACGTCCTTAAAACTAATATCGGACCGAAACGTCCCTAAACTAATATCGGACCGAAACGTCCCTAAACTAATATCGGACCGAGACGTCCTTAAAACTAATATCGGACCGAAACGTCCCTAAACTAATATCGGACCGAAACGTCCCTAAACTAATATCGGACCGAGACGTCCCTAAACTAATAATGGACCACCACGTCCCTAAACTGGCGATGGACCACCACGTCCTTAAACTGGCGATAGACCACCACGTCCTTAAACTGGAATAATAGAGCCTCCAAACGCTCTTTTGCCGGATCTAAACGGTCCCGTTTAAGTTGATCTTAGCCCCAAACACGGCTAACGTATCCTTAAACATTCAAATGGATTATAAAACTCCCAATCAACTCTGGTTCGAGGGTACATCTCCGAGCTCCTCTGACATCTGTCGTTGTAATCCTTCAACGACGTCAGAGAAGTGACGAGTCCCGATGACCATACATTAAATTAATCACTACGTTAAGTTGATCTTAGTCTAAAACAGGATTAACGTATCCTTAACGAACGTTTAATTCGATCTTAGCAGCAACGCGACTAATGCATCCTTAAACTAAAAACACCAAACCCAAATCTAAGTAAGCACGGATTTGGACTAATCCACGTCCTACGGGCGACGGCATTACTCAGTCTCCGTATACAATCCACGGGCAACCACAAACAAAACAAACACACACGACACGAAGTGAAATTCTGGAGAAGGAGAAAGTTGTTACCGCGTCGCGGTAGCGTAATTAACTGCAGGGGCTTGCGCCTGCAGGGAAGAGCGTCCCCACAATCAAAAAACTCCTCACCCTGAGGGGGAATCTGACGAAGTCTGCTACATCGGCCGCATCCGTCTAAACCTCCGATACACGGTGTCATAAATCAACTTGGCATCTTTGGAGAGGTGGACGGATAAAACCAAATAGCATCTGCCCCGAACCTCAGGCAACGGACGCGAAGTCCGGGCCGCCGTTCGGAGGGGAACAGTAGTGAACCGCCACTCGTAGAGAGGTAACTCTATCTCGAGGGGGAGTACCGCTTCTATGCCGAATACCAATGCATACGGCGTTGTGTTTGTGGCCGTTTTGAACGTAGTTCGATATGCCCAGAGTGCTTCATGCAGTCTCTCGTGCCAGTCCTTCTTATTTCGAGACACCGTCTTTTTCACGATCTTTGTCAAGGTCTTGTTGAAAGTCTCAGCTAGACCGTTAGCTCGGGGATTATAGACCGAAGGGTATCTCCAGTCTATGTTATGCTGTTGTGCGAAGCGACTGATCTTGTGGAATCTATAGGCCGACCCATTATCGGAGATAATCCGTCGCGGAGTGCCGAACCGATAGATGACATGTGTTTTGAAAAAATGGAGAATATTATCCATCTTCACTTCCCTCAACGGTACCGCTTCTGCCCATTTGGAGAAGTAATCGGTTGTTGCCAGTATGAACCGATGTCCTCTGGACAATGCTGGTTCGATGGGGCCGATTATGTCAGTTCCCCACATTTCGAACGGCCAGCTAGCCACCGTTGGATGTAGTGGATTTGGATGCTGGTGGATAAAATCCCTGTGAATTTGGCACGAGTGGCACTGCTTCACGTATTCTAGGCAGTCTTGGATCATCGTGGGCCAATAGTAGCCCATCCTTTTGATCTTTAGCTTCATCTTCGGCCCGGCTTGGTGAGAACCGCAAAGTCCGTCGTGAGTTTCTTGGATGACTCTCCTTGCCTCTTCAGGTCCCAGGCATCTTAGCCACAGAGAATCAAATGATCTCTTATACAGAGTATCATTGACGAAGGCAAAAGATAGAGCTCGTTTCATGAGCTGATGTCTTGAGGACGCATCTTCAGGTGTTCGACGGGATTTGAAGTAGTCTATAAAGACTTCTTTCCAATCCATAGCTTTTTCCTGGTCTTTTATTTGTAGGGTTGTGATTAGTCGAAAATATTGCATCTTTTAGCCGGCAATTTCCTCATCATTTGCATTCATATAGAAGTGTTCGGCATTCATATTTCACATATTAGCAAACCTGTCGCAAAATATCAGATTACATGTGTTAGACCTTAAAACCGGCATTTCTAGGGAAATTGACTACATTTCATAGCATGTCATCATTTCTATATATTGCAACCCGTGTTTCGAAGTCCGTGCAGGAAAATCAGAAGATCGGTCAAAAATTTACATGACAAGACTGCTAAAAGAATACGCCAACTCAATGATTTCAGTTCTGGTAGCAATCCAAAAGGCAAAACAAAAATCAATATATCAGAGAAAGGCCCAAGTGTCAAACCAAGACCACTACAAAGAGCCCAAGCCCTAAGGAGCCAACATGGCTGCAGAACCGCGGCCGGAGCCGGCTTGCGCCGCGGTTCCGCGGCCGTCTTGCCACGTCACCTCCTTAAATTCAGTGCATTATTTCTCTCTCAGGGCCAACACTACATCAAGACATGACAAATTCCAGAAGACTCCAGAGACTTCTGCCAGATCAGCAAACTAGGGTTTCTAAGCTTAATTAATCCTAGCTTAAAACCTAAGCTAGCTCCTAACAAACTAATTCTAGAAGCTCCTCAACAAACTTTTGGAGGGAATTGTAATTTCAAACCTAGACCTAGGGTTTGGGAAGTCTATAAATAGAAGCCTAGACCTAGGGTTATGATTCGAATCATCTTTAGCCAATCTAGTATCAATCTAGATCCATTCACTCTCTTTCTTCATCTTCTTCCACAAGTCTAGTGACAAGACTTGTGCGAAACCCTAACCCTAATTCAAATCAAAAGCCAAGATTCCCGAGTACCAAATCAAGCAAGAAGCCTTTCAACCTTTTAGGAGCGAAGCCGATCTTCAACAGAGCAAGTGGTCCAAGCCGATCCACGACTCACGGAGAAAAGCGACGCCAGATCGATAATTTAGTTCTTCCTCTTGTAGTTCTTGAGCGACTGTAATCAAATTGTTGATATAAATAAAAGGTGATATTCTTTTATCTTGTTTTCTTAAATTCTTGCATCATGATTCGATCTCAATTTCTAGTTGTAGCTCTTGTTGTGATGTTTGAGTAATACTCCGCTCGTCGAGGAGTCGAGACGATCAATAGAATGATGATGTAACATATCTTAAATCGATTCTTGAGTCCTACGAGTTTTGTAAACCCTAGCAAGTTCAAGAACCGACAACCCAGTTCGTTGCGATGCTTTCTTGATTGATATCGCTCGAAATTGGGGAGTTACGATCTTTTCTTGAAATTGCTAGAGGCTAGAATGTGAATGATATCGACGAAAGAACAAGGGTTAAATGATGAAACCCTAGTTTCACGAGAAAGCCCTAACTCTCGTCGATCATCATCGATCTAGTATCAATTCTTCGAAGGACAAGAACACGATATCTTGAGATTACATCACGTCTATAGATCCGATCGATTCCTACGAGCCTCATTTAGATTCTTGACATTTGGTTGGAAATATCATCGAAACCCGATTCTCGATTGTTTATCATTTTCTTGATTCTTGATTAGATTAGTGACACTTGAATCAATCGATAAAATCTTGAATCATGTTTTGTTTTCTTTTCGATTAACTTTTCAATTCAAACAAATCAAATATAAAAACGAATCGCACAATCCCTGTGGACGATCCGCACTCGCTTACGATCTACATCTGACACCGTAGTTGATTGCGGTCAAATATAATTCTTTGATTGTGAATTTTATTCAATTCTCTAATTACCGACACAAAGAAACTTATTTGCTTTATTCGATTTACACAGTCTCGGATTTTTCATCCAATCAAATGGCGCCGTTACCGGGGACCATTTGAATTACTTACACAATCAGAAATTTATGATCAATCAAATGGCGCCGTTGCCGGGGACCATTTGAATTACTTACACAATCGGAAATTTATGATCAATCAAATGGCGCCGTTGCCGGGGATTACACGCTAATTTGTGTCATATTAAAGTTTGAATTGAAAGATTTATTCCATTGTAATTTTTGTAATCAAAATTCGTGCAAACCCTAAACAATTTGTTGTGTTTCATTGCAAGGAGATATGGAGCTTGTTGGAAAATTGGAAATTTTTTTGGAATATACCAGAGAGCAGAGGGAGTCTACAGAGCCTCTCTGAAAAATTTTGGTGCAGTGTTCCTCTCATCAGACCGCGGAAGGGCGGCATTAGAAGGCTATTGCGGCGGAACCGCGGCCTCTTCAAGGGATCTCTGTGCAAAATTTCCTCAGGTACCTTCTTACCTTCTCCTCTCTCCTCTTTTTAGCTCCAATTAACAGTTTGTGCAGGATTCTTTGCAAATAATCGCAGCTCGCAAATTGCAAAAGTAAATTTGTGCGTGATTTTGTTTCTTGGTTGTTTGCATTCTAAATACGGATATTAAGGGGCACGGCCAAATCCAAATTAGGTGGGAAGTTCATTACCCTTCCTAGGCCCCGAAAATCACAAAACTTGCATCCGCATTTACCCCAATTAACTAAAAAAGATCTAGAGATGACTCTAAGGACCGTCGCGCTCACTTAGGACAGAAGAAGGCCGTAGGTAATTCATTGCTTATCCGCGTTTTCTTGTGGTGTCTAGGCAAGTGTGTCGAAGGATAGTGGTTATTAATTAGGCCCACTACTTACGTAGTGGAGTACCTTCCCACTTACCTGGCACTTGCCACAGGGGGACAAAGAGGCAGTGGAGGATTCTATCCTGCGACTTGTCTTTTGGCAGTTAGGAGCGGTCTAGAGCCGGACCTAGGTGACCACTAGATTCTAGGGTTTTGTGTGCTGCATTTGTTGTGTCGCATCATTTTTTCAAAAAAATCCGTCCCTTTTTCAAAGAAAACACCACATTCATTCATTTACCCCTAATTATAAGCCAACGCTGCCACTTGTACTAACCCTTTTTAGTACAAGATAGGCTGGACACGGGATTCTAGTGCCCGTTTAGTCCGCGTACCCTTTATCGACTCCGAAGTCGATATTTCTCCATTTACCTTTCCTTTACCCACTACCACATCCACACCGATGGATCCACCTCCATCAAACTTCTTTAACCCTAATCTGCCGCCGTCCGTTGGTGCGCAGAATCCATCCCGCATCTCTCTCCAAGAGAGGTGCTATCCATTGCGAGGTCCTCTTTCGACCTGCTTATCCACACCACCAGCCAATGGGGATAACTTTGAGATTAAACCCCAATACATCAACCTTTTACCCAAATTCCACGGACTCGAGACTGAGGACGCTTACGTTTTCATTACAAAATTTGAAAACGTATGCGCAATGATGGGTACGTCACAACTTTCAGTGGATGCGATGCGTCTATGACTTCTTCCATTTACTTTGTGCGATATAGCCGAGAAGTGGCTATATAACACTACCGCACATTCTATTACGAATTGGGAAGAATTCGTCGCTGCATTCCTTAAGAAATTTTACCCAATACAAAAGACAGCTCGAATCCGCAGCGAACTGAATCAATTTGCCCAGCTCCATGCTGAACCATTCTCTAAATGCTTTGAACGTTTCAAGGATCTATTGGTTCAATGTCCTCATCACGGCATCCCGAGATGGGAATTGTGCCGAATCATTTATGAGGGCATTAACCCAAACACTAAACAGAGCCTTGA
The DNA here is from genome assembly GCA_030015575.1 of Agapanthus africanus. Taxonomy (NCBI): domain Eukaryota; kingdom Viridiplantae; phylum Streptophyta; class Magnoliopsida; order Asparagales; family Amaryllidaceae; genus Agapanthus; species Agapanthus africanus. The sequence continues at coordinate 131,120,821 of JASDDO010000024.1, read as the reverse complement.
AAACATGTGTCAAGGCACCTTTATGACCAAGGATGATGGGGAAGCGTGGAAGTATTTAGAAGAGTTCGCTGAAAAATCACTACAGTGGGAGAGTGGAACCCAACCATTGAATAGGGGTGGCGTACACCAAATAGATGTGTCCATAGGTGTTCGAGCTGAGATGGCAGCAATGCAAAAGAAGCTCGACGCTATGGAACACAAATTTTCTGCAGCCTCCCTAAACCCAATGTCGCTCCCCAAAACTGTTTGTGGCTGCTGTTCTGATCCGTCTCATTTAACGGAAGAATGTCCATTAAACTCTGCGTTTCAAGGTCACGAGCATTCTAATGCCGCATTTCAAAGACCTCGAAACGATCCATATTCTTCCATGTACAATCAGGGTTGGAGGAATCACCCGAACTTTGCTTGAAACCAATCACAATCTCAAAACACGGTTCCAAACACGAATAATTTTCAAAGGGCTCTTCCTCCACCACAGCAGCAACCACTTCAACTCACTCAGCACCCCTACCAGTCACAAAATTTCCAAAACCAGGTCAACAATCCTGCATAGTCCAATCCTATGCAGTTGTCCTGTTCTGACGAATTCTCTCAATTCACTCAAACCATGAAATCACTTTTTATCAAATTTCATAGAGGTTTCGACTGAGATTAGATCTTCTGTCAGTGAGATAAAGAACAACTCAGCGTCTCAAGCTGAGAGTATCAGATCGATGGAAGCTGAAATCGCACGCCTTAAAGCCGAAATAAGTGCGAGAGAAAAAGGGAAACTTCCCTCTCAACCCCTACAGAATCCTGGGCATTACAATGTAAATGCCGTCACAACGTTGAGATCGGGAAGAGTGCTGAACAATCATGTCGGGGAAGGAATTGATGATATTGAAAATCAAATCAATAACACCCCGGCTGAGACCTTTCCTCACACACACACTTCTTCTTCTGATCCTTCTTCTTCTACCACACCACCTTCTCGAGAGCCTATTCTCCATTTCCCACTAGGCTCAACACCTCAACCCAATCCTTATAGTTCTCCACAGACGGTCCCCACACCTCTTTTGGGATCTCGTCTACCCCCTCTTCCTTCTCCTATGATGGACCCGGCGCTTATTGCGAAAGCTCCTTACCCGAATCGGTTAAGGGGTAATAGAATGAGTCCTCATATGGAGAAAATTATGGAAATGTTCAAACAGGTTAGCATCAATATCCCTCTCCTAAATGCAATTCAACAAGTCCCCGCTTATGCGAAAATTCTTAAGGACTTGTGCACTAGGAAGAGGAAGACCCAAGTGCCGAAGAAGGTATTCATGACTAATAATATCAGCACTGCTTTTATTCCCCAGCTACCAAAGAAACGAAAGGACCCAGGATGTCCTACAATATCGATTTCTATTGGGGGTAAAAACATAAATCGTGCTCTTTTAGACCTTGGCGCAAGTGTTAACCTACTTCCATATTCTGTATATGAGCAATTAGGGATTGGAGAGCTGAGACCTGCTCACTACACTCTCCAGATGGCAGACCGCTCAATCACCAAACCAAGGGGTGAACTAGAAGATGTGTTGATAAAGGTCGGGGAATTTGTTTTCCCTGTAGACTTCATTGTGCTTGACACACAGCCTGTAGCAAACCCCTGGGGCCAAATTCCGGTGATTCTGGGTCGTCCTTTCCTTGCCACTTCCAACGCTGTTATAAATTGTAGAAACGGTTCAATGAACTTATCATTTGGAAATATGACCATTGAACTAAACATCTACAAAGTTGGAAGTCAGCCATCAGAACCCTCTGCTCATATTTTAGATGTGTGCTCTGTCCATGAGATCGCTCCCGATAGTTGTGGAGCTGAGGAACTTTGCTTTACTGATCTCGATGACATTACCACATCTCTGTTTGATTTCACACAAGATCTTAGCGAGGACACTTTACCTACACTTGAGTCCCGCACTCCTGACTTTTCTCCACCCGAGTCTGTATCTTTCACAGGCTCTGAGCTTCTTTGTAAATCCAAAAATCACTCAATGATCCCTCCTTCTATCATTTCTCCGCCCGAATTAGATCTCAAAATTTTACCGTCTCATCTGAAATATGCTTATTTAGGTGAGAAGGAGTCTTTACCGGTTATAATTTCCACTTCTCTAGCATTAAAGCAAGAGAATGCACTTTTATCGGTATTGAGATCTAACAAAGAGGCGTTTGGTTGGAGTATGGCGGACATCAAAGGGATTAGTCCCTTGATAGTTGAACATCATATACATGTGATGGATGATGCCAGACCAACCCGAGAACCACAGAGACGGTTGAATCCCGTCATGAAGGAAGCTGTGATGAAAGAGATCGTCAAATGCCTAGATAATGGTATTATATACCCCATCTCCGATAGCCAATGGGTGAGTCCTATACATGTCGTTCCTAAGAAATCCGGCATCACTGTTATAACCAATGAGGCAAATGAGTTGATTCAGACACGCGCCCAAACTGGGTGGCGTGTATGTATCGATTATAGAAAACTCAATGCTGCCACGAGGAAAGACCACTTTCCTCTACCATTCATTGATCAAATGCTGGAACGCTTAGCGGGACGAGAGTATTATTGTTTTATGGACGGATAATCAGGCTATAATCAGGTCCCCATCGCCAAAAAGGATCAAGATAAAACCACTTTTACTTGTCCTTTTGGTACCTTTGCTTACAGTCGCATGCCCTTTGGGGTATGCAATGCTCCCGCTACCTTTTAGCGGTGTATGATGGGGATATTCTCTGATATGGTAGAGAATTTTCTGGAGATCTTTATGGACGACTTCTCGATTTTTGGAGACTCTTTTTCCGATTGCCTAGCGAATCTTGACGCTGTTCTTACTCGTTGCAAAGAGAAGAACTTAACTTTGAACTGGGAAAAATGCCATTTTATGGTCCAAGAAGGAATTGTACTTGGACATGTCATTTCACAGAAAGGCATTGAGGTTGACAGAGCTAAGATAGATGTCATTCAAAATCTCCCTCATCCCAAAAGCGTCAAAGATATTCGATCTTTCCTTGGCCATGCGGGCTTTTATAGGAGATTTATTAAGGATTTTAGCAAAATTTCTAGACCTTTAACTCTTCTACTGGCCAAGGATACGACCTTTCATTTTGACTCGGACTGCGAGACAGCTTTCGACTCACTTAAACACTCACTCACTTTAGCCCCCGTTTTATCATCACCAAACTGGGACTACCCCTTTGAGCTAATGTGTGACGCATCCGACTTTGCAGTAGGTGCAGTCTTAGGACAGCACATCGAAAAGATGCCACACGTGATATACTATGCAAGTAAGACCCTGAATGATGCTCAAATCAATTATACAACCACCGAAAAGGGACTTTTAGCGGTTGTATTTGCATTAGAAAAATTCAGGCCTTACTTAATTGGCTCACCTATAGTTGTGTATACGGACCATTCCGCTTTAAAACATCTTCTGGCGAAGAAAGATGCAAAAGGTCGACTAATACGTTGGATCTTTCTGTTACAAGAATTCAATCTTGTTATCAAAGATAAGAAAGGATGTGACAAGGTAGTAGCTGACCATCTTTCACGCATCTCTTCTTCCCCTGTGACCCTGCCGATCAATGATTCGTTGCCTGACGAACAACTCTTGAGTGTATCCAATGAAGCATGATTCAGGGATATTGTGAACTATCATGCCACGGGACTGATACCCAGTGATTGGTCAAAACATCATAAATACTGCTTTCTATCCCAAGTAAAACATTTTTACTGGGACGAGCCATATCTGTTTAAATATTGTCCTGATCAGATCATTCGCCGGTGTGTCCCGAATGAAGAGTTCAAGAGTGTTCTTTCTTTTTGTCATGATCAGGCCTGTGGGGGTCACTTTGGTCCTAAAAAGACAGCGGAGAAGGTTTTGCAATGTGGATTTTATTGGCCGACCTTATTCAAGGACGCATTTGACTATTGCAAAACCTGTACACAATGTCAGTACACGGGTAGAATCTCCCAGAGAAATGAAATGCCTCAGCAACCCATCTTGGTTGTTGAAATATTCGATGTTTGGGGCATAGATTTTATGGGTCCCTTTCCCAACTCCTTTGGGAATTTGTACATACTGCTGGCGGTTGATTATGTCTCAAAGTGGGTAGAAGCCATTCCATGTCGCACTAATGACAGAAAAGTTGTCATTAAGTTCTTGAAAGAGAATATCTTTTCGCGATTTGGACACCCACACGCAATTATTAGCGATAATGGGACACATTTCTGCAACAGGTCTTTCGAGACTTTGATGCGGAAGTACTCAATCAACCACCGACTTTCTACACCCTATCACCCCCAAACAAGCGGGCAAGCTGAAATCTCAAACAAACAAATCAAACTTATTCTGGAGAAGACTGTTGCTAAGAATAGAAAAGACCGGTCGACCAAACTGACGGATGCTCTTTGGGCATTCCGAACTGCATATAAAACCGACCTAGGGATGTCTCCATATAGGATAGTGTTTGGAAAAGCATGTCACTTACCTGTCGAGATAGAGCATAAAGAATTGTGGGCTATTAAGGAAATAAATTTTGATCTAAACTTAGCTTGCAACTTTCGGAAGCTGCAGCTAAATGAGCTAAGCGAACTCCACGATGAAGCTTATGATAACGCTGTAATCATAAAGAATAGGACTAAGGTTTTTCACGATAAAAACATTTTGAGGAAAACATTTTCACCTGGTCAACAAGTCCTTCTTTATGATTCACGATTACACCTTCACGCGGGTAAGCTCCGATCTCGATGGAAGGGACCTTTTATTGTGCGGTCTGTATACCCGCACGGGGCAGTAGAAGTAGAAAATGTTAAAAACGGCACCTTTTTCAAAGTGAATGGACATAGACTAAAGCCGTATTTTTCCACTGACCCCACGGAGGAGCTCTTGTTCTTACAAGAGCCAGTTTATTTGGATTAAAATTCCTCCGTCTCACCTTCATGTCCAGTATATCATTGCATCATCTTCTGAATGGAGGTGAGTGAAAAGAATAAGTTTGGGGGAAGTTCTTCATGTTAGTTATATGTATGCCCTAGAGGCCATTACTGTACATAGGATGTATATTGTAGTGGATGCTGAGACATATATAGGGTGGACTTTCTTGCTCGACATGATAGTATGCTATCTGGTTACCCTTCACCTTAACGTGTCTACTGATTGTCTCTCTGTTACATGTTGGTAAAGCCCTTAGGATGTGTACTTGACTACCTGTACTATGATGCGGACATACTAGTGGGGACATGGTAGTCTATAAGTACATCCTTCAAGGTCCCTAGTCGTGGGTGTATCGAGACGGGGCATCGATATACCAGAGTAGACTAGCGTATACCTTCTCGACCCATACAGATGGGCGATGGATGATCCCATATCCATTGGTGTTTGACATCAGAGATGATATACGGGTGCTCAGTAGAGACTGGGTACACTGGACGGACTCGCCGAGAACTCCCAGATGGTATTATACCTCACGTCAGATGGCAGTTCTCTGGTGACACTGGTACAGAGTAGTCTGTTGACCCGAGATCGTCATAGAGTCTTGTGTGGTTCCCACTGTGCTTTGATTTCCACCTTACCACGTCCAAGAGGGCGTGCAAAACGGTGGCTTTTGGGTACAGTCCCGAGTCACATGGAGGCATTGAGCGATAGGAGGGGATTCGTCTCTCCCGGTATAGGGAGTTGATGTTGCGCTGTGTTCGATTGGCTATAACCGGAAATCCCTGGCCAGGGTTGCTGAGATTTACTGGTAAGTGTTACTAGTAGTTTCTCGAACTGTTATAGACCTCATATCGACACGACTTATCGAGCTATTGGGGTCTGACGTTTACCACCCCTAGGCGAGATATGCGACATATCAGACGATCAGACCGGACTGTACGGTAAGTGTTACTGGTTGGATTCACTGGAGTGTGAGCGGGCTTGCTCGTCGATCTTCTGATCGCTCAATACCCGGGTGGCCGTTACATTTAGCAGACCGCTTGCGGCTTATGGGTGTTTGATATGATCATCACCTGCTGCCGGCGTATTGACGAGTCTTTAGAGTCCTACATAGAGGTTTCCTGGCTCAAGCGAAACGAAATAGGAGCGCATATGAGATATGTGCGGGACCGAGAATAATGCGTGTATGTGATACCGTATTCTATTCTCGCGATGAATGTATCGATTGGTTGTATGCGATATAACCTAGTTATCGATTCAAGGATTGATTCGATAAGCCGATACATTGGATATTAGTCGGTTGTATGCGATATAACCGGATCGTTAAATCAAGTGTTGATTTAATGATTTAATGTATAATTATATATTTGATATATTACTTTGCATTAACTAGTATTTGTTCACTTTAAAAGGATTTTCTCACTTGATGCACATTGTATATGTGATATATTTTTGTGCACTTGTTTGTATCATGTTTGATGATACTTGCTCACTTGGGTTTGTGTAAAGATTAAACCATGGTTGTGTAATGGTTAGGGTTTTATTTTTATTATCTATTTCTTTATTTATTATTGTTTTGGAAAAGATAAAGAGAAAAAAAAGAAATGGTGGCTTTGTTTGTTTTTTTGTTGAAGCTTCATGAAGCTTTGAACAAGTCCACCATTCTTGTCTCATGCTTAACCCTAACCATTCCACTTAACCCTAGTTCATTCTCTACACTTGACCATGGTTGCTATATGATAAGTATTCATTTATTTTCTATTTTGAAAATAACTAATGATATTATCATCATCATCATCTTCTTCTTCTTCTTCAAGAAAGAAGCTTGCCTCCTTCAATGGCAACTTGAGAAAAAGGGTGAGAAATCCAATTCTAAAGTGAACCCACTTCCTATTTCTTCATCCTCTACCTCTTGCCAAGTAGTATAGGGTGTTTTCTTCACAAGTTTCATGACTTGGTGAAGTGAGAGCTTGATCTTGTGATGCCTCGACGTAGATCATCTTCGGCATCGTAGTCGACGACCTAGCCCGCCCATTTCTCCGATGAAGCCGACGCTAGAGCCCGGGATCCGATATGGACAGCGAGGGGAATTCATCACGGAGCCTAGGAGGTGGAGGACCGGATCTACAAAGGTTGTATTTCCGTTTACCATTTAGTTAAGTTGTTAGCTAGTTTCTTTTTCGCCTAAAATTCTAGTTAACGATCTAGTCTAGGGTTTCTCGGCACCGTAAAATTTCAAATTGGCATGGTTGATGCCTTGTGAGACCTCCTTAGTGTGCCTAGGAACCCTACAGTGGTATCAGAGCCTAGCTAGAGCCTTAGGCGATGTGTAGGCGAAGTTAGAAACCCGATCGAACCCGAAACCCTAATCCCATTTTGCTCTCTGTACATTTTTAAAAACAGTGAGATTTTCAATATTAAAAATATGCAGAAAAATCAGCAGGCATTTGTAAGAGTTACTGTGAAATTCGATGACCCAATTCCATTAAACCGCCGCGGTTCCGCGGCACAAGCATGGCTTGTGCGGCGGTTCCGCGGCCGTATGGTCTCTTTGCCCAATTTGTTTTGCACAATAACTCCTATTTTGTAGTTCTGGTTTTCCTGGGAATTTTTAATATTTATTCAAGAGTTGAATTTTCTGGGTTGTATTGGGGATTCGGAGATTCGATCGGACAGTCTAATTTTGTCTAAGTGTTTTCCGGATAATTTTTGAATATGTTAAAAAGTTCGACCGGATATAAATACCCAATTTTTCCCCTGTCGGGAAATTTCCAAGTGTTGGATCTTTCCGTGGTTTAATCACGTTCTAAGTAGTGCAAGTAACGCGATGGTCCCTCTAGAAGACAACAAACCTTAACTCGATTATGTGACCGTCTTGAACTGCCTTTTGAACCTTCGGGTTTGGGGCAGTACGGCGTGCCACATGTGAGGCGTTGGCTTGACCCTTCTACGGCTGGACCGTTGGTACTGAGGCACGAACTGAATGTTGTTAGACTTACTTCATGTGTTGATCTGTTTCGGGAAAACTTGGGTGTTTGAATGTTCGATTGGAAAGTTTAACATTTTCTATTTATCTGGAATGTGATACAATAATTGGAATTCACAAGTAGTTATGAGATAACTGAATGAATGTTATAAACATAGCAGTTTAGTCTCACTTGATCGGTTGCCACGGAATTTTGATGTGATCAAAAGTCCGTCGTAATCACGTAGCGTACGCGGATACTCGCCGGGTAAACTTAATAGACAGCCTCACTCCATAGCCCCGACCAAGTGACTGTAGGAGAACCCCGTCGCCGAAAGCATCCGTCCGGGTGCTCGCGGCAGCGGTGTTCCGCCTTGGTGCACTTCGTCGACGGTATCGGGGGTGCGGCCGTCTACTAAAGTTTGCGACGAGCATTCGATCAGGTTGTCGGGAATCTTGTTGAATTGCCCGACTTGATATTGAAAAGAGTTTTCGATAATGAGACTAAAATGCGGGGTTTATAATTGTTAGGCATGTGATGTCTAAGGAATTCATTTGATTAGGCATGCGATGTCTAAAGAGGTTGCAGATTCCAACTGTTGTAGTTTTACACTTTCTTTTCTGTGACCGTAAGTGTAATATGTGATATCGCCGGTTTCGTTGCTATATGTCAACGATAATTGGGATGCGCATATTTACTTACGTTGATGACATGCGATGTTATGTGTTGTTGGATATGTTATATTGGATCGTCGTGTTCGAATAGCCGGGGTTTTTTATGTGAGATGAGTGTTTTTCATTTTCATTCATGTAAAAAACTTGTATGTAATATTCTTTTATTGGGGCACTTCCAGGTTGCGGAAGATGTCACCGTTTGTATATTATTTACTTTTCCGCACTAGGATAGACCCAAGGAGGAGGGCACAAGTAACCGGGTTCTGGAGTCCAGTGGGAGACCAACTCGAGGAGTCGAGTCCGGGTCTCCTAACTCTAGAATTGGTAGGGTTGCTTGCCGCTCTCGTAGGGGTCTTGGGGTGTGGGTTTGGCTATTCATCGCGACCGTGGAATCCGTGTTTTATACTGGCTCGTCTTGAAAACACGGACGTCCTAGTATATTTAATATTTCATATGATTCTTCTGCTGCGATATCTGTGATGTGATCATGTGATGTTCTGTGATAGATACAGTATATAGTATATATGATATATTATATAGACGTTACTTATGTTTTACACCCGCGCTAGCCCTGCCCCGCTCTGCCGTTAGTTACCTAACCTAACGGTGCACGAGGGGACATCGAGGCGAATGCGGATGACATAAGTGTACGTCGTATTTATCAGTGATGTTTAGGTACTTAAATGATGGGACTTCATTAATGTGATTAATGAAAGAAAAGAAACCTAAGATGTTGTGGAATCGAATTTCAAAATAAAACAGGTAGCTACAGTTCTTGCTTTGCATCGCGGTGTTCCTAGTAGAACATCCTGCACCTTATTCGATAGGGAAAGGACCGAGATCCCTTCACCGGGAGTGACTCCTTTAGCAATAACTGGCAGATGCTGCACACGCGGTTTGTCTTTTGATTGCTTCTATAGTTTCTGCTTTGCACAGTGATATATATGATATATCCCGCACCTCATTCGACGAGGAAAGGACCGACGATCCCTTCACCGGGAGTGACTCCTTTAGCAAAACTAGAAAAGCCTCAAAAGCACTCTATTTTAAAATCATTTGATTCTACAACGATATCAAGTTCATTACGCAATAGGTTTTCAGAAAAACCTGTCGTATCCCTCCGTCATTTCAGATAAGTTGTATATAGTATTCGTGCTGCATTTGTTGGCTTTCGTCAAGGTGCAGTGTGCGGTAGCTATATGCTGCTTATCTGCTGCATACGATGCGATTGGATTAGGGTAGTCGTGCGGCTTTGTTGGCTTTCGTCAAGGGTCGTGCGGGTAGGTTTAATTCAATCAAGAAATGTACGGGTTGAACTTGACTAGCGGGCTATGGTTTGTTGGCTTTCGTCAAGGTCATAGCATGTTAGGGGCAAAATATTATCGGGAATTTCAAGTGTTGAAATTTGCAATGAGATTGCATACCTTCTATGAGATAGTTGGATCCCGATACCCGCTGCGAGTAAGAGTTACTCCTGGGAGAGTTTTACACATTACAATTAGCTGATCAAGTAGGTGTCTAGAAAGGTGTCAACGAGGTTACGCCTCTGGGAAAATGAGGTTTACATTAATTAGGTTCGTGCGAAAGCACGGGGGACCTCCCTCAAAGTACCGACACTGGCCTGGCTGAAAGATTGGCGAACTTGTAGTGTGTAATTAATCCCGGCTAGTCTTTCCTTTTAGGGTTTGAAGGAAGATTTGATAAAAAGCAGTGGGAGCCATCCTGATTAGATAAAATAAATAACCAATCTATTCTTGCAAGAGCGCACACTGAGTGTTTTCTTCTCTCTCTCTCCAGGTAGCGACCATATCACGCCTTAATCAAGATAATAATACGGATATTGACCGAACCCGCTTGTTATACTGAGCTGGGGAACGTTGGTCCCGCTCCAACTTATAATTATTATAAGACAGAGCAGGAAATTGGGGAATACCAGATTTCCCGTGCCGCCCAAACGAAGAGAGTGCATGCTGATGCATCATCTTCGGGTGTGTTCGTTACAAAGAACTGTTTCTCTGTATCCTCTACGTTTTGGGTATTTGATACCGGATCAGGATCCCAGATATGTAATCTGTTACATAGGGCTACAGATAGGTAGAGAAATGAGAACGGGTGATAAGTTTCATAAGGCAGAAAACGGGGCAAGTGTTGCAGCCAAGTCTGTTGGTCACTGTCACCCTGTATTAAGAATATATTGATTCTGAACGAATGTTATTAGATACCGAACCTGATATACAAAATCATATCAGTCTCTTTATTAGTAAAGAAATGATAAAATTTTGTATTGATGGATAATGTTTTGAACATTTCCTATATCAAAAGTTGATCGGTTCAGGCACGTTATCTAAAAGCATTGATGTTCTAAATCAAACTACAGTTTTTAAGTATACAGAACACACACAAGAGGAAGAGTTCAGAAATGAACGAATCCTTCTTGAGGCATTGTAGACTAGGTCATATCAATGCGACCCGACTAGCTGAAGTTACATGTAGATGCATATTTAAATCAGTTTGAATTTCCATCTTATGAAACTCGCCAGTCATGTCACAAAGATAAGATGACCACAGCTCTGTTTATTGAAAACAGAGAAAGAGTTAGTGAACTTTTGGGATTGATACATGTTGATGTATGTAAGGTCCCCTGTCTACAAATGCCAATACCGGTTCTTTATACTTCATTACATTCTCTGATGATCTCTCAAGATTCAGACATATGTTCCTGATGAAACACAAGTCCGAACCTTTTGAGATATTCACAGAATATAAATTAGAAGTAGAGAACCAAAATACGGGTAAAAGTATTATGTCCTTTGATGTGATCAAGGAGGAGAATACTTGAGCACGGAACTCCTGGACTATTTTAAGAAGAATGAGATTCTCTCTCAGAATTACTCCTCCGTATACACCATAGCACGATGGTATATCGGGACGGAGCAGATACACCCTATTTGATATGGTGTGCTCTATGATGAGTACTACTGAGTTACCTTTTTCCTTTTGGGAGTTATGCACTTGAGAAGCTGCATACCTATTGAATAAGGTTCAAATCAAATCAGATGCCTACCGCTTCATATGTGATATGGAAAGGGAAGAGCCCATATCTTAAGTTAGTTAAGATTTGGGGTTGTCCGGCCTATGTCTAAAGGCAAAATCCGGACAAGCTCGAGGCAAGGTCTGTTATGTAGAACTGGAAATGTTCCAGCTATACAAACTGCAGCTGATGATTTGGTAGAACCAAAGGATTCAATAGTAACCAACGAACCTCAGCCTCTCCGCCGATCTAGTAGGGTTCCTCACCCACCTGAGAGATACTTCGGTTGCTCTATGACAGTGGGAGCGAGGATTGCATCATGAGATGATGACCTAACTAGTTTCGAGCTGGCCATCAGGAGTGAGACTCTGTAAGAATGGCTGGATGTTTAACGATCTGAGATGGAATCCTTATACACCAACAAAGTATGGACTTTAGTTGCTATATCTGAAGGGTTAAATCCCCATCAGGAGCAAGTATATCTTGAGAAGATTACTTGGTGTACATGGAAAGGTTGAGACTTTCAAAGCTAGACTTGGTAAAGGTTTTCGTCATCGACTAGGCGTGGATAATGATGAAACCTTTTTTCAAGTAACTATGCTTAAGTCCATCCAGATCCTGCTTGCCACGGCTACATACCATGACTACGATATCTGGCGGTTGGGTGCCATGACTCCTTTTCTAAATGATATTTTAGAAGAGAACGTCTATAAGTACACAGCCAGAGGGCTTCGTAGATAGTGGGAGCAGCGGAAACGTGTGCAAGATGTTTTATGTGATAAAGCAAGCATCGCGGAGTTGGAACATCTGTTTTGATGAGTTAGTCAAACAGTTTGACATCATCAAAATGGTAGATGAACCTTGTATATACAAAAAGGTAGTAGGGAGTATGGTGATGATCCTCGTAGAGTACGTGGATGACATACTCTTGATAGGGAAGGAGTTTCCTATGCTATGCTAGGCCAATATCCGCTTATCACAAGGATTCTCCATATAGGATCAAAGTGATACCTTCTAAATCCTGGGTTTTGGATCTATGAGATAGATCTAATTGGATATTAGGAAACTCACTAGTTGTAGTGAGATGGTATCAATCGATCCTAAAGAGAATCACTGGAAAGGTTCCAGGGTGATAAGGACGACTGAATGTCAGTCGCAGGCATTGTCTTTACCCTCAGTAAAGGAACGGTATGTTGGAAGAGTTCCAAGTTAAATACCGTGGCATACTAGACGATAAAGGCTGGATACATCGCTACTTAAAGATGCTACCAAAGAGGAGGTCTGGGTGTATATTAGTTCATGAGATGGACTCAGTTTCCCCCATTGTGTGACAATGGAGTTGTAGCTTTTGCCAAGGAACGCCCGTCCTATCAGTGATCCAGACATATTCTAAGGCAGTATCACCAGATCATGGAGATGGTAGATCTCCAGGGTGATCAAGGTTAGGAGAGTAGACTCAGAGGACAACACGGCGGATCCACTCACGAAAGGCCTTTTCCCACAGAGAGACTTTTATGGGATGGTTGAGTATGAGATACTGCAACCACTGCTACAGATGGCCCTAGTGCAAGTAGGAGATTGTTAGTTATATGTATGCCCTAGAGGCCATTACTGTACATAGGATGTATATTGTAGTGGATGCTGGGACATATATAGGGAGGACTTTCTTGCTCGACATGATAGTATGCTATCTGGTTACCCTTCACCTTAACGTGTATACTGATTGTCTCTCTGTTACATGTTGGTAAAGCCCTTAGAATGTGTACTTGACTACCTGGACTATGATGCGGATCATACTAGTGGGGACATGGTAGTCTATAAGTACATCCTTCAAGGTCCCTAGTCGTGGGTGTATCGAGACGGGGCATCGATATACCAGAGTAGACTAGCGTATACCTTCTCGACCCATACAGATGGGCGATGGATGATCCCATATCCATTGGTGTTTGACATCAGGGATGATATACGGGTGCTCAGTAGAGACTGGGTACACTGGACGGACTCGCCGAGAACTCCCAAATGGTATTATACCTCACGTCAGATGGCAGTTCTCTGGTGACACTGGTACAGAGTAGTCTGTTGACCCGAGATCGTCATAGAGTCTTGTGTGGTTCCCACTGTGCTTTGATTTCCACCTTACCACGTCCAAGAGGGCGTGCAAAACGGTGGCTTTTGGGTACAGTCCCGAGTCACATGGAGGCATTGAGCGATAGGAGGGGATTCGTCTCTCCCGGTATAGGGAGTTGATGTTGCGCTGTGTTCGATTGGCTATAACCGGAAATCCCTGGCCAGGGTTGCTGAGATTTACTGGTAAGTGTTACCAGTAGTTTCTCGAACTGTTATAGACCTCATATCGACACGACTTATCGAGCTATTGGGGTCTGACGTTTACCACCCCTAGGCGAGATATGCGACATATCAGACGATCAGACCGGACTGTACGGTAAGTGTTACTGGTTGGATTCACTGGAGTGTGAGCGGGCTTGCTCGTCGATCTTCTGATCGCTCAATACCCGGGTGGCCGTTACGTTTAGCAGACCGCTTGCGGCTTGTGGGTGTTTGATATGATCATCACCTGCTGCCGGCGTATTGACGAGTCTTTAGAGTCCTACACAGAGGTTTCCTGGCTCAAGCGAAACGAAATAGGAGCGCATATGAGATATGTGCGGGACCGAGAATAATGCGTGTATGTGATACCGTATTCTATTCTCGCGATGAATGTATCGATTGGTTGTATGCGATATAACTTAGTTATCGATTCAAGGATTGATTCGATAAGCCGATACATTGGATATTAGTCGGTTGTATGCGATATGACCGGATCGTTAAATCAAGTGTTGATTTAATGATTTAATGTATAATTATATATTTGATATATTACTTTGCATTAACTAGTATTTGTTCACTTTAAAAGGATTTTCTCACTTGATGCACATTGTATATGTGATATATTTTTGTGCACGTGTTTGTATCATGTTTGATGATACTTGCTCACTTGGGTTTGTGTAAAGATTAAACCATGGTTGTGTAATGGTTAGGGTTTTATTTTTATTATCTATTTCTTTATTTATTATTGTTTTGGAAAAGATAAAGAGAAAAAAAGAAATGGTGGCTTTGTTTGTTTTTTTGTTGAAGCTTCATGAAGCTTTGAACAAGTCCACCATTCTTGTCTCATGCTTAACCCTAACCATTCCACTTAACCCTAGTTCATTCTCTACACTTGACCATGGTTGCTATATGATAAGTATTCATTTATTTTCTATTTTGAAAATAACTAATGATATTATCTTCTTCTTCTTCTTCTTCTTCTTCAAGAAAGAAGCTTGCCTCCTTCAATGGCAACTTGAGAAAAAGGGTGAGAAATCCAATTCTAAAGTGAACCCACTTCCTAATTCTTCATCCTCTACCTCTTGCCAAGTAGTATAGGGTGTTTTCTTCACATGTTTCATGACTTGGTGAAGTGAGAGCTTGATCTTGTGATGCCTCGACGTAGATCATTTTCGGCATCGTAGTCGACGACCTAGCCCGCCCATTTCTCCGATGAAGCCGACGCTAGAGCCCGGGATCCGATATGGACAGCGAGGGGACTTCATCACGGAGCCTAGGAGGTGGAGGACCGGATCTACAAAGGTTGTATTTCCGTTTACCATTTAGTTAAGTTGTTAGCTAGTTTCTTTTTCGCCTAAAATTCTAGTTAACGATCTAGTCTAGGGTTTCTCGGCACCGTAAAATTTCAAATTGGTATGGTTGATGCCTTGTGAGACCTCCTTAGTGTACCTAGGAACCCTACACTTCACTTATATATTTTGCCCCCACTAATAATTCCTCCCAGACTTACAGGTTTTGTAGATATTGCTGTTGGCAACAGTGAGGACACTGTTGAAAACAAGTTTGGGGGAGGTTTGTGCTTATTTTTGCATCATTTGCATATCATTTGCATAAGCACAAAACATTTCTTTTAAAATCTATAAAAATTTTAAATTTTTTTTTCAAAATCCATAAAAATTTAAAAATTTTCAAGTATAAAAATAATTTTAATATTTACACTTTTTTGTATATAAATAAGATAATAAAAGTTTAGATAGTGAAAAATTACATCCATGAGATTAGAAAAATTTAAGAAAACTAAGAAAATTAGTAGTTTTCTTATACGAACTAGTAATAAGTAGTTATGAGCCGTTGTCCCAAGGGTTAGTAAGATGAAGGACGTCACTAATATGAGGATAAAACTAAGTCTGAAAAATAGTTTCTATTCTGGAAGCCAAACATTTTGAACGTTGATACCCTGCTATTCGCACTTACACACGTCTTGAAGCCTGGGATAGTAGAGGATACCTTGAAATGCTCTTGTCTTAAAGCCAAAAGTATGAAGGAAGTAAAAAGAAAAAAAAAGTGAATAAAAAAATATAAAGTGGTGAGAAAAATGGACACTGGTTTTGTTATCACCAAGGGCAATAAAAATATATAGCGAGGGTGCTTCTTCACCTAGTGCCCTAAGGCCAACTGGTCTGGGAGTCACTGCTAATGCCTGAGGTGGTGCAAGACGAGGAAAATACACCAAGTAAGCAAGCACAGGAGTAATCGGCCGGTTAGTACCTCAAGAAGTATTAACGGTCGCATGAAAGTGTGTGAGCAATCTCATCTAAATATTCATTAATTAAAAAGTACTGAGGCTGATGGGCAAGAGTATGATAGCTTGAATTGAATTCTCCGGGTGTAGGGATGTCCTTTACACACACGCAGGGTGATATGATCGATGTTTGGAAGAAAGATAGGAATGAAGAATAAGACGATATTTTATTGAGGGAGGACGTGATTTCTGACATCTTTTCATGACCATTAAGATAGGGCTCATGACAACCGAAAAGCTAGCTTAGTTGGAAACTCTAATTTTCGAAGCTTTTCTTTTACAATTCTTTTCTTTAAATGTAATATTCATGATCTTTCTTTTATTATTGGATTTTGTGGGTGCAATCCGCTGAAAACCCTCAGGAGACAACACTCCTCCTACTAGGGACACCTAGAGGTTTAAAGGCTTGTTGCACGTGCTCAGTGCAATCGTGTTGCCTACGAAAGTGTGCTAGTTAGTTTTTTTTCTTTCTTTATTTTCTCCTTCTCTTTTTAATAAAAAGTTCGCTCGAGACGATCGAAATTAAGTTTGGGGGAATTTGATTAGTCGAAAATATTGCATCTTTTAGCCGGTAATTTCCTCATCATTTGCATTCATATAGAAGTGTTCGGCATTCATATTTCACATATTAGCAAATCTGTCGCAAAATATCAGATTACATGTGTTAGACCTTAAAACCGGCATTTCTAGGGAAATTGACTACATTTCCTAGCATGGCATCATTTCTATATATTGCAACCCGTGTTTCGAAGTCCGTGCAGGAAAATCAGAAGATCGGTCAAAAATTTACATGACAAGACTGCTAAAAGAATACGCCAACTTAATGATTTCAGTTTTGGTAGAAATCCAAAAGGCAAAACAAAAATCAATATATCAGAAAAAGGCCCAAGTGTCAAACCAAGACCACTGCAAAGAGCCCAAGCCCCAAGGAGCCAACATGGCCGCGGAACCGCGGCCGGAGCCGGCTTGCGCCGCGGTTCCGCGGCCGTCTTGCCACGTCACCTCCTCAAATTTAGTGCATTATTTCTCTCTCAGGGCCAACACTACATCAAGACATGACAAATTCCAGAAGACTCCAGAGACTTCTGCCAGATCAGCAAACTAGGGTTTCTAAGCTTAATTAATCCTAGCTTAAAACCTAAGCTAGCTCCTAACAAACTAATTCTAGAAGCTCCTCAACAAACTTTTGGAGGGAATTGTAATTTCAAACCTAGACCTAGGGTTTGGGAAGTCTATAAATAGAAGCCTAGACCTAGGATTATGAATCGAATCATCTTTAGCCAATCTAGTATCAATCTAGATCCATTCACTCTCTTTCTTCATCTTCTTCCACAAGTCTAGTGGAAAGACTTGTGCGAAACCCTAACCCTAATTCCAATCAAAAGCCAAGATTCCTGAGTACCAAATCAAGCAAGAAGCCTTTCAACCTTTTAGGAGCGAAGCCGATCTTCAACAGAGCAAGTGGTCCAAGCCGATCCACGACTCATGGAGAAAAGCGATGCCAGATCGACAATTTAGTTCTTCCTTTTGTAGTTCTTGAGCGACTGTAATCAAATTGTTGATATAAATAAAAGGTGATATTCTTTTATCTTGTTTTCTTTAAATTCTTGCATCATGATTCGATCTCAATTTCTAGTTGTAGTTCTTGTTGTGATGTTTGAGTAATACTCCGCTCGTCGAGGAGTCGAGACGATCAATAGAATGATGATGTAACATATCTTAAATCGATTCTTGAGTCCTACGAGTTTTGTAAACCCTAGCAAGTTCAAGACCGACAACCCAGTTCGTTGTGATGCTTTCTTGATTGATATCGCTCGAAATTGGGGAGTTACGATCGTTTCTTGAAATTGCTAGAGGCTAGAATGTGAATGATATCGACGAAAGAACAAGGGTTAAATGATAAAACCCTAGTTTCACGAGAAAGCCCTAACTCTCGTCGATCATCATCGATCTAGTATCAATTCTTCGAAGGACAAGAACACGATATCTTGAGATTACATCGCGTCTATAGATCCGATCGATTCCTACGAGCCTCATTTAGATTCTTGACATTTGGTTGGAAATATCATCGAAACCCGATTCTCGATTGTTTATCATTTTCTTGATTCTTGATTAGATTAGTGACACTTGAATCAATCGATAAAATCTTGAATCATGTTTTGTTTTCTTTTCGATTAACTTTTCAATTCAAACAAATCAAATATAAAAACGAATCGCACAATCCCTGTGGACGATCCGCACTCGCTTACGATCTACATCTGACACCGTAGTTGATTGCGGTCAAATATAATTCTTTGATTGTGAATTTTATTCAATTCTCTAATTACCGACACAAAGAAACTTATTCGCTTTATTCGATTTACACAGTCTCGGATTTTTCATCCAATCAAATGGCGCCGTTGCCGGGGACCATTTGAATTACTTACACAATCAGAAATTTATGATCAATCAAATGGCGCCGTTGCCGGGGACCATTTGAATTACTTACACAATCGGAAATTTATGATCAATCAGGTTGCTTGCTCTGTCATTCCCTTTTCTTCGGACGACTCCGGAGATATTTCTGCCGGTGCAAGAACCCGACGGCTTTGCACAACGATCCTTACATCATCGAGGTTTTCGTCGACCAGTTCTGTAGCGAGTGTAAGTCCATGTCACGCACCCCACGAACTTGCGGGGAGGCGGAATATATGAAAAACGATTATCAAAGTTTCGTAATACGGACTTGAGCGCATGAATCGTATCTAAACCGTTACTAGCAAACTACGAGAGGTCTAACTACCCGGATTCGAAGTTATACCTCACGTTACGTGCCCTTCGGATCTTCATCGCTGTCCTCCACTCCTCGTAGGCTCCTTGGAATATCGACACCTCAACGGCCTCCTCGAGTCAAAGATGATCCACCCGAAAGCCCCTTCTCCAAGCTTGATCTCTAACTTGAGATAACTAGGTTGCTCAAAGTGCTAATCTAAGCTACCTAGGGGATATAGAGTGAGGTTATGGATGTATTAGTCTAGCTAACCCTTGATCTCAACACATGAGAGGTTAGGGTTTCAAGAATGAGAGAGTTTGAGGAGAGAGAAGGTGATGATGAGAATGAATTGAAATTGTTTCTCACTTCTAATATATTATGAAGCATAAAGAATTATCAAATGAATAATTCAAATGCATTATCATCATGCTTCATTGAATATGTGCAATGAATCATCAAATGAGTCATTAAGCAATAAATGCTTCATTAACTCACTTGAATGATTCATCTTATGAGTCACAAAATCAATTAATGCTAATGCCACCTTACCCTCCAAGTCAACATGCTTCTAGAAGCTTCCCGGAAAATTACGAGAACGCCCCTCCAATCCGTGAAAACACGGAAAAACTTTAGACTGTATAAATCCAATAACCCGATACTAGAATCTGGCTTAAACCAAAGCCGGCTAGTAAAAACTGTCCGAACGTCGTACGTGCGTAAACACACGTATGCGTCCGAACCCTTGTCGTAAAACCATACGACCTCTATATCGTTTCGCCTGGAGCAGGGAAACTCTCTGTGTGGGACTCTAAAGACTCGACACTACGCTGGCAGTGGGTTTAACCACAGACCGCAAGCGGCACTAGCTGTACGTAACGGTCCCCAGGTAGATGTCGATAAGAAAGCCGATGAGGAAACTCATCCGAACTCCTACTGAGCCTGATGTGACAATCTCCGTACAGTCCGGTCTGTTCATCCAAGACTATAGCATATCAAGCCTAGGGGGCGGCAAGCGTCAGTCCCCTAATAGCGGTATAAGTCGTGTCGGAACGTAGCCCATTACACCATGAGAATCTACTGGAACCTACCAGTAAATCTTGCTTGCCCTGGCCAGGGACTTTGCGTAATGGCTCTCTGACACAGCACGATATCAACTCCCAATACCGGGAGAGACGAATCCTATCTAACCGCCACTGCCTCCAAGTGCTCGGGACTGCACCCAACTGCTACCTGTTTGCACGACTCCTTTGAGCCATGGTAGGGTAGCAATCTAAGAACAGTGGGACACACTCGAGGCGAAGTAGCAGTGTCAAGTCTGCGGACTATGCTGTACTCAAGTCACCTGGGAACTGTTAACTGACGATGGGTATAATACCAACCAACAGTTCCCTTGCGAGTCCTGTCCGGTGTACCCGTAACCTAACGAGCACCTGTATACTATCTCCAGTACGACGTACTGATGGCTGTGGGACAGACCATCTCCCCAACTGGGATGAGAAGCGTACACACTTAGTCTACTCCGGAATATCGATGCCCTATCTCGAGAATCCAACGACCAAGGACCTGTATAGGATGTTGCTTACAGACTACCCAGCCCCCACTAGTGTGACTGCCATCACAACTCTGGTAATTAAGCAAAGATCCAATGGGCTATACTAATATGTATAAGTGATACGTTACAAGAAACATATGCACATATTAAAGTAGACACAAACCAAGTAGCATACTATCATTTTTAGCAAGACTGTATATACAACTGTGAATATCCCAAGCTTCCATTAAGTAATATACATACAAGTATGATACAATAATGGCCCATAGGGCATATACACTAACAATCTCCTACTTGCACTAGGGCCATGAGCTGGCATATCGTAGACCTATCATCTCGAATAGCCTCTCGAACTGCGTCTGAGGAATGGCCTTTGTGAATGGATCAGCAATGTTATTCTCCGTCTCTACTCTCTTCACCTCGATCTCCCGGCGATCTACGATCTCCCTGATCAGGTGATATCGCTTTAAGATGTGTTTGGACTTCTGATGGGATCTGGGTTCCTTCGCTAAAGCTATAGCGCCGTTGTTGTCACAATACAGAGGTATTGGATCAACACTGGTAGGAACCACCTGAAGTTCTGTGAGGAACTTCTTCATCCAGACAGCTTCTTTTGCGGCATCGCAAGCAGCTATGTACTCCGCTTCCATTGTTGAGTCAGCAACGGTCTCCTGCTTAGAACTCTTCCAATAGACTGCCCCTCCATTGAGGGTAAAGACATAACCCGACATGGATTTGGAGTCATCCTTGTCACTCTGGAAGCCGGAGTCGGCAAAGGCCTCCATATGGAGGTCTTTTCCTCCATACACCAAGAATATCTCCTTAGTCCTTCTCAGGTACTTGAGAATGTTCTTTACTGCTATCCAGTGCTTCTCCTCTGGGTTTGCTTGATACCGGCTTACTACGCTCAATGCATATGCTGCATCTGGTCTGGTACATAATATCACATACATTATAGAGCCTACCGCAGAAGCGTAGGGTATAATCGATATGCGATCCCTTTCCAAATCAGTCTTGGGAGACATCTCTTTGGAGAGGGTGATTCCGTGACAAGCCGGTAGGTTACCGCGCTTAGAATCATCCATACTGAATCTTTTCACTATGGTGTCTATGTACCTGGACTGCGAAAGTCCCAACATCCTTTTTGATTTATCACGATAGATCCGGATCCCCAGAATGTAGGTGGCATCACCCAGGTCTTTCATGGAGAATTTCTGTGATAAGAATCTTTTGACTGACTGTAACATAGGAATATCATTTCCTATTAGGAGAATGTCATCCACGTACAAGACGAGAAATACTACAACTCTCCCTACAATCTTACTGTATATGCATGGTTCATCTGGATTTTTGATAAAGTCGAATTCTTTGACAGCATCATCAAAACAGATGTTCCAACTCCGTGATGCCTGCTTAATTCCATAAATGGACTTAAGCAGCTTGCATACTTTACCGCTGCTCCCACTCTGAATGAATCCCTCTGGCTGATCCATATAGACGCTCTCTTCCAAATTACCATTTAGAAAGGCCGTCATTACGTCCATCTGCCAGATTTCATAATCGTGGAAGGCAGCAATAGCAAGAAGGACCCGAATGGATTTAAGCATAGCCACTGGAGAAAAGGTTTCGTCATAGTCCAAACCAGGTCTTTGACGGAAACCCTTTGCAACAAGTCTAGTCTTATAGGTTTCAACCTGTCTATCTACACCAATCTTCTTTTTGAAGATCCATTTGCATCCTACGGGTTTTACCCTATCTGGAGCAATGTCCAAAGTCCATACTTTGTTAGTATACATGGACTCCATTTCGGTCCGCATTGCATCCAGCCATTTTACCGAGTCACCGCTCTGAATGGCTTGCTGGAAGCTAGTAGGCTCATCATAGTCAATAGTGCAATCCTCTCTATCCCCGTCTATGAGAAAACCGTAGTATCTCTCGGGCGGATGAGATTGCCTACTATTTCTGCGGAGTGGCATCGGGATGTCCTGTTCTTCTTGAACTTCTGGTTCTACCAAACTTTCAGTAGTAGTTTGTGCTTCTGGAATTTCTTCCAGTTCTATTTCGCTCCCACTAGTTTCCTTTTCTAAAAACTGATATTCTAGAAAATGGGTATTACGAGAAACAAAAACCTTTTGTTCCTCTGCGTAATAGAATAGATATCCCCTGGAGTTCTTTGGATATCCCACAAACTTACATAGTACTGATCGTGCCTCGAGTTTGTCCGCATGCTATTTTTTAACATAAGCCGGACATCCCCAAACCTTTAGATACTGAAGATAGGGTTTCTTCCCACTCCACATCTAATATGGTGTGGTAGGCACGGTCTTGGTGGGAACCTGGTTCAAAAGATATGCAGCTGATTCTAGTACATATCCCCAGAATGATCGCGGTAACTCAACGTTACTCATCATGGAACGAACCATATCCAATAGGGTTTGATTCCTCCTTTCCAATACACCGTTATGTTGTGGTGTGTATGGAGGAGTAAGCTGAGAGAGAATTCCATTCTCTTTTAAGTAACCCAGGAACTCGGCACTTAAGTATTCACCATCTCGATCAGATCTCAGTGTCTTGATACTTTTGCCTGTTTGGTTTTCTACTTCATTCTTGTATTCTTGGAATTTCTCAAAGGCCTCGGATTTATGCTTCATTAAGAAGACATCCATACCGAGAGAAATCATCCGTAAAAGTAATGAAGTAGGAATAACCACCTCGCGCATGTGTAGACATTGGACCGCACACGTCACTGTGTACGAGTCCTAAGAGCTCGCTTGCTCTTACTCCGTGTCCAGTGAATGGAGTCTTTGTCATCTTTCCTTTGAGACAAGATTCACAAGTAGCATAAGATTGATATTCGAGCGGATTCAAATATCCTTCTCTATATAACTTAGTCAGCATTCTTTCATTGATGTGACCTAGTCTACAATGCCATAAGAAAGCCTGACTTAATTCCGGAGACTTTCTTTTAAGTGTGTTCTGGACACTGAAAATCTGAGCTTGATTCAATACGTATATCCCGTTTTTTAATGTACCTGACCCAATCAGAACTTGATTTAGGTGGATGTGAACTACATCGCTTACGAATGTAAAATCATATCCCTCTCTCGAAAGTGAGGACACTGATATGATATTACAAGTCATACTAGATACATATAAACAGTTACGTAAAATCAATATATGCCCACTTGTCAAACCTAGGCGATATTCTCCCACGGATTCAGCGTCTACGCTCATTCCGTTTGCAACTCTGAGAGACCAATCACCTACCTTTATAACTCTACTGTTTCTCAAAGCATGTAATGAATTACAGATATGAGATCCTGCTCCGGTATCTAGTACCCAGGAAGTAGAGTTTATTGACATACAGTCTTCAATTACAAACACACTTGAGGCTAAAGCCATAACATGCATCGTATCCTGGCTACTGGCTTCCAAAGCCCTGCAATCTTTCTGTCTATGCCCAATTCCATAACAATAGGAACGTCCCTCTTTTACTATATCTAGTCCCGAAACTTTTGCCCTTCTCTTTCTTTCTACTTCCCTGGTTTCCTTCAGGATAGAAGGTAGAGACTGTAGAATCAAGTCAGTATCTGACCCGTTTCCCAACGTGGTCTGCAGGTCCTGGAGCTCATTAATATAGCTAGTCATTGTAAGGACGTTGTCCCCTACAGATGACCCGACGGCCAACCTCGCTTGAATTAATTCGGTCGAGGTCTCATATCTTGCGATATGAGAATGCTCTCCATATAAATCTTTGTTATGGAGAAAGATGGAAACTGAGTCCATCTTCTCGTGCTGCTTCTGGTTTACACCATCAACTGAAGCTAACACGAGGTACTTGGCTTTCGCTTTATCCTTTTCCCTTGTCTGACGGATATCCATATCCGTGGCAGTGGAAACTGGACCTGGGACGGCGGGATCTTGAGTAGTAATAGGGTGGTCTAGCTTGTAATAGGTAATGGACATCTGGACAGACCTTTGCCAGTCATATAAGTCAGATTCAGTCAATTTGTTATCTAGATATAACCTAGTCGTGGTCACAAGGTTGCTGCAATTAAGAGAGAGAGAAGAAAATACTATTAGCATGATGCTCTTGCAAGTTTAGAGTGGTTTTTAATTTATCTAAACAGGATGGCTTCCACTGTTTCTCGAATCCCTCCTCAAACCATAAAAGAAGAATTAGCCAGGACTATTCTCACCGTACAATTCTTGCTTAACCGTTCAGCCAGGTCAGTGCCGATACTTCGAGGGAGGTTTTCCAACGCTTTCGCGAAGTTTCTTAATTAAATAACCTCTTTTCTCTGGGGGCGTAGCCCCGCTGACACCTTTCTAGGCACCTACTTGGATTATAACATTGATCGTTAAGTGACGAATCTCCTGATAAGTAGTATATACTCACAGTAGGATCGGGATCCAAAATATCATCGTATGATAATGTTGAAGGAATCCTACCAACATTCATCAAACTCCAAAATGGTATGCATCTCTCTGCAAATTTCAGTTTCTTTAGAAATTCCCGATATGGATATTTTCCCCATGCTCTTATGACTTTGACTAAGGGCCAAATATGTCATAAGTCACATGTCAAGTTCTACCCGTAATTATCCAGGTTAATTTGAACCCACCCGTATATACTCTTGACTAAGGGCCAAGAAAAGTAATACGACTGTCCCAAACCAACGCATCAATCTATGCAACAAATGAATACCCCAGCAGCTACCAAACACTATATTTTGACTAAGTGCCAAATATACGTAGCTTGAATACTACTGAATACCTAAATGAAATGACGGAGGGCTACGAATGGTTTTGGCAAAACCGTGAACGTAGTGAACTTGATATAATCGAAGGAACCTGATACTTTTTAAAAGGAGTGGTTAAAGCTCCGCAATTTAAAAATTCTGATCTTTTAAAATAACCGAGTGGTTTCTTTTAAATTTTTTCCAACGATTAAACTTTGGTTTATTTTCTTTGCATTATAATAATGCGTCCCATCATTTATCCTATCATTGCAGAAAACAACGAAAATACCATGTCCTCTTATGCCATCCGCATTCGCCACGGGGTTCCGTCATCACCCGTTAGGTTACTTAACTAACGACAGAGCGGGGGCTGGGCTAGCGCGGGTGTAAAACATAAGTGACGTCTAATAGCTATCATATATAGATATTGTACATTCGTCAGACGCAATAATAAGCATTCCAGATCACAGATGAACTTTATTGGATATACTAGCAATCCATATTTGCTTTGAGCCTGCAATAAAAGACGGATTACACAGTTGTGATGAATAGCCATTACCCCACCCTAGACCCCTAAGGGTACGGCAAACTACCCGCAAAGTACCCGAAGTGAAACGGTCTCCTTCAACAACATGAGTAGGCCACTAAACACTTCAACGTACCCGGTAGTCTGTGTACCCCGCCTTGGGTCTATCCTAGGAGCAAAAACAGTAAAAAGAAATAATACAACGGTGGCTACAACCGCAATCTGGATGCGCCCCGCAAAAGAATATTACATCATATTACATTTACATCGAATGAATGAATATTAAACCCATCTCAAACCCCGGCTAATCATCACAACATTCCAATCAAGTCCATATACACAAACAGTAAACATTACAGAAATGTGCAACCCCCTGCCAACCGACATACTAGCAGTTAGGGGAGGTTTACGAACACATTAAACATTACAGTTAAAAACCCAATTAGCAAATATCTTAGAATATCAATCGACCACCATTTTCCGTGTCTACCTAAAAGCAAAGCAGCACTGAAGTAACCTGGGTAGAAACAGAACATTCTGGAAAACAGAAAACCATAAAATATGAATTACAGAGGAAATCCGAGTCAACTCGGAGTTGACTCGGAGGCGGATCCGCGGCCAAATGCACCATCTTGCCGCGGATCCGCGGCCATCTTGCCGAGTTAGGGTCTCGTATTTTCTTAGAATTCTTATATTTCCCTGTTGTGAATTTTAAGGCATATCAAATAATTTTTGAGACATGTTTAAAATTAACAGAACTGTTAGGGTAAGGTTTTTCGTTTTTCGCATTTTTCCGTCGATTGAACTTCTAATTAGTTGCTAACAAGCTAGTAATGGTTTAGTTGGCTCTGATACCACTGTAAGTCCATGTCACGCACCCCACGAACTTGCGGGGAGACAGAATATATGAAAACAATTATCAAAGCTTCGTAACACGGACTTGAGCGCTTGAATCGTATCTAAACCGTTACTAGAAAACTACGGGAGGTTTAACTACTCGGATTCGAAGTTATACCTCACGTTACTTGTCCTTCGGGTCTTCATCGCTGTCCTCCACTCCTCATAGGCTCCTTGGAACATCGGCACCTCAACGGCCTCCTCGAGTCAAAGATGATCCACCCGAAAGCCCCTTCTTCAAGCTTGATCTCTAACTTGAGATAACTAGGTTGCTCAAAGTGCTAATCTAAGCTACCTAGGGGATATAGAGTGAGGTTATGGATGTATTAGTCTAGCTAACCCTTGATCTCAACACATGAGAGGTTAGGGTTTCAAGAATGAGAGAGCTTGAAGAGAGAGAAGGTGATGATGAGAATGAATTGAAATTGTTTCTCACTACTAATATATTATGAAGCATAAAGAATTATCAAATGAATAATTCAAATGCATTATCATCATGCTTCATTGAATATGTGCAATGAATCATCAAGTGAGTCATTAAGTAATAAATGCTTCATTAACTCACTTGAATGATTCATCTCATGAGTCACAAAATCAATTAAAGCTAATGCTACCTTACCCTCCAAGTCACCATGCTTCTAGAAGATTCCCGGAAAATTACAAGAACGCCTCTCCAATCCGTGAAAACACGGAAAAACTTTAGAATGTATAAATCCAATAACCCGATACTAGAATCTGGCTTAAACCAAAGCCGGCTAGTAAAAACTGTCCGAACGTCGTACGTGCGTAAACACACGTATGCGTCCGAACCCTTGTCGTAAAACCATACGACCTCTATATCGTTTCGCCTGGAGCAGGGAAACTCTCTGTGTGGGACTCTAAAGACTCGACACTACGCTGGCAGTGGGTTTAACCACAGACCGCAAGCGGCACTAGCTGTACGTAACGGTCCCCAGGTAGATGTCGATAAGAAAGCCGATGAGGAAACCCATCCGAACTCCTACTGAGCCTGATGTAACAATCTCCGTACAGTCCGGTGTGTTCGTCCAAAACTATCGCATATCAAGCCTAGGGGGCGGCAAGCGTCAGTCCCCTAATAGCGGTATAAGTCGTGTCAGAGCGTAGCCCATTACACCCTGAGAAACTACTGGAACCTACCAGTAAATCTCGCTTGCCCTGGCCAGGGACTTTGCGTAATGGCTCTCTGACACAGCGCGATATCAACTCCCAATACTGGGAGAGACGAATCCTATCTAACCGCCACTGCCTCCAATTGCTCGGGACTGCACCCAACTGCTACCTGTTTGCACGACTCTTTTGAGCCGTGGTAGGGTAGCAATTTAAGAACAGTGGGACACACTCGAGGCGAAGTAGCAGTGTCAAGTCTGCGGACTATGCTGTACTCATGTCACTTAGGAACTGTTAACTGACGATGGGTATAATACTAACCAATAGTTCCCTTGCGAGTCCTGTCCGGTGTACCCGTAACCTAACGAGCACTTGTATACTATCTCCAGTACGACGTACTGATGGATGTAGGACAGACCATCTCCCCAACTGGGATGAGAAGCGTACACACTTAGTCTATTCCGGAATATCGATGCCCTATCTCGATAATCCAACGACCAGGGACCTGTATAGGATGTTGCTTACAGACTACCCAGCCCCCACTAGTGTGACCGCCATCACAACGCTGGTAATCAAGCAAACATCCTATGGGCTCTACTAATATGTATAAATGATACGTTACAAGAAACATATGCACATATTAAAGTAGACACAAACCAAGTAGCATACTACCATTTTTACCAAGACTGTATATACAACTGTGAATATCCCAAGCTTCCATTAAGTAATATACATACAAGTATGATACAATAATGGCCCCTAAGGCATATACACTAACATCGAGCTTGGCTAATGCATCTGCCTTGCTATTTTCCGCGCGGTATGCTTTCCAGGGCGTAGGAAGGAATTTGAGTCGGCAGTTGCTGCACTCTCTCGCCATACTTCACCAACTCAGGCTTGCACGTTTGATAGTCGCCATTTACTTGACTAACGACCAACTGGGAGTCTCCGTATATGAGGAGGT
This sequence comes from Agapanthus africanus, assembly GCA_030015575.1. NCBI lineage: Eukaryota > Viridiplantae > Streptophyta > Magnoliopsida > Asparagales > Amaryllidaceae > Agapanthus > Agapanthus africanus. The sequence continues at coordinate 131,092,004 of JASDDO010000024.1, read as the reverse complement.
TTTCGATTCCCATGTCGACAACGATCTCAAGACCTGCTATCAAAGCTTCATATTCAGCTTCATTGTTCGTCCTCGGCTCTGTTAAGGAAAAGGAAAAGCACATTATCCCTCCTTGTGGAGTCACGAAGATGAGGCCCACCCCGGATTTGATTATGGGCGTACTTTGTTTGCGCTTCTTCATGGAAGATGCTCCATCGAAGTAGAGTTCCCACTGGGTATCATTCTATCTTCTCTCCCCGTCGATCGTGTCGAACGCGTGCTCGTCGGGCAATTCGCAGTTCAAAGGAGAACCGGCAGGTATCGGATGCTCAGCGAGGAAGTCGCGATTGCCTGGCCTTTCACCGCCTTAAGGGGAAGATAAGTTATCGAGAACTCCATCAAGAGCAGGGCTCATTTAGCGAGTCGTCCTGTTAATATTGCCTTTGACATCAAATATTTGAGGGGATCCACCTTTGATATGAGATGGACTTCATGTGCCAACGCATAATGTCTGAGCTTCGTTATCGCGAAGATCAACGCTAGGTAGTTTTTTTTGATGGGGGAGTAGCTACTTTCTGCCCCCAGGAGAACTCGACTCAAATAGTAGAGGGCTTTCTCTTTCCCTTGGTCGTTCTCTTGTGCCCACAACGCGCCTAAGGAACCTTCGAGGGCAGTTGTATACAGAATGAGGGGCTTTCCCTTCTTTATTAGGTGACTGTAAGGACGGCACTTGCCGGAGAGATTGGCTATAAATCGCCGGATATACGCGAGCTTTCCTTGGAGAGACCGCAGTTACTTAAGAGTCCTTGGCGGAGGCATTTCCATGATCGCCTTGATCTTCGACGGGTCTATCTCTATGCCTCGGTGTCGGACGACGAATACTAAGAACTTGCCCGAGGAAACTCCGAACGCGCATTTGAGAGGGTTCATCTTCAAGTTATATTTCCGAAGGCGCTGAAACACGATCTTCAGATGCTCTAAATGTTCCTCGTATGATTTTCTTTTAACTACGAGGTCGTCAATATAGCATTTGATGATTTCATGTATGAGGTCATCGAAAATCTTTGTCATGGCCCTCTGATAGGTGGCACCGGCGTTCTTTAGACCGAAAGGCATCACCTTGTAGCAGAATATGCCCAAAGGGGTCCGGAAAGCGGTATGCTTCTGGTCCTCGGGATGCATTTTTATTTGATTGTATCCTGATGAGCCGTCCATGAAGGAGAAAAATTCGTGAGTAGAAGTATTATCTATCATCAGCTCGGTGACCAGTACTGGAAAGTCGTCCTTTGGGCAAGCTTTTTTGAGGTCTCGAAAGTCCACGCAGATGCGCACTGTCCCATTTTTCTTCATCACTGGGATGATGTTGGCAATCCAGTCAGGGTATTGAACTTCTTGGATGAAGCCGGAGTCTATTAGCTTCTTGACTTCGGCGTTGATGCTCATCTCAAGCTTGAGCCGCATTCTTCTCGGTGCTTGTTTGATCGGCTTGACGTCCGGAGATATCGCCAATTTGTGTACATCAATCTCTGGATCTAGTCCCGGCATCTCGAAATGGTTCCATGCGAAGCAGTCTTTATACTGCATGAGCGCGTCTTTAAGCATAGCCTCCTTTTCTTCAGACAATAGTTCACTGACGAACGTCGGCCGTGGGTCGTTTGCCGTTCCAAGTCGATTTTTCTGAGGTCATCTGCAGTAGTATGTATCCCATCTTCCAGCTCTTTTGGCGCCGGTGGAAATTCTGAGATCAACTCATCTTTATTGTTTTCGAAGCACCAAGAGAGGTCATCCATATTCTCGGGTTCTTCTTCTGACAGCGTTACCGCGTGACAGGTATGGGATCGTTTCCAAGACCAATATTGATCTGGTTCTACTCTCATCGCATAAGTGGCTTTTGATTCATGCTTCCGTGGCGGACTTACCCTCCAACTGTCGGATAGAGCGAATCTTCCGAGTTGATACCGGTCTTCAACCCAGTTCTTGAAAGTGAAGCAGTCTTCGAGAGGATGTCCTATTGCTCGGTGATAGGAGCAATAGTCTGGGTGAGAGACCTTGTTTGCTTGCTCGGGGTGCTTGGACTCTGGGAGTATCATCATCTGATGTTTTATGACAAGATCGAATATCTTCTTTGTCTTGTCTTAGGGAAAAGAATATGCTCGACCCATCTTCTTTATAAGAGACGGATCCCGGCTGCTCGATTCCCAATCGCGTGGCTTCTCAGACCCACTATGCTGTCGTCGAACGTTTTTTCCGTTCTTTAGTTTATTTTTGCCTCTGCGCTGGGTCTTTTATATGACGGGCCGGCGACGAAGAGCATTGTCATTCTCCGCGGCCTGCTGAAGGAGGCGCTGCGTCCTGGCTTTCTCGTAAATGTCCATTTCGCGGCTATGGTCATCCCGGACCTTTTGACCCGCTTCCCTTATTAGCTTGTCCATCTGTTCTTCAAACGACGGACTTGACATTTTGATGGCGAGACCTCGTTTTGGTTCAGGGTTAGCGTCTTCTAACAGAGCATTTCCTTCTTCATCGAAGTCATGTATAACGTAACAGTCATGGAATCGTTCCCATTTCTTGGATTGAGCATATCCAAGCCCGATCATTTCCATTCTCCCGTTAGGCAATTTTCGCTGAGTTCCGGGGACGTTCCAGATCCTGTTGTAGAACTGGGCTTGTCGAGCAGTCTGTTTAAAGGATATGCCTTGGTGCCTCAACAGCCTTTTTAATCCTTCTGTGTAGTATCTGGACAGACGGATGGGCTGGAGCTTGTCAAGTGTAGAATCAGCACCATGCCAAATTTCTTTTTCCACTTTGGTTTTTCCGGATCGATAAAAGAGGATTGCCTTTTCATCTTTTCGCCTGGGAGGGACGTAGAATGTCTGTAGTTCTTGCACACTATAGGCACCAAGCGCGTCGAGATCTTTGTAATGTTCTCGCGGAACGAAGGCGATTTGCAAACTCCGATCATCGCCAGCGAAGGCTTGTATCAATGGTCGTACAGAAAATACGGCATTGACCTCATCTTCTGAGTCGCTGCCAAAGACCAGAATAGGGGTGGACGGTCCCGGCTTGTTGCATTGGGGTGGCCCCGAATAAACTATTTCTTCTTCCTCCTCAGTGTCACTCCCGAAAACTGGAATAGTGGTGATAGCTTTGTTCTTCGGTTTATGGAATCTTTATGTGTCTTCGAAATCTTGTAAGAAGTATTTTGCATCTTCATACTTTCGGACTTCATTCACGGAGAATGAGTTTAGTTCCCCTGTCACGGTATACTCGAGACCATTCTTGAAATACTTCATACACTGATATTGTGTAGAGGGGATGATGTTGTACTCGTGTAACCAAGACGTGCCGAGCAAAGCATTGTAACATGTCCTAGCGTCAATGACGTGAAATTTGATGTCCGTGACGAGTAGCCCAAAGCGTAATGTCAATATCACAGACCCGAGCATCCGTGATGACTGGGATTCGAACCCGGAGATGGTGATTTTATCACGAGCGAGGTGCTGAACGCTCATGCAGATTTCCTTCAACACTCTTACATTGAGGAGATTGACGGAGGACCCATTGTCAACCAGGATCTTGCCTATCTTAATATCATGACAGTATCCAGAGACATAAAGGGGACGGTTATGCTCGCACATCCCGAGGAGGAGATCTTCATCGCCGAAGGTGATACCGGCTGTGTGCACTTCTTCTAGCTCGTCCTTCATCTTTTCTTCGGCGAGGAAAGTTTGGAACTGCTCAGGCACTTGTAGTGCCTTGATCAAAGAATCTCTCGCCTCTTTGGATAGCAGAAGGGCATCGAGAATGCTTAGCTATGAGGGTATCTTCCTCAGGTGGGCCAGAATGTTGTAATCTACCTTGTTTTTCTTGGGCGGATCCTTGGCTGTCAGCTCTTCGACGGCTTGGTCATCGAGAGTGATATCCTCAAGGACCTTTTTTTCCCTTATCCTTTTTGTTCGACCCCTTGTTTACGGGTCCGAGATTCTTTTCAGGTAATGTGCGATTGCGCAGCTGAATGTTCTCGTAGCTCTTCGGTTCTTCCTCTTTTCTTGAAGTGGATTCTTTGAAGAGAGGGCCAAGAGCCATTTCTTCTTCAGAATCACTCCCGAAGATGAGAACTTGCGATCCCCTGCTATCAACCATGTGACAGTTGCCGGCAGCTCTTCCACGTTCGTCTGTCGCATTTTTCCGCTGTCGACGAGTTTCACGCTTCATCCTCTTGAAGTGCTGCCTATGAGCGACATACCCTTGCCACCAATTTTTAAAGGCGTTGCATTCTTCAGTAGGGTGCGCAATCCTTTGATGATATAAATAGTAATTAGGATGCACATCCTCTTCATTAAGGTGTACTTCATCAGAAGTGTTTCCTTCGGAGGGTGGCAGCTTCATTCCCATTGAGACGGCCTTGGCGAATCTTTTCTTCGTTTTAAGCCGGCTCTTGTCTGTCGTGGGCATGCCTCGGTCTGGTTGGGGTGCTTCAACCCTTTCATCCAGTCGCCGAAGTTTGGCTTTTCCAAATATGGCCATTTCGCGCTCTCGATCAGCCTTGCTTTTCAGAAGAGCTTCATTCAGGAATGCATCAATCATCTCGTCTGACGGTCCTAGGAGCTCTGATTCAGGATCTGCCCCCAGTTTCTCTGTGTCAGGAGCTTCTTCACCGTCTATCGACGAGTGAGTGATCACATGACAGCTTGCCACATAATCCTCAAGTTCATCTGACGAGTCTTCTCCATTGTCATCATCTCCGTCCTCAAGGACGTGGCTGAGAAATTCTTGGAGTGTGACTGGGGTCCGCACCTTCTGGTTATATTCTTCCAGTGCGTCAATATGTTTTTGCAGGTCCGTGCGCTTGTCATCAGGCTTCACAGGATTTTTGGTCTTTTTCTTCTTCTTCGAAAACTTTGATGGCTAGATGTGGACGCTTTGACTATCACCACCAATTTTTGGCGTCGGGCGCGGCTTCGGCATTCCCTTGATGACTTCGGGTTCCAGCGGACTTTTCCATTTGATCGCCGGGCATATTTGGAGATCCTTCAGCATCCTTTTTGTTTTGGCTGAAAGAGCGACCTCCCATGGAGCTTCTTCGACAAAAGAGCACGATGCCCCTGGTGTGTCCCCACTTTTAAGAGCGTGCGGTTGAGGCGGGCTTACTTTCCAATTCTCGGACAGGGCGAATTTGCCCTGTTGGTATTGATCTTCAATCCAGCCTTTAAAGACGAAGCAATCTTCAATTGGATGGCCTGTCGCTTGGTGATAGGGGCAATAATTGGGATTATTAGCCTCACCGGGTTGCAATGGGCATTTTGGATTCGGCAAATTGATGAGCCTGTTGCGCACCGCTAGTTCAAATAATCTCCTTGTTTTATCCCAGGGAAACGAATAAGAGCGTTTCATTTTCTCATTAAAGAATCGCCGTTTCTTGTCTTGGCGATCAGTTAGTTTCGGACCACTAGGTTGCTGTTGAGCATTGGCGACGAAGGTCGCTTTCCCTTTCCCTTTTTCATTCCGAGATTCCAGCTTCGAAGGAGATGGTCTATGACCCATCCGATCCATTTAGGCCAGCTTATCAATCAGGGCCTGAAAAGTGGTCGGCTTGAAAAACATCATGAATTGTGAAATGGTCGCCTGAGGGTCGTGGGTTCCCATGAACATGCCTACCGCAGGCGCTTCTTCAATGCGCTGCTCGCACTTCGACCAGAGATTCCGCCACCGTATTGCATACTGAACCCATGTTTCTCCAGGCTTCACCCTGGCATTGATCAATGCCGTGATTGGGGTGCGTTCGCTAGCACTTGCGAAACGCTGGGTGAATAGCAACTCCATCTCCGTAAAAGTTTTGACGGAATCATTGGAAAGCTTTGAATACCATTCGAACGCCGTCTCTGCCAAGCTGCCGACGAATTGGCGAAGCAGTAGCTTATCATCCCCTCCAGTATTGCCGCAGAGAGCCCTGAACCGAGCGACATGTTGATGGGGATTGCATGTCCCCTTGTGTACATGGAATTTGGGAATCGTATATCCTGACGGGTACTTTATTTGATCTTACCAACCCGGATAGGGCCGTCCATGTTCCCGCCAAACAATTTCTGCGCAAAAGAGCCCAAGATATCTAATGGCAGCGATACGTTTAAGAAAATATGAACCAGTATTTTCCGGGTCGTATTTTGACAAACTCCCGAATTCGAAACAACTAAATTCTGATGGTATCAAAAGTGTCTCGAAAAATCCTTCGATTTGATATATTATGGGCCTCATAATTCATCCGGGATCAAAAGTTATGAGCAAATGTTTCCCCCAATCAGAGCAAAGCTCTGTTTAAGTCTTGAAATTCAAAATAAAGTTGCGCTTCATAAAACACTAACGCCAAGAGCGCCAGCGCTGAGAGTCAAAGACTTTGACTAGCGCACCATGTGCAAAGCACGTGTGTACTAGCGCTAAGAGCGCTGCGCTCCAAGTAGCGCACCATGGGCAGAGCGCATAAGCGTTAGCGTTGGAACTAAATGTTCCTCACCATTGGATCAAATATCCAACGGATATGATTAAATCATCAATTAACAGGAATGAGATTCTGTTGAATCTTTCCAAACAGAAAAGATTGTGTCCTGAATTTGGAACACCGTTGGATCAATGATCCAATGGTGATTAAAAAATCATTAAAACACAGAACAAATTCTGTAAGAGGGAAATATTTCTCAATCTTGTTAAAACAAGAAGTTTATCTTCTGTAAACCAGAAGCCCTTGGATCAAAGATTCGACGGTGGGGAAATTTCTAAATCAATTAGAGAATAAATGTCTTTAACTAATTCAACAAATCAGCTTGCCCTATATAAAGGCCCCAAGACTTCAAGTCTTATAGAGAGGAACTCCCCCATAAGCTTTGAGATCTCAGAAAAAAGAGCCAAGCTCTCAAGAAAGAAGATTTTTTCTTCAAGGTAAAAAGAATAATGATGAACAAAGAGATGAAATCATCTCATAATTAAAAAGAAGAATTCTCTTCTTAAAAGATCATAGATCTACAAAAACCAAAGTCTTTTATAAAGAGATCAAAAAGATCTTATCATAAAACAAAGAAGTACTTACTTCACAGATCATAAATCTATAAGACAAATTGTCTTTCTGAGACCATGAACATCTCATTATAAAGGGGGGGGGAGAATTATTCAATTCTCTTAGGATCACAGATCCATAAAGGTAAAGCCTTTCATCAAAAAGAGATTGAAATATCTCCTATAAACTAAGAACTTTGTTCTTAGAATCTTGAGACAAAGTCTCTTATCAAAAAGAAGATAATCTTCAGAGCACAAAGTTAACCTAAGAAGAGCCTTAACGCTCCTAGTTTAAAAGTGCCTTAGTGCTCTTCATCTAGCGCAAAGCGCTGTAGTGCCATAGCACTTCAAACAACAGCGCACTGTGCTCATTGGCTAGCGCTCAGCGCTAAGCGCGTCACGTGCTCCTCACGTGTGCGCTGCATTATTAAAAGCACTTTGCGCTCATTATATGGCACCAGCGCCAAGCGCCTCAACGCTTCAATTATAGCGCATCAGCACTCTACATATAGCGCAAAGCGCTAAGCGCATCAGCGCTCTACATCTAGCGCAAAGCGCTAAGTGCATCTGCGCTGTTCATTTAGCGCAAAGCGCTAAGCGCATTAGCGCTTCACATCTGGCACAAAGCGCCAAGCGTACTAGCGCTTTAACCATAGCGCCCTGCGCTCATTGACTGGCGCTAGTGCCAAGCGCGCCACATGCTTTTATGTGCGCTTGGGCAGAACATAAATTGTTCTTTGAATAAGCCCCAGAACTATGATGAATGCTCAGCATTCAGTAAAAGACAAACATTGCCAGAAGCTAAATCAATGCTCAGCATTGTTAAAAGGGCCGAGCTCAAATAAATGCTTAACAGCCCAAAATAAATGTCAAAACATTTTAACTTAATTGGACTTAGCCCAAGATTGGCCATAAGTCCTCAAATTCAGCTTAATTAAGCCCACATGCTCATAAATCACAGATCTTAGTCCCAATTGGACTACAAGTCTCTCAACCAACTTTGGTTCAAGGGTACATCTCTGACCCCCTCTGATATATGTCGTTGTAATCCTTCAACGTCTTCAGAGAGATGACGGGTCCTGGCAACCTTACATTTCATGGACTATGATGTCCTTAACCTTGACTGTGAGGTCTTTAAACTCACGGACTATAATGTCCTTAACCTTGACTGTGGGGTCTTTAAACTCACGGACTATGATGTTCTTAACCTTGGACCACTATATCCTTAAACTGGTAATGGACCACCATGTCCTTAAACTGGTAATCGACCGCAATGTCCCTAAACTAAACAATAGAGCCCAAATGCTCTTTTGTTGGATCTAAACGATCCCGTTAAGTCGATCTTAGTCTAAAATTAGACTAATGTATCCTTAACAAACGTTTAAGTTGATCCTAGTCTCAAATGAGACTAACATATCCTTAAACCCAACTCCCAAACCCAAATCTAAGAAAATACGGATTTGGACTAATCCACGCCCTACGGACGACAACATAAATTAGTCTCCATATACAATCCACGGGCAACCAAAAACAAAACAAATACACACGACATGAAGTGACCATCTGGAGAAGGAGAAAGCGGTTACCGCGATGCGGTAGCGTAATTAACTGCAGGAGCTTGCACCTGTAGGGAAGAGCGTCCCCACAATCAAAACCCCCTCAAATGAGGGAGAATCTGACGAAGTCTGCTACATCGGCCGCATCCTTCTAAACCTTCGATACATGGTGCCATAAATCAACTTGGCATCTTCGGAGAGGTGGACGGATAGCACTAATTAGCATCTGCCCTCAGAATTCAGGTCCGGACGTCCCAACGTCCCGGTCGCGTCTTTCGGTGGAGAACAGATTCTGGCATGCCCGGTGGGACCTTTTCTTCTTTCCACTCCACACTTTGTGTGTCGTGTTCACGAAAGAATTGCGGTTTGATATGGTTGCCCTTGGGTTCGAGGTACTTAGATTTGGTGTCTTGCTTCGTGCAGAAAACAGAAGATCAATGGTTTCGAACTGCACTAACTGCAACTGCAACTCTCGCTCCGTCCCGTCCGGAGGAGTGACTTACGGGCCCCAAGCGGCCTCCATCTTCGCTATGCCGGTGGAACAGGTGACTCGGGCCACCACTGGATTGTTTTTCGGGACCATGATCCCGCCAACAAGCTTCAACACCCCATTACCATTACAAGAAGCTCCGAATAAGTCGGTCTTTGATCGGCATGCAACTGCTGCGGTCCCTCTCAACGGGTCGCCCAAACAAAATGCCTCGGTCTTTGCCAGATTGGGCCAAGGTTCATGTGGGCCCATGAAGAAGCCTGCAATTCCAGAAAGGGTTATTCCGAAGAGGATAGCCATCCCTGTTCCCGAAGCCGTTAAAGCGACTTCTCCTGCCAAGGGGTCTGTCTTTGCTAGACTGACTGTTTCGTCTTCCGCCCCGAACGAAGTCATCAAAACTTCTCCTCCTGTGCAAAAGTTTGCTTTTGATAGGTTGGCTGTCCCCACTCAACGGACACCGGTCTTCAAGAGGCTGGTACCAACAGTGCCTGACCAGAACATGGGGCATGACAAAGCCATTCCCATAGCTGAACCAACACCATCTGCACGACATGCTCGCCGTCGTCACTGGCGCCGAGTAAGGAAGGCTGAGGGCAGCTCTTCGTCTGGATTTACTCCACCAGCTCCAACGGTGGAAATCGATGCTGCTGTTCCAACTGGGAACAACTTTGAACCGCTAAGGAGGGTGCGCAAAAACTCTCCGACTGCCGTGCTGAAGAGATCTCCTCCACCTATGAAGAAAGCCCCAAGGGCGAAGCTGGAGCAGCCCCCTCAGCGGCTGTCCTCTAAAATTTACAAGGTCTGGCGTCAAGTCCAGGACTCGGTGATTGATCAAGATTACTCTCGCCGACAGAAAAAAGTGAAAGTTCAGCGAGAAGATGACCATCCTGTCAAGCCACAGAGGGCGACAGCTACTTGGGTGCCCACTGCAACGGCCCCATCAACTTCGACCGCCCGCAAGAAGAGAAGGCCGGAGAAAACCCTTAAGTCTGCGACGAATCGCAAGACTACTGAACCTAAACGCCCTAAGTCTGGAGGCATGGTGATGCACATCGTCTATGTGGCATCCGGGTAAGAGGATAGCCGTATCTCCACAGGTCATCGACCGGTTACGCGATCAGTGATTAAGGCTCAGGAGCAACAACAACAAAAGCTCCAAGAAATGCTAACAACTATGGCCGCACTTACGGGACCGAAAGCAAGCCCGGAGACATCCTCGGAGCAGCGCCGTGAACAAGAAACTGATGCTGAGTTCCTTCGCAGAATCCTCAAAAAGAAGGACAGAGAAGCAGCAGAACAAGCGGCCAATATAAAACGAATGGCGTTTCTCTTCCAAGACATGGTCGGGATGATGATACAACCGGATCCTCCAGCTGAAGACCCCCCTATTATCCTCGAAGACGACCGAGCGGAGACGTCAAACCCTCTTCCGGCTTGTTCAGCAGCCAAAGAGGAGACCATCTCAAAAGCTGCCCTGGATGATTACATCGCTCAGCAGATACGAGTTCATCAGGAGAATGAAGTGGCTGGGCAAATTGTTAAGACTGGATGACCCTATCCGGGTTGGTACGACCAAATAAAGTACCCGCCAGGATACACGATTCCCAAATTCCATGTATACAGGGGGACGGGAAATCCGCATCAACATGTCGCTCAGTTCAGGGCTCTCTGCGGCAACACCGGAGGGGATGATAAGTTACCGCTTCGCCAATTCGTCGGCAGCTTGGCAGAGACGGCGTTCGAATGGTATTCAGAGCTTCCCAATGATTCCATCAAAACTTTTATGGAGATGGATCTACTATTCACCCAACGTTTCGCGAGTGCTAGTGAACGCACCCCAATCACGGCATTGATAATGCCAGGGTGAAACCTGGAGAAACATGGGTTCAGTATGCAATACGATGACGGAATCTATGGTCGAAGTGCGAGCAGCGCATCGAGGAAGCGCCTGCGGTTGGCATGTTTGTGGGTACTCTCGACCCTCAAGCGACCATCTCCCAATTTATGATGTTTTTCAAGCCGACCACTTTCCAGGCCTTTATTGACAAGCTGGCCCAAATGGACCAGATGGGCCACATGCCTTCCTCTTCGAAGCCGGAACCGCGGAATGAAAAAGGGAAAGGAAATGCAACTTTCGTCGCCAATACTCAACAACAGCCGAGCAACTTAAAGCCGGTTGTTCGCCAAAACAATATGCGTCCACGCCCATCCCTCGAGGAGAGACTGGGACTCGTTTCCCCGGGATAAAACGAGGAGACTGTTCGAGCTGGCAATACGCAACAGACTCATCAATCTGCCGGATCCAAAACATCCGTTGCAGCCAGGTGATGTCAACAATCCTAATTACTGCCCTTACCACTAAGCAGTAAGCCATCCAATCGAAGATTGCTTCATCTTCAAAGGCTGGATTGAGGACCAATACCAACAAGGCAAGTTCGCATTATCCGAAAACTGGAAGGTGAACCCGCCACAACCTCACGCCCCTAAATAAGTGGACATGCCGGGGGCATTGTGCTCATTCATAAGGGAAACTCCATGGGAAGTTGTTCTTTCGGCAAAAACGAAAAGAATGCTGAAGGATCTCCAAACATGCCCGGCAATCAGGTGGAAAAATCCACTGGAACCCGAGATTGTCGAGGGAATGCTGAAACCACGCCCAACTACAAAAATTGGTGGTGATAGTCAAAGCGCTCGTACCCCGCCATCAAAGTCTTCGAAGAAGAAGAAGAAGACCAAAAAGCCCGTGAAGCTTGATGACAAGCGTACGGACCTGCAAAAACAGATTGACGCTCTGGAAGAATATAACCAGAAAGTGCGGACCCCAATCACACTCCAAGAATTTCTCAGCCATGTACTTGAGGACGGAGATGACGACGATGGAGAAGACTCGTCGGATGAACCTGAGGATTATGTGGCAAGCTGCCATGTGATCTCTCATTCGTTGATAAATGGTGAAGAAGCTCCTGACGCAAAGAAATTAGGGGTAGATCCTGAGCCAAAACTTCTAAGACCATCAGACGAAATGATTGATGCATTCCTGAACGAAGCTCTTCTGAAAAGCAAAGCTGATCGAGAGCGCGAAATGGCCATATTTGAAAAAGCCAAACACCGGAGACTGGACGAAAAGGTTAAAACACCCCAACCAGACCGAGGCATGCCCGTGATAGATAAAAGCAGGTTCAAGACAAGGAAAAGGTTCGCCAAAGCCATATCAATGGGAATGAAGTTGCCCACTTTCAGAGGAAATTCTCCTGGCAGTATACATCTTGATGAAGCAGACATACACCCTAACTTCTGCTTATACCATCAGTGAATTGCACAACCTACCGAGGAATGCATAGCCTTTAAAAACTGGTGGAAGGGATATGTTGCCCACCGACAACACATTCAACGAGTGAAGCACAAGGCTCGTCGGGAACAGAAAAGCACAACAGATGAGCGCAAAAGAGCCGCTGGCAACTGTCATATAGTCGACTCCAAGGGATCACAAGTTATCACCTTTGGAAGCGACTCTGACGAAGAAATCGCCCTCAGCCCTCTCTTCAAGTAATCCACCTCCGACATAAAAGATGCGAAGATTTGCGAGAAAATCTAGCTGCGTAATTGTACGCTGCCCGAAAAATCTCGGACCTTTGACTGAAACGTCATTAAACTAATACAAACCCGCGGCGTTCCTAGGCAGACGTGGTTAGAAAAAAAACGGTATGTCCATAATCGAGATGGGCACGGATGAAAACCCGAGAGGGCTCTGTGAGTAAAAACAGCAGGGCTACCGGCGAGTTTTATGAAAACCCGAAAGGGCGCAAGCTCGTTAAAAGACACTTGCAAGGTCCTCTCGACCCTATAAGGAGAAACCAACCGCGTGAGATCCTTACGACACACAAGGGAGTGATTGATGTGGAAAAGTGTTTGTAGAATAACCACAATCAGAACGGTGTCGCGCGTAGCTAGACCGAGATGAGTACGGGCCGTCCTCAGGGAAACGTTGAATCTTTTACTCTTACTTTAGATGTGTTGAGAAAGGAGGAAGAAATAAGAATGTTGTAGAATGGTTTCTAGATCTACGTTAAGCAAGAATGCATAAATATAGATCTAGATTATTTTAGGGATGTAGTTAATATAATAAAAGGGCTTGTAGGGTTCGTTAGGATTTAGCAGTTATGGACGATTAATTAAAAGTTACCATTTTTATCCTTTAATAGATTTATAACTAGAACGACGGTGATGCGTGTAGATTAGGGTTTCTGGAGGGAAAAGGAATCCCACTCTTAACCCTTATCTCGACACGGAACCCCGTTCATATCTAGCCTTTACCAAAACAATCATTAATCTAATCGCTAATCGCGGTCGGAACTAGCAAAGAATTGTTAGCGCGCCCGATTAGGATGTTAATGATTCTTTTGATAAAGTTCATAAACTTTATAGGACTTAAAAAGGGTTTAGGGATGTTCATCATCCATTAGCCTACCCTAATCCTACGAACCATAACAAGCGGAGAATTACTCGCGCATGTTGGGAAAAGAAGATGAAAAGATAAAGAGGGAAAACATAATGTAAAATGCAAAAGAATTAAATAAAACAACTACCTCTATTAATCAACTTGAACAATCTACACTTTGATTCCGTAGAAAATGATTACAAAGACTAGTTTGCTTCTCGATCTCTTCCAAGGAGGTAGACGAACAGTTGATGATCAGCCTGGATGCGTGAGCCGTCTTGGACTTCGTGATCTCGTCGGCTTGATGATTTTTCCAAGAGGCTCTCGGTCCTTATTTATAATCACAGAGCCAGAACTCTAGTTTCCTAATATGGAAACTAGTTGTTAGGATCCTAACCACCACAATCTCAACTCTTCAAATCCACGGCGGAACCGCGACCATTGGATAGGTTTGGCCGCGGATCCACCCCCTTTTGGTGAGATCATGGCCTCTAATTTTTGTAGCTTCATATCTGTAACACTTGGTAATATTTTGAGTATCTAGACTTTGAAAATCTTTTCTACATTTCTACCAGAATTAGTTTCTTGAATATCTTTGGTAGATTTGATTTGCCAACTTTGATTTTCTTGATTTTAGCCCTGCAAATTCTGCACAATATCTCAACAAATAATATTTAGTAGAGTTTGTTATATTGAGATATTAACTTAACCATTAAGAATTGGTCAAAGTTATTTAATAAGGTAATCATATTTAAATGGGCCAAATGTTACATGGATATTATATGCTTACTTTTTCCTACAAAATGTTATTTATAATATATAAACACATGAAAATAGTATTTTTACAGATAAACCCTCATATGTACCATATATTATAATAAACACCTTTTATTATATAATAATAGTAGGAAAAATGTCATATTAAATGTGCAGTTTTATCAACTGAACAAATACCCCCAAACTTATCTTTGATCGTCCCAAACAAACTAGTTTATTCAAGAGAATGAGAAAAAGAAAGGAGAAAGCTAAGCATACTTTCGTAGGCAACACGATTGCACTGAGCACGTGCAATAAGCCGTTAAACCTCTAGGTGTCCCTAGTAGGAGGAGTGTTGTCTCCTGAGGGTTTTCAGCGGATTAGACCCACAAAATCCTATAACAAAAGAGAGATGGTGAAATTTACATATAAAGATAAGAACCATAAAAGAAAGACTTTGAAAATAAGAGTTTCCAACTACACTAGCTTTTCAGTTGTCATGAGCCCTATCTTAATGGTCATGAAAAGATATTAGAAATCACATCATCCCTCAATAAAACGTGGTCTTTATTCTTCATTCCTACCTTTCATCCAAACATTGATCATATAACCCCACGTGTGTGAAATGGACATCCCTACACTCGGAGAATTCAATTCAAGCTATCATACTCTTGTCCATCTACCTTAGTACTTTTTAATTAGATGAATATTAAGATTCGCTCACACATTTTCATGCGACCGTTAATACTTCTTGAGGTACTAACCGACCGATTACTTATGTGCTTGCTGATTAGGTGATAATATTTTCCTCGACTTGCACCACCTAAGGCTTAGCAGTGACTCCCAGACCAGTTGGCCTTAGGGCACTAGGTGAAGAGGCACCCTCGCTATATTTTTTTATTGCTGCCTTGGCGATAACAAAACCAGTGTTCATTTTTTTCTTTTCACCATTTTGATATTTTCTTCATTTTTTTTGTTTCCTTCATACTTTGGCTTTTAGACAATAGCATTTCAAGGTATCCTCTACTATCCCGAGTTTCAAGACGTGTGTAAGTGCATATAGTAGGGTATCAACTTTCAAATGTTTGGCTTCCAGAATAGAAACTATTTTTAAGACTTATTTTTATCCCCAGATTAGTGACTTCCTTCATCTTACTAACCCTTGGGACAACAGCTCATAACTACTTATTACTAGTTCGTTTAAGAAAACTTCTAATTTTCTTGGTTTTCTTAAATTATTCCTATCTTTTGGATGTAATTTTTCACTTTCTACTCGTTTGTTATAAAAGGAATTTTTTTTAAAAATTTTTGAAAACATTGTGCTTATGCAAAATATGATGCAAATTGATGTGTAAATAAGCACAAATCTCCCCCAAACCTGTTTACAGCAGTGTCCTCGCTGATGTCATCCGTTAAGCTCAAAAACCTGTAGACTTGGGAGGAAATTATTAATGGGGCAAGAATATATGAAAGTGAAAATCCTCCCCCAAACTTATTATAGGCTCACAATTTTGTAAAAATCATTTTCTTTCAAGAGCCAAAATATACCACCCCCCCAAACTTGAGTTAAACAATTTTAATCTTTTAAAATCATACGAGGGGGTCAAGGTTATTGGTCAATGCCAAGCTTTGCAAAGACCGAAGGTCAACACCAACCATTCAAAAATTTTATTGATGAAGCACCAAGGTTGGTAGAAGAACATGTCACCTTTCAACGTGAAGAAGTAGGGAGGTGATAAGAGGTGTAATGGAAAATGATTGCGTCTCAATTTCGAGAGACGACACAGTGATAGTAATGATGGATTACTCGCATTATCATGATTGTCCAAAAGAAGGGGTGGAGGTCCAATTTCTTCATCTTGGAGTTGATTCATCTCAATACCCGTGTCTTGTAAAAATGCGAGCTCATTAGCGAAAATTTCCTCAAAGCTTTCGTCGATGCCGCGAAGAATAATATCATCAGAAAAAATGGGGTGATCGTCCGACTCTATAAAAAGTTCCTCATCAGTGTTAGATGTTGACCCGGACAACTCGGTGGAAGAGTCCGTGTCAAACAACGACATATGAAAAGAGTCAGAATTATGAGGTTGATCAAATTCGCTGCTGTCGACATCCATTAATTCGACAGAACACACATGAGCATAGGGTTCGGAGGGTTCACTTCCCAACTTGTAAATATTAAGCTCAATTGACTTCTTTCCAAAGGATAGGGTCATAGAGCCGTTTCTACAATTGATTACTGCGTTGGAAGTGGCCAAAAAGGGTCGACCGAGTATCACCGGGATTTGATTGCGTTGGTTCGCTACAGGTTGTGTATCTATAACGATAAAGTCCACAGGGAATATGAATTCCCCGACTTTTATTAACACATCCTCTAGCTCACCCTTTGGTTGGGTGATAGATCGATCGGCCATCTGAAGAGTGCAATGCGCAGGTTTTAACTCTCCGATCCCTAATTGCTCATAAACAGAATACGGAAGCAAGTTAACACTAGCACCTAAATCGAGTAGAGCACGATTGATATTTTTACCCCCAATAGAAATTGAAATTGTAGGACTTCCGGGGTCCTTTCGTTTCTTGGGAAGTTGTTGTGTAAAAGCTGTGCTCACATTACTCGCAAGGAAAACTTTTTTAGGTACTTGAACTTTTCTCTTCCTAGTGCACAAGTACTTTAGGATTTTCGCATATGACGGAACTTGTTTAATAGCATCTAGGAGAGGAATATTTATGTTAACTTGCTTAAAAATTTCCACAATCTTCTCCATTTGTGGACTTGGTCTGTTGCCCCTTAACCTGTTTGGATAAGGTGCTTGATCAATAAGTTTTGGGTCCAATGTTTGTGGAGAAGACTGTGGGGATGGATTCGATCCCCAAAATGGAGTGGGAATCGACTTAGATAGATTTAGCGAAAGGGGCGAAGGGTTCGAGCCTTGGGGAAAACGGAGAATAGGCTCGGGTGAAGGTGGGAGACTAGACGAATTACGGGAAGAAGAAGAAGTTGGGGTATCATTGGTGTCACTATCATCACACTGCTCACCCACTTGGTTATTCAGCACTTTTCCCGATCTCAACGTGGTAACAGCACTCACATTATAACTTTGTGAGTGGCCAGGATTATGTATGGGTTGAGATGGGAGTTTCCCTTTCTCTCTCGCACTCATTGCGGCGTTTAACTGTGCGATTTGGTTTTCTATTGATTTAATACTCTCACCATGGGAGGTGGAGTTTTTCGTTAGGGTATCAATAGAAGACCTCATTTCAGCCGAAATTTGCATGGATTGTTTCATGAACATATCCAAAGTTTGTGCAAGAGAGTTGTCAGTACCGGCCACTTGTGGTGTAGAAATGTTGGCCGGATTTTAGAAATTCTGTGACTGAAAGGGGGGCTGATTCTGTGGTTATGGTTGCTGTGGAGGAGCTCTTTGATAATTGCTTTGTTGGTTTTGGTTCCAAGCAAAGTTAGGATGATTCCTCCATCCTTGATTGTACGTAGAAGAAGAAGGGTCGTTTCTAGGTTGCTGCTGAAAAGCAGCATTAGCTTGAAACGATGCATTCACAGGACATTCTTCCGTTAAGTGTGAAGGATCCGAACAGCAACCACAGACGGTCTTAGGAAGCGTGACCTGATTTAGGGAGAAAGATGAGAACTTGTTTTCAATAGCGTTGAGTTTCTTCTGTATCGCTGTCATTTCGGCTTTCACTGCGATAGAAACATCGAGCTGGTGAATACCTCCCTTAGTTGAAGGTGGTCTTACGCTTTCCCACTGCAACGTGTGTTCAGCAAGGTCTTCTAGATATTTCCATTCTTCACCGTCATCTTTAGACATGAAATTGCATTGACACATTGTTTCAAGCATCTGCTTTGTCGCTGGATTAATGCC
This sequence comes from Agapanthus africanus, assembly GCA_030015575.1. NCBI lineage: Eukaryota > Viridiplantae > Streptophyta > Magnoliopsida > Asparagales > Amaryllidaceae > Agapanthus > Agapanthus africanus. Next base: position 131,073,857 of record JASDDO010000024.1, on the reverse strand, counting down.
CTCATAAATAATTCGGCATAAATCCCATCTATTGATTCCATGATGAGGACATTGGACAAGCAGATCTTTGAAACGTTCAAAGCACTTCCAAAATGGTTCATTGGGAAGCTGGGTGAACTGGTTGATCTCGCTTCTCACGCGGGCAGTCTTATGGTTTGGGTAAAACTTCTTAAGAAATGCTATGACGAATTCATCCCAATTAGTGATAGAGTGTGCGGCAGTATTATAAAGCCATTTTTCTGCCAAGTCGCACAGTGTGAATGGGAGAAGACGTAAGCGCATAGCATCTAAAGTCAATTGTGAAGTACCCATCATTGCGCATACGTTTTCGAATTTGGTGATGAAAACGTATGCGTCTTCCGACTCAAGCCCGTGAAATTTGGGCAGCAGATTGATGTAGTGGGGTTTAATTTCGAAATTATCCCCGTTAGGTGGTGGAAAAGATAGACAAGTAGGAAGAGGACCACGAATAGGATAGCATCTCTCTTGGAGAGAGATGCGCGGTGGATTCTGCTCACCTGCGGGCGGTGGCAGCGTGGTGTTATAATTAGATGGAATGCCATCCATCACGGTCGTTGTGGTGTGTGGTGGGGGAGAAGAAGATGAAGAAGTACCGACTTCGGCGTCGATAGCAGGAACGCGGACAAGACGGGCACTAGGATCCCGTGTCCAGCCGAGCATGCACTAAGCGGGTTTAGTGCAAGTGGCAGCGTGTGTGTGATTTTAAAATTGGTTTGTTTTTGAAAAAGTGGGACTCAAGACAAATCACCCCTAAGATGCACAAGCAACCCTAGAACTAAGGACACCTAGGTCCAGTCTTTAGACCGCTCCTAGACTTCCAAAGGACAAGCCGCAGGATCAATCCTCTACCGCCTCCGTACTACCCTTGTAGCCAGGTAAGTGCCAGGTAAGTGGGAAGGAACCACGGTAGTGGGCTTAATTAAAAACCACTAGCCTTTGACACACTTGCCTAGACACTACAAAAATAATGCGGATAAACGATAGATTACCCACGACCTTCCTCTGTCCTTAATGAGCGCGACAGTCCTTAGAGTCTGGTCTAGATATTTTTTAAATTAATGAAGGGTTGATCTATATGCTCGGTTTGTGATTTGTGGGGCTTAGGAAGGGTGATGAAATCCCCACCTAATCTTGATTTGGTCTTTGCCCCTTAAAGTCCGTATTAAAATATGCGAAACAAAACCAATCACAAAACTTTTGCAAAAAGATTTTTGAGTGGCGCGATTTTGCAAAGAATCCTGAAGAAGATAGATTTTATTGGATTTGAGAGGAGAGCGAAGGAGTTAAGAAAGATACCAGAGAAGTGTGAAACCCTAGATCTCCTGTTTCCTTAAGTCCGTGACTCCAGATTCCCTCGCAAAATTCACACACAAATCGTTAAATATGCAATTTGCAGTTTTTGTTTTAATAATGATATGAATCGTCTAAGAATTCAACACAAATAATAAGAATAAAAAATTACGCACGTATCCCCGGCAACGGCGCCATTTGATTGATGTGAAAAAGTGTTTGTAGAATAACCGCAATCAGAACGGTGTCGCGCGTAGCTAGACCGAGATGAGTACGGGCCGTCCTCAGGGAAACGTTGAATCTTTTACTCTTACTTTAGATGTGTTGAGAAAGGAGGAAGAAATAAGAATGTTGTAGAATGGTTTCTAGATCTACGTTAAGCAAGAATGCAAAAATATAGATCTAGATTATTTTAGGGATGTAGTTAATATAATAAAAGGGCTTGTAGGGTTCGTTAGGATTTAGTAGTTATGGACGATTAATTAAAAGTTACCATTTTTATCCTTTAATAGATTTATAACTAGAACGACGGTGATGCGTGTAGATTAGGGTTTCTGGAGGGAAAAGGAATCCCACTCTTAACCCTTATCTCGACACGGAACCCCGTTCATATCTAGCCTTTACCAAAACAATCATTAATCTAATCGCTAATCGCGGTCGGAACTCGCAAAGAATTGTTAGCGCGCCCGATTAGGATGTTAATGATTCTTTTGATAAAGTTCATAAACTTTATAGGACTTAAAAAGGGTTTAGGGATGTTCATCATCCATTAGCCTACCCTAATCCTACGAACCCTAACAAACGGAGAATTACTCGCGCATGTTGGGAAAAGAAGATGAAAAGATAAAGAGGGAAAATATAATGTAAAATGCAAAAGAATTAAATAAAACAACTACCTCTATTAATCAACTTGAACAATCTACACTTTGATTCCTTAGAAAATGATTACAAAGGCTAGTTTGCTTCTCGATCTCTTCCAAGGAGGTAGACGAACAGTTGATGATCAGCCTGGATGCGTGAGCCGTCTTGGACTTCGTGATCTCATCGGCTTGATGATTTTTCCAAGAGGCTCTCGGTCCTTATTTATAATCACAGAGCCAGAACCCTAGTTTCCTAATATGGAAACTAGTTGTTAGGATCCTAACCACCACAATCTAAACTCTTCAAATCCACGGCGGAACCGCGACCATTGGATAGGTTTGGCCGCGGATCCACCCCCTTTTGGTGAGATCATGGCCTCTAATTTTTGTAGCTTCATATCTGTAACACTTGGTAATCTTTTGAGTATCTAGACTTTGAAAATCTTTTCTACATTTCTACTAGAATTAGTTTCTTGAATATCTTTGGTAGATTTGATTTGCCAACTTTGATTTTCTTGATTTTAGCCCTGCAAATTCTGCACAATATCTCAACAAATAATATTTAGTAGTGTTTGTTATATTGAGATATTAACTTAACCATTAAGAATTGGTCAAAGGTATTTAATAAGGTAAGCATATTTAAATGGGCCAAATGTTACATGGATATTATATACTTACTTTTTCCTACAAAATGTTATTTATAATATATAAACACATGAAAATAGTATTTTTAAAGATAAACCCTCATATGTATCATATATTATAATAAACACCTTTTATTATATAATAATAGTAGGAAAAATGTCATATTAAATGTGCAGTTTTATCAACTGAACAGGGAGCAACACACTTAAGGATCCCCATGATTCCTAAGGAGAAATTACACTTGCGAGATCCTCACGACTCGCAAGGAGAACCTTCCTTTGAGACCCTCACGGCTCATAAGATTCAAAAGTCTTAAGCTACAGGGATCTGAATATATTCTTAATCCATCACAACCTCCAATGCGGCCCTACAAGCGGTTCAATATTGAACCTTGTATACAATCCACGGGCACGAATGAACATTTCCCTAACAGAGTCCCACCAACGACTAGGGATATGCTCACATGGTGAACAAACACTGATAGGTCCTCTCGACTTATAAGGAGAAAACACTCTTGTAAGATCCTTATGACTTATAAGAGAACACATACTTAGGAATCCTCATGATTCCTAAGGAGAAAACGCACCTACGAGATCCTCACGACTCGTTGGGAGAAACATCTTTATGAGACCCTTACGGCTCATGAAGTCAAAAGCCTTAGTCGACGGGATCCTAACCCTGTTTGCTAAGCCACCTTTGTTCGACATCGACAAAGGCAAATGATGATTCGCTCCTGGAAATATCCCAGTTGTAGCGATGCTGATGCCCAAATCGGTATCAAATTCCAAGTCCTTTCATGGCAAATGATGATTCGCTCCTGGCAATATTCCAGTCGCAGCGATGCTGATGCTGAGATTGGCACCAGATTCCAAGTTCCACACTCGCGATAAAAAATCAGCGAGCCAAAAATGCATATGAAATAGCCGAAATGATGGGGCAATTTGCAACGAAATCAGCAAGTAAAAATGTATGCATACGAAATAGCCGAAATGATTGGGCAACTCGCAATAAAAAGCAGCGAGTAAAAATAAAACAAATAGCCAAAATGATTGGGCACCGCGAAAAATAGCGAAATGATCGGGCAATCACAACTTTCGCTATATAAAAGATGAAATGATAGAGCATCGCGGGAAGAAATAAAAAAAATGAAATGAAATGAAACTCTTGCCCTATAGGTGAGATCACATCGATCCCTGTATACAATCCAGGGGCGCAAACAAAGAGGGAACCATATCATCCCACCAGGCTTCATCAGAAAGAGAGCCAAGTCTCGACGGCCATATCTGCATCCCAGAAGACCAACAACAGCGTTCCTCCTTATGCCAACAAGGCACGGAAGCAACACAACAAAACAGAGCCACGGTATAGTCCCTAGTTCGAAATCTTAACGGCAATATCTACAGCCTAAAAATCAGCAACAGTGATCCTCTTCATTCCAACAGGACTCGGACGCAACATCACCAAATGGAGTAACGGCATAGTCCTTAGTTCCAAATCTCGACGGTTTACAAACAACCTAGAGACCATCTCGACATTCGTCTCGTTACAGCAGACGCAATATCAACAACGGCGTTCCTACGCAGTCCAGCAGGATGCAGATGCAAAGTCAACAAAAGACCCCATGGTCAAAACAAAGCGGGGTGACGGAAAAATCCCAGCTCCACCTCAGCATTCGTCTCGTTACAGCAGACACAATGGCAACAACGGCGTTCCTTTGCAGTCCAGCAGGATGCAGATGCAACGCCAACAAAAGACCTCATGGTCAAAACAAAGCGGAGTGACGGCAAAATCCCAGCTCGACTGATCAGTCGAAAATACTGCATTTTTAACACGGCAATTTCCCTATCATTTGCACTCATCTAGAAGTGTTCGGTATTCATATTGCAGATATTAGCAAAACATCTCTGAAATACCAGATTGCATGTGTTAAACTTTAAAACCGGCATTTCTATGGAAATTGACTGTATTTTATGGTATCGCATCATCCCTGTATTGCGCAACACTTGTTTCGAGATTTGTGCAGAAAATTGCAGGATCAAAGCCAAAAGAAGCTGATCAAAAATACGTCAACTCAAAGATCTGAGATCTGGCAGTGATACAGAAAGCCAAATAAGATTTAATATATTCTATAAAGGCCCATATGTCAGCCCAAATTCAACACAGAAGACTCATGCCCTAAGGCCCATAAAGAGCCGCGGATCCGCGGCGGGAGCCTGCTTGCGCCGCGGATCCGCCGCAGTCTTGACACGTCAGCTCTCAATTTTCAGTGCAAAATTCTTCTCTCTGGGCCCACATTCCTTTAATATACTTCGAACTCCAGAAAACCCTCGAAGCTTCTGCCAGATCAGCAAAGATCATTAAGCAACCTAATCTTGATTAAGCTAATCAAGCTCCTAACTAACTTCATCTAGAAGTTTCTCCTCAACAAACTTTTAGAGGGAAACTTAAAATTCAAATCCTAGATCTAGGGTTTGGATGTCTATAAAAAGGATCCTAGATCTAGGTTAATCTTTAGTGTTCTTGAATAGTTCTTTAGTTGTTCAATAATCTTTAGTCTTCTTCCCTAATCTCTATTCTTCAACATCTATCTTCGTCTTCTTCCACAAGTCTAGTGACAAGACTTGTGCGAAACCCTAACCCTAATTCCATTCCAAATTCAAGATCCCGAGTACCAAATCAAGCAAGAAGCCTTCAACCTTTTAGGAGCGGAGCCGATCTTCAACCGAGCAAGCGATCCAAGCCGATCCGCGACTCACAGAGACGAGCGAAGCCAAATCGACAGTCGAGTTCTTCCTCTTGCAGTTCTTGAGCGATTGTAATGAAATTGTTGATATAAATAAAAGGTGAAATTCTTTAATCTTGCTTTCTTTAAATTCTTGCATCATGATTCGATCTCAATTTGTAATTGTAGTTCTTGTTGTGATGTTTGAGTAAAACTCCGCTCGTCAAGGAGTCGAGAAGATCAATAGAATGATGATGTAACAAATCTTAAAACGATTCTTAAGTCCTACGAGTTTTGTAAACCCTAGCAAGTTCAAGAATCGATGACCTAGTTTCGTTGCGATGCTTTCTTGATTGTTATCGCTCGAAATTAGGGATCAACGATCGTTTCTTGAATTTACTAGAGGCTAGAATATGAATGATATCGACGAAGGAACAAGGGATAAATGATGAAACCCTAGTTTCACTAGAAATTCCTAATTCTCGTCGATCATCATCGATCTAGTATCAATTCATCGAAGGATAAGAATACGTCATCGTGAGATTGCATCACATCTATAGATCCGATCGATTCCTACGAGCCTCATTTAGATTCTTGATATTTGGTTGGAAAAATCATCAAACTCTCAATTCTTGATTCTATCGTTTTCTTGTTATTAGATCTAGATTTTCTAATTCTTGAACTTCAAATACAAATCATGAATTGTTTGTTTTCTTTTTTTTAAAGTTTCAATTCATCTAATTCGAAATACGAACGATTACACTTTTCCTGTGGACGATCCGCACTTACTAACGCTCTACATTCGACACCGTTATTGATTGCGGTCAAAATAATTTTTGGTTGTGATTTCTATATAATTTTCTCTACACACAATCCGAAATCGTTTTCAATGAAATGGAGCCGTTGCCGGGGATAGTGCGCTAATTGTTCGTATTTTGAAATTTGAGTTGAAAAGTTTATTCTATCTATATTTTTTAGATCTAAACTCGCACAAACCCTAATACGAGTTGTGATTTGTTGCGGGGTAATCTGGAAATTTTGGAGCTTGAGAAAATTTTTTCTAAAATTTCCAGAGGACTGAGGGAGTTAACAGAAGCTCTCCGTAGAAGGTTCTTGCTGTGAACAGAACATACGGCGGCGGATCCGCGGTATAAGGAGACATTTGAGGCGGTTCCGCGGCTTTCTTAAGGGGTCGCTGTGCAATTTTTCCTCAGGTACCTTCTACACTTTCTTATCTCTTTCTCAATCTGCTCCAATAACAATTTTGTGCAGGTTTCTTTGCAAAAATCGCAGCGCCGCGCAAATAGCAAAATTAAATTGTGCTTGTTTTGATTTTCGTGATTGTTTGCATAATTAATACGGACATTAAGGGGCAAAGACCAAATCCATGTTAGGTGGGGAGTTCATTACCCTTCCTAAGCCCCGAAAACCGCAAAACTTGCATCCGCATTTTACCCCAATTAACTAAAAAATATCTAGAGATGACTCTAAGGACCGTCGCGCTCACTTAGGACAAGAGAAGGCCGTGGGTAATTCATTGCTTATCCGCGTTTCTTTTGTGGTGTCTAAGTCAAGTGTGTCGAAGGCTAGTGGTTACTTAATTAGGCCCACTACTTACGTAGTGGAGAACCTCCCACTTACCTGGCACTTACCTGGCCACAGGAGAGACAAAGAGGCAGTGGAGGATTTATCCTGCGACTTGTCTTTTGGTAGTTAGGAGCGGTCTAGAGCTTTGACCTAGGTGACCACTAGATATTAGGGTTTCGCTTGTTGCATTTGTTGTGATCGCATCATCTTTTCAAAAATCCGTATCTTTTCAAAACAAACACCGCATTCATTCATCATTCCCCTAATTATAAATTCACGCTGCCACTTGTACTAACCCATTTTAGTGCAAGATAGGCTGGACACGGGATTCTAGTGCCCGTTAAGTCCACGTTTCCCACATCGACCCAAAAGTCGGTATTTCTACATTTACCCTTTATTTTACCCACCACCACACCCACATCGATGGATCCGTCTCCATCAAACTTCTTTTCCACTAATCTGCCGCCGTCCGTTGGTGCGCAGAATCCACCTCGCATCTCTCTCCAAAAGAGGTGCTATCCAACACGAGGTCCCCTTTCCACCTGTCTTTCCATTCTACCAGCCAACGGGGAAAATTTTCAAATAAAACCCCAATACATCAACCTTTTACCAAAATTTCACGTTCTCGAGACTGAAGACGCATATGCCTTTATCACCAAATTTGAAAATGTATGCGCAATGATGGGTACCTCACAGCTTTCTGTGGATGCTATGCGTCTACGTCTTCTCCCATTCACTTTGTGCAATTTAGCCGAGAAGTGGCTATATAACACCACCGCACATTCCATTTCAAATTGGGACGAATTCGTCAAAGCATTCCTTAAGAAATTCTACCCACATCAAAAGACAGCTCGAGTCCGTAGCGAAATCTATCAATTCACCCAGCTTCCAAATGAAACATTTTCAAAATGTCTTGAACGTTTCAAGGATCTGTTAGTCCAATGTCCACATCACGGCATCCCGAGATGGGAACTGTGCCGGATCATTTATGAGGGCATTAATCCTAACACAAGACAGACCCTTGAATCCATGTGTCAAGGCAACTTCATGACCAAAGATGATGGGGAAGCCTGGAAATTTCTAGAAGATTTCGCTGAAAGATCTTTACAGCGGGAGGGTGTGAGTCAATCGTCTAGGGATGGCAATGATATTTCTATAGGAATTAGAGCTGAAATTTCAGCTTTACACAAGAAATTTGACGCTATGGAAAACAAATTTTTAGCTGCCGCCCTAAGTCAAATGTCCCTCTCTAAAATTGTATGTGGCTGCTGTTCTGATCCTTCTCATTTGACGGAAGAATGTCCGTTTCAAGGTCATGAGCATACCAATGCCGCATTTCAAGGACCTAGGAACGATCCATATTCTTCCACATATAATCAGGGTTGGAGGAATCACCCAAATTTTGCTTGGAACCAATCACAATCTCAAAACACGGTTCCAACCCAAAACAATTTCCAAAGGGCCCCCCACCACAACAGCAACCACAACTTCAATTGAGTCAGCACCCCTTTCAAGCACAAAATTTCCAAATTCCGGTCAACACACCCGCACCATCTAGTCCTTTGCAGTTGACCGGGACTGATGAATCCTCTTCATTCATAAACTTGCTTCTAACTAATCTCATGCAAGTATCGGCTGAAATAAAGACTTCCGTCGATGATATAAAAAAACTCAGTGTCCCAAAGCGAGAGTATTAAATCGATGGAAGCAGAAATTGCACGATTAAAAGCCGAAATGAGTGCAAGAGAGAAAGGGAAACTTCCAGCTCAACCTTTATCCAATCCTGGCTATTCACATCATGTGGATGCAATCACGTTGAGATCTGAAAGAGTGCTTGACAACCACGTTGGGGAAGAGTTTGATGATACTGAAAAATCAATCAATAACACCCCGGCTGAGACCTTTCCTTCCATCTCTACTTCTAATTCTAACCCCAGTTCTTTTACCCCACCACCTTTTTCCGAGCCTATTTTTCGTTTCCCAAAAGGCTCGCCACTTCAGCCCACCTCCTTTACTCCTCCACCGACGATCCCCACTTCTATTTTGCGATCGGGTCCATACACACTTCCTTCTCCTATGATGGACCCAGCGCTTATTGCTAAAGCACCTTATCCTAATCGGTTAAGGGTTAACACACCGAGTCCACATATGGAGAAGATTATGGACATGTTTAAGCAAGTTAACATCAACATCCCTCTCCTAGATGTCATCCAACAAGTTTCGTCCTATGCGAAAACCCTTAAGAACTTGTGCACTAGGAAGAGGAAGACTCAAGTGCCCAAGAAGATATTCATGGCAAAGACAGTAGACACAGCCTTTCCCCAACAATTACCGAGGAAACGTAAGGATCCTGGATATCCTACTATTTCCATTTCTATCGGGGAAAAACACATCAACCGTGCTCTACTTGACCTTGGCGCTAGTGTTAACTTGCTTCCATACTCAGTCTATGAGCAACTAGGTATCGGAGAGTTGAAGCCAACCCATTGCACTCTCCAGATGGCTGACCGATCAATCACCAAACCTAGGGGTGAGCTGGAAGATGTGTTAATAAAAATCGAGGAATTTATTTTCCCTGTGGACTTTATTGTAATTGATACACAGCCTATAGCGAACCCACGGAATCAAATTCCGGTGATTTTAGGTCGCCCCTTTTTGGCCACTTCCAATGCAATAATCAACTGTCGTAATGGCTCTATGACCCTATCTTTCGGGAATAGGTCAATAGAGCTGAACATTTACAAGTTGGGAAGTGTACCCTCCGAACCTACTGCTCAGGTCTGTTCTGTCGACTTAATGGATGTCGACAGCAGCGAATTTGATGATCCTCCTGATATTGATCTAGACTCTTTTCATACGTTATTGTTTGACCCAACTATGTATCATACACATACGGACTATTCCACCGAGTTGTCCGGGTCAACAATTAACACTAATTATGAACCGTTCTTAGAGTCTGAAGACCACCCCGCACTTTGTGATTACATTATTCATCGGGGGCATTGATGGAACTTTTGAGGAGATCTTCGCTGATGAACTCGCATTTTTGAATGACACGGGTGTTGAGATGAATCATGTCCCAATCAATGAAATTGAACCTCCATCCCTTCTTCTGAACTGTAAAAAGAATGCGAGCAATCCATCACATTCACTGCATCGTCTCTCCAAAATGAGATGCACACACATTCTATTCCACCACTTAACCTTTCCCCACTTCTTCTTCCACCAACCAGAGCACTGCATTGATAAAATTTTTGAATGGTTGGTGTTAACCTTCGGTATTTGCAAAGCTTGGCATCGACCAATGATTTTTTACCCCCTCATGTGATTTTCAAAGATTAACATTGCCTAAGTTTGGGTGGGTGTAATCGGGCACTTGAAAAGAAAATTTTTTACAAAATGTGAGCCAAGAATAAGTTTGGGGGAGGTTCTTCACTTAAATATTTTGCCCCCCACTAATAAATTCCTTCCAAGCTTATAGGTTTTTCGAGATTTAGCAGAAGGCAACAGTGAGGACACTGTTGAAAACAAGTTTGGGGGATGTTTGTGCTTATTTTCGCATCATTTGCATCATACTTTGCATAAGCACAAAACATTTTTCAAAACCTATAAAAATTTAAAAATTTTCAAATTTTTTTTTTTCGTACATAAATAAGATAATAAAAGATTAGATAGTGAAAAATTACATCCATGAGATTAGAAAAATTTAAGAAAACTAAGAAAATTAGAAGTTTTCTTATACGAACTAGTAATAAGTAGTTATGAGCCGTTGTCCCAAGGGTTAGTAAGATGAAAGACGTCACTAATCTGAGGATAAAAATAAGTCTGAAAAATAGTTTCTATTCTGGAAGCCAAACATTTTGAACGTTGATACCCTGCTATTCGCACTTACACACGTCTTGAAGCCCGGGATAGTAGAGGATATCTTGAAATGCTCTTGTCTTAAAGTCGATGTATGGAAAAAAAATGAAGAAAATATAGAGTGGTGAGAAAAATGGACACTGGTTTTGTTATCACCAAGGGTAATAAAAAATTTATAGCGAGGGTGCCTCTTCACCTAGTGCCCTAAGGCCAACTGGTCTGGGAGTCACTGCTATACCTGAGGTGGTGCAAGACGAGGAAAATACACCAAATAAGCAAGCACATGAGTAATCGGTCGGTTAATACCTCAAGAAATATTAACGGTCGCATGAAAGTGTGTGAGCAAATTCAGCTAAATATTCATTAATTAAAAAGTACTGAGGCTGATGGGCAAGAGTATGATAGCTTGAATTGAATTCTCCGGGTGTAGGGATGTTTATTACACACACGCAGGGTTATATGATCGATGTTTGGAAGAAAGATAGGAATGAAGAATAAGACGATGTTTTATTGAGGGAGGACGTGATTTCTGACATCTTTTCATGACCATTAAGATAGGGCTCATGACAACCGAAAAGCTAGCTTAGTTGGAAACCCTAATTTTCAAAGCTTTTCTTTTACAATTCTTTTCTTTAAATGTAATATTCATGATCTTCCTTTTATTATTGGATTTTGTGGGTGTAATCCGCTGAAAACCCTCAGGAGACAACACTCCTCCTACTAGGGACACCTAGAGGTTTAAAGGCTTGTTGCACGTGCTCAGTGCAATCGTGTTGCCTACGAAAGTGTGCTTGTTAGTTTTTCTCTTTCTTTATTTTCTCCTTCTTTTTAATAAAATAGTTCGCTCGAGACGATCGAAAATAAGTTTGGGGGAATTTGATCAGTCGAAAATACTGCATTTTTAACACGGCAATTTCCCTATCATTTGCACTCATCTAGAAGTGTTCGGTATTCATATTGTACATATTAGCAAAACATCTCTGAAATACCAGATTGCATGTGTTAAACTTTAAAACCGGCATTTCTAGGGAAATTGACTGTATTTTATGGCATCGCATCATCCCTGTATTGCGCAACACTTGTTTCGAGATTTGTGCAGGAAATTGCAGGATCAAAGCCAAAAGAAGCTGATCAAAAATACGTCAACTCAAAGATCTGAGATCTGGCAGTGATACAGAAAGCCAAATAAGATTTAATATATTCTATAAAGGCCCATATGTCAGCCCAAATTCAACACAGAAGACTCATGCCCTAAGGCCCATAAAGAGCCGCGGATCCGCGGCGGGAGCCTGCTTGCGCCGCGGATCCGCCGTAGTCTTGACACGTCAGCTCTCAATTTTCAGTGCAAAATTCTTCTCTCTGGGCCCACATTCCTTTAATATACTTCAAACTCCAGAAAACCCTCGAAGCTTCTGCCAGATCAGCAAAGATCATTAAGCAACCTAATCTTGATTAAGCTAATCAAGCTCCTAACTAACTTCATCTAGAAGTTTCTCCTCAACAAACTTTTGGAGGGAAACTTAAAATTCAAATCCTAGATCTAGGGTTTGGATGTCTATAAAAAGGATCCTAGATCTAGGTTAATCTTTTGTGTTCTTGAATAGTTCTTTAGTTGTTCAATAATCTTTAGTCTTCTTCCCTAATCTCTATTCTTAAACATCTATCTTCGTCTTCTTCCACAAGTCTACTGACAAGACTTGTGCAAAACCCTAACCCTAATTCCATTCCAAATTCAAGATCCCGAGTACCAAATCAAGCAAGAAGCCTTCAACCTTTTAGGAGCGGAGCCGATCTTCAACCGAGCAAGCGATCCAAGCCGATCCGCGACTCACGGAGATGAGCGAAGCCAAATCGACAGTCGAGTTCTTCCTCTTGCAGTTCTTGAGCGATTGTAATGAAATTGTTGATATAAATAAAAGGTGAAATTCTTTAATCTTGCTTTCTTTAAATTCTTGCATCATGATTCGATCTCAATTTGTAATTGTAGTTCTTGTTATGATGTTTGAGTAAAACTCCGCTCGTCAAGGAGTCGAGAAGATCAATAGAATGATGATGTAACAAATCTTAAAACGATTCTTAAGTCCTACGAGTTTTGTAAACCCTAGCAAGTTCAAGAATCGATGACCTAGTTTCGTTGCGATGCTTTCTTGATTGTTATCGCTCGAAATTAGGGATCAACGATCGTTTCTTGAATTTACTAGAGGCTAGAATATGAATGATATCGACGAAGGAACAAGGGATAAATGATGAAACCCTAGTTTCACTAGAAATCCCTAATTCTCGTCGATCATCATCGATCTAGTATCAATTCATCGAAGGATACGAATACGTCATCGTGAGATTGCATCACATCTATAGATCCGATCGATTCCTACGAGCCTTATTTAGATTCTTGATATTTGGTTGGAAAAATCATCAAACTCTCAATTCTTGATTCTATCGTTTTCTTGTTATTAGATCTAGATTTTCTAATTCTTGAACTTCAAATACAAATCATGAATTGTTTGTTTTCTTTTCTTTAAAGTTTCAATTCATCTAATTCGAAACACGAACGATTACACTTTCCCTGTGGACGATCCGCACTTACTAACGCGCTACATTCGACACCGTTATTGATTGCGGTCAAAATAATTTTTGGTTGTGATTTCTATATAATTTTCTCTACACACAATTCGAAATCGTTTTCAATCATCCACCTCAGCATTCGTCTCGTTACAGCAGACGCAATGTCAACAACGGTGTTCATTCGCAGTCCAGCAGGATGCAGATGCAACGTCAACAAAAGACCCCATGGTCAAAACAAAGCGGAGTGACGACAAAATCCCAGCTCCACCTCCGCATTCGTCTCGTTACAACAGACGCAATGTCAACAACGACGTTCCTTCGCAGTCCACCAGGATGCAGATGAAACGTCAACAAAAGACCTCGTAGTCAAAAAAAAGCAGAGTGATGGAAAAATCCCAGCACCACCTCTGTAACCCTTCGAAAATCGTTTATCCAGTTCTTCGGTAATCGGCTTATTTTTCGGCTTTTTCCGTAAAAATTCAAAAGTGATATTTTTCATGGTAGACCTAATTATACAAAATTTAAATAAGATATTACTATAATTTTGTCACTAAAATGTCATTTATAATTTTCTAGTTAAATAAAAAAAAATTCGTAATTAATTAATTTTTTATTATTTTAAGCCTTTTTAAATACATTTAATTAGGGATAAATACAAATTTAATTAGGTAAATTTGTTAATTAGGAGTCTTTATAAACTAAAATAGAGTGTTAATAAATTGTATCATAACCTTATAAGATTTTGGTGTTATGGTTGGAAATTTAATGAAAAAAATGACTTAAAATGGGTTTTTTTGTGAAAAGTTTTGATGTGAAAGCTTCTTTTGACCTTAGATGATAATTTCTTCATGGAATCTTCTACACATTCTCTCATTTTCCTCTTCCATTTGCCCAGGCCGAGCCCCCCTCCCACAGCAGCACTTCATTTTCCCAATTCCTTTGCTTCAAAATTCACTCCAAAAATCCCCCGAAATCAATATATTTCTTCACAAATCCAAACCCCATCCTTAATCTACCTCCTTCCAAACCCTAAATTGTTTAAAATAAGGTGAAAGGAGGCATCTTTCAAGGTCAAGTGCAACCTAGGTTTCAACTTGTAAGGTATAACTCTTATCTAATGTTCAATTGGTAGTTTTAGTATGTTAAATTAGATATTGAAAGTGTGGAAATTGATTTAATTTGTTTGCTCATGTTCTTCAAGTGAGGTGTTGTTGCCCTAATTAGGGTTTGTAGCATAGTGTATGGGTTAAAGTTAGTGTTTTGGCTACCAAGTTGGTTAGAATGGTTAATTGTGCGATGTTGCGCTCGCTAGATCGATAATTTGCGATATTTGCGTAGAATCGCTATGCTATTTGCTTACTAGTTTTTCTAAAATTTTAGGAGGTGATCTAATTGTGTTATTTAGGCGATATAATTAACATCTTATACGACTATTAGGGTGTGTGAATGCGGAGTTTTGTTTAGTCGGGTTTTAGTTTTGACAATTGCCCCGAAACGGCGATTTTAGTTAAGGTTTTAGCGATTTTCGTGTATTTTCCGCGTGCCGAGTGCACGTTGTGATTAATTTGTGAGCGTCGATATTTATATAATGTGACTTGCATCGTTTAGGGTTTTGTAATCTTATACTTGGTGTTGTGCAAATTTAGGATCGGTCGGGGAAACTTCGGATACGGCGCGAAAAGGCAAAGCGGTGGCCGGATCAGATTAGCGGGGATTTCTGGTGAGTAGATATATTCATCTATGGGGGAATCGTCTGGATGGCGTGAGGCCCCCTCCCTAGTTAGGATTACCCTACTTTATGCATTAATTATATTGTTAGCTAGCTTATCCATTTATATACATGGCATACCCTCACAGCTAACCCTATACTAGATTGCATGGACATTCATATGACATTCATATATACATATGCGATATCATTTCGTAGGACACGAACACCTTACCATTGGCATCTATTGCACGCGCACTATTCATGTGACACACACGCCTTTGGTATTTGCCATGCCACGTGCACTATAAAAACCTGTTTAGCTTAGTAACGCCATTGCATTCATGCATGATATTTGAGATTGTATCGCACGCATATACCTCGCATTACTATCATATTTACACAGATTTCTAGCCAAACTCTCACATCATATACATTGATATCATAGACATTTGTCATATATATAACATGTGGACATTATGATTTTCTTGAGGATTTCAGTTTTGCTGCGATTTTCTGGAATTTTTGGGGAAAACCGCAAGAATTTAACAAAACCTTATATGTATCCTTTTCAAAACAAAAGTTGCGGTTTTCTCGTGATGTATGTGTCGTCCACCATGAGTTTTCATGTTTTCTGTTGGATTTCGAGACCCGATTCGAGGAGTGGATGAACCGTCTCGGGTACATGGTGGGCCCGGTATGGTACCCCGGGGCAAGAAGATCGAGTTGTAGACGATGAGCCTGGCAGGGGAAGACTACCTACCGGTGATGTCTGGCGCGGCGGATATCCGGAGGATACCGACCGTTGTCGTGAGATTTATGATATGGGCCGATCCGGACTGACGGAGCCCGATATTGAGACAGATATGATTCCTTTTTGGTGTCGATGCTTGACACGGGTTTTCAGATGATTTCTTGATGATATTTAGCTATTATACAGATATTCATGTTTTCTAGTTAGGAATTCAATAACCTTAGCATTTAAAACACTTAAATACTTAATAATGACATTGCATACCTGTGCATGCATACTAGAGATATTATAGCATATATGGACATGCATGTTGTGGTGCATTGCGTGCATTCTTACGATTGCCTTATTAGATGTTATATTTACTCACGAGCTGGCAACTCACCCCCGTTGTGCCACAGTGTCTTGCAGGTCGGACCCGTCAGTCTTGTAGCGGCGGGCTATCTTGTCATCAGTTCCTTTTTGCTCAGACTCGCGACATCGCCCGTAGGTGGGTGGCGAGTATACTTATTTCTTTTTGCTTTATCATTGTATGTAGTATTCTCCATCTACCACTTGTATTGTATATGCGACCTAGTGATGAGACTGAGAGATTTGTATATTTGTGGTTTCTTTTGGGTCGAGCTCACTTGAGCCGACGTGTGTTTTCTGGTATTTGCATCTCTTTTATGCTCTTTTTCTTGATATTACTATTATATTGCATGTGGTTGTGATCCGCCTTGGGCGAAGAGCTAGCTCCCACTTGGGGATGCCATTTTTATGATTTCATATGTATTATCTTGTTGTACCCATTTTTGGGGATAGAAAATACAGGGGAGACTCTGCCGAAATTTTCAGAAATTTTTGATGTTTTAAAAAGGGATTCTTTGCAACTTAATTGATTTGAAAATCGTCTTTATTAAAGGTTTTTCCTTCACTCTCTTTTGATTTTGGGTTAGATTTCTGGGCTTTGGCTGACTTAGGTTACGGTACGCCTTTAGACGTCTCGTAATCTAAGTGCCAGTCACGTTCCGTACTTTCGGGTCGTGACAAAGTTGGTATCAGAGCCTAGGTTTTACCTTTCTGAGTGTAGGACGACCTTGGTAGATGGAGTAGGTGACTTAAGCAGAGTGGCGTAGCGTGGGTATGGTCCGCGGCATACTTACGATACGGTACTCCGCCTAAGTGACCTTAGGACATAATTGCTTGTATTTCCTTTCTTGATTCCTTGCATTCCTTGATTCAATTGCAATGATCTTATCAGTCCTGTTTCTTATTCCAGCTTCGATGCCGCCAAAGACTACGAGAGCTCAGCGGGCTGCCGCTAGGGATGAGATTCGAGCGGGCTTGTCTGAGGCGAGGATCGAGCCGGAGGATACGCCTACCCCTCAGGGTCCTACTGATCCGCCTTATCCTGACCGTATTGCCAGATTAGAGGCCGGCATGCAAGAGTTGCGGCAGATGATGGGATCTTTAGTTGAGTCCAGCCGGGCACAGAGATCCGAGGACGTTCCTTCCACCCCACAGACCACGATCGTACCTACTGCACAGATGGTCACTCCTGCTGCTACTACGGAGACTATTCCTGTTTCACTACAGGAGTTCATGAGATTGAGACCCCCAGCTTTTACCGGTACAGATGCGACAGAGGACCCACAGACATTTCTCGATAGGATGGCACGGATTGGCCGTTCGTTGAGGTGTTCTGAGGATAGATTGGTGGAGTTTGCGAGTTTTCGTCTGGAGGGTCTTGCCCAGACATGGTACGACTCAGTAGAGAGAGGCCGAGCTGCAGGTCTGCCTTCTATGACCTGGGATGAGTTTACATCTGCATTTCTTGCCCGTTTTCTTCCGGAGAGTGTCCGAGATGCTCGAGCCCGTAGTTTTGAGTCTTTGCGTAAGACTCCTGGGATGACGGTGTCGGAGTATGATATACAGTTTACCCAGTTGTCTCGATATGCTCCGTACCTAGTCGACACAGAAGAGAAGAGAATAAAGAGGTTCGTGCGAGGGCTTGATACACAGCTATTCCTTGCCATCGGCACCCAGCATTTTGACACATACGCAGCCGCGATGGATGCAGCCTTACTATTGGAGGAGCGTATTGCTGAGACTCCGGTCGTTTCTGGGCCGAAGAGGATCCGTACTGATACGCCAGCTCAGCGGCAGATGGGCAGACATCGTGATAGATTATTTCCGGGAGATGGCGGAGGCAGAGGATTGAGACGAGGTCAGTTATTTGGTTCATATCCACAGACCCAGCAGTCGTCTCCAGGATGTTTTCGGTGCGGGAGTCAGTACCACCGTATCAGAGACTGTACCATGGGGCGTCCGGGCGCGGCGACAGTCCCGCATGTGACCTTACCACCCTCACCACCTTCTCAGAGAGCTTTACTTCCTACTCCTGATGATGCTTCACGCCAGCCAGATGCTTCTAGAGGCCGTGGGCGTGGCGGTCCGGTTCAGAGAGGACGAGGCGACAGAGGCAGAGGCAGAGGCCGAGGTAGAGGCAGAGGACAGCCAGCCATTAGTGGTGGACAGGCCCGAGTGTTCGCATTGACTCCTCAGGATGCACAGGCATCCAATGCCGTCGTGACAGGTACTCTGCCAGTATGTTCTTTTGATGCACGGGTATTATTTGATCCAGGCTCCACACATTCCTATGTTTCCACGTATTTTGCACCAAGGTTGGGCCGAGAGTCTTCTCCGTTAGATCAGCCGCTTGTCGTTATTACCCCGGTAGGCGAGTCTTTTGTTGCCCGTTTTGTGTACCGATCTTGTTCCGTTCGTATCGGGGAGAGAGATTCTTCAGTAGATTTGATTCTCCTCGATATGCTCGACTTTGACGTTCTTCTTGGTATGGACTGGCTAGCCACCTGTTATGCATCCGTGGACTGCCGTGAAAAGGCAGTCAGATTCAGTTTTCCTGGTGAGCCGGTTCTTATTATTCAGGAAGATCGTAGTGCTACCCTTCCCATCTTGATTTCTTCTCTTCGCGCTGGTCAGCTCTTAAGGAAAGGGTGTCAGGGATTCTTAGCCTATGTTTGTGATACTAGCTCCACAGAGGTTCCGTTGGACCAGGTCCCTGTTGTGAGAGAGTTTCCTGATGTATTCCCTGACGAGCTGCCTGGTCTGCCACCAGAGCGCGAGATTGAGTTCTGTATTGACTTGATCCCTAGCACGGGGCCTATCTCTATACCTCCTTATCGGATGGCCCCGGCAGAGCTGAGAGAGCTAAAGGATCAGTTACAGGACTTGCTGGACAAAGGGCTTATCCGACCGAGTGTGTCACCTTGGGGTGCTCCCGTCCTGTTTGTTAAGAAGAAGGACGGAAGTATGCGTTTATGCATTGATTATCGTCAGCTGAACCGGGTTACTGTGCGGAACAGGTATCCCCTACCCCGCATTGATGACTTGTTCGATCAGCTCCAGGGTGCAGGGTACTTCTCGAAGGTTGATTTACGATCAGGTTATCACCAGTTGCGGGTTCGGAAGGAGGATATTCCGAAGACAGCTTTCCGTACTCGATATGGTCATTATGAGTTCTTGGTGATGTCGTTCGGGCTCACCAATGCCCCGGCAGCATTTATGGATATGATGAACCGCGTATTCAGGCCGTATCTCGATCAGTTCATCATTGTGTTCATTGACGACATCTTGGTTTATTCTCGGAGCCGGGAGGAGCATGAGCAGCACTTACGTATCACATTGCAGACTTTGAGGGAGCATCAGCTGTTCGCCAAATTCTCCAAGTGCGCATTCTGGCTAGACAGTGTCGACTTCTTGGGTCATGTGGTGATGAGAGATGGTATTTGCGTGGACCCGAAGAAGATCGAGGCAGTTCAGCGTTGGCCTAGACCGGTATCAGTCACAGAGGTTCGCAGCTTTCTAGGTCTGGCCGGCTATTATCGACGTTTCGTCCAGGATTTCTCCCGCATTGCTGCACCATTGACCGGGTTGACCCGGAAGGGGGTTCCTTTTGATTGGACCCAGGCATGCGAGGATAGCTTCCAGCAGTTGAAGACTCGTCTGACTACTGCTCCAGTAAAAACATTGCCTTCAGGATCAGGCGGGTTCGTGGTATATTGTGATGCTTCTAGAGTGGGGCTGGGATGTGTATTGATGCAGCACGACAGAGTTATCGCGTATGCTTCTCGACAGCTGAGGAAACACGAGCAGAACTACCCCACCCATGATTTAGAGATGGCTGCAGTGGTGTTTGCACTCAAGATCTGGAGACATTACCTATACGGTGAGTCGTGCCAGATATTCACTGACCACAAGAGTTTGAAGTATATCTTCCAGCAGCGAGACCTGAACCTGAGACAGCGCCGTTGGATGGAGTTGGTGAAGGATTATGACTGCGAGATTTTATACCATCCGGGCAAGGCGAATGTGGTGGCAGATGCTTTGAGTAGGAGGCCCGGAGGTAGCCTATCTTGTTTGAGCGCAGTACAGATGCAGTCGACGGCGGATTGGCAGGTGTTATGTGATAGCAGAGTGCAGTTCGAGTTTACTCCTACAGGGGGACAGCTGGCCCATTTCAGAGCACGCCCACAGTTACTTGACCGTATCCGCGAGGCACAGTCCGGCGATGCCCGTATCTTAGAGATTATTGAGCAGATTCGGCAGGGCAGAGTTTCTGAGTTCGTGATTGATGATCAGGGGATACTTCGATTTGGGACTCGACTGTGCGTGCCAGATTCAGAGGGACTGAGGCGTGATATTCTCGAGGAGGCACATAGATCAGTATACAGTGTTCACCCAGGTTCCACCAAGATGTACCGTGATTTGAGAGAGGTTTACTGGTGGGACGGGATGAAGAAGGATATTACAGATTTTGTGTCGAGATGCCTGACTTGTCAGCAAGTCAAGGCCGAGCACCAGAGGCCAGCCGGCGAGTTACAGCCTTTGCCCATCCCTGAGTGGAAGTGGGAGCAGGTCTCCATGGACTTCATTGTGGGTCTACCCAGGACCAGTCGAGGGTACGACTCTATTTGGGTGATTGTTGATCGACTGACGAAAGCGGCTCACTTTCTGCCAGTGAAGACCACTTTTGGATTTTCTCAGTACGCCCAGGTTTACATTGATGAGATAGTGCGACTGCATGGTGTTCCGACTTGCATCGTGTCCGACCGTGGCACCCAGTTTACCAGCCGATTGTGGCAGAAACTCCAGGAAGCCTTGGGCACCCGATTGAGTTTTAGCACAGCCTTCCATCCTCAGACTGACGGTCAGTCGGAGCGTACGATTCAGACTCTTGAGGACATGCTCAGAGCTTGTGTTTTGGATTTCGGTGGTAGCTGGGATCGTCATTTGCCTTTGATCGAGTTTTCCTACAATAATAGCTTCCAGGAGACGATTCAGATGGCACCTTTCGAGGCTTTATATGGGAGGAGATGTCGATCGCCTGTATGCTGGACAGAGCTTAGGGAGAGCAGTATTTTGGGGCCACAGATTGTACAAGAGACGACCGAGAAGATACAGCTGATTCGGGACAGGATGAGAGCGGGACAGAGCAGGCAGAAATCTTATGCTGACAGGCGCCGTCGCCGACTCGAGTTCGCTGTTGGCGATCATGTTTTCCTGAAGGTCTCTCCGATGAAGGGTGTGATGAGATTTGGGCGGAAAGGGAAACTGAGTCCTAGATATGTTGGTCCCTTCGAGATCCTAGAGCGTGTTGGTCCGGTCGCTTATCGGTTAGCTCTTCCGCCCAGCTTCCCCGATGTTCACCCCGTATTCCATGTCTCGATGCTCCGCAAGTACCTTCATGATCCTTCCCAGGCGATTCAGCACCAGACGATCCAGCTAGAGCGTGACCTTTCTTTCACCGAGCAGCCGGTCGTCATTTTGGATCGGCAGGTGAAGAAATTGAGGTCGAAGGTCATACCGTCTGTCAAAGTCCTTTGGCGTGGCCCGAACAGCGAGGAGGTCACCTGGGAGACCGAGGTCGAGATGAGGAAGAGATATCCCTATCTTTTTGAAGGTACGCATAGTTAAATTCTAAATTCGGGGACCGAATTTCTTTAAGGGGGGAAGATTGTAACCCTTCGAAAATCGTTTAGGCAGTTCTTCGGTAATCGGCTTATTTTTCGGCTTTTTCCGTAAAAATTCAAAAGTGATATTTTTCATGGTAGACCTAATTATACAAAATTTAAATAAGATATTACTATAATTTTGTCACTAAAATGTCATTTATAATTTTCTAGTTAAATAAAAAAAAATTCGTAATTAATTAATTTTTTATTATTTTAAGCCTTTTTAAATACATTTAATTAGGGATAAATACAAATTTAATTAGGTAAATTTGTTAATTAGGAGTCTTTATAAACTAAAATAGAGTGTTAATAAATTGTATCATAACCTTATAAGATTTTGGTGTTATGGTTGGAAATTTAATGAAAAAAATGGCTTAAAATGGGTTTTTTTGTGAAAAGTTTTGATGTGAAAGCTTCTTTTGACCTTAGATGATAATTTCTTCATGGAATCTTCTACACATTCTCTCATTTTCCTCTTCCATTTGCCCAGGCCGAGCCCCCCTCCCACAGCAGCACTTCATTTTCCCAATTCCTTTGCTTCAAAATTCACTCCAAAAATCCCCCGAAATCAATATATTTCTTCACAAATCCAAACCCCATCCTTAATCTACCTCCTTCCAAACCCTAAATTGTTTAAAATAAGGTGAAAGGAGGCATCTTTCAAGGTCAAGTGCAACCTAGGTTTCAACTTGTAAGGTATAACTCTTATCTAATGTTCAATTGGTAGTTTTAGTATGTTAAATTAGATATTGAAAGTGTGGAAATTGATTTAATTTGTTTGCTCATGTTCTTCAAGTGAGGTGTTGTTGCCCTAATTAGGGTTTGTAGCATAGTGTATGGGTTAAAGTTAGTGTTTTGGCTACCAAGTTGGTTAGAATGGTTAATTGTGCGATGTTGCGCTCGCTAGATCGATAATTTGCGATATTTGCGTAGAATCGCTATGCTATTTGCTTACTAGTTTTTCTAAAATTTTAGGAGGTGATCTAATTGTGTTATTTAGGCGATATAATTAACATCTTATACGACTATTAGGGTGTGTGAATGCGGAGTTTTGTTTAGTCGGGTTTTAGTTTTGACAATTGCCCCGAAACGGCGATTTTAGTTAAGGTTTTAGCGATTTTCGTGTATTTTCCGCGTGCCGAGTGCACGTTGTGATTAATTTGTGAGCGTCGATATTTATATAATGTGACTTGCATCGTTTAGGGTTTTGTAATCTTATACTTGGTGTTGTGCAAATTTAGGATCGGTCGGGGAAACTTCGGATACGGCGCGAAAAGGCAAAGCGGTGGCCGGATCAGATTAGCGGGGATTTCTGGTGAGTAGATATATTCATCTATGGGGGAATCGTCTGGATGGCGTGAGGCCCCCTCCCTAGTTAGGATTACCCTACTTTATGCATTAATTATATTGTTAGCTAGCTTATCCATTTATATACATGGCATACCCTCACAGCTAACCCTATACTAGATTGCATGGACATTCATATGACATTCATATATACATATGCGATATCATTTCGTAGGACACGAACACCTTACCATTGGCATCTATTGCACGCGCACTATTCATGTGACACACACGCCTTTGGTATTTGCCATGCCACGTGCACTATAAAAACCTGTTTAGCTTAGTAACGCCATTGCATTCATGCATGATATTTGAGATTGTATCGCACGCATATACCTCGCATTACTATCATATTTACACAGATTTCTAGCCAAACTCTCACATCATATACATTGATATCATAGACATTTGTCATATATATAACATGTGGACATTATGATTTTCTTGAGGATTTCAGTTTTGCTGCGATTTTCTGGAATTTTTGGGGAAAACCGCAAGAATTTAACAAAACCTTATATGTATCCTTTTCAAAACAAAAGTTGCGGTTTTCTCATGATGTATGTGTCGTCCACCATGAGTTTTCATGTTTTCTGTTGGATTTCGAGACCCGATTCGAGGAGTGGATGAACCGTCTCGGGTACATGGTGGGCCCGGTATGGTACCCCGGGGCAAGAAGATCGAGTTGTAGACGATGAGCCTGGCAGGGGAAGACTACCTACCGGTGATGTCTGGCGCGGCGGATATCCGGAGGATACCGACCGTTGTCGTGAGATTTATGATATGGGCCGATCCGGACTGACGGAGCCCGATATTGAGACAGATATGATTCCTTTTTGGTGTCGATGCTTGACACGGGTTTTCAGATGATTTCTTGATGATATTTAGCTATTATACAGATATTCATGTTTTCTAGTTAGGAATTCAATAACCTTAGCATTTAAAACACTTAAAGACTTAATAATGACATTGCATACCTGTGCATGCATACTAGAGATATTATAGCATATATGGACATGCATGTTGTGGTGCATTGCGTGCATTCTTACGATTGCCTTATTAGATGTTATATTTACTCACGAGCTGGCAACTCACCCCCGTTGTGCCACAGTGTCTTGCAGGTCGGACCCGTCAGTCTTGTAGCGGCGGGCTATCTTGTCATCAGTTCCTTTTTGCTCAGACTCGCGACATCGCCCGTAGGTGGGTGGCGAGTATACTTATTTCTTTTTGCTTTATCATTGTATCTAGTATTCTCCATCTACCACTTGTATTGTATATGCGACCTAGTGATGAGACTGAGAGATTTGTATATTTGTGGTTTCTTTTGGGTCGAGCTCACTTGAGCCGACGTGTGTTTTCTGGTATTTGCATCTCTTTTATGCTCTTTTTCTTGATATTACTATTATATTGCATGTGGTTGTGATCCGCCTTGGGCGAAGAGCTAGCTCCCACTTGGGGATGCCATTTTTATGATTTCATATGTATTATCTTGTTGTACCCATTTTTGGGGATAGAAAATACAGGGGAGACTCTGCCGAAATTTTCAGAAATTTTTGATGTTTTAAAAAGGGATTCTTTGCAACTTAATTGATTTGAAAATCGTCTTTATTAAAGGTTTTTCCTTCACTCTCTTTTGATTTTGGGTTAGATTTCTAGGCTTTGGCTGACTTAGGTTACGGTACGCCTTTAGACGTCTCGTAATCTAAGTGCCAGTCACGTTCCGTACTTTCGGGTCGTGACAACCTCGACGTTCATCTCGAAATAGCAGACGCAACGCTAAAGCAAATGAAGAAAATGCCAAATTCTTAGCTTCAGGGTCTTGACGGTAACTCATATAAAACCTGAAAGACTACCGGAGATCATCCCAAATGGAATGGTCACCACCTCGATGTTTGTCTCGATACAGCAGACGAGATGTCACTACAACGTCCATCCTCCAACAGGATTCGGACACGCCAAAGCAAATGAAGAAAAGGCCAAATTCCTAGCTTCAGGGTCTTGACGGTAACTCATATAAAACCTGAAAGGCTACCGGAGATCATCCCAAATGGAGTGGTCACCACCTCGACGTTCGTCTCGATACAGCAGACGAGATTTCACTACAACGTCCTTCCTCCAACAGGATTCGGACACGCCAAAGCAAATGAAGCAAAGGCCAAATTCCTAGCTTCAGGGTCTTGACAGTAACTCATATAAAACCTGAAAGACTACCGGAGATCATCCCATATGGAGTGGTCACCACCTCGACGTTCGTCTCGATACAGCAGACGAGATGTCACTACATCGTCCTTCCTCCAACAGGATTCGGACACGCCAAAGCAAATGAAGCAAAGGCCAAATTCCTAGCTTTAGGGTCTTGACAGTAACTCATATAAAACCTGAAATACTACCGGAGATCATCCTACAAGGAGTGTTCACCGCCTCGACGTTCGTCTCGATACAACAGATGAGATGTCACCACAGCGTTCTTCCTCCAACAGGATTCGAAAACGCCAAAGCAAATGAAGCAAATGCCAAATTCCCAGCTTCAGGGTCTTGACGGTAACTCATATAAAACCTGAAAGACTACCGGAGATCATCCCAAATGGAGTGGTCACCACCTCGATGTTCGTCTCGATACAGCAGACGAGATGTCTCTACAGCGTCCTTCCTCCAACAGGATTCAGACACGCCAAAGCAAATGAAGCAAAGGCCAAATTTCTAGCTTCAGGGTCTTGACGGTAACTCATATAAAACTTGAAAGACTACCGGAGATCATCCCAAATGGAGTGGTCACCACCTCAACGTTCGTCTCGATACAACAGACGAGATGTCACTACAGCGTCCTTCCTCCAACAGGATTCAGACACTCCAAAGCAAATGAAGCAAATGCCAAATTCCTAGCTTTAGGGTCTTAACGGTAACTCATATAAAACCTGAAAGACTACCGGAGATCATCCCACATGGAGTGGTCACCACCTCTACGTTTATCTCGATACAGCAGATGAAATGTCACTACAGCGTCCTTCCTCTAACAGGATTCGGACCCGCCAAAGCAAATGAACCAAAGTCCAAATTCCTAGCTTCAGGGTCTTGACGGTAACTCATATAAAACATGAAAGACTACCGAAGATCATCCCACATGGAGTGGTCACCACCTCAACGTTCATCTCGATACAGCAGACGAGATGTCACCATAGCGTTCTTCCTCCAACAGGATTCAGAAACGCCAAAGCAAATGAAGGAAAGGCCAAATTCCCAGCTTCAGGGTCTTGACGGTAACTCATATAAAACCTGAAAGACTACCGGAGATCATCCCAAATGGAGTGGTCATCACCTCGACGTTCGTCTCGATACAGCAGACAAGATGTCACTACAGCGTCCTTCCTCCAACAGGATTCGGACACGCCAAAGCAAATGAAGCAAAGGCCAAATTCCTAGCTTCAGGGTCTTGACGGTAACTCATATAAAACTTGAAAGACTACCGGAGATCATCCCACATGGAGTGGTCACCACCTCGACGTTCATCTCGATATAGCAGACGAGTTGTCACCACAGCGTTCTTCCTCCGGCAGGATTCAGACGCGACAATCAAACAACGGAGCCACGGCAAAACCCTAGTTCCAAATCTCGACGGTTCACCAACAACCTAGAGACAACCGCGACATTCGTCTCGATACAGCAGACGCAATGCCAGCAAACGAAGCAAAGGCTAAATTTCTAGCTTCAGGGTCTTGATGGCAACTCATATAAAACCTGAAAGACTATCGGAGATCATCCCACACCAGCGCGGAGTGGTTATGACTCATCGGGGCTCCCCAAACTGAGTCTAACCTCAAGTAAAAAGCGGCATGGCAAAATTCCTAATGCTTGCTCTTCCGACGGTCAAACTGCTTAGGAAGATTGCTTGAAGACGTCTTGTCCAGCCCCTGAAGGGATCAGAGACACGACAGTCACAAGGCTACTCGAACAGCAAGATTTCCTGTCGAGGGATACATCAGCCAACGCGACGGTACGACGGGTAAAACCCTAGTACCACAGACCCTAACGGACCTCTGTCATAAAGAGCAAAGGTTAACTGTAACGTTAGGACATACTTGCGAGAACTCCTCGATTCGTCTCAACCCCAAGGAAATCAGTGTCCTTGGCAACCTCCTCGATTCAGGGAAATCAGCGTCCTTGACGAGAGCACCTCGATTCGCATCGACCCGCAGAGAAATCAGCGTCTTTGCAGGAATACCTCGATTCGTTTCAACTCCGAGGAAATCAGTGTCCTTGGCAAAAACCTCGATTCAGGGAAATTAGCGTCCTTGACGAGAGCATCTCGATTCGCGTCGACCCGCAGAGAAATCAGCGTCTTTGCAGGAATACCTCGATTCGTTTCAACTCCGAGGAAATCAGTGTCCTTGGCAAAAACCTCGATTCAGGGAAATCATCTTCCTTGACGAAAGCACCTCGATTCGCGTCGACCCGCAAGGAAATCAACGTCTTTGAAGGAATACCTTGATTCATTTCAACTCCGAGGAAATCAGTGTTCTTGGCAAAAACCTCGATTCAGGAAAATCAGCATCCTTGACGAGAGCACCTCGATTCACGTCGACCCGCAGAGAAATCAGTGTCTCTGCAGGGATACCTCGATTCGTCTCAACTCCGAGGAAATCAGTGTCCTTGGCAAAAACCTCGATTCAGGGAAATCAGCGTTCTTGACGAGAGCACCTCGATTCGTGTCGACCCGCAAGGAAATCAGTGTCTTTGCAGGGATACCTCGATTCGTTTCAACTCCGAGGAAATCAGTGTCCTTGGCAAAGACCTCGATTCAGGGAAATCAGCGTCCTTGACGAGAGCACCTCGATTCGTATCGACCCGCAGAGAAATCAGCTTCTTTGCAGGAATACCTCGATTCGTTTCAACTCCGAGGAAATCAGTTTCCTTGGCAAAAACCTCGATTCAGGGAAATCAGCGTCCTTGACGAGAGCACCTCGATTCGCGTCGACCCGCAGAGAAATCAGTGTCTCTGCAGGAATACCTCGATTCGTCTTAACTCTGAGGAAATCAGTGTCCTTGGAAAATACCTCGATTCATAGAAATCAGCGTCCTTGATGAGAACACCTCGATTCGAATCGACCCGCAGGGAAATCAGCGTCTTTGCAGGAATACCTCGATTCGTTTCAACTCCGAGGAAATCAGTGTCCTTAGCAAAAATCTCGATTCAGGGAAATCAGCGTCATTGAGGAGAGCATCTCGATTCGCGTCGACCCGCAAGGAAATCAGTGTCTTTGCAGGAATACCTCGATTCGTTTCAACTCCGAGGAAATCAGTGTCCTTAGCAAAAACCTCGATTCAGGGAAATCAGCGTGCTTGACGAGAGCACCTCGATTCACGTCGACCCGCAGAGAAATCAGTGTCTCTGCAGGGATACCTCGATTCGTCTCAACTCCGAGGAAATCAGTGTCCTTGGCAAAGACCTCGATTCAGGGAAATCAACGTCCTTGACGAGAGCACCTCGATTCGTATCGACCCGCAGAAAAATCAGCGTCTTTGCAGGAATACCTCGATTCGTTTCAACTCCGAGGAAATCAGTTTCCTTGGCAAAAACCTCAATTCAGGGAAATCAGCGTCCTTGACGAGAGCACCTCGATTCGCGTCGACCCGTAGAGAAATCAGCGTCTTTGCAGGAATACCTCGATTCGTTTCAACTCCGAGAAAATCAGTGTCCTTGGCAAAAACCCCGATTCAGGGAAATCAGCTTCCTTGACGAGAGCACCTCGATTCGCGTCGACTCGCAGAGAAATCAGTGTCTCTGCAGGAATACCTCGATTCGTCTCAACTCCGAGGAAATCAGTGTCCTTGGAAAATACCTCGATTCAGGGAAATCAGCATCCTTGACGAGAACATCTCGATTCACGCCGACCCACAGAGAAATCAGTGTCTCTGCAGGAATATACAACGTCAGCAAAGCGGAGCCGCGACAAAGTTCCCAGTTCCATGACTCGGCGGTGCACAGACAACCCAAAGTCAACCCTCGACCTCCCTGTTGAAGTAATGTTTTGACTCGGGAGTAGGTCAACTCATCAATCACTTACGAGTCCTCTCGACTTATAAGGAAGAAAATTCTCTTGTGAGATCCTTACGACTCTCAAGAGAAAACACACTTAGGAATCCCCACGATTCCTAAGGAGAAAATACACCTACGAGATCCTCTCGACTCGTAGGGAGAAAAAAAAATCTTTATGAGACCCTCACGGCTCATAAAAGTTGAAAAGTCTTAGGCAGCAGATCTGAACCTGTTTCCTAAGCCATCGCTTCTTATTTTGATTCAGGGAAATCAGCGTCCTTGGCGAGAACCTCTCGATTCATTTTGACCCGCAAGGAAATCGGCGTCTTCGCGAGAATCTCTCGATTCGTCTCAACTTGTGGGGAAATTAGTGTCCCTACGCATAAAGAAAATTCTCTTATGGGATCCTTACGATTCTCAAGAGAAAACGCACTTAGGAGTCCTCACGACTCCTAAGGAGAAAAGACACCCACGAGATCCTCACGACTCGTATGGAGAAAAGCCTTTGTGAGACCCTCACGGCTCATAAAGTTGGAAAGTCTTAGATAACAGATCCTAACCCTGTTTCCTAAGCCATCGCTACCTTATAAAGAGTTCAAGATGAACTGTTATCTACCATCTATGGGCCACACTTGCCAAAGCAACATGCCACCGAAATGGAGAAGTTACTCATGAGCATATAAACTACTTTACGCCAGAGTAAAACATAAATAAATAGAAGGGTGCGGCTCATAGAGCTGAGAGTTTGGAACTATGTCCCTTAAGAGTCGAGATTTGAGTCAATGATAAATGACGACGCTTGTGTCCGCTCGTTATCTTCTCAGATCAAGATTCTGAAAATTATATACCAACCCGAAACCGGTCATACGCTATGAATTACTCTGCACTACTTCACCCACATATATACTTACGTGGGCAAACTAGTGGGGGGCATTTGTTCCCGCTAAACAATTTCTGCGCAAAAGAGCCCAAGGTATCTAATGGCAGCGATACGTTTAAGAAAATGTGAACCAGTATTTTACGGGCTGTATTTTGACAAACTCCTAAATGCGAAATAGCTAAATTCTGATGGTATCAAAAGTGTCTCGAAAAATCCTTTGATTTGATATATTATGGGCCTCATAATTCATTCGGGATCAAAAGTTATGAGCAAATATTTCCCCCAATCAGAGCAAAGCTCTGTTCAAGTCTTGAAATTCAAAATAAAGTTGCGCTTCATAAAACACTAACGCCAAGAGAGCCAGCGCTGAGAGTCAAAGACTTTGACTAGCGCACCACGTGCAAAGCACGTGTGCGCTAGTGCTAAGAGCGCTGCGCTCCAAGTAGCGCACCATGGGCAGAGCGCATAAGCGTTAGCGCTGGAACTAAATGTTCCTCACCATTGGATCAAATATCCAACGGATATGATTAAATCATCAATTAACAAGAATGAGATTCTGTTGAATCTTTCCAAACAGAAAAGATTGTGCCCTGAATTTGGAACACCGTTGGATCAATGATCCAATGGTGATTAAAAAATCACTAAAACACAGAACAAATTCTGAAAGAGGGAAAGATTTCTCAATCTTGTTAAAACAAGAAGTTTATCTTCTGTAAACCAGAAGCCCTTGGATCAAAAATCCGACGGTGGGGAAATTCCCAAATCAATTAGAGAATAAATCTCTTTAATGATTCAACAAATCAGCTTGCCTTATAAAGGCCCCAAGACTTCAAGTCTTATAGAGAGGAACCCCCCCATAAGCTTTGAAATCTCAGAAAAAAGAGCCAAGCTCTCAAGAAAGAAGAATTTTTCTTCAAGCTAAAAAGAATAATGATGAACAAAGAGATGAAATCATCTCATAATTAAAAAGAAGAATTCTCTTCTTAAAAGATCATAGATCTACAAAGACCAAAGTCTTTTATAAAGAGATCAAAAAGATCTCATCATAAAACAAAGAAGTACTTACTTCACAGATCATAGATCGATAAGACAAATTGTCTTTCTGAGATCATGAACATCTCATTATAAAGGGGGGGGGGGGAATTATTCAATTCTCTTAGGATCACAGATCCATAAAGGTAAAGCCTTTCATCAAAAAGAGATTGAAATATCTCCTATAAACTAATAACTTTGTTCTTAGAATCTTGAGACAAAGTCTCTTATTAAAAAGAAGATAATCTTCAGAGCGCAAAGTTAACCTAAGAAGAGCCTTAATGCTCCTAGTTTAAAAGTGTCTTAGTGCTCTTCATCTAGCGCAAAGCGCTGCAGTGCCATAGCACTTCAAACAACAGCGCACTGCACTCATTGGCTAGCGCTCAGCGCTAAGCGCGCCACGTGCTCCTCACGTGTGCGCTGCATTATTAAAAGCGCTTTGCGCTCATTATATGGCACCAGTGCCAAGCGCCTCAACGCTTCAATTATAGCGCATCAGTGCTCTATATATAGCGTAAAGCGCTAAGCGCATCAGCGCGCTACATTTAGCGCAAAGCGCTAAGTGCATCTGCGCTCTTCATTTAGCGCAAAGAGCATTAGCGCTTCACATCTGGCGCAAAGCGCCAAGTGCACTAGCGCTTTAACCATAGCGCCCTGCGCTCATTGACTGGCGCTAGTGCCAAGCGTGCCACATGCTTTTATGTGCGCTTGGGCAGAACATAAATTGCTCTTTGAATAATCCCCAGAACTATGATGAATGCTTAGCATTCAGTAAAAGACAAACATTGCCAGAAGCTAAATCAATGCTCAGCATTGTTAAAAGGGCCGAGCTCAAACAAATGCTTAACAGCCCAAAATAAATGTCAAAACATTTTAACTTGATTGGACTTAGCCCAAGATTGGCCATAAGTCCTCAAATTCAGCTTTATTGAGCCCACATGCTCATAAATCACAGATCTTAGTCCCAATTGGACTACAGGCCTTTCAACCAACTTTGGTTCAAGGGTACATCTTTGACCCCCTCTGATATATGTCGTTGTAATCCTTCAACGTCTTCAGAGAGGTAACGGGTCCCGGCAACTATACATTTCATGGACTATGATGTCCTTAACCTTGACTGTGAGGTCTTTAAACTCACGGACTATGATGTCCTTAACCTTGACTGTGAGGTCTTTAAACTCACGGACTATGATGTCCTTAACCTTGGACCACTATGTGCTTAAACTGGTAATGGACCACCATGTCCTTAAACTGGTAATCGACCGTAATGTCCCTAAACTAAACAATAGAGCCCAAATGCTCTTTTGTTGGATCTAAACGACCCTGTTAAGTTGATCTTAGCCTAAAACTAGACTAACGTATCCTTAACAAACGTTTAAGTTGATCTTAGTCTCAAATAAGACTAACGTATCCTTAAACCCAACCCCCAAACCCAAATCTAAGAAAATACGGATTTGGACTAATCCACGCCCTACGGGCGACAATATAAATTAGTCTCCGTATACAATCCATGGGCAACCAAAAACAAAACAAATACACACGACACGAAGTGACCATCTGGAGAAGGATAAAGCGGTTACCGCGATGCGGTAGCGTAATTAACTGCAGGGGCTTGTGCCTGCAGGGAAGAGCATCCCCATAATAAAAAAACCCCTCAAATGAGGGGGAATCTGACTAAGTCTGCTACATCGGCCGCATCCTTCTAAACCTTTGATACATGGTGCCATAAATCAACTTGGCATCTTCGGAGAGGTGGACGGATAACACCAATTAGCATCTGCCCTCGGAATTCAGGCCCAGACGTCCCAACGTCCCGGTCGCGTCTTTCGGCGGAGAACAGTCTAGTTCTGACAACTTGGCCAGCCGCTTCATTTGCTTGATGAGCTCGTATTTATTGAGCTATATAATCATCGAGCGTGGCTTTAGAGATGGTCTCCTCCTTGGCTGTTGACAGAGCCGGCAGATGATTTGCTGTCTCTCCTCTATCATCTTCAATTATTACTAGAGGATCTTCGGCTGGAGGGTCCGGATGGATCATCATGCCCACCATATCTTGGAATAGAAGGGCCATTTATTTTATATTGGCCGCTTGTTCCACGGCCTCTTTTTCCTTCTTCTCAAGCATTCTCCGAAGGAATTCGGCATCAGTTTCCTGCTCACGGCGCTACTCCGAGGATGTCTCCGGGCTTGCTTTCGGTCCTGTGAGTGCAGCCATAGCTGTTAACATCTCTTGGAGCTTTTGTTGTTGTTGCTCCTGAGCCTTAGTCACTGATCGCGTAAGCGGCTGATGACATGTGGAGATACGA
Organism: Agapanthus africanus; assembly: GCA_030015575.1. Taxonomy (NCBI): domain Eukaryota; kingdom Viridiplantae; phylum Streptophyta; class Magnoliopsida; order Asparagales; family Amaryllidaceae; genus Agapanthus; species Agapanthus africanus. The sequence continues at coordinate 131,040,234 of JASDDO010000024.1, read as the reverse complement.
CTATCCTCTTTTCCGGATGCCATATAGATGGTGTGCACCACCATGCCCCCAGACTTGGGGCATTTAGACTCAGTGTTCTTGTGATTCGTCGCAGACACCGGGATTTTCTCCAGCTTTCTCCACTTGTGAGCAGTCGAGGTTGAGGGGGCCGTTGCAGTGGGTACCCAAGTAGCTGTCGCTTTCTGTGGTTTGATAGGGTGATCCTCTTCTTGCCGAACCTTCATCTTTTTCTGTCGGCGGGGATAGTTTTGATCTACCATGGAGTCCTGGACGTGTCTCCAAACTTTATAAATTTTAGAGGACAGCCGCTGAGGGGGCCGCTCCAGCTTCTTCTTTGTAGCGTTCTCTATTGGTGGAGGAGATCTTTTCAGCATAGCAGTTGGCGAATTCCTGCGTACCCTGTTAAGTAATTCAGAACAGCAGCATCAACTTCCACCATTGGAGTTGGCGGAGTCAGTCCATAAGGGGAATTGCCCCTAGCTTTCCTCAATCGATGCCAGTGGCGATATCGAGCATGTCGTGCGTCCAGAATCACCTCTGCTGTCGGATCAGCTTTTCCATGCCCCCTGTTCTGATGAGAGTCTGCTGTTGGCGCCAGTCTGTCAAAGATAGATGCTCGCTGAGAGGGAATGGCCAATCTTGAAAAGGTCGATTTTCGTGTAGGGGAAACGGCCTTGGTTACTTCACCCGGAGTGGGAGCTGAAACGACTAGTCTTGTGAAGATCGACCCCTTAGCTGGAGAAGCCGCCTTGGTGAATTCAGGAGTAGGAATGGTTATCCTCTTCGGGATAACGCCTTCTGGTATTGCGGGCTTCTTCACGGGCCCGTTGGAGCTTTGGCCCAGTCTGCTGAAAACTGAGGCGCTTGGTTTGGGCGTCCCGTTGAGAGGGGCCGCAGTAGTGGTAAGCCGATCAAAGACCGACTTCTTCTGAGCTTCTTGCAATGGTACAGGGGCGTTGAAGCTCATCGGTGGGAGTATGGTCCTGAAGAATAGCCCAGTGGTGGCTTGGGTCACTTATTCCACCGGCATTATGAAGAGGGAGGCCTCTTGGGGCCCGTAAGTCACTCCTCCGGATAGGACGGAATGGGAGTTATTGTTGCAGCTGGAACAGTTAGAGGCCATTGATGTTCTTTTTTCTGCATGGGAGCAAAACCAAATCTTAGTATCTCGAACCCAAGGGCAACCATATCAAACCGCGATTCATTCGCGAACACGACATATGAAGTGTGGAGTGGAAAGAGGAAAAAGGTCCCACCGGGCGTGCCAGAATCTGTTCTCCGCCGGAAGACGCGACCGGGATGTTGGGACGTCCGGGCCTGAACTCCGAGGGCAGATGCTATTTGGTGCTATCCGTCCACCTCTCCGAAGATGCCATGTTGATATATGGCACCATGCATCGAAGGTTTAAACAGATGCGGCCGATGTAACAGACTTCGTCAGATTTCCCCATGTTGAGGGGGTTTTGATTGTGGGGACGCTCTTCCCTGCAGGCGCAATCCCCTGCAGTTAATTACGCTACCGCATTTCGGTAACCACTTTCTCCTTCTCCAGATGGTCACTTCATATCGTGTGTATTTGTTTTGTTTTTGGTTGCCCGTGGATTGTATACGGAGACTAATTTATGTTGTCGCCCGTAGGGCGTGGATTAGTCCAAATCCGTATTTTCTTAGATTTGGGTTTGGGGTTGGGTTTAAGGATTCATTAGTCTCATTTGAGACTAAGATCAACTTAAACGTATGTTAAGGATACGTTAGTATAATTTCAGACTAAGATCAACTTAACGGGATCGTTTAGATCCGACAAAAGAGTATTTAGGTTCTATTGTTTAGTTTAGGGACATTGCGGTCCAAGTTTAGTTTAAGGACATTACGGTCCAAGGTTAGTTTAAGGATATTACGGTCCAGTTTAAAGACATCATAGTCTGTAAAGGTTAAGGAAATCATAGTCCATGGGTTTAAGGACCCCACAGTCCGAGGTTAAGGACATCATAGTCCATGGGCTTAAGGACCCCACTGTCCGTAGTTTAAAGACGTCATAGTCTATAAAGTTTAAGGACGTCATAGTCTATGAGTTTAAGGACCCCACAGTCCATAGTATGTTTGGTTATCGGGACCCGTCACCTCTTTGAATACGTTGAAGGATTACAACGACAAATATCAAAGGAGTGAAGAGATGTACCCTTGAACCAAAGTTGATTGGGAAATCTGTAGTCCAATTTGGGACTAAGATCAATTGATTAGATAATGAGCACATGGGCTCAGTTAAATCTGAATTGTGGACTTATGGCCAACTTGGGCTAAGTTCAATTGGGTTTAAAATGTTGGACCTTTGTTTGGACTGTTGAACATTTGTCTGGGCTCAGCCCCCCATTATTTAACAATGCTAAGCATGGTTTGGGTTCTGACCATATTTTGTCTTGTATTGAGTGCTAAGCACTCGTATGAGATGATCAATTTTGGAATACAAAAGTGTGTTTGAGGTTCAGTCAAAAGAGGGTACTGCCTCTGGAAAAACTTGGCTAGTTCAAGCTAAGATTGGCTTGGATATAGTGTTAAACACTAGAGTACACTCGACTATCACATGCTCCCACGTGATGCGCTTAAAATAGTGTTAAACACTAAGGATGCAACGCACAAAACAGTGTTGGGCCCAAACTTCCTTTATTTTATTCTCAAGATATGCATGTAAGTGTTAAACACTTTAGTCTTCATGGCCATCATGTGTGGGCACGTGATGGGTACCCATGCACTGGATATCAAAAAGATTTTCTAGAGGTCACGTGGGGACACGTGAGGGCGCCCATGCATTGGATTTTAATCTTTCAGTTTTTTCTATCTTTTCTTCTTTAAAGAGGTGTTTGTCAGGGGTCACGTGGGGACACGTGAGGGCGCCCAAAGTCTGTTCTGCCTTTATTTTGAGAAGTTTGTTCAAAGGTCACGTGGGAGCACGTGACCCAATCTCATTCATTATTTTTTGACCATTGAGGGGAGGGTCACGTGTTGCCATGTGATCAGGTTGGGTACTAGATCTTTTTTATGTGCATGAAATGTCCCTTGTTTAAGAATTAAATTCTTTTGTAAGGGTTAAACCCTAATTTTATTTAGAGGAATTAAATTCCTATATGTTTGGAAGAATTAAATTCTTTAAACCCAATTCTCTCTCTAAGTTTTGGATCTACATGGCAGGATCTCCCCGATGAGAATTAAATTCTCAATTTATAGGGAGATCTGCTTCTGCAGATCTTCAACCATGAAGAAAAACTAAGTTCTTATATTAAGAGTTAAACCCTATCTTTTTTGGAGGAATTAAATTCCTATGTTCTTTTATGGGAGAATAAAACTCTGAACTTAGGTCCTCCCTTAGGCTTTAGATCTGCATGGCAGAATCCCCCCGATGAGAATTAAATTCTCAACTTATGGGAAGATCTGCTTCTGCAGATTTTCAACCAAAGGAAGAACTAAGTTCTTATTCAGAAGAGTTAAACTCTTAGTTTGAGAATTAAATTCTCTTTTTTTTCTTTTGTGGGAGCTTATAGGATGATCTCTCGCCTAAGATTTCTTTCTTTTCTCAGGAGACCTTCTTTTCTCTCTGGAGAATTAAATTCTCTTTTTTTCTCTGTTGTTGTATCTCTTCTTCTTCTCTTCTTGGCTCCTATTTATAAGAGAAAGAAAAGAATCGGTTTGTTTAGTCAATCTTTCATTGAAAGATTTTGATTGATTTTGTAACCAACATGATCTTTTAGATCACTCAGTGAATTTTATTCACCATTAGATTTTGAATCCAAAAGATATTTTGTTTGTTGTTCCTGGCAGTTTTTAAGGAAAATCTTTCCTTGTATAGAATCTTTTTATAAATTAGTGATTTTTAATCACCATTATATTTTTAATCTAACGGTGCTCCACTTTACAGAGCGCAATCTTTTTGTTTGGAAAGATCTAGGGAAACATTAGGGATTTTGATTTACTTAAATTAGAATTTAAATCTATTAGTTTAGAAGGTTTAAGAGCCTTTCACGTGTTAGCACGTGACCCCAATGACTGACCATTTAATTAGAATTTAATTCTATTAGTTCAGAGATCTTTAGGAACCCATCAAGTGTTGGCACGTGACCTCCTGTCACGTGTGGGCACGTGATGCCCCGTTTAGGGTTTTCTTTCCTTTAACTTAAAGAATTTTTAAGACCTCATCACGTGGTGGCACGTGACCCACTGATTAAGCTTTTAACCAGAATTTAATTCTGTTATTTTAAAGAACTCGGGAACTTATCACGTGTCAGCACGTGACCCTTGATCACGTGTGGGCACGTGATGCCACATTGGGGTTTTCCCTTGTATTTTATGAGAGAATAGCAACAAAAACTCCCACTCTGTCCCCGCTGGAGGAGTAACTTATGAGCCTCAAGCGGCCTCCATCTATGCGATGCCGGTAGAACAGGTGACTCGGGCCATCACTGGATTGTTCTTTGGGACCATGATCCCGCCAACAAGCTTCAGCGCTCCGGTGCCGTCACAAGAAGCTCTGAAGAAGTCAGTCTTCGATCGACTTGCAACTACCACGGCCCCTCTCAACGGATCGTCCAATTCCAACGCCTCAGTCTTTAACAGACTGAGCCAAAGCTCCAGTGGGCCTGTGAAGAGACCTGCAATACGTGAAGGGGTTATCCCGAAGCGGATAGCCGTTCCAGCTCCGGTAAACAAAGTTATCAAAGCGGTTTCTCTTGCTAAAAGATCGGTCTTCGCAAGACTGGCCGTTCCAACTCCTGCTACGGGTGAGGTCATTACAAGTGCTTCCCCTATTCGAAAGTCAGTTTTCAACAGGTTAGACGTTCCCTCTCAACGGACGTCAGTCTTCGACAGGTTGGCACTAAAACCAGCCTCTCCTCAAAGCAAGGGGCACGACAAGGTCGCTTCTACAACTGAGGTGATCCCATCCGTATAAAACGCTCGACGTCGTCACTGGCGCCGAGTGAGGAAAGTTGGGGCCAATTCCCCCTCTGGACTTACCCCACCAGCTCCAATGGTGAAAATTGAAGCTGCTGTTCCAACTGGGAACAGTTTCGATCCGCTTAGGAGAGTGCGCAAAAACTCTCCAACCCCCATACTGAAGAAGTCTCCTCTGCCGGTTGAAAACACAACACAGGTGAAGCCGGAACAGTCTCCTCAGCGGTTGTCCTCCAAGATCCACAGAGTTTGGCGGAAAGTCTAAGACTCTGTAATTGATAAAGATTACTCTCGCCAGCTGAAGAAGACGAAGGCTTGGCAAGAGAAGGACCATCCCTCTGCCATATCACGAAAGGTATCATCTACATGGGTGCCTGCCACAACGGCCCCTTCAACTTTTACCTCCCATAAGAGAAGAAGGCCGGAGAAGATCCCCGTGCTGACAACAAATATCAAAGGCAGTGGACCCAAACGTCCCAAATCTGGGGGCATAGCTGTGCATACCGTCTACATAGCATCCGGAAAAGAGAATAGTCGTGCTTCCTTGAGTCATCGACCACTCACACGGTTTGTGACGAAAGCTCAGGAGCAATAACAAAAGCTCCAGGAAATGTTCATAAGAATGGCCGCACTCACTAGGCAGAAAGAAAGCCCAGAAGCTTCATCGGAACAACGCCAGGAGCAGGAGGCCGACACCGAATTCCTACGGAGGGTACTTGAAAAGAAAGATAAAGAGGCCGCGGAACAAGCGGCTAATATAAAACAGATGGCCCTTCTGTTCCAAGACATGGTTGGGATGATGATTCAACCGAATTCTCCAGCCGAAGACCTTTCAATAATCATTGAAGACGACAGAGGGGAGACATCGAACCCTCCTCCGGCCTTGTCAGCAGCCAGGGAGGAGACGATCTCCAAAGCTACCCTTGATGACTATATAGCTCAACAAATACGAGCTCATCAAGCGAACGAAGCGGCAGGCCAGGTCGTTAGAACTGGGCGACCTTACCCAGAATGGTATGACCAAATTAAGTACCCGCCAGAATATACGATCCCCAAATTCCATGTGTATAAGAGGACGGGCAATTCGCATTAGCACGTTGCTCAATTCAGAGCTTTGTGCGGTAACACTGGGGGCGATGACAAACTATTGCTTATCTAGTTTGTTGGCAGCTTGTCGGAGACGACATTTGAATGGTACTTTGAGCTCCCAAATGACTTTATCAAGACATTTACGGAGATAGAACTACTGTTCACACAGCGGTTCGCAAGTGCAAGCGAGCGCACCCCAATCACGACATTAATCAACGCCAGAGTGAAACCGGGAGAGACCTGGGTTCAATACGCAATTCAGCGGCATAACCTATGGTCAAAATGTAAACAGCGCATAGAAGAAGCTCCTGCTGTAGGCATGTTCATGGGGACCCTTGATCCTCAAGCAAATATAGCCCAATTTATGATGTTCTTCAAGCCAACCACCTTTCAGGCCTTGATTGACAAACTGGCCCAAATGGACCAGATTGGCCATAGGCCGTTCTCTTCAAGGACAGATCTTCGGAATGAAAAGGGAAAAGGGAAAGCGACCTTCGTCGCCAACGCTCAACAATAACCAAGTGACCCGAAACCTGTTGCTCACCAAAACAATAAACCAAGATCCCTTGGAGAAAAGTTGAGACGTTTTTACTCGTTCCCTTAGGATAATACGAGGAGACTATTCGAACTAGCGGTGCGCAACAGGCTCATCATTCTGCCGGATCCAAGACACCCCCTGCAACCGGGCGACGTCAACAATCCGAATTACTGCCCCTACCATCGAATAGTGGGCCATCCAATCGAAGATTGCTACGTCTTCAAAAACTAGGTTGAAGACCAGTACCAACAGGGCAAGTTCACTTTGTCCGAAAACTGGAAGGTAAACCCGCCACAGCAGCATGCTCCTAAAAAGGTGGATACGCAGGGGGCATCATGCTTATATGTAGAAGAAACTCCGTGGGAAGTTGTCTTTTCGGCTGAAACTAGAAGAATGCTGAAGGATCTTCAAGCATGTCCGGCGATTAGGTGGAAAAGCCCACTGGAGCCTGAGATTATTGACAGAATGCTGAAACCGCGCCTAACGCTGAAAGTTGGTAACGATGGGCAGAACCTCCAGGCCAAGCCTCCGAAATATTTAAAGAAAAAGAAGAAGGCCAAGAAGCCCGTGCAGCTCGACAGCATCGTACGGGTCTGCAAAAGTACATCAACGCACTGGAGGAATACAACCAAAAAGCGCGGACCCCAGTCACACTGGAAGAGTTCTTCAAGCATGTTCTTGAGAACGGAAACAATGATATTGATGAAGGAGACGATTCTTCGTAAGAACCCGAGAATCATGTAGCGAGTTTCCATATGATCTCTCACTCATCGATAAATGGCAAAGAAGCTCCTGACGTAAGGAAACTGGGGGTAGATCCAGAACTAAAACCCATGGAACCGTTGGATGACCTCATCGACAAGCTGCTGAACGAAGCTCTTCAAAAGAGTAAAGATGATCGAGAACGTGAAGTGTCCATTTACGAAAAGTCCAAGCGGCGGTGTTAGGCCGAAAAAGCTCCGGTGATGAGAAGCCATAAAGTACCTCAACCAGATCAAAGTGCCCTTGCCACCAGCAAGAGCAGAATCAAGATAAAGAAGCAGTTCGCCAAAGCTCTGTCAATGGAATGAAGCTGCCACCTTTCAAAGAAAATACTTCCGGGAGTATGTGCCCCAACGAACCGGATGTACATCCGAACTACTGCTTATACCATCGGAAGGTCACACACCCTACCGAAAAGTGTAATGCCTTCAAGAAGTGGTAGCAGGGATATGTTGCCCATCGACAACATTTCAAGCGAATGAAACGCGAAACCCGTCGGGAGCAGAGAAGCACGGCAGACGAGCATGAAGGAACAGCCGGTAACTGTTATATGGTTGATGCCATCCTAACAAAAGGGAAGTCTCATGTTCTTACCTTCGGGAGCGATTTGTACGAGGAAATGGCCTTTGGCCCTCTCTTCAAGGAATCCACCTCTGGAAAAGAAGAAGAGATGAGGAATTGTGAGAACATTCAGCTGCGTTACCGTATGTTGCCTTAAAAGAATCTCGGACTCTCAAACAAAGGTTTGGGCAAAAGAGACAAAATGAAGGAAAAAGTCCCTGAGGAGATTGCTCTCGATGATAGAATTGTCGAAGATCTCACAGCCAAGGACCCGCTCAAGAAGAACAAGGTGAATTACAATGTCCTGGCACATCTAAGGAAGATACCCTCACAATTGAGTATCTTGGATGCCCTTCTCCTGTCTAAAGAGGCACGAGATTCCCTGATCAAGACGTTACAAGAGCCTGACCAGTTTCAAGCTTTCCTGGAGGAAGAAAAGATGAAGGACGAGCTGGAAGAAGCCCACACGGCTGATATCACCTTCAGCGATGAAAAACTCCTTCTCGGAACGTGCGAGAACAACAATCCACTATATGTAAAGGGGTATTGTCACGATATCAAAATAGGGAAGATCCTGGTCGACAACTGATCTTCCGTCAACCTTCTTAACATAAGAGTGTTGAAGGAGATTTGCATGAATGTGCAGCACTTGGCTCGTGAAAAAATTACCATCTCCGGTTTTGACTCCCAATCATCACAAATGCTCGGGTCCGTAGTACCGACATTATGCTTTGGGCCGCTCGTCACTGACATTAAATTCCATGTTATTGATGCCAAGACTTGCTACAACGCTTTGCTTGGCAGGCCTTGGTTACATGAGTATAACATCATCCCTTATACCCAACATCAGTGTATGAAGTACTTCAAGGACGGCCTCGAGTACATAGTTACAGAGGAGCTGAACCCATTCTCCGTAAATGATGTCCGCAAATATAAAGACGCCAAGTACTTCTTACTAGACTTCGAAGATATGGGAAGATGTCGCAAACCGGAGAATAAAAAAAAAGCCATCGCCACTATCCTTATCTTTGGGAGCGATACCGAGGAGGATAAAGAGATGGTCTACTCAGGACAACCCCAAAGAAATAGGCCAGGACCATCTACTCCTATTCTGGTCTTTGGCAGTGACTCTGAGGACGAGGCCAACGCAGTGTTCTTCGTTCGCCCGCCAATGCAGACCTTTGCTGGAGCTGACCAGAGTTTACAGATTACCCTGGTCCCGCAGTGGCATTACAAAGAACTTGATGCACTTGATACATACAGCGTGCAAGAGCTGCAGATCTTCTACGTCCTTCCTAAGCAAAGAGGTGAGAAGGCGATCCTTTTCTACCAATCCACGGAGACTAAAGTAGAGAAAGAAGTATGGCACGGTGCCGAACCTGCGCTCGACAGGCTTCAACCAATCCGTCTGTCCAGATACTACGCAGAGGGACTGAAAAGACTGTTAAGATGCCAAGGCGTACCCTTCAAACAGAGTGCTTGACAAATCCAGTTCTATAACAATATTTGGGACGTTCCCGGGACTCAGCGGAAGATGCCCAATGGGAGAATGGAGACGACCGACCTTGGATACGTTCGGTCCAAGAAACGGGAGCGGTTCCATGGCTGCTATGTTATAAATAATTCCGGTGGAGAAACGAATGCATTTCCAAATGGTGTTGATGTCAAACCGGAGCGAGATCCCGCCGTGAGAATACCAAGCCCGTCATTCGAAGAACAGATTGATAAGCTAATAAGAGAAGTGGGTCAAATGGTTCAGGATGACCATAGCCGCAAAATGGCCATTTACGAGAAAGCCAGGATGCAACGTCTCATTCAGCAGGTTACGGAAGATGACGATGCCCTTCACCCCCAGCCCGCTGTGCGCTCTCGTGGCAAGAAAAATGCCCGACGTAGAAGTAAAAGCAAGGTGAAGAACAGGACAACGTTCAAAAATAGCAAAGTGGATCCAAGAAGCCGCGCGAGCGAGAAAAAGTCAGCTGGAACCCGTCTTTTATGAAGAAGATGAGTCGGGAGTACTTTTTCCCTCAAGATAAGACAAAGAAAATATTCAACCTTGTCATGAAGTATCAAATGATGACGCTCCTGGAGTCTCGATACCCCAAACAGATGAACGAGGTCCATCACCCGGATTATTGATCCTACCACCGAATAATGGGACATCCTCTTCAAGACTGCTTCACCTTCAAAGACTGGGTTGAGGAACAGTATCAGTAAGGCAGGTTTGCTCTATCCGACAGTTGGAGGGTAGCCCCGCCATGAAAGCATGAGCAGAGAGCAACCTACGCTGCGAGGAAAAGTCTAGATCAGCATCGAGCTTGGAAACGAGCTCGTACCTGCCATATGATAACATTCTCAAAGGAAGGAGAGCACGAGAATACGAATGACCTCTCCCAGTGCTTCACAAATGAAGATGAGAACGGGGTGATCTCAGAATTTCCACCGGCGCCAAAAGAGCCGGAAGATGGGATACACACCACAACAGATAACTTGAGAAAAATCTACTTGGGGACAGCAAACGACCCAAGGCCAACGTTCGTCGGTGAGCTGTTGTCTGAGAAATAGGTAGCCAGGTTAAAGGACGTGCTTATGCAGTATAAAGACTGTTTCTCATGGAACTATTCCGAGATGTCGGGATTAGATCCAGAGATAGCTGTGCATAAACTGGCGATATCGCCGGACGTCAAGCCAGTCAAACAGGCGCCAAGAAGAATGCGGCTCGAGCTTGAGGTGAGTATTAATGCCGAAATCAAGAAGCTAATTAGCTCCGGCTTCATCCAAGAGGTTCAATACCTTGACTGGATCGCCAATATCATTCCAGTAATGAAGAAAAATGGGACAGTACGCATCTGCGTAGATTTTCGGGATCTCAACAAAGCTTGTCCGAAAGATGATTTCCTAGTGCCTGTTACCAAGCTAATGATCGATAACACATCCACCCATGAAGTCTTCTCCTTCATGGACGGATCCTCAGGGTACAACCAAATCAAGATGCATCCTGAAGAACAAAAGCACACTGCTTTCCGGACCCCGCTAGGCATATTCTGCTACAAAATGACGCCCTTCGGTCTGAAGAACGCCGGCGCCACTTACCAGAGGGCCATGACAAAGATCTTTGATGACCTCATACACGAGATTGTCGAATGTTATATTGATGACCTCGTGGTGAAAAGAAAATCGTATGAAGAGCACTGGGAGCATCTGAAGATAGTGTTCCAACTCCTTCGGAAGTATAATCTGAAGATGAACCCCCTGAAATGCGCATTTGGAGTTTCCTCAAGAAAATTCTTAGGATTCATAGTACGACACTGGGGCATCGAAATAGACCCGTCAAAGATCAAGGCAATTATGGAAATGCCTTCGCCAAGAACTCTCAAGCAGCTGCGGTCTCTCCAAGGAAATCTCGCGTATATCCGACGGTTCACAGCTAACCTCTCCGGCAAATGCCGCCCTTACAATCATCTAATGAAGAAGGGGGGCCCGTTCGTTTGGGACCGTAAATGCCAAAATGCACTTGACTAAATCAAGCGATATCTGCAAAACCCGTCGGTACTGACCGCTCCGGTCAAAGGAAAGCCCCTCATCCTGTACACAACACCCCTTGAAGGTTCTTTAGGCGTGCTATAAGTATAAGAGAATGACCAGGGGAAGGAGAGAGCTCTCTACTATTTGAGTCGAGTTCTCCTAGGGACAGAAAATAACTACTCCCCCATCGAAAAGCATTGCCTAGCGCTGATCTTCGCGGTAATGAAGCTTCGACATTACGCCTTGGCACATGAGGTTCGTCTCATATCAAAGGTGGATCCTCTCAAGTATTTGATGTCAAGAGCCATGTTAATGGGAAGTCTTGCCAAATGGGCCCTCCTCTTGATGGAGTTCTCGATAGTATATCTACCCCTTAAGGCAATAAAAGGCCAGGCCATCGCCGACTTTCTCGCAGAGCATCCGATACCTGCCGACTCTCCCTTGAACTGCGAGTTTCCGGACGAACACGCGTTTGACGCAATCTACGGGGAGAAAGATAGGAGTGATACCCAATAGGAACTCTACTTCGATGGAGCGTCCTCCTTGAAGAAGCAAAAGTAAAACACCCCCATGATTAAAGCTGAGGTGGGCCTTATCTTTGTGACTCCACAAGGAGGGATAATGCGTTTTGCCCTTTCCTTAACGGAGCCAAAAACAAACAACGAAGAGGAATATGAAGTTTTGATAGTAGGTCTTGAGATTTCTGTCAACATGGGAATCGAAAACCTCCTCATATATGGAGATTCCCGGCTAGTCGTTAGCCAAGTAAATGGCGACTACCAGACGTGCAAGCCAGAACTGATCAGGTATGGTGAAAGAGTGCGGCAACTGCTGACGGAAATCCCTTCCTACATCCTGGAAAGTATACCACATGCGGAAAATAGCAAGGCAGATGCGTTAGCCAAACTCGCTAAAGAATCGGCCGACGAAAACCTCGTGACGTAAGGATCATTGTGCAAAGCCGCCGGATTCTCGCACCAGCAGAAATATCTCCTGAGTCGTCTAAAGAAGAGGAAGCGACCGAACAAGCGGTTTTACAAATAAAGGACGAAGAAAAGGCTGAGGATTGGAGAGAAGTCTTTTTAGACTACTTCAAGTCCCATCGAATGCCCAAAAATGCATCTTCAAGACATCAGCTCATAAAACAAGCTCTGTCTTTTGCCTTCGTCAATGATACTCAATATAAGAGATCGCTCGACAGTTTATGGCTAAGGTGCCTGGGATCAGAAGAAGCAACAATGGTCGTCCAAGAAACTCATGATGGACTCTGCGGTTCCCATCAGGCCGGGCCCAAGATGAAGCTGAAGATCAAAAGAATCGGCTACTATTGGCTCACGATGATTCAGGACCGCCTCGAATACACGAAGCAGTGTCACTCGTGCAAAATTCACGGGGACTTCATCCACCAGCATCCGAATCCGTTACACCCAACATTGGCTAGCTGGCCGTTCAAAATGTGGGGGACCGATATAATCGGGCCCATCGAATCAGCATCATCCAAGAGACATCGGTTCGTACTAGCAACAACTAATTACTTCTCTAAGTGGGCAGAAGTAATACCGTTAAGAGAGGTGAAGACGGAGAACATCCTCCATTTCTTCAAAACACATGTCATCTACCGGTTCGGCACTCCGCGACGGATCATCTCGGATAATGGGTCGTCCTACAGAAGTCATAAAATCAGTCGCTTCGCACAACTGCATAATATATATTGGAGATATTCTTCGGTCTATAATTCCCGAGCTAACGGTGTAGCTGAGGCTTCCAACAAGACCTTGACAAAGATCATAAAGAAAATGGCGTCCAGAAATAAAAAGGACCGGCACGAGAGATTGCATGAAGCTCTCTGGGCTTATCGAACCACGTTCAAGACGGCCACGAATACAATGCCATTCGCGTTGGTGTTCGGCACGGAAGCGGTACTTCCCTTGGAGATAGAGCTACCCTCTTTATGAGTGGCGGTTCCGTACGAACTAACGGATAAAGAGACTGCCCATCTTCGGCTTAAGGAGCTAGACGCCCTTGATGAAACTCGTCTCATGGCGCAGCAAAACCTAGAAGCTTACAAAGTAAGGATGACGTGCTCATACGAAAGATTGACTAGGCCGAGGACATTCCGCCAAGGCGAACTTGTGCTAGTCGTTAAAAGACATATGATCCCCAATCATGCTAAACGGGGGAAATTCGAGCCAAACTATGAGGGCCCATACATAATAGACAAGGCCTACCAAGGCGGAACGTACTTGCTCATGGATGTGCATGGCGAAAGACCCTTCAGGCCAATAAACGGCCGGTTCCTTAATAAATACTACGCTTAACAAGTCACGGCTCAGGTTAATGATGGATGACGACGCTCATGTCCGCTCACTATCTCCCCGAGTCCCAACTCTATAGGTAGCATCTAGCGAAAGCTCGCCTCAAAATGCTACGGACTGAGATGTTCTTAAACTAGCTACGGACCGCAACGTCCTTAAACTAGCCCTGGACCGAAATGTCCTTAAACTAATATTGGACCGAGATGTCTTTAAACTAACAACGGACCAAGATGTCCCTAAACTAACAACGTCGCCTCAAACACGGCGATAGTGGAATGCAAGTCCACAAGTCCCAGCGGTAAATACCGCAACTTAAATCCCACTGGCAAATAGATGGGTCACACGCGGCGAAACTATTCTCGAGAGTTTCATTAACAGAAAAAAGGTATGTCCACAAGCGAAATAGGCGCGGATGAAAACCCGAAAGAGCTCCGTGAGTAAAAACGGCAGGACTGCCGGCGAGTTTGTGAAAACCCGAAAGGGCGCAGACTCGAAATTTTTTTTTCATGCACACTTGTAAGATCCTCTCGACCTTATAAGGAGAAAATACCTACGTGAGATCCTTATGACTCACAAGGGAGCAACACACTTAGAGGTCCCCACGATTCCTAAGGAGAAATTACACTTACGAGATCCTCACGACTCGTAAGGAGAATCCCCCTTATGAGACCCTCACGGCTCATAGGATTCGAAAGCCTTAAGTTAGAGGGACTTGAACATGTTCTTAAGCCATCACATTCCCCAAGTTTCCTTACAAGCAGTTCAATATTGACCCTTGTATATAATCCATGGGCATAAATAAACGTCTCCCCCACCATGTTCCACCAATGGCGTGAAATGTCCTCATGTGGTGAACGACATTTGTAAGTCCTCTCGACTTATAAGAAGAAAACACTCTTGTAAGATCCTTACGAATTATAAGAGAACACGCACTTAAGAATCCTTACGATTCCTAAGGAGAAAACACACCTACAAGTTCCTCACGGCTCGTAGAGAGAAACACCTTTATGAGACCTTTACGACTCATAAAGTCAAAAGCCTTAGTCGACAGGATCCTAACCCTGTTTACTAAGCTACCTTTGTTCGGATCGACAAAGGAAGATGATGATTCTCTCCTGGCAATATCCCAGGGGTAGCGATGCTGATTCCCAAAATTGGTATCAAATTCCAAGTCCTCTCGACTTATAAGGAGAAAACACTCTTGTAAGATCCTTACGACTTATAAGAGAACACACACTTAAGAATCCTTACGATTCCTAAGGAGAAAACACACCTACAAATTCCTCACGGCTCATAGGGAGAAACACCTTTATGAGACCTTTACGACTCATAAAGTCAAAAGCCTTAGTCGACAGGATCCTAACCCTGTTTGCTAAGCTACCTTTGTTCGGATCGACAAAGGAAGATGATGATTCGCTCCTGGCAATATCCCAGGGGTAGCGATGCTGATTCCCAAAATTGGTATCAAATTCCAAATCCTTTCACGGCAAATGATTGGTATCAGACCTCGGGTTCCATACTCGCAATAAAAATCAGCGGGGGCAACTCGCAATAAAAATCAGCGAGCAAAATATATGCATATAAAAACAGCCGAAATGTTTGGGTAACTCGCAATAAAAAGTAGCGAGTAAAAACAAAAAAACACAGCCGAAATGATTGGGCAATCGCGACTTTCGCGATATAAAAAGCTGAAATGATATAGCATCGCGGAAAGAAATAAAAAAAATGAAATGAAATTTCTGCCCTGCAGGTGAGATCACATTGACCCCTGTATACAATCCATGAGCACAAACGAGAAGGGAACCATATTGTCCCACTAGGCTTCGTCAAAGGGAAGCCAGATCTCAATGGCTACATCGACAGCCTAGAAATCAATAACAGTGTTCTTCTTCTCGTTCCAACCAGAAGCAGATACGACGTCAGCAAAATGGAGCCAAGATAAAGTCCCCTAGTTCCAAATCTCGATGGTTCACAGACAACCTAGAGACTACCTTGGAGCCAAGGCAAAACCCCTAGTTCCAAATCTCGACGGTTCATAGAAAACATAGAGACTATCTCGGAACCATGGCAAAGTCTATAGTTCCAAGTCTCGACGGCGGCATCCACAGCCTAGGGATCAACCAATAGCGTTCTTCCTCCCTCTAGCAGGATACAGGCGCGACATTGACAAATGAAGCCATGGCAAAGTCCCCTAGTTCCAAATCTCAACGATTCACAGACAACCCAAAGACAACCTTGACATTCGTCGCAATATTGCAGACACAATGTCAACCAATGAAGCAAAGGAAGATCCCTAGCTTCAGGGTCTTGACGGCAACTCAAATGAGACCTGAAAAACTATCGGAGACCATCCCACTCCACCGCGGAGTGTTCATGACTCATCGGGGCTCCCAAACTGAGCCTAACCTCAAGTAAAAAAGCGACATGGAATATCCCTAACGCTTTCTCTTTCGACGGTAATATACCTAGAAGATTACTTGAAGACGTCTTGTCCAGCCCCCTAAGAGATCAGAGACACGACAGTTTGCATATCGGGGAATATATCGGCCAACGCGATGCTACGACGGGTAAAAAACCCTAGTACTACAGACCCTAACAGACTTCTATTAGCAGGAGTTAACTGTGACGTTAAGAAACCCTTGCGAGAACTTCTCGACTCGTAGGGAAAAACCTTAGGCAATAGGGATAAGGACTTGTTTCCTAAGCACTGGGGCCCTGCAAGTCGGTCCAAGATGGACTATTGCTTACTATTAACGGGCCACACTCTCCAAAGTCGAATCTCGACAAGGAGGGAAACAAACACTTATGAGTCTTCTCGACTTGTAAGGGAAAAAATTCTCTTGTGAGATCCTTACGACTCTCAAGAGAAAACACACACTTAGGAGTCCTCACGACTCCTAATGAGAAAATACACCTACGGGATCCTCTCGACTCGTAGGGAGAAAAATCTTTATGAGACCCTCAAGGCTCATAAAGTTGAAAAGTCTTGGGCGACAGATCTGAACCTGTCTTCTAAGCCATCGCTGCCCTGCAAGGAGATCAAGGTAGAATATCTACAGGACGCATTTGCTAAAGGGACACTCCAATATGAAATAAAATATGTCTTTTATTCATAAATCAAAATGAATACAAGATACTCTTATTCAGGAGTAAATACAAAAAAGGAGAATATACAAAAAAATCTTTAAGCCGGAGGATGGTGCAATAAGTTCGTCAGTTCATCGTTCTTCCGCTGGGCCTCGGCTTCAAGCTTTGTTATTTCCACAAGACGAGTCTCCGCCTAAGACTATTGAGTCTGATATGAAGCGAACCGACTCTCAAGCTCCTTTTCAGCAACTTTATGAGCTTCAACTATCTCGCGGGTGAAGATAACGGCTTTATCAAGAGCTACCACCTCTGTAATAGCTTCTTGAAGCACCCGCCAAATTTCATACGCACGGGTGGTCTTAGTATTGATTTGAGCCTAGAGTTCCCCCAAAGCATTTGAAGCTAGCTCCCTCTCCAAAAATTTTCGATTGAGCCTCTTCTCGCAAGACTGTAGATTAGCGGCGTACCGCTCAATCCACCCCCGCAGGCTCGCCTTTGCAGTTAGGAGTTCGGAAGGAAGGCGTATGCACTCAAGATTAAGTAAGCAAGCCTCCACTCGGAGACAATACTCAACCCAAACATGCACCAATGTTTCGTCATGATAAGTAGCAAGGAAGGGCAAAGAAGTATTGGCTTCGGCAGCAAATTCTTCGGCCGTAACAAAACTACCAACACGAAGATCTTCAATGAGGGCTGACAAGGAATGAATGCTTTGTCTCGCCATCCTTTCAGACGCACGTCGGGCATATGGGCCCGGTGGCATATAGATTCGGGACTCTAATGGAGCCAGAGCTGGCAAAGCTGTCAAAGTTTATGAATAGTCAGCGAGACTGGCAAACATGGAATAAACAAAACAATGCCAAGGGTAAAGCTTTACTTATCCATAGTCATGCAGAGGGGGTTTGAAAGATCCCTGGGCCCATCAAGGATCTCCACTTCGTCATCAGCTTCCAGAACTGCAGAGGGCATATTAGCATCATTGTAAAAAAATGATAATAAAGCAAAGGGGTAAAAAAAGGGACACTGACCTTGCCCGGAAGAAAGGACGATACTTTGCGGGGATATTGCCTGTAGGGCAGCCATATCAAGTAGGCGCTGGAAGGACTTCCTGTGAGATAGGTCCACTATAGAAGCCGCTAATTCCCGCAGTTCTGAAGGAAAGAAGAGTTCAGATAATGAGGGGATCATTAAAATAAAATGCAAGAGATTACCTTCGATGCTCCGCTCGTCTTGAACTGGAGGGATAGCAGCTTCGGCAGCCTCCTCTGTGACCTCAGGCACATCACCGGGGATATTTGTTGGTGTATCAGCTTCCAGTTGCAGAATAATAGCTGCCACTTCAGGAACCAATGAGGGAACAGTGACCTTGGCGGTCCTTCCTACAATCTTCAAGACGCCGTCAGAAAAATCCATTGGGTCTACGACCGGCAAGGTCGTCTTTGTCGAAAGTATAGACGCCGAAGAGACGGAGGTCGTCACTAGGAGCTCCAAGATAGAACTAACAGCTTCAGAAATCTCTTCTACACCTTTCAGTGCATCACTAGAGGCATCCATAGGGTCCGTGGCCAATGGGGTCACCTCCGCTCGAGGAATGGACACCGAGGGAACATGAGCCACCACCGGAGGCTCCGCAACAGGAACGGCGGCCTTATTGATCCTTTCTGCACCTACCGATTAATCATGGGAGACATCTATAGAATCGGCAGTCATGGCACGACCTGGGCTCAGATCCTCTTTCGTTGCTGAATTCCCTGCAAAGTTTTCGCAAAGATAAGAAGATATAAAAAGCGATACAAATTACTTGCTGTTAGTGTATATGCCCTAGAGGCCATTACTGTATCATACTAGTTTGTATATTACTTGATGGAAGCTTGGGATATTCATAGTTGTATAGACAATCTTGCTCGAAATGGTAGTATGCTACTTGGTTTGTTTCTACTTTAATGTGTACATGTGTTTCTTTTAGCATATCGTCTATACACATTAGTGGAGCCCTTAGGATCTTTGCTTGATTACCAGCGTTGTGATGGCAGTCACACTAGTGGGGGCTGGGTAATCTACAAGCACATCCTTATACAGGTCCCTAGTCGTAGGACTATCGAGACAGGGCATCGATACTCCGGAGTAGACTAGCGTATGAGCTTCTCATCCCAGCAGGGGAGACGGTCTGTCCCACAGCCGTCAGTACGTCGTACTTGAGATAGTATGTGGGTGCTCGTTAGGTTATGAGTACACTGGACATGACTCATCAGGAACTGTTGGTTGGTACTATACCTATCGTCAGTTATCAGTTCCCAGGTGACATGAGTACAGCTTAGTCCGCTGACTTGACACCGTCACTTAGCCTCGAGTGTGTTCCCACTGTACTTTGATTACTACCCTACAACGGCTCAAAGGAGTCGTGTAAACAGGTAGTAGTTGGGTGCAGTCCCAAAGCACTTGGAGGCAGTGACGGTTAGATAGGATTCGTCTCTCCCGGTATTGGGGGTTGATATCGTGCTGTGTCTAGGAGAGCCATTACACAAAGTCCCTGGCCAGGGCAAGCGATATATACTGGTAGGTTTCCAGTGTTATCTCAGGGTGTTCTGGGTTACACTTCGACACGACTTGTACCGCTATTAGGGGACTAATATTTACCGCCCCCTAGGCCCGCCATGCGATATTCTCAGACGAACAGACCGGACTGTACGGAGACTGTCACATTCAGGCTCAGTAGGAGTTCGGATGGGTTTCACCTCATCGGTCTTCTTATCGGCATCTACCTGGGGGCCGTTACGCACAGCTAGTGCCGCTTGCGGTCTGTGGTTAAACCCACTGCCAGCGTAGTGTCGAGTCTTTAGAGTCCCACACAGAGAGCTATTCACCTTTGGGCAAAACAGAGTAGAGGTCGCATGGTTTTGCGACAGGGTTCGTTCACATCCGCGCACTTGTGCACGTTTGGTGTTCGGGCAGTTATTACTAGCGGGCTTTGGTTTAAGCCAGATCCTAGTATACATTTTGGGATTGATTTTATCTCGTTTGTATTCGTGTTCCTCGGAACGCGGATGCGGGTGTGTATGCACGGTTGACAGAGACAGAGGCAGAGGATTCTCATTAGGGTTGTTGACTGTTGACTTTTTCTCAACCCTAATGAGAATAAGAAATATGATTAATAATAATATTAATTAAGTATTATTGTGCCATGGTTGGGTTGAAAGTTTGACTTTGTTGACCGGTTGACTAGTTTGGACTTGTTGACCATCATCATTTCAATGGCTATCATTTCATGGCTATGACTTTTGCTTGCTTGTTTGTTTACAAAATGCATTAAATGCATGAAATGATAATGCCATTGACATGAACCATCACAAAATACTTAATTATTGTTATTATCATGATTATTTTTGTTTTTGAGAGCATGGTTGTAAAAGTCTTCTCTCATTCTATCATTTCCACTCTCTCTCATCAAAGCTCTCCCTCTTCCTCTTGCTCATGGTTCTCTTGTCTCATGAGTTGAGAAACAAGAACCATTGAGATAAAACCCTAAAAACACTTCTCTACTCACTCTAGAGTACAAGGTCTAGCAAGCCAAGTATTTTAGTTTCCTCTCGATTGAGGCTAGAGCCAAAGGTAGAAGCTTTCGGGTGGATCCATTTTCGGCACAAGGAGACGACGAGGTGAGGCCGATCCGACCACTACAAGGAGAAGAAGAGAAGTAGTTCAAGACTAGGTATAGCTCCTAACATAGTAGTTAAACTCTTAGTTAGGTTGTTAGATAGTTTGTTTAGCAAAGATTCGGTTTCTAGTCATGTTACCTTCACCGAAAAAAATCGTTTTTCACCATTTCCGCATCCCCGAAAGAACCGAGAAGGGTAACGTGGACTTACACTTGCCAAAAGGAAAATACGAAAAACACGCATACTGATATACCAGGATGCTTCTAGTATGGCTTTTTCAAGCCGCCGTTCTTTCATGTGGAAATGTGCTCGCCGAGCTTCAAATGCGGATTCATGCTTACCGTTCTTCAGTGCCAACTCATCTTCAGAAGCAGACGAGATAGGCAGCTTGAAGGCTCTTTCGTCTTTGTAGGGTGTTTTTCGTCACCCCATTGAGATGGGAATACGCGCGCGCTGGTCAGGCGCATTACAGATTCCCCCTGCCCAGGGTAGGCTGGGGTTTATTGGTTGTGTGGATCCGAATCTCCGGCAGCCGCGGACTAAGCTGCCATTAATTACCCCTCTCTTTTGGGGCGAGAGAACCTCCGATTAACGGGTTAAACTAGTCACGTGAATTCAATGTGCATTATCGTGTTTTGAAGGGGTCTTGGATGTATCGGGGGCCCCGCAGAGTTTTTACGGGGGTCCCGCTACCCGGATAGCGGGTTGGGGGTCAAGGGGGCTAGCAGCCCCCTTGCGGGGTGCGGGGCAGCGTCCCAGCCCAAATTTTTTTGAGAGGGATAGTGTTATAGAGTATGTGTGTGTGTATGTATATATACATATATATATATAATAAAAAAAAGAAAAAGGGCATCTAAAGGATGCGTGGGAAAAAACGCCAGCGCTTTGGGTGCTAGCGCTTTGAGCGCAAGAGCGTTAGAGCGCTAGCGCCCCACGTGCCAGGAACGTGGGCGCTAGCGCTCTGAGCGCAAGGGCCCCACGTGTCAGCACGTGGGCGCTAGCGCTTTGGGCGCTAGCGCTTTGAGCGTTTGCGCCCTACGTGTCAGCATGTGGGTGCTCGGGCGCTAGCGCCCCACGTGTCAGCACGTGAGCACTCGGGCGGCAAAAGGGACTTGGTCCCTGCAATGGGAGTTGTACTCCCAGAAAGGAGCACTTATTATTTTTTTTTTGTGTGTGTGTATATATGAGGAGTTAAACTCCTAGGATGTTTTGAAGCTGATGAAGGGCTTCTCCCCTTGAGCCCTAGTTCTTCCCCAAAGTGGGGTTTTCGGAGATGAGCCTCCTTCTTCCTCCTCTGTTGGCCGGATCGTGAAGATCAAGAGATGTGGGATTTTAAAAATCTCTTCATTTTGAGATCTGATGGGAGATCTGATCTCCCCTTTGTGGGTTTTATGGTGAAAAACTATTTAGTTTTGGAAAAGGAAGAGTAAAACTCTTGATTTAATTCAAAAGAAAGAAGAAGGTTTAGAACCTTGAGGAAGGAGAAAAATCTCAGATCTGGATTCCTTTTTTTGGAGAGAGAAAAAGTTGTTGGGATATTTTCATTATCCTTGCCTTTATAGGCTATACACTTTACATATATCCCCTTAGGCTCTACAAAAATGGCATTTTGCCCATCCCATGGCTCATGTGCCATTTCTTTTTGCACATAAGCCATGGGCTTTACAAAAATTTGGCTTTATGCCCATTTTCTTACATTTATTCATATAATAAAATTAAAAAAATACAACAAAATTATTTATTACAAAATTTGCATTTTGGCAAGGGGGAGGCCAGCTGCTTCATGTTCGGGCTCGACCCGGGCATTGGCCCACTTGACCTGGGCTTGGGCCTACTTGGCTTGGGAATGACTTTGATTTTAACTTGGTCAACCAGGGTGTAAATTTTTACCCCAACAGTCTTCCCTTCGTAGAGGACCCATATGTACTCTCCGTAGTGATGGGGGATCTTCATAGAAGATAACTGGGGGGTAGGGCTTTTTTGGGATGCGCACATTTTCGGTCTCATCCTGCGAGCACCTTAAAGCTTCGGCCAATTGCGTAGCTTCCTCAGCGGAGGAGCCAGGGTAAATAAGACTATCATCCGGCTCTTGCATGGAGATGGGTTCTTCTTGAACAATAGGCTCAGATTTCAGCAAGAGGTCAAGCAAGCCAGCAACTGTTTTCTTCCTCCTTTTCGAGCTGGAGCTAACGCTAGAAGAGAATCGCTTCCTTCCCATCGGCGCTTTGGCGCGACGTTGGCCAACCTCGCTTCCGGTATCCCCTTTTGGCGATACCACCACGGATGACACCGCTACTGATGGTACTGTCACTAGCGCTTCACCGGAGGCCTTTGTTTGAGATCTAGTGCGCACTGGCATCCCAGCAGTGCGATGAGTCAATTCTGTTTCTGCGGCTTTTGGGATAAGAACCACGTCGCCATCCTTCAATGGAGGGCGAACCACTGTCCGCTGCCACAACGGAATACCAATGGCTTAGGCCGTAGCCGACGATCGACACTCA
The DNA here is from genome assembly GCA_030015575.1 of Agapanthus africanus. Classification (NCBI taxonomy): domain Eukaryota; kingdom Viridiplantae; phylum Streptophyta; class Magnoliopsida; order Asparagales; family Amaryllidaceae; genus Agapanthus; species Agapanthus africanus. Next base: position 131,017,259 of record JASDDO010000024.1, on the reverse strand, counting down.
AAGAGTACCCGCCTCTCCTCGACGATGACGGGACCGACTCGACGACGATACCAACCCGTGAAGGACCCTACACACCTTGGAATATTCAGCCTCGGGGATCACGAAACGGGAGCCGGTGTTCAGCCGCATAAAGTGATGGGTAACGTCACGCGTGACTTCCATAGACGGAGTAGGTTCAACCAAGAACGCCTCGAAAGGGACACCCTGGTTATAGCCCAACTGCTGGGTGAAGCGATGCAGATTGTACCGCATAAAAAAAGACGCATTATTCTGCCGGAACACCAAGTAGCCCGGCCTAATCGAGTACAGGTGCATGATCTCCTTTGGCTTTAAAGACGACGCTCCACCTTTCGACAAATCAAACAGCTGCTGGATAGGCCCCGTGGGAGCAGAGAGGACTCGATCGCTAAAAACCATCCCGCCATCGTTGGAGTACGGATTAAGCACCATGTGGAGGGATCCTAGCTGGGTCGGATCGGGAGCAGAAGCATCCACCAACCTCATAACCCATGGGAAGGTATAAGAGTCATTGAAATCTGGCCTCCGATGCGCTGCTAACTCTCCCAATACATGCATCTTGATCCACGACGTGAAGTAGTGGAGGGAGGAATTCACGACGTCTGTACCTGGGGTTGAAGTGTTGGCCACAATACTCAATCCATGATAAAGATGCGATAGTCCCGCGATGCCAACGGCCAACCATGCCCTTTCGGCTACGCGATGGACGGGGTAGAAGACGGAAGCTCTCATGAAGCGTCGATGTGTCGGCATGGTGAACCAACTGAGCTAAAGACTGATGAAGCCGACGAAGAAGGTTTCTTCGTCCATTCCAGGGGCCGCAATTGCATCGAAAGGCACGGCCGACGAGGCCGGAATGTAAAACTTCGGCAAGTCCTCTTCTTTGCCCGGCAGCTTATTTAGCCTAAACCCAAAAGGGTCATTAATTCTTGCAAAATTCGGGGCCTCTTTCGATAAAACATCTTCATGGAGAAAACATGCGATGAAACTTTTAAAGGTGACGCCCTGTCCTTCTGACTCCGCGAACAGCTTCTCGAAAATACCCAGAGTCATGATTAGACTAGGATACTTATGACGAACGGCGTTTTCGGTCGTCAAGCCGTCAAGTGTAGCAGGCATGGTCGTGAATACATACTCATCGAGAGGCAGCAACTCTTCATAGTGCTCTCCCCTGATCGGCAATCCGGAAATCTCGTGGAACTCCTCCAGTGAAATTGAGACCTTATGATCCCCTAGCAAGAAGGTGTTGGTGGGAAGATTCCATTGGTTTAGGAAAACTTTAACCCACCAGACGTGGGGAGCCGGGTAATGAAAAAGAGACACATACACCGCTTGATATAACCCAACCTTCTGCAACCGTGCACGGTGGGCAGAGAGAACATATCGAACCCAAGGAAGATAGCCGATTGGATGACGAGGGGTAAGCCCTACCATATAGACTTGTCCCCAGGGGTGGGCTTCACCTTGACAGATGCGACGCCCCAAGATATCTATATCTGGTAAGGGCCGGTTGGGTATCCCGGTTGTTGATGGCTCAAGTCGGCCTATAGGAGTCCAATTAGCCACCTCCACCGCATAAGAGGTCGGCGGACGCTCCATCAGCGGTATTGGGCGGAGAGGCTCTGTTGGAATCTTACAAGTAAAGCTGCGGCGGCCCCGGATGATGTGCCCGTACCAAACTCCCTATAGGAGCAAACTAGTATAGTCCCTGTCAAGAGCCCTGATCATCGCCATGGCCTCCTCATCCGACGGCGATTGCGGAAAAGCTGTGTCCGAGTGAGTAAAAGGAAAGTAGGGAAGGAAAGCCATTGTTCTTGAAAAAAGGGAAAGAAAAGCCGTTAATGAAACCTATATATATATATATATATATATATATATATATATATATATATATATATATATATATAACAACAGAGGGAAACGACAGGAAGTTTGGGACCACTAATTGCAAAACTAATGTACCCCATAAAATCAATATGGCGGCTCACCAATGATGAGATAGGATAATTGTTGTGAGAATCAAAAAAAGATTCTCATTAAACGGACACGGGAGTTTAAACAACTCTTGACATCCTCATAGAGAAAACAAGTTCTGTTAAAATACACAACAAATTTGAATTTGTGCAAGTAAGAAAAAACCCTATGAAAGTATGCTCAAGGACACCAGAGAATGAAATTCCCGAGGGGCCCTCTTAATCATCAGAGCAAAACTCTTTGGTGAGGAATTAAATTCCTTTATATGATAGAATTAAATTCCAGAAACCACCATGATGAGGAAATGAAAAATGAAAATGCCATGAATCCTTAAAAGATTAGAGAGGGAATGCCCAAGACATTGAGGTTTACTACTCAAAGATCACGTCTTTTTGAACTCTAAGAGATGGTGTAACAACCCTAATTTTCCTATACAAATTTTTTCTTTCAAATATTTTTTCAAAAATCCACAAAGGGGTATTTTAGCATGAGCACAAGATATAGGTAATTATTTTGTTTTTAATTACAAGCTATAAGAATATAATAACTCCATTTTTAGTGTACAAGAATTTACTTTAAATTTAATGTATACTAGGAGTATTTATTCTTGCTGCTATCAGTTTAAGTAATTAAATACCATAATAATTACAAGAAAGAGCTTGTAGCCCATTGGTAATACATTACACTGCTGAACCAAGCCACCAAAGTTCAAATCCCATACCCCACATTATTTTTAATATTGATTTTTTTAAAACCTTTAGAATACCAAGAGTTTACATGTGCATATCTCACAAAAACCCCACTACACCCAAAGATGTAACACTTGCAGAGGGTAGATGAACCGTCGGGGGAGATCCAGGCCACCGGACTCGGCCGGGAATCGGCCAACTCGGCCTTGACTCGGCCGACTCAGTGATCCGACCGAGTCACGGCCGAGTCACCCCAGATTCGTCCGATTCCGGCGATGGTCACAACATGAAAGTTGTGTCTTTTCATATTCCCTACGCACCTGCAAAGTTTCAGACTCATACCACTTCCAGAGCTCATTAAAAACCCCAATTACTCCACTTTTAATACATTTTTATTATATTTTATCACATTTTTATTTTTAATTTTTCATCTACCCTAACCCTATAAATACCAACCCTACACACTACCCTCTCACCCCCTAAAATCTTGAGCCACTCTCTCAAAAGTTTTCCAAGAAGTGTGTACTTTGAAACCGAGTTCACGGCGAAGCCCTGACGGAATTCCGGCGACGTGCTTTGAAGCAACCGGCGACGAAACAACACCTCGGCCTTTCCCCTAGTCCTCTTTACTCTTTAGAAGAGTTTGAAAACCCGTAAGTCCCAATCTTCCCTCTTTTCTATTTCTTAAAATACGGAATTACGAACCCCGACGGAAATCGGAACAAACCGATTTCCGATTCGGTTTTTCTACAAAATCTCACTTGACACCTAATCCATAATACCTACCTATATTCATGATGACTATTAATCACATAGAAACCAATTTAAACAAAGTTTCTCACATGAGATGATAGCTTTCTTGTAAAACCGTATTCTTTTCATAAAAATACCATGAAGTTTATTTTTCTTGTTCTAATTAATTCCCTCATTCCTAAACATGTTCATCTTGATAAATAAACTTGTAGAAATCAATTTGAATGAATTTTCACACATGAAATGATAACGTTTTCAAATACCGTATTCTTACGCTTAAATACCTTCATGTTTAAGATATTAAATTTAACCTCTAAAACTTCATTAAACCTTAAAATAAGTCACGAGGTAAAGACCTACCTCTACACACACACAAAATAACCTTAATTGATATCGTTAAAAATATAGAATACGAAAATACAGGACTTTTCACTAAAATACCATATTCTTTATAAATCTTTTCTAAAAGCTTTAAGTTGTACACAATTCTAAAATAAAATCTTTTAAAATGAATGTACGATTTGTCATGGACATCGATCGTTTATCTAAACTAACTTTGTGGTGTCTAGGCAAGTGTGTCTAGGCTAGTGGTTTTTAATTAGGCCCACTACTGTGGTTCATTCCCACTTACCTGGCACTTACCTGGCCGCAAATGACGATGAAGAGGCGATTTGAGGCTTCTAATGACTTGTCGTTTAGACCTTAGAAATATGCTAGTTGGCTTAGGAAACCCTAGAAACTAAAATACGGAAATCTATACCCTTTTACAAATAAATACCTTATATTTATAAAACCGTTTTTCTAAATGAATAGTATTTGTTAAACCTAAGCAAAGCGCCGCTACAACCCACCTTTGGGAAACCTGTTAGGGATAGTACGATTCATCGTGCACCCGCGGGCTAGTAGTGCGAGATTCAGATCTCCGCAAGGAGCATTCGGTCTCGAAAGGTTTGAAATACGACATTTAAGAAAAAATGAGATTTTGGAAAAATAAAATATTTATTTAAAATTATTCTTATATATATATAATTATCATTTAAACACCTATTTTATCATAAGATAAAATTTCCACATTTTTTTTCTAAAATTACAAGATTAAAAGTTACATTAAAATAACATGAGTTTCAAATAAATCAATTAACACTTTTATTAGGATATATTCACTAGAATAACACAAATAAAATTCACATTCATTATAACTATAAAGACGAATAATAAATACTTGAGGTGTATTTTGAAAAATATACAATAGTACTTTTTACATAAACCCTCCTCAAGTTTTATAAATTACAATAAGGCCCCTAACAATTATTGAACTTCAACTTATTTAGTCTGACTCAGGTTTGAGTCTGACTATTTCTGACTTGAACATGATTCAAGTCAATCTATATTCTTTTATATTCCAACTCAATACGAATACATGAATCCCCGAATCCAGTTAACAATCTATATAACTTGACTGAACCGAACCATGGATATATTCCTTTTACATGTTTCCCAGTATTCCATTTACATGACTCTACGGTTTTAGCTGTTTCCTGATATCATGGTTCCGGTCAGTCAGTTAATCAATCTTACAATCAATACAATTTTACAAGATAACAATACAAACAAGACATCGCTGGGTTTAAGGGGTAGACTGGTACGGAATATGTTAAAGGTGGCACGAGGTTGTCACTTAAGACGTAATTACATCCATGCCGTTGTTCCGTGGTATTATCGACGGAGCCTTATACTACAGGTTACCAAGGTCCCCGGTGTAAGTGGGACTCCCCTCGTATACACTGGCATCTTCTGTACCAGGATAAAAAACAACAATGTTAATACAATATTATAATATTATAATACAACAGTAAAAGCTCTCTCTCTCTCTCTTTCTTACTGTCTGTCTATTTCCCCCTTATCTTTGGGACTTACCGAACGACCTGTTCGCTGACGACATAATATTTCTTTCTTCTTTGAATGTCGTCAGGTGGTTTGGGCGCGGCGGAGATCGAGCCATCTGTAGAAGAGTTGGAGAAGTTTGCCGAAGATCCAGCACGTTAGTTTCATTGTACACTTTTCTTTTTAGTACTTTTCATTCCCTGTTATGCCACTGTTTATGCATCTTTATTTCAGTTGTATTTCCTTTTCATGTATTGTACAAAGAATGTTAATAAATAAAAGTTGCTGTTCTTTTTATACTCTTGTCTCTTGTGTAATATTTTATATTGCTTAGCTACGTTTAGCGTATGTACATCTGAGTACATACGTAGCGGACCTCGTCGCGTCCACTTCGCCGTACACTGGGAAGCGGGGCGTGACAGATGGGTTTCAGAAGAGAGCAAAGCTCTTATGGTGGATTGAAAATCCAGAAGTTTTCTTTAAGAAAAGGGTTTCTCTATTATTCAAGATCGTTACCTAAAAAGGGTTTCTTTTTCTGACAGAGTTAAACTCTGGAATTGCAATGGGCAAAGACCTAAGCTCTGAAGAAGAGAATTAAATTCTCTAAAATGACAAGGAAGGAAGAAGATTAAAGAACAGTGGCTTCCCAAAGTCCAAACCAATTAAGGATCTCTTAATGAGAGATTTCTTTAATTAAATCAACAAGCTTGCCCCCACTATATAAATGCCCCAAGACTTCAAGTCTTGCAGATAGGAGACCCCCTATAAGATTGAAAAAAAAAGGAAAGAAGAGGAGTTCTCTTTGGAAGAAAAAGAAACCCTAGGTAAGAAAAAAAAAGAAGACCTAGAGATCATTTTATCTCCTCTTACAAGAGTTTAACTCTTCCAAAAAACAACTTAGTTCTTCCTCTGATTGAGGTCCGCAGAAGCAGATCTCCCCACAAGTTGAGAATTTAATTCTCATCGGGGAGAATCTGTTATGCAGTCCCAAAACTTAGAGGAAAAAACTAGGTTTGAAGAATTTAATTCTTCCAAAGATATAGGAATTTAATTCCTCTGATAAAACTAGGGTTTAACCCTGCATAAGAATTTAAATCTTATAAAACAAAGGACTTGAAATTCTCAAGACTTAGATCAAGAGCTCCATGCATATTAGCGTTCAACGCTACAACGACAGATGACGTGTTCCTACGTGAGCACCTTTGAGGAACAAAAAGGAACAATTGAGATTGAGTCACGTGACCCCTAATATTGCTTAGCACTTGTAAAAGGAAAAGGGAATAAATTCAGATAGTTCCCATTTTTAGGGCGCCTCACGTGATCCCATGTGACCCCCAATAGTGCTTGGCATTCAGAAAAGAATAGGAGAATAAATCCAAAGAAGGCAGTGCCCAACTCGGGGGCGCCTCACATGTCCACACGTGATGGTCGCAAGATTTAAGTGTTTAACACTTATATGTATAGACAAGGATTTAAACCCAAGAGCACCATACCAATTTTTAGGCGCCTCACGTGCCACACATGAGCGCTCCAAACTGTAGTGTTTAATTTTGCTTTAGGGCCTCACGTAGGAGCACGTGAGCGCCAAACAATTATCAGTGTTTAACACTATGAGAGGCCAACCTTAGCCCAAATTAGCTAAGTCTCCCGAGGCCAAAACCTTTTTGACCATCAATCAACCGAGCCCTCCTATATTCAGGTCTCCCCAAATCGATCTTAGTTCCAGAGATGGCCAATGATCTCCTGACACATGACATCTAAAATGATGTTCGTTCCACCATGATCTCTTCCTTCAATCTGGAGTTCGGTTCAAGCGTACATCTCTCTATACCTCTGATACATGTCGTTGTAATTCTTTAACGATATCAGAGAGGTGGAGGGTCCCAACAACCAATAGCTCTTGGATGCACCCTCAAACCTATGAGCATACCCCAATGGACCGCAATGTCCTTAAACTAGCTGTGGACCGCAATGTTCTTAAACTAGCTATGGGCCGTAAAGTCCTTAAACTAAAACGATAGAGCCAAATGCTCTTTCGTTGGATCAAAAATGATCCCGAACCCCCGTTAAGTAGATTTTAGTCCAATATCGGATTAACGTATCCTTAACAAATATTTAAGTTGATCTTAATCTCAAACAAGGTTAACAATCTTTAAATCAAACCAAACCCAAATCTAAGAAAATACGGATTTGGACTAATCCACGCCCTACGGGCGACAACAAAAATTAGTCTCCGTATACAATCCATGAGCAACCAAAAATAAAACAAACACACACGACACGAAGTAACCTTCTGGAGCAGGAGAAAGTGGTTACCGTGATACGGTAACTTAATTAACTGCAGGGGCTTGCGCATGCAGGGAAGAGTATCCCCACAATCAAAAGCCCCTCACAACGAGGGGGAATCTGATGAAGTATGCTACAACGGCCGCATCCGTCCAGACCTACGATACACGGTGCCATAAATCAACTTGGTATCTTCGGAGAGGTGGACGGATAAAACCAAATAGCATCTGCCCCCAAATGCAGGCAAGACGTCTGTCTTTCCCGGCTTTTGGCGGTAAATAGGGATTCCTAAGTGTATTTTCTCTTGTAAGTCGTAAGGATCTTACAAGAGTTTTTTCTTCTTATAAGTCGAGAGGACTTACAAGTGTCGTTCACCATACGGGGACATTTCTCGTCGTTGGTGGAACTTGGTGGGGGAATGTTTATTCGTTCCCGTAGATTGTATACAAGGGTCAATATTGGACCGTCTGTAGGGCAACTTGGGGGATGTGACGGCTTAAGAATAGGTTCAGATCCCTGTACCTTAAGGCTTTTGAATCTTATGAGCCGTCGGGGTCTCATAAGGGGAATTCTCCTTACGAGTCGTGATGATCTCGCAAGTGTAATTTCTCCTTTGGTATTTTATCCTCACAAGATCGAGAGGACCTTGCGACTGCACATCGATTTTTTATTTTATGAGTTTGCGTCCTATTCAGGTTTTCACAAACTCAATGACAGCCCTACCGTTTTAACTCATGGTGCCCTTTCGGATTTTCATCTGTGCCCATTTTTCTTGTGGACATACCGTCTTCTTTTTTTTATTTTAAATAACTAAACTCTCGAAAGTATCTTTGTCGTAAGTGACCCATCTGTTTGCCGGTGGGATTTGAGAGTGGCTTCATTGCTGGAGTAGCTGTGCAGCCGGTAGGACTTGAGTTGCAACCCTCGCCGTCGAGACTTCGATTGCAATATAGATCTTAAGGGAGGATAACGATGTATTTGGGGAAATGCGCCATATTTGAGGCGACACACTAATTTAGGGACGTTTCGTTCTATCATCGCCATATTTGAGGCGAATTTCTAGTTTAAGAACATTTTGGTCCTTTGGTTTAGGGACATCTCGGTCTGTTGCCGCCATGTTTGAGGTGAATTTCTAGTTTAAGGACATCTCGATCCTTTGTCGCCATGTTTGAGACGAATAATTAGTTTAAGGACTTCTCGGTCCTATATTGCCACGTTCTAGTTTAGGGGCATCTCGGTTCTAGTTTAGGCGAATAATTAGTTTAGGGCGAATAATTAGTTTAATTAGTTTGAGGCGAGGTTCTAGTTTAGGGGCATCTCAGTTCTCTATCGCCATGTTTGAGGCGAGGTTCTAGTTTAGGGGCATCTCGGTTCTTTATCGTCATGTTTGAGGCAAATTTCTAGTGTAAGGACATCTCGGTCCGTTTATCGCCATGTTTGAGGCGAATATCTAGTTTAAGGACATCTCGGTCCTTTGTCGCCATGTTTGAGGCGACGAAGCTTCTTTGCATACTACTCTTAGAGTTTTGACTCAAGAGGATAGCTAGCGGACACGAGCGTCGTTATTTATCATAGACCTAAGTTGTGACTCATCAAGCGTAGTATTTTTTGAGGAATCGGCCGTTTATTGGCCGGAAAGGTCTTTCGCCATGCATATCCATGAGCAAGTAGGATCCATCTTGGTATACTTTGTCTATGATGTACGGGCCTTCATAGCTCTGCTCGAATTTCCCCCGTTTTGCACGATTGGGGATCATTGGTCTTTTGACGACTAGCACGAGTTCGCCTTGGCGGAATGTTCTCGTCCTGGTCAGTCTTTCGTATGGCCGTGTTGTAACAACTCCAATTTCAATGTACAAAAAGTTGTTTAAAAGTTAATGTACAAATGGAGTATTTACAATCCTGTGTACACTATAAGTATTTGATTTGCTTTTGAACAGCAAGAAAACACTTGTAGCTCATTGGTAAATCTTTGCATTGCTGTGACGTAGCCCCTGTGATCGAATCCCCCCAGCCACATTATCTTTTTATATAATTTTCTTTTAATCTTTTAGAAGCCCAAGGGTTTGCATGTCCACTACACGTAAGATGGTAAGTTACAGAATAATTAAATATGGGCACGAGGGTATATGAATCGAGAGGGACAGGTGGCCAAAGATCTAAGCCTCACCACCGGGGATCAACCGGCGACGCGTGCGTTGGGGATCGGCACCTCCGGGCCGTCCGTAGGGGATGCTCCCCATATTTTCACCTGAGCACCCCTTGGCCTACCCCACTTCTCTCATGTTGTTTATTTCCTCTGCACATTTTCCAGAGAACAATAAACCACCTTTAATCCAATTTTAATGCAAATTTCAATTCATTCTTTAACCCTCTAAACCCTAACCCTACCCTATAAATGCAATCCTATCCTTTAGCACTCTTCATTCTAAATTCAAATGCCAAAACTCTCAAAAAAATTCTCAAGTCCTTATAGTGTGCAAGTAGAGTTAGCAAAGGGAGATGCTCCGGCGAAGTTCCGAGGAGATTCCGGCGACGAAACGACATCCCGACGCTTCCCTAGTCTTCTCTTGCCTCTCTTCTTTCTCGATAGCCTGTAAGTCCCCTTTCCCCCTCTCTTCTACTATTTTAAAAAGTTTCATTTCTAAAACCCGACGGAAGCAGAGTTAATCCGACTTTCGATTCGGTTTTTCTTTAAAAACTCTATTTTTCTTAACCAATAAAATACCATACTCTCATATAATGTTTAACAAACATTAAAAAAATATATTAAAACAAGTTTCATCTCAAAAGAATGTTTTATACAACTTTTATCGTATTTTTACGGTAAAATACCACATACTTTATTTTCGAAATAAATCAATATAATACTTCTATTACCTTTAGATAACTCACGAGTTTAAGACCTACTTCATCACAACACACATCTTTGATATAGCATGATAAATGTTTGGGACATTAGTTATGGGATAATACGACATTACAAATAAATATCATCAAACTTGCAAAACCATTTCTTTAAAAAGTGTGTTAATCAATTCCTTGCAATTGTGCCTCTACAACCCACTTTTGGGGACCCCGTTCGGGATGGTGCTGGTTATCGCACATCCTTGGGCCTAGTAGAGCGAGATGCAGACCTCCGAAAGGAGCATTCGATCTCGATGGAATTTTAATGCATTTTTCTTTAGAAAATGAGATTTCTACAAAAAATAAATAAAATTATTTTTATTAAATATATATATATAAAACTATTCTCAAAATATCTATTTTAATTAGATTATATAAATATTCTAAGTTTTCTAAATCAAAGGAATCACCATTATAGGAAAATACCATTACAATTCAATGCAAAATATTGATATTTCAATAAAATACCACATAAAATGAAAACTAGGCTCTACTCACAGGAAAGTTCACTTTTATAAAATATACATCTATAAAAAGCCTAATGACGATAATTAAATACTTGAGGTGTATTTTGAAAACATATCAAAACTATTTTTACATAAAACCCCTTCAAGTTATGCTAAATTACAATAAAGACCCTAGTAAATATAGGTTTAAGCGGGACCAATTCTCTTGAGACTCAGGAAGCCGGAAAATGTGGGTGCTTTCCTATCTAAGGTAGACAATCTACCAAACGGTGTTATCAACACGATAATTGTCTTAGAAAAAGACACAAATCCTGCCGTCCATGTGCAGCAGTTATCGATAATATCAAAACTAATTCAGGATTTTAAGTTCTTTTCAAAGTGTCTGACTCAGACCGAGTCTCAATCTAATCAATCTGACTTGAATATGATTCAAGTATAAATTACAATAAAACATGAATCCATGAATATGTCTATTCAATTTATATCAATCTATATTGACCGAACCGAACCATGGATATACTCCATCTACATGACTTTCCATTTATATCCATTCTGTTTACTGATATCATGGTTTCGGCAAGTCATCCATCTATATAACAAAACAATACAATCAATACAAAAGACACCGTGGGGTTTTATAAGGGGTAGATTGGTACGGAATGTGTTAGAAGTGGCACGAGACTGTAACCTTAATACTCTTAACCTGAATATCCATTACCTTTGTACCGTGGCTGAACGGTTCCTTGTGCTCCGTATACCTTATTCTCCATAATAGTGGGACTCCTCTCGTATACACTGGAATATTCTGTACCAAGCTACAAACAACTGCGTTAACAATATAATCAAACATTACTAGTCTTATTCTCTTTCTGTCTATTCTATCTCTACTCATCTTTGGGACTTACCGAGCGATTGTTTACTGACGACATTCCTTTCTTCTTTCTTTGAAATGTTGTCAGGTGATTCAGACGCATTAGAGACCAAGCCCAGTACTGAGGATTTAGAGCAGTTTGCTTTTGACCCGGAGCTTTAGACACTTGTACATATTTAATTCATTTCAGTTATGCCATTATTTAGGCATCGCTTTCTATTCATATATTTACATTTCAGTTGTACCTGTAAAAGAATGTTTAATGAACAAAGTTGCTGTTTATTTATATTCCTGTCACTTGTGTACTTTACTTTATATTGCTTAGATACACTTAGCGTGTTTACTTCTGAGTAAATATGTAGTGGGTCTCGCCGCGCCCTCTTACCGTACACCGGGAAGTGGGTCGTGATAGGTTTTGTTGGCGGCCCATGCAGGTCAATTATGTATGGACATGCAGGTCAGTTCTGCATAGACATGCGGGTTAATTCTGCATGAAGTCCTAAGTAATATAACACAAGAATTAGCAACTCAAAACATTCTTTACATTTCATATTCCTTGAATCATATAATTTCATATACTTTCAATCTGTCCTAACCCAAATTTTTCTTTCAAGGTTATGAATTCTCTAAATAACACCAGCACCAACTTCAACAACACACTACCACCTCTACCGCTTACACCTATCGTTGCTGCTCTGATCAACAAGCAGACGGTACTACTTAAGGCGATCCGCAGCCTCCTGGAGGGACAGCAGCAGTAGACTTCTATTTTGAGGAACCATCCAGAGGCGAAAGCACCTGGGGTAAAAAAATTTTGGGCCTTGCACCCAACCAATTCTCAGGAAAAGAGAGCCCTTTAGAAGCTGAGGAATGGGCTCAAAACATTGAACATGATCTGGCAACGACACAAGTGCCAGAGATCGCTTGGGTTCAAGTTGTGAAGCTGCAGCTCACTGACAACGCTCGAGTTTGGTGGAAGGCGGAAGAAAGACGTCTTGAACAACCGATCAAATGGAGGACTTTTCGCGATATGTTCGATGCGAAATACTTCCCTGAGAATGCCCGATTCGACATGGAGCAGCAATTTGTCCATCTACAATAGGGTTCGATGTGGACCAAGTCCGTAGAAGAATATGACGCTGAGTTCACCATGCTCGGTAGGTTCGCGGCATATTTGATACCGACTGCTGAGATCAGATCCAGAAGATTTCAGCAATGGTTAGATCCGGATATCCAAGTTGCCTTAGCTACAGGGGATTTCCCAACCCACGAGACGGCCCTGAAAGCTGCCTGCCGATATGAGGCAGCGGTGAAAATGAAAGGCAGACCCACTTTGCCGGAATGAAGCGCCCTACCACTCAGATGGCAGGAGGAGCCTCTCCAAGGCCACAATTTGTGCCCAAAAGACCGGGAGTACCGAACAACCGACCCAACCCAGCCTTTTGTACTTACTACAGGAGGGATGGAAATTTGGCGAAAGACTGTCGGCGTGCAAATCTCCTTTGCTTAGTCTGCGGCTCAGCTACTCATGATATTGGGTCTTGTCCTCATAGACACAACCCGAATGCTTCACCCAGGCCAACAATCACTTATCAGAAGCGTCCAGTCATCCAGGCACCTGCTCCACGACTTGCACTACTTGCTCCACCTTCTCATGGACCGACCGCTCCTCCTCCTCGTCAGTTCCATCAAGCCCAACGGAACATACCTCAAGTACAATGGAATAGGTAGAGGAATGCTCCTCCAGCAAGGAGGAACATACCGAGGGGACATGCTTTTACAATGACTGTAGAAGAAGTTGAAGCCACCGACGAAGTCATCACTGGTAACACTTTCCCTTCAAGCTTTATTTTCAGTCTATATACATATCTATATATCTTTTCTTTATACCTAAACCTATCCCATATAACTTAGGTACAATCTTAGTAGCTTCACTTCCTGCACTAGCACTCTTCGATACTGGAGCATCTCATTACTTTATGTCGCAATGGTTCGTCTGAACTCATGCGATTCCAGTCAAACATCTTGTATCTAGCTGGAATGCCAGTTCAAGGAACGGCGTTCTAAAGGCAGTAATGGGATACGACCTGTGTCTAGTGGTCATCTGCAGCAGAGAATTCTATGCTGACTTCAAGGTGCGGGACATACCAAATTTCGATGTCGTTTTGGGTATGGATTGGCTCTGAACTTTTTACTCTACCATCGACTGTCGTCAAAGGAGAGTAGTGTTCGAGATTCCAGAACATCCGATCTTTTATTTCAAAATTGGAGACCGTACTCTGGAGCCAAGCACGTACAAGACAAAACCGAAGAAGGCAGGAATTGCAACACTTCAAGCGGAGGAAGGATCGAAGCCTGAGGTAGTTTGAGAGTTCGGCGATATATTTCCAGAAGACATATCAGGTTTGCCTCCCGATCGAGCTCTTGAATTCAGCATTGATTTAGTACCTGGAGCACAACCGGTGATTAAAGCACCATATCGCCTAAGTCCTGAAGGATTGAAGGAAGTCCGAACTCAGTTGGACGAATTATTAGCGAAAGGATGGATTCGTCCCAGCACTTCAAGTTAGGGATCACCAGTTCTACTTGTGAAGAAGAAGGAAGGTTCATATCGAATGTGCATCGATTATAGAGCTCTGAACGATGTAACTATAAAGAACAAGTATCTACTCCCGTGCATCTACGATCTGTTCGATCAGCTAAGTGGATCTTGCGTTTTCTCCAAGTTAGATCTTCGTTCGGGTTATCATCAGGTGAAGGTCAAGGAATCTGATATCCATAAAACGGCATTCAGAACTCGCTATGGACATTACGAATTTCTTGTGATGCCATTTGGAGTGACCAACACACCAGCTATATTCATGAACCTAATGAATCAAGTTTTCCAAGAGTACCTAGACATGTTTGTTGTCATCTTCATCGACGACATCCTGGTGTATTCTAAGAGCCGGAAAGAACATGCCGAGCACCTACGAATTGTCTTGGAGCCTTTAGGACGACATCAACTCTACGCCAAGTACAGCAAATGTGAGTTTTGGCTAGATCAAGTCTGTTTTCTCGAACATATTGTATCAGGCGATGGAATCTCTGTAGATCCAGCTAAAGTATCAGCAGTAAGCGAATGGCCGACACCGAAGTCAGTGAAGGACATTCAAAGTTTCTTAGGTTTAGCAGGATATTACAGAAGGTTCATTGAAGGATTTTCGAAGATTGCAACACCCTTTACCAAGCTCACACGTAAAGATGAAGAATTTGTATGGTCTGAAGCATGCGAATGAGTTTTCATAGAACTCCAGTCAAGATTGACATCAGCACCTATTCTCGTTATATCGGACCAATCTGGAGGTTTCGAAGTGCATTGTGATACATCCGGTAAGGGATTAGGATGTGTTCTATATCAGCACGGTAAAGTTGTAGCTTATGCTTCAAGACAGCTGAAGATTCATGAGCGCAACTATTCGACGCATGATTTGGAGTTGGCGGCCGTAATCTTTGCTCTTAAGATTTGGCGCCATTATCTTCTTGATGAACGAGTGGACATATACACGGACCACAAAAATCTGAAATATGTGTTTACTTAGAAAGAGTTGAATATGCGGCAGAGAAGATGGTTAGAACTCATGGCGGACTTCGACATCAATCTACAATATCATCCAGGAAAGATGAATATAGTACCTGATGCCCTTAGTCGCCAACCATTTGCATTGAATCTCACCGCACAGTGGAAGCTTCAACAAGACTTGCATCAAATGGGGATTGAAGTAGTCATGCTAGGTAACGCTTCAAGTTTGATTAACTTACAATTTCAATCTACCATTGTCAATCAGATCAAAGCAGTTTAAGCAAATGACGCTATGTTGCAAAAGATCAGAGAACAAGCAGAAAGTGGACTTCGAACAGACTTCATCATCCATGAAGATGGATCTTTGAGATACGGCAGTAGATTTTGTATGCCAAAAGGTTCTGTGCGAGAAGAGTTGATGAAAGAAGCCCATAGCTCTCTGTATTCAGTACACCCTGAAGGTACAAAGATGTACAAAGATCTGCGTCAAAATTACTGGTGGCATGGAATTAAGCGTGAATTAGCCAGAAGCGTCGCTAAATGCTTGGTGTGTCAGCAAGTAAAAACTGAATATCACAGGATAGCTCGTTCACTTTAACCGTTACCTATCCCAGAATGGAAGTGGCAACACATCACTATAGACTTCGTGACTGCACTTTCTCGCAGTACGAAAGGTAACGATGCGGTATGGGTTATTGTGGATCGAATCACAAAGTCGGCTCACTTTATTTCTGTTTACCGTCGAAAACAGGGATGGAACCGGGATGGTTCGTCTTGCCTGAATTTGGGGGCAGATACTATTTAGATTTATCCGTCCACCTCTCCGAAGATGCCAAGTTGATTTATGGCACTGTTGTGCCACGGCAGCGCCCCGGCCGTCTACTCGAGGCCAAAATGCGGAATCAAAATTTTCTTAACTCTAAACCGGCGTTACCGCGAACAATAAACCCGGATCGTAACCATTAACCTAATCCTAGCTATCAAGAGAATGGGTAGAGAGATATACCGAGCGATCCGTGTCCTTCGGTCTTCTCGTCGTCGTCCCGATCTCCCGTGGAATCACCGTTCGTCACCTCCTCGTCGGAAAGGGCACCACGTAGCCGATTTCTTTTACGGGCTCCCACCTCTTTGACCGAGGCAACTCGGGCGCGAAGTTGGCAAGCTGACGCGTCCAAGAGTGCTGTAGGTGTAGTGTAGTAGCTTGTCTCTTTAGGGTTAAGAAGTTGCCATTATGGAGGAATGAACAACTAAACTTTGGAGAGGTGAGGGATTTTTGTGGCAAGCATAGAATCAAATGAGATGAATGATTTCCCTCACAAAATGAACTCTCTCTCATTTTCCTCCTAGCAATGTGGCTGGCCCCTTATCTCAACAAATGGTGGAGGGAATCAAAACAAAACCATAAAGGGAGGTGAGAGTAGTAAAAGCAAAAGGGGTGACCACATCCAAAAGCAATGATAACCATATCAAATCAATTTCTAATCAACTCTAATCTCATTAATGCTAAACCATCATGAAAAAGCAAAGATGCTAAACCTATCATAATGCCACAAATACAAAGAACCCCTCCACAAATGCTAATTTGCGAACTTGCAAATTAGCCCCTCCATCAGAAAAATCCGGCCGTGAAAGAACAAAGGGAAACTGGCCGGAACGGAATGCAAACTGGCAACTTCAGAAAACTGATCCCGTAATAAATTACAGGAAAAACCCACTACTTCATATACATGCCCGCATTTGTATTCCCACTGAATACAAATGCAAAGAGACAAAATCTACACTGTCAAATACTAGGATCCGGCTTAAACCAAAGCCGGCTAGTAAAAACCGTCCGATCACGATCCGTGCAATACCGCACGTATCTGATCGAACCCTACCATATCTCCATACGGCCTTTACAGCGTTTCGCCCAAAATTTGAGTAACTGTGTGTGGTGGACTCTAAAGACTTGTCAATACTATGGCTGTGGATTTAACCACAAGCACGTCAGAGGTATTAGCCATACGTGACGGGCTACCAGCTATTGACCAAAAGGGACGTCGATGAGCGAACTCATCCTGACACCCTACTGAGCCTGTCAGTGACAATATCCGTACAGTCCGGTCCGTTCGTCTATGAGCATCGTATGGCGGGCCTAAGGGGTTGGTAAAAGTCAGACCCACAAAAGCGGTACAAGTCGTGTCAGAGTGAAGCCCAGAACACCCTGAGATACTACTGGAATACCTACCAGTAAATCTCCTGCCTCGGCCGAGGGCTTTGTGTAATGGCTCTCCTAGACACAGCGCGACCTCACCCCCAATACCGGGAGAGACGAACCCCTGAAAATCCGCTCACTGCCTCCATGTGGCTCGGGACTGTACCTAACTAAAACCTGTTTGCACGTCTCCTTTGAGCGTGGTAGGGTGGTAATCAAAGTACAGTGGGAACTCACACGAGAAAAATGACGATCCTCAGGTCGATGAACTAACCTGTACACATGTCACCAGGGAACTGCTATCTGACGTCTGGTATAAGACCAACTAGCATGTTCCCGGCGAGTCCTGTCCGGTGTACTCATAACCCAATGAGCACCTGTATACATCTTAGGTGAACCAACTGACACCAGTGGCTTGTGAGACCGGCCACTTCCCCTCGTCGGGGTCTCGACTGTATACACTAGTCTACTATGGAGTATCGATGCCCTGTCTCGAAACTCCCACGACTAGGGACCTTTTAAGGATGTGCTTATAGACCCCAGCTCCCACGTATATGATCGCCCTCATACTGCTGGCAGTCAAGCAAGAATCCTAGGGGCTCAATCAACGTGTAATAGCGACTCGTAAGGTCACCTAAAGCAGTACACGATGATAAAGATAAACCAGATAGCATACTATCATCTTGAGCAAGACTGTCCTACCAGTATAGGTCCTCCCTCAATCATTGCAATCATGTGCCTGTGATCCAATAATTGACTTTGAGGGCACTATCTCCAACAATCTCCCACTTGCTCTCAAGGCTAATTATTGCAATGTCGCATGCTCACAGCCCGTGTGATACCGAACACCTAACTCCTCTACTAGTCAGTCTCACAAAGCTTGTTTACGAAACTATCGCGTTCGAGAAAACCATCTCCCGAAATGAGCAATACCTGTCTTAGAATGTGTCTGGATATCTGATGGGACCTAGCTCATAAGTGAACTCCAAATCCAAACTTCTTAGACTGTATCGTCAACTGAACTTAATCAGTATCTTGCGCCATGCCTTCCCTTAGTATCCACCTGGACCATCTTTCCAAAATACTGCCCCTCGTCAGGGGAAAAACTATAGCTCTGACAGTCACTATGTCATCCAGGTCACCTTGGAAGCCTGGAATGATAACCGTCTCCTAAAGGAGCCTGCCGTTATCATATCCCTAGAACATTCGCTTATGTTCTAAAACTGCTTCCGAATGTTTCTCCAGGATTGGATTAATGTCAACTTCTTGCATCTACTGCAAAAACAACATCTGGTGTGGTACTTGACATCTCATGATTGACTCAATTGCCTAAGCAAGTGATCTGCCAATCATGCACATCCTTCTCCACTTTAGTCTGTAAGACACCTTTAGAGAGGGTGACTCCATCACCAGCAGGTACACTACCGTGCCTAGAGTCGTCCATTCTAAAACACCTTCAGAATGCTGTCTAAGTACCCTGATTGGGAAACTACCCAAATCCAGATCTAAAACCATAGATCCAGTAACCAGAATGTCTTGATATTATATCCAAGTCCCATGTGGAGAAACCACTGTGTGACAACCAAAGTATAACCGATTGTAGTATAGGAATTTCTTTTCCTACTCTGTGTATGTCATCCAATATACCAGGACATCACACCCTACTACCTTCTTAACAGATCCATCCCCTATTCTGATGAAGTCAAACCTATGACTGTCACATCAGAAATAGATGATCTATCTCCGCTATATCTACTTTAGCCTATAAATAGACATAATCCTGATATCCACCAATGCTTCCGCTGCTCCCACTGACTACGACAACCCTCTGGCAGAGTCATATAGGCGTACACTTCTAAAGCCAGTTTAGAACGACGCTATACTCATCCTCCTGCCGGGTCTCACAGTCTGGAACAACAGCAATGGCAAGTCTGGGTAAACAAGAACCTCCCTGTAACCGTCCTTGAGGCTACCGAAGTACCTCTCGAGCGCCTGAGGTTACCCACTTTATCTGCGGAGTGGCCAATGGAATGTCAAACCAGATTGAATCTTTAGGTTCTTATCAAATCTTCAGTAATCGTTTGCGGTTCTGGAATCAATTCCAGTTCTACCATACTCCCACTACTGTTTTCTGAAAAAATCTATTTTTATTAAAACTGTGGCGAGTCAAGAACAATATCACTATTGATCTTCCAGATGCTATAAAATCAACCCTCGTCATAGCCTGGGTCAACCCACAAACAACCATTACAGAAACGTGCCTTGAGTTATCCAGAGTCTGGTTTTAAGCATAAGCCGGACAACTCCCCGTACCTCAACAACATTAAGATATGAACTGTTCTATATCCAATACAGAAACAGAGGCACTGATTTAATTGAACCAGATTCAAATCATGCAGCTGTCCCCAGTGCATGTCAACTAAATGGAAAGATGCCGATCAGCATTACTCAACTTAGGAATGCTTCCAATTATGAGTAACCCGAAAGAGAAGCAAGTTCTCTTAATCATTACTATCAACTGAATACCATACACAAGTATCTACATCTTCGATCACTTTGAAGAATACTGATACTTGCAATACCTGGTTCTCTACTTTATTCATATACCTATAACTTCTCAAAATTCGGACCCTGTGTTTCTACGAAACACTTGTCTAAAAACTAGAGAAGTCATAAGTAAACCGAATATAGTACGAGAACCAACCCCTCTGTCCTAATGGACACTGGACAACATACAATACTCTGTATAAGTCCCTTGAGCCTAATATCTCACTCCCTGTGTGTCGCAGGTTGAAAACTGTACTATGGTTATGAAGAATTACACCGCTGTTTAATGATCCTTACCTAACCATCCACTGATATAGGTAAATATCATAGACATAATTTCAAAAAGGTATATCTCACTCTATGAAAATAGACGTACAGATATATCAATTTGAAATTGGTGCATAACAACGGATATTCAAAACCAAATATTTGCCGTCCGGCAAACAACCCAGGTGACTTCCTCAAATATCACCAATTACAACGAATTCCGATATAATGAGGATAATCACCTAATTCCTAATAACTTACTCCCACTCATCATCTGTAAAACCATACAGATGTGAGAATCAAACCTGGTAAATACATACCCTGGAGCAAGTGTCTAATTAGGAAATCAGTTTTCTTTTAACAGTACACAGTGAAACTGAAACATTGAAATATTTCGATGGGGTATCCTGGTATTCCTAGTAATGTCTATTCCATTATCAGATTCACGACTGTAACCATATATTTCTATACCATCTCTTCACATCCGTTCATATGTCTTTAGTCTTTACCTTCTGTACACCCCTTTAGGCCAAATGGTTTTCTTCCTTACCTACCGTTCGGCACCAGCCTATGGTTTGGAAGAAGACTATCCAATAAGCATAATGGGTGTACTGTCCTAATCCTAGGAGCACTCGCAATTCGAGAGAATGTGAGGATAAAAGACAACCGAATGAACCTTATTCCTATTTCTCCTGAACCAGAATCCATCCCTGAACTGGAACAAGTTCCTTTCGAGTTCGTATATAACTATACGATGGAGTATCCAATAAACTGTGGATCTTCGTAGTGATACGGAGTGTTCTGGAGAAATACAAAGGTGATTTAGGATTGGTGAAGAAATACTTGGTTTGGTCGTGAATAGCAGTCGTAATTTACTTTGCCCTGTTACTAATCCCTTGATATGTCTTTACTTAATACCTTCTGTACACCATCGTTATGCTAATTGGTTTTCTTCATTCCCCACCGTTCGGCACCAGCGTAAGGTTTGGAAGAAGACTATCCAATTTGCGTAATAGGTGTACTATCTCCTAAACCAAGGAGTACTCGCAACCTGAGAGAAGGTAAAAGGAAAAGACAACTGAATAGTCCTATCCGTTTCCTCCAGAACCGGAAACCATCCTCGAATAAATTCCTTCGAGTTCGTATATAACCATACGATGGTTTTGTCCAATGGAAGTGGACGTTCGTAGTAATACGGGGTGTCCTGGAGAAAAGGGTAAAAGTAGGAGTGGCAATGAGGTATGCAACTCTGACAATCCAAAAGCCAGTGTTATAAGAAGGTTCGGTTAATCTGGTCACTGAGTCATAGTCAAGGGTCGGGTCATGGTCGCTGCCAAAGAAAGAGAGAAAAGAAACACTCAGCGTGCACTCTAACCTAGATCAGAATGGTTATCAATTTATCCAATCAGGAAACCTCCCACTGTACCGTCAAATTCTCCTCCAAACCTGAAAGAAAAATTAGTCGGGATCACCCGAGGAGTAAACCAACTCATCAGTGGGAATCGGGATCCAACTATCATCGCATGATAACGTGATGGAATCCACTCATGTTATCACACTCCAGAAGGTATGCGCATGCCTGGCAAGTTTCAGTTTCTTTAGAAACTCCCGATGTGATTTTTACCCCTAGGATCCAAGTGACCATGACGAATAATCAACAAATCAAAAGGTCCTAGTCAAGTTCAACCCGTCATTATCTTGATTGCGTTAAACCCACCCGCACGACCCTTGACGAATAATCAACAAAGTCGTACGACTGTCCTAACCAATCCACATATCCATGCGACAGAAAGCATTACAGAGCTACCGCACACTACGCCTCGGCGAATAGCAACGACAAACGTAGCGCGAATACTAAGCAATACTAATCCGAAATGACGGAGGGCTACGAATGGTTTCTGGCGAAAACCTTTAACGTAATGAACTTGATATCGTTGAAGGAACCGGATAGCTTTTAAAAATATAGTGGCGAAAACCATTGCTAAAGAGGTCACTCCCGGTGAAGGGATCTCGGCTTTTTCCCCATAGAATGAGGTGCAGGATATTCCAACCGAATACCACGATGCAAAGCAAAAGTAAACGACTATAGTGAAGTTATTGCCCTGACGCAAACTTCTGTCCAAGGGGTCACTCCCGGTGAAGGGATCTCGGCCCTTGCCTCGTCGACTGAGGTGCTGGATATTCATAACCGAATACCACTGTGCAAAACAAAAGTGAACGTCCTTGCAATAACAGCTTTTTGAAAAAATGTTCCAACAACATCAATTAGGTTTGTTTAGTTTGCATTGATCCGAATCAATGCAGTCCCATCAATTGATCACACCAATAAAGAACGAAAATAATGATGTACGTATATGCCATCCGCATTCGCCACTGGGTCCCATCATCACCCGTTAGGTTACTTAACTAACGACAGAGCGGGGACTGGACTAGCGCAGGTGTAAAACATATACAACATCTACTAGTATATATATCAATATATAATATTCGCTCAAGGCGCGATAAAATGCAACATCACAGAAATGTAATAAGCATCACAGAACAATACAGATAATCTGGAAGCCCCGGGTTTCACAGAGCCGCTGCTGAAACCCGAAGTTCCCCTGGTCGTGTGGATAGCCTGTGCAATGAAATCCTAGACCCCTACGGGCGCGGCAAGTTACCCGCTAAAACCTGAAGCGAGGAAGCCCCCTTCAGCAACGTGAATGGACCACCCAGCACTTCACGGAATCCGGTAACTTGGGCACCCCTCCTGGGTCAACCTGTACCCCCTACGAGTGCGGCGAATAGCCCGCCAATTCTAGAGTAAAGCCCCCTCCGTCTCAATGCCATGAGATGCGGGCTTGTTGCCCTCTAGAACCCGGCTATCCGTGCACCCCACCTTGGGGTAATCCTAGTACAGAAAGTAAAATATACATACAACGGGTACATCGACCTCGACCCGGTCGTGCCCCAAAAGAATAATACAAACAGGCAGTGACGACAGTCCACATGTCGGACGCTCGCCCCGCAATATCAAATGTACATATAAAACAAAACTGTGCTACCACTGCAACCAGGCTATCCCCCACGACCAATCCGCAACATCATAACACAACACAGAACATCAACGTGAATGTCACGTTCACAATTTCGTCTAACCAGGCTATAGCAGTTAGACAGGATTTACCGATCAAATGACATTCACGGTCGCAGATATAATGTAAATACTGTGAACTAACATATTTAAAATTTTCGATCGATCAAATTTTACCAAGTGGGCCCCAAGCACTACTGTAGCACTCAAAGAAAATATGGGCCCAAACAGAATATTCCAAAACTCATATTTTCAAGTCCAAGAGCCTCTGGAAAAATTTGGTGCCACGTGGAGTTATTATGGCCGCAGAAACGCGGCCAAAGCATGGGTTTGGCCGCGGTTCCGCGGTGGAAAAGTAAGATTAGGCCACCAAATTTTTGCAGAACCCTTATAATTACCTGCATGTTCCTCTGCAATGTACTGAAAAAATTTTGGAGCTAAAAAAAATTTCGACAGAAAACTGATGTGATGAAAACACGGTTTTTGGAAATTCCGATCGATCGAACTTGTAAACATGTTAGAGCAAGCTAGACGAGGTTAATGGCGTGTCTCTGATACCATGTTGTGCCACGGCAGCGCCCCGGCCGTCTACTCGAGGCCAAAATGCGAAATCAAAAATTTTCTTAACTTTAAACCGGCACTACCGCGGACAATAAACCCGGATCGTAACCATTAACCTAATCCTAGCTATCAAGAGAATGGGTAGAGAGATATACCGAGCGATCCGTGTCCTTCGGTCTTCTCGTCGTCGTCCCGATCTCCCGCGAAATCACCGTTCGTCACCTCCTCGTCGGAAAGGGCACCACGTAGCCGATTTCTTTTACGGGCTCCCACCGCTTTGACCGAGGCAACTCGGGCGCGAATTTGGCAAGCCGACGCGTCTAAGAGTGCTGTAGGTGTAGTGTAGTAGCTTGTCTCTTTGGGGTTTAAGTAGTTGCCATTATGGAGGAATGAACAACTAAACTTTGGAGAGGTGAGGGATTTTTGTGGCAAGCATAGAATCAAATGAGATGAATGATTTCCCTCACAAAATGAACTCTCTCTCATTTTCCCCCTAGCAATGTGGCCGGCCCCTTATCTCAACAAATGGTGGAGGGAATCAAAACAAAACCATGAAGGGAGGTGAGAGTAGTAAAAGCAAAAGGGGTGACCACATCCAAAAGCAATGATAACCATATCAAATCAATTTCTAATCAACTCTAATCTCATTAATGCTAAACCATCATGAAAAAGCAAAGATGCTAAACCTATCATAATGCCACAAATACAAAGAACCCCTCCATAAATGCTAATTTGCGAACTTGCAAATTAGCCCCTCCATCAGAAAAATCCGGCCGTGAAGGAACAAAGGGAAACTGACCGGAACGGAATGCAAACTGGCAACTTCAGAAAACTGATCCCGTAATAAATTACAGGAAAACCCCGCTACTGCGTATACATGCCCGCATTTGTATTCCCACTGAATACAAATGCAAAGAGACAAAATCTACACTGTCAAATACTAGGATCCGACTTAAACCAAAGCTGGCTAGTAAAAACCGTCCGATCACGATCCGTGCAATACCGCACGTATCTGATCGAACCCTGCCATATCTCCATACGGCCTTTACAGCGTTTCACCCGAAACTTGAGTAACTGTGTGTGGTGGACTCTAAAGACTCGTCAATACTATGGCTGTGGATTTAACCACAAGCACGTCAGAGGTATTAGCCATACGTGACGGGCTACCAGCTACTGACCAAAAGGGACGTCGATGTGCGAACTCATCCTGACACCCTACTGAGCCTGTCAGTGACAATATCCGTACAGTCCAGTCCGTTCGTCTATGAGCATCGCATGGCGGGCCTAGGGGGTTGGTAAAAGTCAGACCCCCAAAAGCGGTACAAGTCGTGTCGGAATGAAGCCCAGAACACCCTGAGATACTACTGGAATACCTACCAGTAAATCTCCTGCCTCGGCCGAGGGTTTTGTGTAATGGCTCTCCTAGACACAGCGCGACCTCACCCCAAATACCGGGAGAGACGAACCCTTGAAGATCCGCTCACTGCCTCCATGTGGCTCGGGACTGTACCCAACTAAAACCTGTTTGCATGTCTCCTTTGAGCGTGGTAGGGTAGTAATCAAAGTACAGTGGGAACTCACACGAGACAAATGACGATCCTCAGGTCGATGAACTAACCTGTACACATGTCACCAGGGAACTGCTATCTGACGTCTGGTATAAGACCAACTAGCATGTTCCCGGCGAGTCATGTCCGGTGTACTCATAACCCAATGAGCACCTGTATACATCTTAGGTGAACCAACTGACACCAGTGGCTTGTGAGACCGGACACCGTCCCTCATCGGGGTCTCGACTGTATACACTAGTCTACTATGGAGTATCGATGCCCTGTCTCGAAACTCCCACGACTAGGGACCTTTTAAGGATGTGCTTATAGACCCCAGCTCCCACGTATATGATCGCCCTCATACTACTGGCAGTCAAGCAAGAATCCTAGGGGCTCTATCAACGTGTAATAGAGACTTCTAAGGTCACCTAAAGCAGTACACGATGATAAAGATAAACCAGATAGCATACTATCATCTTGAGCAAGACTGTCCTACCGGTATAGGTCCTCCCTCAATCATTGCAATCACGTGCCTGTAATCCAATAATTGACTCTGAGGGCACTATCTCCAACAGGCACCGTATATCAGAGGTTTGGACGGATGCGGCCGTTGTAGCAAATTTCATCAGATTCTCCCTCATTGTGAAAGGTTTTTTGATTGTGGGGACGCTCTTCCTTGCAGGCGCAAGCCCCTACATTTAATTACGTTACTGCATCACGGTAACCACTTTCTCCTGCTCTAGAAGGTCACTTCGTGTCGTGTGTGTGTGTTTTAATTTTGGTTGCCCGTGGATTGTATACGAAGACTAATTTATGTTGTCGCCCGTAGGGCGTGGATTAGTCCAAATCCGTATATTCTTAGATTTGGGTTTTGTTTGATTTAAAGATTGTTAATCTCATTTGAGATTAAGATCAACTTAAATGTTCGTTGAGGATACGTTAGTCTAATTTTAGACTAAGATCTACTCAACAGGATTTTTGGGATCATTCAGTCCCAACAAAAGAGCATTTAGGCTCCATTGCTTTAGTTTAAGGACGTTGTGGTCCGTTGTTAGTTTAAGAACATTTCGGTCCATAACTAGTTTAAGGACGTTGCAGTCCATAGTTCACCATTTTTGAGGTGAGGATTTATTTTAAGGACGTTTCGGTCCATAGTGGGATGTGCGCATCGATTTGGGAGTGCACCAAAAAGTTGTTGGTTGTCGGGACCCGCCACCTCTCTGAAGACGTTGAAGAATTACAACGACATGTATCAAAGGTGTGGAGAGATGTACCCTTGAACCAAATTCCAGATTGAGGGAAGAGATCACGGTGGACCATCTAAGAATCATTAGTCATTTTTAGAAGACTAAGATTAACTTAGGAGATGTAGGATGAACATCATTTTGGTCATCATCTATTGAGGAATCATTAGTTTGGGAAATCACGAGCATATAGACTCTGTCTATTTGGAGATCCAAAATATTTTAATCTCAGGAAGACTTTGCTAATTTGGGGCTGAAATTGGCTTCTTATAATGTTAAACACTAATATATGCTCGGTGCCTACGTGCTCCCACATGAGACTCTAGAGCAGTGTTAAACACTTAATTCCTATGGCCCACACATATGAGCACGTCAGGCGCCCCAAAGTTGGTCATTGTCTCTTTGGATTTATTCCCTCTTCCTTTTAGAAGTGCTAAGCACTTAGCTCATATAATGCTTACGTGCGAACACGTGAGGTGCTCAAAATGTAAGCACTGTCTTTGGAATTTTTCCTTTTTCCATATAAGTGTTAAGCAACTGTTTGGGGGTCACGTGGGACCACGTAAGGCGCCCTTTTCCTTTTATAAGTGCTGAGCACTATTTGGGGGTCACGTAGGAACACGTGAGGCGCCCTAAAATGGGAACTCTCTTGGGTTTATTCCCTTTTTCATGTAATTGATAAGTACTCGTTTTAAGGGGTCACGTGGGAACATGTGATTCGATCTCAGTCATTCCTTTTTGTTCATCAGAGGTGCTCACGTGGGAACACGTGAGCTTTCGTTATAGCGTCGAACACTAATGAATTCACAGTCTTTTCTTTTACATGCACATAGATTTTAATCTGAATTTTAAGAATTTTAGGTCTCGTGTTTTATAAGAATTAAATTCTTTTACAGGGTTAAACCCTAGTTTAACCATAGGAATTAAATTCCTATATCCTTTTGTAAAAATTTAATTTTTTGAACTTAGTTCTTTCCCCTAAGTTTCGAATCTGCATGACAGAATCTTCCCGATGAGAATTAAATTCTCAACTTGTGGGGAGATCTGCTTCTGCAGATCTCAACCAGAGGAAGAACTAAGTTCTTTTTTGAAGGGTTAAACCCTTGGAGAGAAAATAATCTCTGTATCTTTCTTCTTACCTAGGATTTCTTTTTTTCTAAAAAGGAGATCTTCTTTTTAGAGAACCAAATTCTCTTTTTTTATACTCTCTTTTCTCTGTGTTTTCTCTCTTTCTTTTTCTGTGATCTCTGATGTGTCTCTCTCTCTCCTTTTGTTCCTCTCCTCGCTTCTATTTATATGAGAAGAAAAAGAATCAATTTGTTAAGAGAATCCCTCATTGAGAGATCATGATTGATTCCATGATCTTTTTAGATCAATCGGTGAATTTTATTCACCGTTGGATTTTTAATCCAAAGACTCTCTGTTTAACAGAGAAGATTTCTTGTTTGTTTAATAAGATTAGGAATATTTTTCTAAGATAGAATTTTATTCTATCAGACTATCACCGTTGAATCTTTGATCCAAAAGTCTTTCATTTAATCAATAGAGAAGATGTTTCTGTTTTAAAGAAGATCAGGGATATATTTCCCATATATATAGAATTTAATTCTATCAGATAGTTAAGGAAATATTTTCCATGGTTTTGATCCCTTTATTTAGAATTTAGTTCTATCATCTTGGAAGGTGTTAGGACCACTCACGTGTAGCACGTGACCCCCACTGAGTTAAACTTGTTAGGGCATCACATGCTAACACGTGATCTTCTCTGGCCTGCTATTTATTTTAATATGGTGCCTATATACTTTGTATATAGATGATCACGTGCTTGCACGTGAGGCTCAATTTCAGCCTGTCAATTGTTAAGTGCAGTGCCTATAATATTTGGTCATAGGCGTTCACATGCGGGAACATGATGCTCTATTGGTGGGAAATTTTCCCATCGGTTTTTCTATCTTTCTTTTCTTTTCTCTTTTTTTTATAAGGGAACAAATGCCCCCGCAGCGTTGTTCTCACGTGGCTTACACGTGAGTGCAACGCTATCACCCTTACAGCCGTTGGATCTGCCTAGGGGAACGGGGAGATGAACCACTCTCGTCATATCTTATAAATGCAGGGCTTGTTTTTGGGAAGCCACTGTTCTTTCATCTTCTCCTTAAGAATTTAATTCTCTTCTTCAGAGCTTAGTTCTCTACCCATTGAAATTTCAGAGTTAAACTCTATCAGAAAGAACCTTTTTAGGTAAAGATCTTGAACGACAAAGAAACCCTTTTCTTTAATTCTCTTTTTTTCTTTGAATTTTAAATCCACCATATGGGCTTTTCTCTCTTCTGAAACCCATCTCTTAGAGATCCAAAAGATGTAATCTTTGAGTAGTAAACCCCAATGTCTTCGAAGATTGAGCATTTCTCCTCTGATCTTTGAGGATTCATGGCATTTTAATTCTATTTTTCGTTTCCCCATCATGGGGTTTTCTGGAATTTAATTCCACTGCTTAAAAGGAATTTAATTCCTCATCAAAGAACTTAGCTCTGAAAGATCAAGAGAGTCCTTCGGGAATTTCATTCCCTGGTGTTCTTGAGAATATTTTCATAGGGTTTTACCTTTATTTGCATAAATTTAAATTTGTTGGGTATTTTAACAGAATTCGTTTTCTCTATGAGGATGTCAAGAGTTGTTTAAACTCCAGTGTTTGCTTAATGAGAATCTTTTTTGATTCTCACAATGATTATCTAGTCTCATCATTGGTGAACCGCCATATTGATTTTGTGGGGTCCATTAGTTTTGCAATCAGTGGTCCCATAGAACAAACTTCCTGTCGTTTCCTTCTGTTGTTATTATATATATATATATATATATATATATATATATATGTTTCATTAATGGTTTTTCTTTCCCTTATTTCAGGAACAATGGCTTCTCTTCCCTACTTTCCTTATACTCGCTCAGACGCCGCTTTTCCACAATCACCGTCGGACGAGGAAGCTATGGCAATGATCAGGGCCCATGACAGGGACTATACTAGTTTTCTCTTAAGGGAGTTTGGTATGGTCACATCATCCGGGGCTGCCGCAGCTTTACTTGTGAGGTATCAACAGATCCTCTCCGCCCAATATCGCTGATGGAGCGCCCGTAGACCGCTTATGCAGTGGAGGCGGCTAATTGGACTCCTACAGGCCAGCTTGAGCCGTCAACAACCGGGATACCCAACCAGCCCTTGCCGGCTATAGATATCTTGGGGTGCCGCATCTGTCAAGATGAAGCCCAACCCTGGGGACAAGTTTATAAGGTAGGGCTTACCTCTTGCCACCCAGTAGGCTATCTTCCCTGGGCTCGATATGTTCTTTCTGCCCACTGTGCACGGTTGCAGAAGACTGGACTATATCAAGCAGTGTACGCGTCTCTTTTTCATTACCAGGCCCCTCACGTCTGGTGGGTTAAAACTTTTCTGAACCAATGGAATTTTCCCACCGACACCTTCTTGCTAGGGGATCACGAGGTCTCTATTTCACCAGAAGAGTTTCACGAGATCTCTGATTGCCAAACAGGGGAGAGCATTATGAAAAGTTGCTGCCTCCCGACGAGTACATGTTCGCGACCATGCCGGCTATTCTTGATGGCCTGACGACTGAAAACGCCGTCCGCCATAAATACCCTAGTCTAATCAAGGCTCTGGGTATTTTTGAGAAACTGTTCGCGAAGTCAGAGGGGCAGGGCGTCACCTTTGAGAGCTTCATCGCCTGCTTTATTCGTGAAGACGTTGTTTACCGCCGAAAATGGGAGACGAAACCGCGTAGGTCGTCTTTCCTGAATTTGGGGGAAGATACTATTTGGTTTTATCTGTCTACCTCTCCGAAGATGCCAAATTAATTTATGGCACCATGCATCGAAGGTTTAAACAAATGCGACCGTTGTAGCAGACTTCGTCAGATTCCCCCTCGTTGGAGAGGGTTTTTTTTTATTGTGGGGATGCTCTTCCCTCCAGGCGCAAGCCCCTGCAGTTAATTGTGTTACCGCATAACGATAAACACTTTCTCCTGCTCTAGGTGTTCACTTAGTTTCGTGTGTGTTTGTTTTGTTTTTTGGTTTCCCGTGGATTGTATACGGAGACTAATTTATATTGTCGTCCGTAGGGTGGGAATTATTCCAAATCTGTATTTTTTAGATTCTTGTTTGGTTGATTTAAGGCTCGTTAACCTCGTTTGAGATTAAAATCAACTTAAATGTTTGTTAAGGACACGTTAATCTAATTTTAGACAAAGGTCTACTTAACGGGGGTTTGGGATCATTTTTGATCCAATGAAAGACTATTTGGGCTCTATCATTTTAGTTTAGGGACATTACGGTCCATTGGGTTTAAGGACATCATAGTCCGTGGAGTTTAAGGACATCATAGTCCATGGGGTTTAGTTTAGGGACATTGTGGTCCATTGGGTTTAATTTAAAGACGTTACGGTCATAAAATTTAGTTTAAGAACATTACGGTCCATAATTTAGTTTTAAGGACGTTGCGGTCCAGTGGGTTTATGGTTTGTTGGTTTGGGGGTATACCAAGAGTTATTGGTTATTGGGACCCTCCACCTCTCTGAAGACGTTGAAGAATTTCAACGACATGTATCAGAGGTATGGAGAGATGTACCCTTGAACCAATATCCCGACTGAGGGGGAATAGGATGAACATCATTTTAGATGCCATCTCTTAGGAGCTCATTAGCTATCTTTGGGACTGAGATCGGTTTTGGGGGACCCTGAGCATTAGGGGCTCAATTGATTGTCCTTGGGAGATTTGGTCTGAGTTTGGCTAATATTAGCCTTTCATAGTGTTAAATACTAGTACATGCTCAGCGCTCATATGTTCCCACGTGAGGTGCTTGAAGTAGTGTTAAACACTAAAAATTTGAGGCGCTCACGTGGGGTCACGTGAAGCACATGAAGTTGGCGCTGTTTCTTTGGTTCTATTCCCTTATTCTTTTCTGAGCGCTAAGCACTATTGGGTCACGTGGGATCACGTGAGGCACCCCAAAAATGGAAACTGCCTTTGATTTATTCCCGTTTTGCTTTATAAGTGGTAAGCACTTCTCAAGGGTCACGTGGGGTCATGTGGCTAGATCCCAGTCTTTCTTTTTTTGTTCCTCAAAGGTGGTCACATGTGAACACGTGATCCCTAATATGCATGGAGTTCTAGTTTTGAGAATTCAGGTATCTTGTTTTCATAGGAATTTAATTCTTTGAACTTAGTATTTTCTTTCTTTTAGGTTTTGAATCTGCATGGCAGAATCTCCCCGATGAGAATTAAATTCTCAACTTGTAGGCAGATCTGTTTCTGCAGATCTTTCACGATAAGGAAGAACTAAGTTCTTATATGAAGGGTTAAACTCTTGTTTTATCAGAGGAATTTAATTCCTATATACCTTTTTGGAAGAATTAAATTCTCTGAATTTAGATCTTCCCCTAGGTTTTGGATCTGCATGGCGAAATCTCCCCGATGAGAATTAAATTCTCAACTTGTGGGAAGATTTTCTTCTGCAGATCTCAACCAGAGGAAGAACTAATTTTCTTTTAGAAAAGTTAAACTCTCGTGGAGGCGAAGAAGAGATGAGATGTTCTCTGCTTTTCTTCTTTTCTCTTACCTAAGATTTCTCTTACTGTTTTTTCTCTTGAACTTGAATTTTATGGGGCGGTTCTTCTTTTTTTTAGACTTGAAGTCTTGGGTCCTTTATATAGGGGAGGCTGATTTGTTGATTCAGTTAAGGAAATCTCTCATTGAGAGATTTCTTAATTGATTTTAGGAATTTATCCACCGTTGGATCTTTGATCACAGGACTTCTGTTTTACAGAAGACATTTCTCTTTTTTTTTAACAAGATTGGGGAAATATTTTCCCATACAGAGCTTATTCTGTATCTTGGTGATTTTTAATCACCAATGGATCTTTGATCCAACGGTACTCTGATTTACAGAGCATAATCTTTCTTATTTAGAAAGATTGAGAAAATATTTTCCAAATAAGATTTGTATCCTTGTATTTAGAATTTAATTCTATCGGCTCAGAAGGCATTTGAGATCTCTCATGTGCAGCACGTGACTGTAGGGTGTTTTTCGTCACCCCATTGAGATGGGAATGCGTGCGCGCTTGTCAGGCGCATTATAGATCCCCCTGCCTAGGGTAGGCTGGGGTTTATTGATTATGGGGATCCAAATCTCCGGCAGCCGCGGACTAAACTGCCGTTAATTACCCCTCGCCTTTGGAGCGAAAGAACCTTCGATTGACGGGTCAAACAGGTCATGCGAACTCAATGTGCAGTGTTGTGTTTTGAAGGGGTTTTGGATATATAAGGGGCCCCGTAAAGTTTTTACGGTGGTCCCCGCAGAGTTTTAACGGGGGAGGTGTTTTTAGTGTGGAGTACATGTAAAATGAGGGGGAAAAGGCGTCCAAAGGACGCGTGAGCGCCAGCGCTTGGGCGCTTGGGTTAGCGTTAGGCGCTTAGGTGCTAGCGCTTTAGGCGCTAGCATCTCACGTGCCCGGCACGTGGGCGCTCGAGCGCTAGCGCTATGGACGCTAGCACCTCACGTGCCCGGCACGTGGGCGCTCGGGAGCTAGTGCTCTGGGTACTAGCTCTCTGGGCGCTCAGGCGCCAGCGCTTTCGGCGCTCGCGCCTCACGTGCCCGGCACGTGGACGCTCGGGCACTAGCGCTTTGGGCGCTAGCGTCTCACCTGCCCGGCACGTGGGCGTTCGGGTGCTAGCGAAAGGAGGGGGGTTTTACCCCAGAAATAGGAGCTAAACTCCAAAAAGAAGATTTTGAGTGGAGTTAAACTCGTGAAGGTCTAGATTAGGAGTTAAACTCCTTTGAGAATTTGGGTCTTGGAGTTGAACTCCCTAAAAATCTTCATAGGTTTTTCTCTCTTAAGTCTTGGATCTTCTCTTGACTGGGATTTTGTCAAAAGTTGGATTTTTAGAGATGGGTCTCCTTCTTCCTCCTCTTGATCGGCTGGATCTTGGAGAAAAATGGGGTGATACTTGAAAGTCTCCCCTTTTTGAGATCTAATGGAAGATCCGAGCTCCCCTTTGTGGGTTTTGTGGTGAAAAACTATTTAGTTTTTGAAAAGGAAGAGTAAAACTCTTGATTTAATTGAAAAATAGGAAGAAGGTTTAGAACCTTGAGGAAGGAGAAGAAGGAGGCACAAACCCTAGAGTTTTAGAGAAATGAAAAGTGTATCTTTTATTCATTATCATGTTGCCTTATATAGGCATACACATTTACATATAACCCCTTGGGCTTTACAAAATGGCATTTTACCCATTCCATGCCTCATGTGCTATTTCTTTTTACACATAAACCATGGGCTTTACAAAAATTTGGCTTTATGCTCATTTTGCTTACATTCATGCACAAAAAATTACATCAAAATTATTTGTTACATGGTTTTGTATGTTGGCATGGGGAGGCTGGCCGCGGGCTTGACTTGGGCATGGGCCCGCTTGACCTGGGCTTAGGGTTGACCTTGACTTTGACTTGGTCAACCGGGGTGCAATTTTCGACCCCAACAGTGACCCCTCACAGAATTAACTTTGTTCGTTTGTATGTAGCGGTCCCAACAGAGGGAAGGCATCACATGGTAAAACGTGAGCTTTTCTGCTCTTTGTTTGTTTTATAACCGGGTCCTACACGTTTTGTGTGAAAGACGATCACGTGCTTGCACGTGAGGCTTTAATTACTGCTTACTAAGTGGAGCCACTTACTCTGTATACAGATGCATCACGTGCTTGCACGTGATGCTCCACTAGCGGGAAGTTTTTCTTTTCCCACTCTGAGTCTCTTTATAAGGGATCGATGATCGCGTGCTTACACGTGATGCTTCCATTAGTGGGGAATTTTCTCTTCCTCTTTTCTTTCTGAATTTTTGTAAGGGAACAAATGCCCCCACAACGTTGTTCTTACATGGCTTGCACGTAAGTGCAACGCTGTCACCTTTATAGCCGTTGGATCTGACTAGGGAATGGGGAAGATGAACTGTTCCCCATCATGTCTTATAAATGCAGGGGTCTCGTCTCTGCAACGCCTCCGTTCTTTCATCTTCTTCCTTCTTTGCTTTCTTTTTGAGAATTTAATCCTCCTCTTCAGAACTTAGTTCTCTGTCCATTGAAAATTTCCGGAGTTTAACTCTGCCAAAAAGAACCCCTTTTTAGGTAAAGCTCTTGAACATCAGAGAACCCTTTTTTATTTTAAAGAAAGCTTCTGGATTTTAAATCCATCATGAGAGCTATGCTCTCCTCTAAAACCCATCTCTTAGAGATCCAAAGATGTGATTGTTGAGTAATAACTCTCAATGTTTTCGGCATGGCATTTGATTTTTCATTTCCTCTTTATGAGGTTTCTGGGATTTAATTTCGTTGCATAAAAGGAATTTAATTCCTCATCGAAGAGCTTAGCTCTGAAAGATCAAGAGGGCCCTTCGGGAATTTCATTTCCTGGTGTTTTCGAGAACATTTTCACAGGATTTTTCCTTATTTGCATAAATTCAGATTTGTTGAGTATTTTAACAGAACTTGCCCTCTCTATGAAGATGTCAAGGGTTATTTAAACCCCCGTGTCCGTTGAAATGGAAATCTTTTTAGATCATCATAAGAAACCCTATCTTAATCGCTTTAATTATTAACTCTCATTGATTTTTCTTTCCAGATACTATGACCGTTTATTTGTATGATCTTGAAGAAATTATCTCTTATGAAGACATTCGCATCTAAGGCCGTTGTCAAAACCAGGAGTTTATGGATGCTCAATGCGCTGAGCTTATGCGTCGCCTCGATGAATACAACGGTCGACTACTCCCCCGTCGTTCTGCTTTGTTGAAGATCATCATGGGAGCGATTTGAGAAGCCCTTCCTAGGTTTTATGAAGCCATGCCGCTGGAGGCACTTGATAACGCCGAAGACAAGGTACACTCAGTGTATCTGATGGGCTTGATCTCGAAGAGGCGGCGAGATAATCTTGTTGATATCCTGCATCAAGTTTTCCAATAGATAATGATAATCTCTGCCTATCAAAGGGCGGATGATATCAGCGAGAATCCTGACGCTTGTATTCGCGAGAAGATGCACATGAGAATGGTCAGAAAAGCCAGAAACACTTTACTCGGCCTTGCTTCTGAATTCCTTAATCCATGTCCAGGATCAAGTGTTCTACCATTGTAAACATTTTCTTTCATTTTTACACCATGTATAAGTTCTTGGAGTATGAATGACAAAACTTTATGTTTACCCTCCTTTCTTTTTATGTTTACATGTCTTCTGTATAGGGCGTTGTTATACTGCTGTTGGTGTTCACGTGTTTTGCGCATGAGGCACCGCTGGGGATTTTAATCCTGCCCTAGCGCTTGCGCTCACGTGTTATGCACGTGCGTTGCTGTTTTAGTTTTCAAAAGGGATCAAGGCCGGCGCTCACGTGCCATGCACGTGGGGCTCTGCTGATGAGGTCGTTTCGCCTCCTTACTCTGATTCCCATGAGTTAACATTTCTTTTCCCATGTCCCCATTTTTCCGGCCTTGGGAATAGCTCCACTATGCACGATATTTTTTGTGCATAGCTTTGAATGCGTCTCTTTATAACCCGAGGCTACACTTTTCCTCTTCTCTTCAAAGAGAAACCCCCCTTTTTTATTAACAGAACTCAAACAAATCCAGAGTTATGGCCTGCAATCGCCCTCACGCTTGTCGGCAACCATAGGAGGTGCCCATCGAGAAAATAATTCCCCGCCTTGCTGCGCGTCTAGTAAACCCCTTCTCACCGACGCTCAATGTGATGCGGTGATGTATGATCTCCTGACTCGAAGGGGATTTCCTCTTCCTATGGGCTCCATTTGGTTCTGAATGATCTTTCTATCCGTGCTTGCCGATATTCCTCCTCATCCGGCAGAGATGACCCTGGCAATTCTTGATACGGCGGAGGATAAAATTGAGTATTTCCATGAGGCATGCTTAGTTACTCAGGCTCTGAAGGATCGCTCGGTTCATTTACTAAGTCAAATAAGAGCCCGGCGGGCTATCATGTCTGCTTTTGCTGATGTGCATGGCGCTAATCGGTAGGGATCAACCCCTCGCGAAGACCGTCGCTTCGATATGGTGGAGAGGGCAGAGAGAGAACTGGAAAACCTTGTGTGTTTTTTTGTTAACCCCTGTGTCTTTGATCCCATATTTGGTGATCTTTTCCCTGTAGAGTAGTATATTTATATCGATGTACTTCCCTTATTATTGAGTATTGAATGTTTTCTGCTGAATGTTTTTCCTTTCATCATATATTCGTACATGAATCCCATCTCTGCATATGATCTTCATACTTTACCTTTGGGAATTTTCTTATAAGTGCGAGCGCTAGTGTCGTACATAAATCAGCACGTTTTAGACACCATTTCCATTTAAACACATATGCAGTCGTATTGTCGTGTCTCTTTAGCAAATACGTCTTGCAGATGGTAGATAACAGTCCATCTTATCTTTCTTGTGGGATAATGATGGCTTAGGAAACAAGTTCAGGTCTGCCGCCTAAGACTTTTCAACTTTATAAGCAGTGAGGGTCTCACAAAGGCTTTTCTCCCTACGAGTCGAGAGGATCCCGTAGGTGTATTTTCTCCTTAGGAATCGTGAGGACTGCTAAGTGCGTTTTCTCTTGAGAGTTGTAAGGATCTCACAAGAGAACTTTCCCCTAACAAGTCAAGAGGACTCGTAAGTGGTTTCTCTTTGTCGATATTCGACTTTGGAGAGTGTGGCCCGTGAATAGTATACAACAGTCAGTTTGGGTCTGCTTGTAGGGCCCCAGTGCTTAAGAAACAGGTCCTTATCCTCATTGCCTAAGGCTTTCCCCTACGAGTCGAGACAAATCGAGGGATTATTGGTCGACTTGCTCCGCTTTCTGTGGTGTCGGTGTTGACTTTCTCCACTTTCTTCGGTGTCGGGGTTGACTTTCTCCGGTGTCAGGGTTGACTTTCTCCGCTTTCTGCGGTGTCAGGGTTGACTCTAGGTTGTCTGTGAACCATGGAGTCTTAGAACTAGGGACTTTGCCGTGGCTCCAATTGGTGGTGTCGCGTCCGTATCCTATTGGAATGAGGAGGAACGCCGTTGCTGATCTAGGCTGTAGGTGTTGCCGTTGAGATCTGACTCTCCCTTTGACAGAGTCTGGTGGGAAAATGTGGTTTTCTTTTTATTTATGCCCATGGATTGTATACAGGGGTCAATATGGACTCGCCTGCAAGGCAAAAGTTTCATTCTTTCATTTCATTTTTTATTTCTTTCCGCGATACTCTATCTTTTCAGCTTTTTATATCGCGAAAGACGTGATTGCCCAATCATTTCGGCTAATTTTCGCGGTGCCCAATCATTTCGGCTATTTTTCTTTTTCTTTACTCGCTGCCTTTTATTGCGAGTTGCCCAATCATTTCGGCTATTTTTGTATGCATATACTTTACTTGCTAATTTTTGTTGCAAGTTGCCCCATCATTTCGGCTATTTCATATGCATTTTTGGCTCGCCGATTTTGTTGGGAGTATGGCACTCAAGACCTGATACCAATATTAGCATCAGCATCGCTGCGACTGGAATGTTGCCAGGAGCGAATCAGCATTTGCCTTGAAAGGACTTGGAATTTGTTACCGATTTAGGCATCAGTATCGCTACAACTGGGATATTTTCAGGAGCGAATCATCATTTGCCTTTGTCGATTCGAACAAAGGTGGCTTAGCAAACAGGGTTAGGATCCCGTCGACTAAGGATTTTGACTTCATGAGCCGTAAGGGTCTCATAAAGGTGTTTCTCCCTACGAGTCATGAGGATCTCTTAGGTGTGTTTTCTCCTTAGGAGTTGTGAGGATTCCTAAGTGTATGTTCTCTTATAAGTCGTAAGGATCTTACAAGAGTGTTTTCTCCTTATAAGTCGAGAGGACCTACAAGTGTGTTCATCAAATAAGGGAATTTCACACCATTGGTGGAACTGGGCGAAGGAACGCTTATTTATGCCCGTGGATTGTATACAAGGGTCAATATCGACCGCCTGTAGGGCAGTTTGGGGGATATGATGGCTTAAGAACAGGTTCAGGTCCCTGTATTTTAAGACTTTTGAATCCTGTGAGCCATGAGGGTCTCATAAGGGAATTCTCCTTACGAGTCGTAAGGATCTCATAAGTGTAATTTCTCCTTAGGAATAGTAGGGATCCCTAAGTGTGTTGCTCCCTTGTAAGTCGTAAGGATCTCACGCAGGTATTTTCTCCTTACTAGGTCGAGAGGACATCGCAAGTGTGCATGAATTTTTTTTATGAGTCTGCGCCCTTTCGGGTTTTCACAAGCTAACCGGTAGCCCTGTTTTTTTTACTCACGGAGCCCTTTCGGATTTTCATCCGTGCCCATTTCGCTTGTGGACGTACCATTTTTTTGCCGCGTTAGCCTAAGGATACTGCGGTTCGTAGTAGTTTAAAGACGTTTCGGTCCGTAGCTAGTTTAAGGACATTGCGGTCCATTTTTTAGTTTAGGGACGTTTCGGTCCGTTGTTAGTTTAAGGACGTTTCGGTCCATTGTTTTCCGTGTTCTGGGATAGGGTATCGTTGGATACTACTTTTAGAGTCTTGACTCAAGAAGATAGCGAGCGGACATAGGCGTCTTCATCTATCATTGACCTGAGTCGTGAGTTGTCAAGCGTAGTATTTTTTAAGGAACCGGCTGTTTATTGGCCGGAATGGTCTTTCGCCATGCATATCCATGAGCAAATAAGCCCCACCTTGTTAGACTTTGTCTATGATGTACGGGCCTTCATAGTTCGGCTCGAATTTCCCCCATTTGGCACGATTGGGGATCATGGGTCTTTTGACAACTAGCATGAGTTCACCTTGGCAGAATGTTCTCGGCCTAGTCAATCTTTCATATGAGCGTGTCATCCTCGCTTTGTAAGCTTCTAGGTTTTGCTATGCCATGAGACGAGTTTCATCGAGGGCAAGCCGAAGATGAGCATTCTCTTCGTTTGTTAGCTCGTGATGAACTGCCACTCGTAGAGAGGGTAGCTCTATCTCGAGGGGGAGTACTGCTTCCGCGCCGAATACCAATGCATAGGGTGTTTTATTCGTAGCCATTTTGAATGTAGTTCGATACGCCCAGAGAGCTTCATGCAGTCTCTCATGCCAGTCCTTTTTATTTTTGGACACCGTCTTCTTTATGATCTTTGTCAAGGTTTTATTGAAAGCCTCAGCTAGACCGTTAGCTCGGGGATTATAGACCGAAGAGTATCTCTAGTCTATGATATGTTGTTGTGCGAAGAGGCCGATTCAATGACTTCTGTAGGCCGACCTATTATCAGAGATAATCCGTCGCGGAGTACCGAACCGATAGATGACGTGTGTCTTGAAGAAATGGAGAATATTCTCCGTCTTCACTTCTCTTAGCGGTACTGCTTCTGCCCACTTGGAGAAGTAATCAGTTTTCGCCAATATGAACCGATGTCCTTTGGATGACGCTGGTTCGATGGGCCCAATTATGTCGGTTCCCCACATTTCGAATGGCCAACTAGCCATTGTTGGGTGTAGCGGGTTTGGATGCTCATGGATGAAGATCCCATGAATTTGGCACGAGTGGCACTGCTTCGCGTATTCGAGACAGTCCTGAATCATCGTGGGCCAATAGTAGCCTATTCTTTTGATCTTCGGCTTCATCTTTGGCCCGGCTTGATGGGAACCGCATAGTCCGTCGTGAGTCTCCTGGACGACTCTCCTTGCTTCTTCCGGTCCCTGGCATCTTAGCCACAGAGAGTCGAACGATCTCTTATATAGGTTATCGTTGATGAAGGCAAAAGACAAAGCTCGTTTCATGAGCTGATGTCTTGAGGATGCATCTTCCGGCGTTTGGCGGGATTTGAAGCAGTCTATAAAGACTTCTCTCCAATCCTTAGCCTTTTCTTGGTCCTCTATTTCTAGGGTTGTTTGCTTGGTCGCTTCTTTTTCTTCAGACGACTCCAGAGATATTTCTGCCAATGCAAGAACCCGACGACTTTGTACAATGATCCTTACGTCATCGAGGTTTTCGTCAGCCA
Source organism: Agapanthus africanus (assembly GCA_030015575.1). Taxonomy (NCBI): domain Eukaryota; kingdom Viridiplantae; phylum Streptophyta; class Magnoliopsida; order Asparagales; family Amaryllidaceae; genus Agapanthus; species Agapanthus africanus. The sequence goes on along the minus strand of JASDDO010000024.1, from coordinate 130,976,351 downwards.
GTTCTTTAACTGTTAGTTATATGTATGCCCTAGAGGCCATTACTGTACATTGGATGTATATTGTAGTGGATGCTGGGACATATATAGGGAGGACTTTCTTGCTCGACATGATAGTATGCTATCTGGTTGACCTTTACCTTAACGTGTACACTGATTGTCTCTCTGTTACATGTTGGTAAAGCCCTTAGGATGTGTACTTGACTACCTGGACTATGATGCGGATCATACTAGTGGGGACATGGTAGTCCATAAGTACATCCTTGAAAGTCCCTAGTCGTGGGTGTATCAAGATGGGGCATTGATATACCAGAGTAGAATAGCGTGTACCTTCTCGACCCATACAGATGGGCGATGGATGATCCCATATCCATCGGTGTTTGACATCAGAGATGATATACGGGTGCTCAGTAGAGACTGGGTACACTGGACGGACTCGCCGAGAACTCCCAGATGGTATTATACCTTACGTCAGATGGCAGTTCTCTGGTGACACTGGTGCAGAGTAGTCTGTTGACCCGAGATCGTCATAGAGTCTTGTGTGGTTCCCACTATGCTTTGATTTCCATCTTACCACGTCCAAGAGGGCGTGCAAAACGGTGGTTTTTGGGTACAGTCCCGAGTCACATGGAGGCAATGAGCGATAGGAGGGGATTCGTCTCTCCCGGTATAGGGGGTTGATGTTGCGCTGTGTTCGATTGGCTATAACAGGAAATCCCTGGCCAGGGTTGCTGAGATTTACTGGTAAGTGTTACCAGTAGTTTCTCGAAGTGTTATAGACCTCATATCGACACGACTTATCGAGCTATTGGGGTCTGACGTTTACCACCCCTAGGCAAGATATGCGACATATCAGACGATCAGACCGGACTGTACGGTAGTGTTACTGGTTGGATTCACTGGAGTGTGAGCGGGCTTGCTCGTCGATCTTCAGATCGCTCAATACCCGGGTGGCCGTTACGTTTAGCAGACCGCTTGCGGCTTGTGGGTGTTTGATATGATCATCATCTGCTGCCGGCGTATTGACGAGTCTTTAGAGTCCTACACAGAGGTTTCCTGGCTCAAGAGAAACGAAATAGGAGCGCATATGAGATATGTGCGGGACCGAGAATAATGCGTGTATGTGATACCGTATTCTATTCTCGCGATGAATGTATCGAATGGTTGTATGCGATATAACCTAGTTATCGAATCAAGTATTGATTCGATAAGCCGATACATTGAATACTAGTCGGTTGTGTGCGACATGACCGGATCATTGAATCAAGTGTTGATTTAATGATTTAATGCATATTTATATATTTGATATATTACTTTGCATTAACTAGTATCGGTTCACTTTAAATGGATTTTCTCACTCGGATGTGCGCATTGCATATGCGATATGATTTTGTGCACTTGCTTGTATCATGTTTGATGATACATGCCTTTTGGTTAAGTGTAACGAATTAAACCTTGGTTAATGAAATGGTTAGGGTTTACTATTTCCTTATTCATTTATTTATTCTTTTGGAAATAGAAAAGCAAATGAGAAAATGGTGGCTTGTTTTGTTCATGAAGCTTCATGAAGACTTTGACCAAGTGACCATTTTGTCTCATGCTTAACCCTAACCATCCCACTAACCATGATTTATTCTCTACACTTGACCATGGTTTGGTCATGATAAGTATTCTTTTAATTTTCTTTTTGGAATTAACTTATCATAACTTTATCTTCTTCTTCTTCTTCATCTTCAAAGAAGAAAGCTTTCTTCATCAATGGTGGATTGATGAAACAAGTGAGAAATCCAATTCTAAAGTCTACCCACTTCCTATTTCTTTATCCTCTACCTCTTGCCAAGTAGTAGAGTGTGTTTTCTTCACAAGTTTTCATGACTTGGTGAAGTGAGAGCTTGATTTAGTGATGCCTCGACGTAGATCATCTTCGGCACGTCGTCGATGACCTAGCCCTCTTCTTCTCCGATAAAGCCGACGCTTGAGCCCGGTTTTTCGATTTGGACAGCGGAGAGGACCTCATTATGGAGCCATGGAGGTGGAGGACCGGATCTACAAAGGTTGTATTTCCGTATCTTATAGTTTAGTTGTAAACTAGTTCATGTTTCGCCTAGACATCTAGCAAACGATCCGTAGTCGGGTCTCTTGGCACCCGTAAATTTTTATATTGGCATGTTCGATGACTTGTGAGACCTCCTTAGGATGCCTAGGAACCTTTCACTGGTATCAGAGCCTAGCTAGAGCCTTAGGCGAAGTCTAGACGGAATTTGAACTCCGATCGAATCAAAACCAAAACCCTAAAATAGCTCTCTGGACAATTTTCAAAATCGTGATTTTTTCCAGATTAAAAATATTCAGAAAAATCAGCAGGAAGATATAAGGTTTACTGCAAAATTCGAGCACGTGATTCCATAAAGGGGGCGCGGATCCGCGGCCTTACAGGAAGCTCATGCGGCGGATCCGCGGTCCTTTTGTCGTTTTGTGCTTCGAAATTTGCACCTTAATTCTTAGTTTTCAGTTCTGGTTTTCCTGGAAAGTTTTAATAATTTTTCCAGAGTTGAATTTTTCTAGGTTGTTTTGGGATTTCATGGACTCGATCGGATTATCAAATTTTGTCTGTGTGGCTTTCCGGATAAATTTTAGAATATGTTAAAAAGTTCGACCGGATATAAATACCCAATTTTTCCCCTGTCGGGAAATTTCCAAATGTTGGATTTTTCCGAAGTTTAACGACGTTCTAAGTAGTGCAAGTAACGCGATGGACCCTCTAGAAGACAACAAACCTTAACTCGATTATGTGACCGTCTTGAACTGCCCTTTGAACCTTCGGGTTTGGGGCAATACGGCGTGCCACATGTGAGGCGTTGGCTTGACCCTTCTACGGATGGACCGTTAGTACTGAGGCACGAACTGAATGTTGTTAGACTTATTTCCTGTGTTGATCTGTATCGGGAAAACTTGGGTGTTTGACTGTTCGATCGAAAAGTTTGACATTTTCTGTTTATCTGGAATGGGATACAATAATTGGAATTCACAAAAGTTATGTGATAACTGAATGAATGTTATAAACATAGCAGTTTAGTCTCACTTGATCGGTTGCCACGGAATTTTGATGTGATCAAAAGTCCGTCGCAATCACGTAGCGTACGCGGATACTCGCCGGGTAAACTTAATAGACAGCCTCATTCCATAGCCCCGACCAAGTGACTGTAGGAGAACCCCGTCGCCGAAAGCATCCGTTCGGGTGCTCCCGGTAGCGGTGTTCCGCCTTGGCGCACTTCGTCGACGGCGTCGGGGGTGCGGCCGCCTATTGAAGTTTGCGACGAGCATTCGATCAGGATGTCGGGAATCTTGTTGAATTGCCCGACTTGATATTGAAAAGAGTTTTCGATAATGAGACTAAAATGCGGGGTTTATAATGGTTAGGCTTGCGATGTCTAAGGAATTCATTTGGTCAGGCATGCGATGTCTGAGGTGATTGCGGATTCCAACTGTTGTAGTTTTACACTTTCTTTTCTGTGACCGTAAGTGTAATATGTGATATCGCCGGTTTCGTTGCTATATGTCAACGACAATTGGGATGCGCATGTTTACTTACGTTGATGACATGTGATATTATGTGTTGCTGGATATGTTATATTGGATCGTCGTGTTTGAATAGCCGGGGGTTTTTATATGAGATGAGTGTTTTTCTTTTTCATTCATGTAAAAACTTGTATGTAATATTCTTTTATTGGGGCGCTTCCAGGTTGCGGAAGTTGTCACCTTTTGTATATTATTTTCTTTTCCGCACTAGGATAGACCCAAGGAGGAGGGCACAAGTAACCGGGTTCTGGAGTCCAGTGGGAGACCAACTCGAGGAGTCGAGTCCGGGTCTCCTAACTCCAGAATTGGTAGGGTTGCTTGCCGCTCTCGTAGGGGTCTAGGGGTGTGAGTTTGGCTATTCATCACGACCGTGGAATCCGTGTTTTATACTGGCTCGTATTGAAAACACGGACGTCCTAGTATATCCAATATTTCATATGTTTCTTCTGCTGCAATATCTCTGATATGATCATGTGATGTTCTGTGATAGATACAGTGTATAGTATATATGATATATTATATAGGCGTTACTTATGTTTTACACCCGCGCTAGCCCTGCCCCGCTCTGCCGTTAGTTACCTAACCTAACGGTGCACGAGGGGACATCGAGGCGAATGCGGATGGCATAGGTGTACGTCGTATTTATCTGTGATGTTTAGGTATTTGAATGATGGGACTTCATTAATATGATTAATGAAATAAAAGAAACCTAAGATGTTGTAGAATCGAATTTCAAAATAAAACAGGTAGCTACAGTTTTTGCTTTGCACAGCGGTATATGTGATATATCCTGCACCTTATTCGATAGGGAAAGGACCGAGATCCCTTCACCGGGAGTGACTCCTTTAGCAATAACTGGCAGATGCTACACACTCGGTTTGTCTTTTGATTGCTTTTAAGAGTTTTTGCTTTGCACAGTGATATATATGATATATCCCGCACCTCATTCGACGAGGAAAGGACCGACGATCCCTTCACCGGGAGTGACTCCTTTAGCAAAACTAGAAAAGCCTCAAAGACACTCCATTTCAAAATCATTTGATTCTACAACGATATCAAGTTCATTACGCAATAGGTTTTCAGAAAAAACTGTCGTAGCCCTCCGTCATTTCAGATAAATCCTGTTTAGTATTCGTGCTGCGTTTGTTGACCTTGTCAAGGCGCAGTGTGCGGTAGCTAACCAGTATTTATCTGCTTATGCATATGATGCAGATTGGGTTAGGGTAGTCGTGCGGCCTTGTTGACCTTATCAAGGGTCGTGCGGGTGGGTTTGATTCAATCAAGAAATGACGGGTTGAACTTGACTTGCGGTCTATGGTTTGTTGACCTTGTCAAGGTCATAGATCGTTCGGGGCAAAATATTATCGGGAATTTCAAGTGTTGAAATTTGCAATGAGATTACATACCTTCTATGAGATAGTTGGATCCTGATACCCGCTGCGAGTAAGTGTTACTCCTGGGAGAGTTTTATACATTACAATTAGCTGATCAAGTAGGTGTCTAGAAAGGTGTCAACGGGGTTACGCCTCTGGGAAAACGAGGTTTACATTAATTAGGTTCGTGCGAAAGCACGGGGGACCTCCCTCAAAGTACCGACACTGGCCTGGCTGAAAGATTGGCGAACTTGTAGTGTGTAATTAATCCCGGCTAGTCTTTCCTTTTAGGGTTTGAAGGAAGATTTGATAAAAAGCAGTGGGAGCCATCCTGATTAGATAAAATAATAACCAATCTATTCTTGCAAGAGCGCACGCTGAGTGTTTTCTTCTCTCTCTCTCCTGGTAGCGACCATATCACGCCTTAATCAAGATAATAATACGGATTATTGACCGAACCCGCTTGTTATACTGAGCTGGGGAACGTTGGTCCCGCTCCACCTTATAATTGTTATAAGACAAAGCAAGAAATTGGGGAATACCAGATTTCCCGTGCCGCCCAAACGAAGAGAGTGCATGCTGATGCATCATCTTCGGGTGTGTTCATTATGCAGAACTGTTTCTCAGTATCCTCCGCATCCTGGGTATATGATACCGGATCAGGATCCCAGATATGTAATCTGTTACATAGGGCTACAAAAGGGTAGAAAAACTGAGAACGGGTGATAAGTTTCATGAGGCAGAAAACGGGGCAAGTGTTGCAGCCAAGTCTGTTGATCACTGTCACCCTGTATTACCAATACATTGATTCTGAACAAATGCTATTAGATACCGAACCTGATATACAAAATCATATCAGTCTCTTTATTAGTAAAGAAAGGATATAATTTTGTATTGATGGATAATGTTTTGAACATTTCCTATATCAAAAGTTGATCGGTACAGGCACGTTATCTAAAAGCATTAATGTTCTAAATCAAACTACAGTTCTTAGTATACGGAACACACACAAGAGGAAGAATTCAGAAATGAACGAATTCTTCTTGAGGTATTGTAGACTAGGTCAGATCAATGTGACCCGACTAGCTAGAGTTACATAAAGATGCATATTTAAATTAGCTTGAATTTATATCTTGTGGAACTCGCCAGTCATGTCACAAAGATATGATGACCATAGCTCTGTTTATTGGAAACAGAGAAAGAGTTAGTAAACTCTTGGGATGATACATGTTGATGTATGTAGGTCCCCTGTCTACACATACCAGGACTGGTTCTTTTTACTTCATTACGTTCTCTGATGATCTTTCGAGATTCAGACCTATGTTCCTGTTGAAACACAAGTCCGAACCTTTTGAGATATTCACAGAATATAAGTTAGAAGTAGATAACCAAAATATGGGTATAAGTATTATGTCCTATGATGAGATCAAGGAGGAGAATACTTGAGCACGGAATTCCTGGATTATTCTAAAGGAGAATGAGATTCTCTCTCAGCATTACTCCTCCGTATACACCATTGCACGATGGTATATCGGGGCGGAGCAATCACGCCCTATATGATATGGTGTGCTCTATGATGAGTACTACTGAGTTACCTATTTCCTTTTTAGGGGTTATGCACTTATGGAGCTACATACCTATTGAATAGGGTTCGAATCAAATCAGCTGCCTACCACTTCATATATGATATGGAAAGGGAAGAGCCCATATCTTAAGTTAGTTAAGATTTGGGGTTGACCGGCCTATGTCTAAAAGCAAAATCCGGACAAGCTCGAGGCAAGGTCTGTAATGTAGAACTGGAAATATTCCAGCTATACAAACTGCAGCAGATGATTTGATAGAGCCAAAGGATTCAGTAGATTCCAACGAACCTCAGCCTCTCCGGCGATCTAGTAGGGTTCCTCACCCACCTGAGAGATACTTCGGTTTCTCTATGACAGTGGGAGCGAGGATTGCATCATGAAATGATGACCCAACTAGTTTCGAGCTGGCCATCAGGAGTGTGACTCTGTAAGAATGGCTGGATGCTTAGTGATCTGAGATGGAATCCTTATACACCAACAAAGTATGGACTTTAGTTGCGATATCTGAAGGGTTAAATCCCCATCAGGAGCAAGTATATCTTGAGAAGATTACTTGGTGTACATGGAAAAGTTGAGACTTTCAAAGCTAGACTTGTTAAAAGTTTGCATCATTGACCAGGTATGGATAATGATAAAACCTTTTCCAGTAGCTATGCTTAAGTCCATCCAGATCCTACTTGCCACGGCTACATACCATGACTACGATATCTGGTGGTTGGGTGTCATGACTGCTTTTCTAAATGATGTTTTAGAAGAGTGCGTCTATAAGTACACAGCCAGAGGGCCTCGTAGACAGTGGGAGCAGCAGAAACGTGTGCAAGATGTTTTATATGATAAAGCAGGCATCGCGGAGTTGGAACGTCTGTTTTGATGTAATAGTCAAACAGTTTGACATCATCAAAATGGTAGATGAACCTTGTATATACAAAAAGGTAGTAGGGAGTATGGTAATGATCCTCGTAGAGTACGTGGATGACATACTCTTGATAGGGAAGGAGTTTCCTATGCTATGCTCGATCAATCTCTGCTTATCACTAGGATTCTCCATATAGGATCAAAGTGATACCTACTAAATCCTGGATTTTGGATCTATGAGATAGATCTAAATGGATGTCAGGTAACTCACTAGCTGTAGTGAGATGGTATCAATCGATCTTGGGGATAATCACTGGAAGTGTTCCAGGGTGATAAAGACGACTGAATGTCAGTCGCGGGCATTGTCTTTACCCTCAGTAGAAGGACGGTATGTTGGAAGAGTTCCAAGCTAGATACCGTGACATACTAGACGATAAAGGCAGGATACATCGCTACTTAAGATGCTACCAAAGAGGCTGTTTGGGTGTATATAGGTTCATGAGATGAACCAGGTTCCTACCATTGTGTGACAATGGAGTTGTGGCTTATGCCAGGAACCCTCGTCCCATCAGTGATCCAGACATATTCTAAGGCAGTGTCACCTGATCATGGAGATGGATGATCTCCAAGGTGATCGAGGCAAGGAGAGCAGACCAAGAGGATAACACGGCGGATCCACTCACGAAGGCCTATTCCCAGAGAGAGACTTTTATGGGATGGTTGAGTATGAGATACTTCGACCACTGCTACAGATGGCCCTAGTGCAAGTGGGAGATTGTTAGTTATATGTATGCCCTAGAGGCTATTACTGCACATTGGATGTATATTGTAGTGGATGCTGGGACATATATAGGGAGGACTTTCTTGCTCGACATGATAGTATGCTATCTGGTTGACCTTTACCATAACGTGTACACTGATTGTCTCTCTGTTACATGTTGGTAAAGCCCTTAGGATGTGTACTTGACTACCTGGACTATGATGCGGATCATACTAGTGGGGACATGGTAGTCCATAAGTACATCCTTGAAAGTCCCTAGTCGTGGGTGTATCGAGATGGGGCATCGATATACCAGAGTAGACTAGCGTGTACCTTCTCGACCCATACAGATGGGCGATGGATGATCCCATATCCATCGGTGTTTGACATCAGAGATGATATACGGGTGCTCAGTAGAGACTGGGTACACTGGACGGACTCGCCGAGAACTCCCAGATGGTATTATACCTTACGTCAGATGGCAGTTCTCTGGTGACACTGGTGCAGAGTAGTCTGTTGACCCGAGATCGTCATAGAGTCTTGTGTGGTTCCCACTGTGCTTTGATTTCCATCTTACCACGTCCAAGAGGGCATGCAAAACGGTGGTTTTTGGGTACAGTCCCGAGTCACATGGAGGCAATGAGCGATAGGAGGGGATTCGTCTCTCCCGGTATAGGGGGTTGATGTTGCGCTGTGTTCGATTGGCTATAACAGGAAATCCCTGGCCAGGGTTGCTGAGATTTACTGGTAAGTGTTACCAGTAGTTTCTCGAAGTGTTATAGACCTCATATCGACATGACTTATCGTGCTATTGGGGTCTGACGTTTACCACCCCTAGGCAAGATATACGACATATCAGACGATCAGACCGGACTGTACGGTAGTGTTACTGGTTGGATTCACTGGAGTGTGAGCGGGCTTGCTCGTCGATCTTCAGATCGCTCAATACCCGGGTGGCCATTACGTTTAGCAGACCGCTTGCGGCTTGTGGGTGTTTGATATGATCATCATCTGCTGCCGGCGTATTGACGAGTCTTTAGAGTCCTACACAGAGGTTTCCTGGCTCAAGCGAAACGAAATAGGAGCGCATATGAGATATGTGCGGGACCGAGAATAATGCGTGTATGTGATACCGTATTCTATTCTCGCGATGAATGTATCGAATGGTTGTATGCGATATAACCTAGTTATCGAATCAAGTATTGATTCGATAAGCCGATACATTGAATACTAGTCGGTTGTGTGCGACATGACCGGATCATTGAATCAAGTGTTGATTTAATGATTTAATGCATATTTATATATTTGATATATTACTTTGCATTAACTAGTATCGGTTCACTTTAAATGGATTTTCTCACTCGGATGTGCGCATTGCATATGCGATATGATTTTGTGCACTTGCTTGTATCATGTTTGATGATACATGCCTTTTGGTTAAGTGTAAAGAATTAAACCTTGGTTAATGAAATGGTTAGGGTTTACTATTTCCTTATTCATTTATTTATTCTTTTGGAAATAGAAAAGCAAATGAGAAAATGGTGGCTTGTTTTGTTCATGAAGCTTCATGAAGACTTTGACCAAGTGACCATTTTGTCTCATGCTTAACCCTAACCATCCCACTAACCATGATTTATTCTCTACACTTGACCATGGTTTGGTCATGATAAGTATTCTTTTAATTTTCTTTTTGGAATTAACTTATCATAACTTTATCTTCTTCTTCTTCTTCATCTTCAAAGAAGAAAGCTTTCTTCATCAATGGTGGATTGATGAAACAAGTGAGAAATCCAATTCTAAAGTCTACCCACTTCCTATTTCTTCATCCTCTATCTCTTGCCAAGTAGTAGAGTGTGTTTCCTTCACAAGTTTTCATGACTTGGTGAAGTGAGAGCTTGATTTAGTGATGCCTCGACGTAGATCATCTTCGGCACGTCGTCGATGACCTAGCCCGCTTCTTCTCCGATGAAGCCGACGCTTGAGCCCGGGTTTTCGATTTGGACAGCGGAGAGGACCTCATTACGGAGCCATGGAGGTGGAGGACCGGATCTACAAAGGTTGTATTTCCGTATCTTATAGTTTAGTTGTAAACTAGTTCATGTTTCGCCTAGACATCTAGCAAACGATCCGTAGTCGGGTCTCTTGGCACCCGTAAATTTTTATATTGGCATGTTCGATGCCTTGTGAGACCTCCTTAGGGTGCCTAGGAACCTTTCACTAATGAGTTTAGCTAATGTGTCCTCCTTGCTATTTTCTGTACGTGGTATGCTTTCCAGGATGTAGGAGGGAATTTGCGTTAGTAACTATTGCACTCTCTCGCCGTACTTTACCAACTCTGTTTTGCATGTTTGATAGTCGCCGTTCACTTGACTAACGACCTGTTGGGAGTTTCCGTATATAAGGAGATTTTCGATTCCCATGTCGACAGTGATCTCAAGTCCTGCTATCAAAGCCTCATATTCTGCTACATTGTTTGTCCTCGGCTCTGTTAAGGAAAAGGCAAAGCATATTATCCCTCTTTGTGGAGTCATGAAGATGAGGCCTACCCCAGATTTGATTATGGGGGAGGTGTGCTTTCGCTTCTTCAAGGTGGACGCTCCATCGAAGTAGAGTTCCCATCGGGTATCACTCCCTTCTTTCTCCCCATCGATTGCGTCAAACGCGTGTTCGTCCGGTAACTCGCAGTTCAAGGGAGAGTCGGCAGGTATCGGATGTTCAGCGAGGAAGTCGGCGATGGCCTGACCTTTCACTGCCTTGAGAGGTCGGTATGTTATCGAGAATTCCATTAAGAGTAGGACCCATTTAGCGAGCCGTCCCGTCAGAATGACTTTTGACATCAAATATTTAAGAGGATCCACTTTTGATATGAGATGGACCTCATGCGCCAAAGAATAGTTCCAAAGCTTCGTTACAGCGAAGATTAATGCCAGGCAGTGTTTTTCGATAGGGGGTAGTTGTTTTCTGCCCCTAGGAGAACTTGACTCAAATAGTATAGGGCTCTCTCTTTCCCTTGGTCGTCCTCTTGTGCCCATAACGCGTCTAAAGAACCTTCAAGGGCTGTTGTGTACAGGATGAGGGGCTTTCCCTTGACCGGAGTGGTCAATACCGGCGGATTCTGTAGGTAGTGCTTGATTTCGTCCAGTACTCTTTGGCATTTCTGAGTCCAGACGAACGGGGTCCCCTTCTTCATTAGATGGTTGTAGGGACAGTATTTGCCGGAGAGATTAACTTGGAGTTTGACAACTGTTTAGGCATCAGTATCGCTACAACTGGGATATTTCCAAAAGCGAATCATCATTTACCCATGTCGATTTGGACAAATAAGGCTTAGTAAACAGGGTTAGATCCTGTCGACTAAGACTTTCAACTTTACGAGCCGTAAGGGTCTCATAAAGTGTTTTCTCCCTACGAGTCGTGTGGATCTCGTAGGTGTATTTTCTCCTTAGAAGTCGTGAGGACTCCAAAGTATGTTGTTCCTTTGTGTGTCGTAAGGATCTCACGCATGTATTTTCTCCTCACAAAGTCGAGAGGACCTTGCGAGTGTATATAATCCCTTTTCTTTTTTTTTAACGAGATTATGCCATTTTGGGTTTTCCCAAACTCGCCGGTAGCCTTGCTGTTTTTACTCACGGAGCCCTTTCGGGTTTTCATCCGTGCCCATTTTGCTTGTGGATATACCATTTTTTTTATTGGGTTCAAGTGGGATATTCCACTTGATTGCAGGACCCGCTTGTAAGCCCCATGATATCATTTCTATTCTTTAAGAAGAAAGGACCATCCTACGTAGAGATTCTTCCTCCAGTGAGAAATTTGCCCCCTGTGTATACCTCGGGGGGAGCGTGTACCCACGCCGGCGCTATTTTGGCGACATATTGCTTCAAAGTCGCTCATTTTTTGTTGAGCGTTGGCGAAAAATACCACTTTACTTCCGCTTTTCATTCATTTTTATCAGATGATGAAGGATCTTGACTCAGCTGATCCAATCGAGTCATTTTATCCATGAGCTTTTGGAAGGTTGTCGGCTTGAAGAGGGTCGTAAATGGGAACACCTCTTGAATTTGGGTCAAGGAGGGCTATGAACATTTCCACAGCTGCAGCTTCGTTGATGAGTTGCAGCATTTTGACCATAGATTTCACCATTGGGTAACATATTGAACCCGGGTCTCAATCGGTCTAACCTTTTTTTTTATTGACCTGCGCCGTCATGGTAGTGCGTTTATTCACACTAGTGAATCACTGACAGGAGGACATCTCCATTTCGTCGAAGGTATTCATGGAGTCATTAGGGAGTTCTGCATACCATTCGAAGGAAATGGCCGCCAGACGGCCGACGATCTGTCAGAGGAGAAGTATATCGGTATTGCCGCACATGGATTCAAATCGAGCAATGTGCGGGCGAGAAATCTCAGTTCCTTTGTACATGTGGAACGTTGGAAGTGTGTACTCTGGCGGGTACTGTATTTGATTGTGCCATGTTGGATACGGTCGACTAATCTTGATTGATCTATTTACCGCTTTACTGGCATAGTGAGCTTTGATTTGCTGAGCGATATATTCGTTCAACTTTGCTTTTAGAATCATTCTCCCCTCAGCCATTGATGAGGTTTGCAGAGGATTTGAAATGTCACTCTTGTCTTTAAGACCGACTACCGGTGGTTCATCTTCCAATGGTTCCGATTGAACCATCATTCCAGCCATATTCTGAATCAGAAGTGCCATCTGGTTCATTTTAGTGGACATTTCTGCCGCTTCTGTATCTCCCTTTTTCAGAGCGCGCTTTAGGAAATCAATATCCGACTCCTTCTCTATTCTTCTTCGGGTGCTTCCTCAGGATTTTCCTTAAGCGATGGATTACCGTTTGCTTCCACTTGAGCGAGCATCTCCTACAGCTTCTCACATTGCAGTTGAACTTTTCTCAGGGACCGAGTTTGAGGTCGGTGACTAGTAGAAGCTCGAACTTTGTCTTTGGAATTCACCACATATACTATGTGAATTACCATGACCCCAGGCTTGGGGTGTTTGAAGTTTTGCCCTTTGGAGTTTACTTCGGGAATTTGAACTTTATTGGGCCTCTCTTTTTTGTGAAAAGCCGCTTTAGTTTTGGGAGGAACCGCTGTATCAGGATCCGTCTCGGGATGAGTTCCCTTCACCTGCTTCTACACCTTATATATAGATGAGGAAAGTTTTTTTAAGGAGCGAACTGGTTTCTGCTCTCGTCGGATCTCCATGGGCTGCGGAGATTCCTTCAATATTGCGGTGAGAGAATTTTGTCTGACCCATCGCAACAGTTTGAAGCCGTTCCCGGTTGGTACAACAACATTCAGCACTGGGGTTGAAACAGGACCATACGGAGAACTGCCCCCAGCTCATTCTGTATTATGCCGATATCGACGTTGACCGTTTCTTACGGCCGGGATTTGATTAGCCTCGGAATTTTGCTGAGCCTACCCCCTGTTTCCTTTGAGATTTTGAATATTCTGCCCCCTGCATCGACCTTGGTCCTTGGCAGGTTCCAGTTGTTTGAGGACTGATTCCATCGGCAAAACTGCAATTTAAGGAACCAGCCTGTGGAAGATAGACTTTCTTTAGGCTTCCTCCGTCGGTGTTGAGGCATCGAGGGTGGGAGGTGGGAGTATCAAAAAGAAACCCGTTGATTTCTTGAAGAGCCGGATTGCAGAGATTTGAGGCTGCAAGGGACCCATACTTGACTCCACCGGATATGACAAATCCTGAGTTGCTAGGGTGGAAGCAAACGCCATTCATCATAGAGGAGAAACACCGGCTTCAGTATCCCATCACCCAAGGGCAACCACAAACATATATACCGCAATTATTTGATCGCGGAAAAACACGACACACGAAGAGTGGAGTGGAAAGAGGAAAAGGTCCCACCGGGCGTGCCAGAATCTGTTTAACGCCGAAAACGGGAGACGAAACCGTGTAGGTCGTCTTGCCTGAATTTGGGGATAGATACTATTTGGTTTTATCTATCTACCTCTCCGAAGATGCCAAGTTAATTTATGGCACCATGTATCAAAGGTTTAGACAGATGCGGCCGTTGTAGCAGACTTCGTCAGATTCCCCCTCATTGGCGAGGGTTTTTTTTTATTGTGGGGACGCTCTTCCCTGCAGGTGCAAGCCCCTGCAGTTAATTACGTTACCGCGTAGCGATAACCACTTTCTCCTGCTCTTGGTGTTCACTTCGTGTCGTGTGTGTTTGTTTTGTTTTTGGTTGCCCATGGATTGTATAAGGAGACTAATTTATGTTGTAGCCCGTAGAGCGGGGATTAGTCCAAATCCGTATTTTCTTAGATTTGGGTTTGGTTGATTTAAGGCTCGTTAATCTCGTTTGAGATTAAGATCAACTTAAATGTTTTTTAAGGAAACGTTAGTCTAATTTTAGACTATGTTCTACTTAACGGGGTTTGGGATCATTTTTGATCCAATGAAAGAGCGTTTGGGCTCTATCATTTTAGTTTAGGCACATTACGGTCTATTGTGTTTAAGGACATCATAATCCGTGGAGTTTAAGGACATCATAGTCCATAGGGTTTAGTTTAGGGACATTGCGGTCCATTGGTTTTAGTTTAAAGACGTTACGGTCATGGAATTTATTTTAAGGACATTACGGTCTACAATTTACTTTTAAGGACGCCGCGGTCCAGTGGGTTTATGGTTTGTTGGTTTGGGGGTATACCAAGAGTTATTGGTTATTAGGACCCTCCACCTCTCTGAAGACGTTGAAAAATTACAACGACATGTATTAGAGGTGTGGAGAGATGTACCCTTGAACCAATGTCCCGACTGAGGGGGAATGGGATGAACATCATTTCAGATGCCATCTGTTAAGAGCTCATTATCTATCTTTGGGACTGAGATTGGTTTTGGGGACCCTGAGCATGAGGGGCTCAATTGATTGTCATTGGGAGATTTGGTCTGAGTTTGGCTAATATTGGCCTTTCATAGTGTTAAACACTAGTACATGCTCAGCGCTCACGTGTTCCCACGTGAGGCGCTTGAAGTAGTGTTAAACACTAAAAATTTGAGGCGCTCACGTAGGGTCACGTGAAACGCTTGAAGTTGGCGCTGTTTCATTGGTTCTATTCCCTTGTTCTTTTCTGAGCGCTAAGCACTATTGGGTCACGTGGGATCACGTGAGGCGCCCCAAAAATGGAAACTGCCTTTGATTTATTCTCGTTTTGCTTTATAAGTGGTAAGCACTTCTCAATGGTCACGTGGGGTCACGTGGCTAGATCTCAGTCTTTCCTTTTTGTTCCTCAAAGACGGTCACGTGTGAACACGTGATCCCTAATATGCATGGAGTTCTAGTTTTGAGAATTTCAGGTCCCTTGTTTTCATAAGAATTTAATTATTTGAACTTAGTTTTTTCTTTCTTTTAGATTTTGAATCTGCATGGCAGAATCTCCCCGATGAGAATTAAATTCTCAACTTGTCGAGTGATCTGTTTCTGCAGATCTTTCACAATAAGGAAGAACTAAGTTCTTATATGAAGGGTTAAACCCTTGTTTTATCAGAGGAATTTAATTCCTATATACCTTTTTGGGAGAATTAAATTCTCTGAACTTAGATCTTCCCCTAGGTTTTGGATCTGCATGGCGAAATCTCCCCAATGAGAATTAAATTCTCAACTTGTGGGGAGATTTGTTTCTGCAGATCTCAACCAGAGGAAGAACTAAGTTCCTTTTAGAAGAGTTAAACTCTCGTGGAGGCGAAGAAGAGATAAGATGTTCTCTGCTTTTCTTCTTTTCTCTTACCTAGGGTTTCTCTTTCTGTTTTCTCTCTTGAACTTGAAGTTTATGGGGGGTTCTTCTTGTTTTTAGACTTGAAGTCTTGGGTCTTTTGTATAGGGGAGGCTGATTTGTTGATTCAGTTAAGGAAATCTTTCATTGAGAGATTTCTTAATTGATTTGAGGAATTTATCCACCGTTGGATCTTTGATCCCAGGACTTTTGTTTTACAGAAGACATTTCTCTTGTTTTTTTAACAAAATTGGGGAAATATTTTCCCATACATAGCTTATTCTGTATCTTGGTGATTTTTAATCACCAATGGATCTATGATCCAACGGTGCTCTGATTTACAGAGCACAATCTTTCTTGTTTAGAAAGATTGAGAAAATATTTTCCAAATAGGATTTGTATCCTTGTATTTAGAATTTAATTCTATCGGCTCAGAAGGCATTTGAGATCTCTCACATGCAACACGTGACCCCTCACAGAATTAACTTGGTTCGTTTGTATGCAGCAGTCCCAACAGAGGGAAGGCATCACGTAGTAACACGTGAGCTTTTCTGCTCTTTGTTTGTTTTATAACTAGGTCCTACACGTTTTGGATGAAAAATGATCATGTGCTTGCAGGTGAGGCTTTAATTGCTGCTTACTAAGTGGAGCCGCTTACTCTGTATACAGATGCATCACGTGCTTGCACGTGATTCTCCACTAGCGGGAAGTTTTTCTTTTCCCTCTCTGAGTCTCTTTATAAGGGATCGATGATCACGTGCTTACACGTGATGCTTCCATTAGTAGGGAATTTTCCCTTCCCCTTTTCTTTTTGAATTTTTGTAAGGAAACAGACGCTTTAACCAAAGAGGCCCCAAAGTTTGCGAACATTGACGACCCTTTTAGGTTTGGGCTGAATAAACTGCCGGCCAAAGAGGAAGACTTACCATAGTTTTATATTCCTGCCTTGTCGGCCGTGTCCTTCGATGCGATTGCGGTCCCTGGCATGGACGAAGAGACCTTCTTCATCGGCTTCATCAGTCTTTGGCTCAGTTGGTTCGCCATGCCAACGCATCGACGCTTTATAAAAGCCTCCATCTTCTTCCCCGCTCATCGCGTAGCTGAAGGGGTACGATTGGCCGTTGGCATTGCGGGACTGTCGCATCTATTTCATGGATTAAGCGTTGCGGCCAATACTTCGACCCCAGGTGCGGATGTTGTGAATTTCTCCCTCCACTATTTCACGTCGTGGATCGAGATCCATATATTGGGAGCATTTTCTATTCACCGGCGGCCAGATTTTTATGACTCCTATACCTTCCCACGGGTTATGAGGTTGGTGGATACTTCCGCTCCCGATCCGACTCGGCTAGGAGCCCTCCACGTGTTGCTTAACTCATACTCCAATGAGGGCGGGATGGTTTTTAGTGACCGAGTCCTCTCTGCTCCCGCGGGGCCCATCCAACAGCTATTTAATCTGTCAAAGGGTGGAGCGCCATCTTTAAAGCCTAAAGAGATTATGCACCTGTACTCAATTAGGCCGGGCTACTTGGTGTTCTGTCACAATAACGCGGCTCTTTTTATGCGGTATAATCCGCACTGCTTTGCCCAACAATTGAGCTATAACCAGAGTGTCCCTTTCGAGGCATTCTTAGTTGAGCCCACTCTGTCTCTAGAAGTTACTCGTGACATCATCCATCATTTTATGCGGCTGAACACCAGCTCCCGTTTCATGATTCCTGAATCCGACTATCTTCTAAGGTGTGTGGGGTCTTTCACGGGTTGGTATCGTCATCGAGTCGGTCCTGTCATTGCCGAGGAGAGGCGGGTACTCTTCAAATGTAGAGCTCCATCTCCGACCCAAGTCACTAGCGTTCCGTTGCGGACGCGGTCAGTGGTTCGCCCTCCATTGAGGAAAAGCGGTCTGGTACTTATCTCAATAACCGTTGAAATAGAATCGATCCCCCGTACTGTTGGTATGCCGGTGCGTACTAGAACCGAAGCAAAGGCTTCTAGTGAAGCGCCAGCGGTAATGTCATCAGTGGCAGCGTCATCAATGGAGGTGTCATCGGCGGTGGTTTCGCCAAAGGGGAATCCCGGAAGTGAGGTTGGTCAACGTCATGCCAAAGCGCCAAGGGGAAGGAAGCGTCCTTCAGTTAGTACTAGCAAAAGTTCTAAGAGGAGGAAGAGATCGATCGCCGACTTACTTGACACCTTGCTTGACTCTGAGCCGTTCATTCAGGACGTGTTAGTTATATGTATGCCCTAGAGGCCATTACTGTACATTTGATGTATATTGTAATGGATGCTTGGACATATATAGGGAGGACTTTCTTGCTCGACATGATAGTATGCTATCTGGTTGTACTTTATCTTAACATGTACTCTGCTTGTCTCTATATTACATGTTGATAAAGCCCTTAGGATATGTACTCGACTGCTGGGACTATGATGAGATCATACTAGTGGGGCCACGGTAATCGACGAGTACATCCTATAATTGTTCCTAGTCGAGGGTGTATCGAGACAGGGCATCGATACACCAGAGTAGACTAGCGTATACGCATCTTGACCCATATGATGGGCGATGGATGATCCCATATCCATCGGTGTTTGACATCAAGGATGGTGTACGGGTGCTCAGTAGAGACTGGGTACACTGGACGGACTCGCCGAGAACTCCCAGATGGTATTATACCTTACGTCAGATGACAGTTCTCCGGTGACACTGGTACAGAGTAGTCTGTTGACCCGAGATCGTCATAGAGTCTTGTGTGATTCCCACTGTGCTTTGATTTCCATCATACCACGTCCAAGAGGGCGTGCAAAAAGGTGGCTTTTGGGTACAGTCCCGAATCACATGGAGGCAATGAGCGATAGGAGGGGATTCGTCTCTCCCGTTGATGTTGTGCTGTGTTCGATTGGCTATAACCAGAAATCCCTGGCCAAGGTTGCTGAGATTTACTGGTAAGTGTTATCAGTAGTTTCTCGAACTGTTATAGACCTCATATCGACACGACTTATCGAGCTACTGGGGTCTGACGTTTACCACCCCTAGGCGAGATATGCGACATATCAGACGACGAGATCGAACTGTATGGGAGTGTTACTGATTGGATTCATAGGAGAATGTACAGGCTTGCTTGTTGATCTTCTGAGCGCTCAATACCTGGGTAGCTGTTACGTTTAGCTGACCGCTTGCAGCTTGTGGGTGTTTGATATGATCATCACCTACTGCCGGCGTATTGACGATTCTTTAGAGTCCTACACAGAGGTTTCTTTGCTCAGGCAAAACGGAGTAGGAGCACATATGTGATATGCGCGGGACCGAGGATAATGCGGTATGTGATACCGTATTGGATTCTAGCGATATGAGATATCGGTCGGGTATATGTGATATAGCCGGGTCATCGTATTAGTCGGTTATATGCGATATAGCCGGATTGTCGGATCAAGAGTTGATTCGATAATTTAATATATAATAATATATATGATATATTAAATTACATTAACTAATATTAGCTCACTAAAAGATTCATTTTCTCACGGGATAATACAATTATATATATGCGATATATGTTAATTGTATTATTTTCTATTGTTACAAAATATATTGTATATGTGATATATAATATTGTAACATGTTAGGGTTACAAATTTAACAATGGATTAGGGTTTAAACTTGGTTAGGGTTTGGATTAGGGTTAGCTTTTGCATGAAGCTTCATGAAGCTTTGACTTTGTGGTTGCTTGATATTTTTGTGAGATATTATGTTAACCCAATCCAAACCATTAACTCTAGTTAACTCTCTACAAGGGTTAACTCTCTCATGCTTAACCGTTGGTTAGATTTGTAACCACTACAATAATTCATTGTTCATCACAAAAGGAAAAAGGTTATCATCTTCATTCTTCTTTTTCATGCTTGAGTTCCTTCATGAAAAAGCTTTTTTTTTAAAGTGAGTGAGGAAAAGATAATAAATGAGAGCAAAAATCCTACTTCATCATCCTCATCTATCTTTGCCATTTAGATGAGGGTGTTCACTTCATATTATGAGTGTTAGCTTGTGTTAATGAAACTTCAAGGTAGATCATCTTAGTATCGAAGATCGGAAGCAAAGGTTGCATCATTCTCTTCGTGAAACCTCTCGAGAGTCCACAACACGATGATCGCGGCGAAGGGACCTCAACACGGAGCTTAAGAAGTGAAGGACCGGATCTACAAAGGTTGTAATCCCTCTCACTTAGTGTTAAAGAGTTTAACATGCATATTTTCGCCTAAACCCTAGTTTAAAGATCCGGCTTCGGGTTGTTCGGCACGGCTAAAATTTTAATCGGGCATGGTTGATGCCTCGTAGACCCTTGTGCGCGTGCTTAGCAACCCTACAGTTGTATCAGATCCAAGCTAGAGCTTTAGGCGAAGTCTAGACGAAGTTTAAAGTCCGATCGAACCCGAAAACCCCGACACTAACCCTTCTCTGTACATTTTTAAAAAATGTGTTTTTTTCTGAATTAAAAATGCTCAGAACAATAAGAAGGAAAAACTAAGAATTACTGTGAAGTACGGTCCACTAACTCAATATTTTGACCGTGGAACCGCGGCCAAACCATGGGTTTGGCGGCGGTTCCGCAGCCAAAATTTCTACTTAGTCCCTGGAATTTCACTTATTTATTCTTAGGTCCTTTCATGGCAATTTTTTCTGGGAATTTTTTAATTCCACTCAAGTGTTGAGTATTTTAGGGTTGTATTGGGGACTCGTTGATTCGATCAGATAATTTAACTTTGTTTATTTTTGTCCGGATAAATTTAGAAACTGTTAAAAAGTTCGAACGGATATCAATAACTCACTTTTTCCCCTGTCGGAAAATTTTTCAAAAGTTGGATTTTTTTCTCGAGTTTAAGAACGTTCTAAGTCATGCAAGTAACACGGTGGACCCTCTAGAAGACAACAAACCTTAACTCGATTATGTGACCATCTTGAACTGCCTTTTGAACCTTAGGGTTTGGGGCAGTACGGCGTGCCACATGTAAGGCGTTGGCTTGACCCTTCTACGGCTGGACCATTGGTACTGTGGCATGTGATAGATGTTTTTAAACTGATTTCAAGTGTTGAGATATATTGGGGAAATCTTGGGTGTTTGATTATTCGATCGGAAAGTTTAACATTGTCTATTTATCTGGAATGTGATACAATATTTGGAATCCACAAGTAGTTATGAGATAACTAATTTGAATGTTATAAACATAGCAGTTTAGTCTCGATGATCGGTTGCCACGGAATTTTGATGTGATCAAAAGTCCGTCGCAATCACGTAGCGTACGCGGATACTCGCCGGGTAAACTTAACAGACAGCCACGCCCCATAGCCCCGACCAAGTGACTGTAGGAGAACCCCGTCGCCAAAAGCATCCGTTCGGGTGCTCGCGGCAGCGGTGTTCCGCCTTAGTGCACTTCGTCGACGGCATCCGGGGATGTGGCCGTCTACTAAAGTTTGCGACGAGCATTCGATCTGAATGTCGGGAATCTTGTTGAATTGCCTGACTTGATATTGAAAAGAGTTTTCGATAATGAGACTAAAATGCGGGGTTTATAATTATTAGGCATGTGATGTCTAAGGAATTCATTTGGTTAGGCATGCGATGTCTAAAGAGGTTGCGGATTCCAACTGTTGTAGTTTTACACTTTCTTTTCTGTGACCGTAAGCGTAGTATGTGTTGTATCGCCGGCTTCGTTGCTATACATCAACGACAATCGGGATACGCATACTTGCTTACGTTGATGATATGAGATATTATGTGTTGCTGTGATATGTTATATCGGATCATCGCGTTCTGAATAGCCGGGGGTTTTATGTGAGATGAGAGTTTTTCTTTTTCATTCATGTAAAGTTCATTTGTATGTAATATTCTTTTATTGGGACACTTCCGGGATGGGGTTGATGTCACCGTTGTATATTATTTACTTTTCCCAAGGCGGGGAGCACAAGTAACCGAGTTCTAGGGTCCAGTGGGAGACCATCTCGAGGAGTCGAGACCGGGTCTCCTAACCCTAGAATTGGCAGTGTTGCTTGCCGCTCTCGTAGGGGTCTAGGGATGTGGGTTTGTCTATTCATCACGACCGTGGAATCCGTGTTTTATACAGGCTCGTATTGAAAATACGGACATCCTAGTATATCCAATATTTCATATATGTTTTTTTTGCTGCAATGTTCTGTGATGAGATCATATTACTGCCTGAGACGAATGTTTATATTATATATATGAGATATATGTTATATTGCAGATTTCGTTTCAAAAGTGATGCTTATGAAGCATAATTAAAAATGGGACTTCATTAATGAAATAAAAGAAACCTATGATGTTGTAGAAACTTGTTTAAAAACTGGTAGCTCTAGTTCTTGCTTTGCATAGCGGTGTTCCTTGTGGAACATCCAGCACCTTATTCGATAAGGAAAGGACCGAGATCCCTTCACCGGGAGTGACTCCTTTAGCAATAACTGGCAGATGCTACAAACTCGGTTTGTCTTTTGATTGCTTCTATAGTTCTTGCTTTTCACAGCGGTATATATGATATATCCTGCACCTTATTCGATGAGGAAAGGGCCGACGATCCCTTCACCGGGAGTGACCCCTTTAGCAAAACTAGAAAAGCCTCAAAAACACTCCATTTAAAATCACTCGATTCTACAACGATATCAAGTTCATTACGCAAAGGGTTTTCTGAAAAACCCGTCGTAGCCCTCCGTCATTTCAGATAAGTACTGGTTAGTATTCGTGCTGCGTTTGTTGACCTTAGCCAAGGCATAGTGTGCGGTAACTGATTAGTGCTTATCTGTATAAGCATATGATGCGATTGAGTTAGGGTAGTCGTGCGACTTTGTTGACCTTAGCCAAGGGTCGTGCGGGTGGGTTTAATTCAATCGGGAAATGACGGGTTGAACTTGGCTAGCACTTATGATTTGTTGACCTTAGCCAAGGTCATAAGATGCTAGGGGCAAAATATTATTGGGAATTTCAAGTGTTGAAATTTGCAATGAGATTGCATACCTTCTATGAGATAGTTGGATCCCGATACCCGCTGCGAGTAAGAGTTACTCCTGGGAGAGTTTTACACATTACAATTAGCCGATCAAGTAGGTGTCTAGATAGGTGTCAACGGGGTTACGCCTCTGGGAAAATGAGGTTTACTTTAATTAGGTTCGTGCGAAAGCACGGGGGACCTCCCTCAAAGTACCGACACTGGCCTGGCTGAAAGATTAGCGAACTTGTAGCGTGTAATTAATCCCGGCTAGTCTTTCCTTTTAGGGTTTGAAGGAAGATTTGATTAAAACAGTGGGAGACATCCTGATTAGATATATTAGATAACCAATCTAATCTTGCAAGAGCATACGCTGAGTGTTTTCTTCTCTCTCTCCGGGTAGCGACCATATCACGACTTAATCAAGATAATAATACGGATATATTGACCGAACCCGCTTGTTATACTGAGCTGGGGAACGTTGGTCCCGCTCCAACTTATAATTGTTATAAGACAGAGCAGGAAATTGGGGAATACCAGATTTCCCGTGCCGCCCAAACGAAGAAAGTGCATGCTGATGCATTATCTTTGGGTGTGTTCATTACAGAGAACTGTTTCTCAGTATCCTTTACGTCCTGGGTATGAGATACCGGATCAGGATCCCGCATATGTAATCTATTACATGGGCTACTGATAGGTAGAGAACTGAGAACGGGTGATAAGTTTCATGAGACAGAAAACGGTGCAAATGTTGCAGCCAAGTCTGTTGGTCACTATCATCCTGTATTACCAGAATACATTGATTCTAAACAAATGTTATTAGATACCGAACCTGATATACAACATCATATCAGTCTCTTTATTAGTAAAGAAAGGATATAATTTTGTATTGTTGGATAATGTTTTGAACATTTCCTATATCAAGAGTTGATCGGTTCAGGCACGTTATCTAAAAGTATTGACGTTCTAAATCAAACTACAGTTCTTAGTATACGGAACACACACAAGAGGAAGAGTTCAGAAATGAACGAATCCTTCTTGAGGCATTGTAGACTAGGTGATATCAATGCGACCCGACTAGCTAAGTTACATTTAGATGCATATTTAAATTTGTTTGAATTTACATCTTGTGAAACTTGCCGGTCATGTCACAAAGATAAGATGACCATAGCTCTGCTTATTGGAAACAGAGCAAGAGTTAGTGAACTCTTGGGATTGATACATGCTGATGTATGAAGGTCCCCTGTCTACACATGCCAAGACCGGTTCTTTGTACTTCATTACATTCTCTGATAATCTCTCAAGATTCAGACATATGTTCCTGTTGAAACACAAGTCCGAACCTTTTGAGATATTCACAGAATATAAGTTAGAAGTAGAGAACCAAAATACGGGTATAAGTATTATGTCCTTTGATGAGATCAACGAGGAGAATACTTGAGCACGGAATTCCTGGACTATTCTAAAGGAGAATGAGATTCTCTCTCAGCATTACTCCTTCGAATACACCACATCACCTTGGTGTATCGGGGCGGAGCAATTGCACCCTATGTGATATGGTGTGCTCTATGATGAGTACTACTGAGTTTCCTATTTCCTTTTGGGAGTTATGCACTTGAGAAGTTGCATACCTATTGAATAGGGTTCAAATCAAATCAGTTGCCTACCACTTCATATGTGATATGGAAAGGGAAGAGCCCATATCTTAAGTTTGTTATAATTTGGGGTTGTCCGGCCTATGTCTAAAAGCAAAATCCGGACAAGCTCGAGGTAAAGACAGATCTGTGGAAGTTTGTTGGATATCCCAAGCATACGCAAGGGAATATCTTCTACCTAATCGAGGAAAAAAATATGTTTTCTTTCTCAACATGCCACCTTTGTGAAAGGGAATTTCTTGTGAAGAAATTAGTGGTCATGAGGTAGAACTGGAAGGAGTTCCAGCTATACAAACTACAGCAGATGATTTGGTAGAACCAAAGGATTCAATAGTAACCAACGAACCTCAGCCTCTCCGCCGATCTAGTAGGGTTCCTCACCCACCTGAGAGTTACTTCGGTTTCTCTATGACAGTGGGAGCGAGGATTGCATCATGAGATGATGACCCAACTAGTTTCGGGCAGGCCATCAGGAGTGGGACTCTGTAAGAATGGCTGGATGCTTAGCGATCTGAGATGGAATCCTTATACACCAACAAAGTATGGACTTTGGTTGCTTTATCTGAAGGGTTAAATCCCCATCAGGAGCAAGTATATCTTGATAAGATTACTTGGTGTACATGAAAAAGTTGAGACTTTCAAAGCTATGCTTAAGTCCATCCAGATCCTACTTGGCACGGCTACATACCATGACTACGATATCTGGTGGATGGGTATCATGACTGCTTTTCTAAATTATGTTTTAGTAGAGAGCGTCTATAAGTACATAGCCAGAGGGCTTCGTAGACAGTGGGAGCAGCGGAAACGTGAGCAAGATGTTTTATGAGATAAAACAGGCATCGCGGAGTTGGAACATCTGTTTTGATGTGGTAGTCAAAGAGTTTGACTTCATCAAAATGGTAGATGAACCTTGTATATACAAAAAGGTAGTAGAGAGTATGGTGGTGATCCTCGTAGAGTACGTGGATGACATACTCTTGATAGGGAAGGAGTTTCCTATGCTACGCTCGGTCAATCTCCGCTTATCACAAGGATTCTCCATATAGGATCAAAGTGATACCTCCTAAATTCTGGGTTTTGGATCTATGAGATAGATCTAATTGGATGTTAGGATACTCACTAGTTGAAGTAAGATGGCATCAATCGATCCTGAGGAGAATCACTGGAAAGGTTCCAGGGTGATAAGGAAGACTGAATGTCAGTCGCAGGCATTGTCTTTACCCTCATTGGAGGGACGGTATGTTGGAAGAGTTCCAAGGTAGATACCGTGACATACTAGACGATTAAAGGCAAGATATATCCTTACCAAAGATGCTACCAAAGAGGCAGTCTGGATATATATATATATAAGTTCATGAGATGAACTTCGTTCCTACCAAAGTGTGACAATGGAGTTGTGGCTTTAGCCAAGGAACTACCGTCCCATCAAAAATCCAGATATAATTCTTAGGCAGTATCACCTGATCATGGAGATGGTTGATCTCCAGGGAGATTGAGGTTAGGAGAGTAGACACAGAGGACAACAGCGCGGATCCACTCACAAAGGCCTTTTTCCCAGTAGAGATATTTATGGGATGGTTGAGTATGAGATACTTCAACCGCAGCTAATTGTTGGGTATGTGATACCACAACAGATAGTCCTAGTGCAAGTGGGAGATTGTTAGTTATATGTATGCTCTAGAGGCCATTACTGTACATTTGTTGTATATTGTAATGGATGCTTGGACATATATAGGGAGGACTTTCTTGCTCGACATGATAGTATGTTATCTGGTTGTACTTTATCTTAACATGTACTCTGCTTTTCTCTATATTACATGTTGATAAAGCACTTAGGATATGTACTCGACTGCTGGGACTATGATGAGATCATACTAGTGGGGCCACGGTAGTCGATGAGTACATCCTATAATTGTTCCTAGTCGAGGGTGTATCGAGACAGGGCATCGATACACCAGAGTAGACTAGCGTATACGCATCTTGACCCATATGATGGGCGATGGATGATCCCATATCCATCGGTGTTTGACATCAAGGATGGTGTACGGGTGCTCAGTAGAGACTGGGTACACTGGACGGACTTGCCGAGAACTCCCAGATGGTATTATACCTTACGTCAGATGGCAGTTCTCCGGTGACACTGGTACAGAGTAGTCTGTTGACCCGAGATCGTCATAGAGTCTTGTGTGATTCCCACTGTACTTTGATTTCCATCATACCACGTCCAAGAGGGCGTGCAAAAAGGTGGCTTTTGGGTACAGTCCTGAATCACATGGAGGCTATGAGCGATAGGAGGGGATTCGTCTCTCCCGGTATAGGGAGTTGATGTTGTGCTGTGTTCGATTGGCTATAACCAGAAATCCCTGGCCAGGGTTGCTGAGATTTACTGGTAAGTGTTATCAGTAGTTTCTCGAACTGTTATAGGCCTCATATCGACACGACTTATCGAGCTACTGGGGTCTGACGTTTACCACCCCTAGGCGAGATATGCGACATATCAGACGACGAGATCGGACTGTACAGGAGTGTTACTGATTGGATTCACAGGAGAATGTACAGGCTTGCTTGTTGATCTTCTGAGCGCTCAATACCTGGGTAGCTGTTACGTTTAGCTGACCGCTTGCAGCTTGTGGGTGTTTGATATGATCATCACCTACTGCCGGCGTATTGACGATTCTTTAGAGTCCTACACAGAGATTTCTTGGCTCAGGCAAAACGGAGTAGGAGCACATATGTGATATGCGCGGGACCGAGGATAATGCGGTATGTGATACCGTATTGGATTCTCGCGATATGAGATATCGGCCGGGTATATGTGATATAACCGGGTCATCGTATTAGTCGGTTATATGCGATATAGCCGGATTGTCGGATCAAGAGTTGATTCGATAATTTAATGTATAATAATATATATGATATATTAAATTACATTAACTAATATTAGCTCACTAAAAGATTCATTTTCTCACGGGATAATACAATTATATATATGCGATATATGTTAATTGTATTATTTTCTATTGTTACAAAATATATTGTATATGTGATATATAATATTGTAACATGTTAGGGCTACAAATTTAACAATGGATTAGGGTTTAAACTTGGTTAGGGTTTGGATTAGGGTTAGCTTTTACATGAAGCTTCATGAAGCTTTGACTTTGTGGTTGCTTGATATTTTTGTGAGATATTATGTTAACCCAATCCAAACCATTAACTCTAGTTAACTCTCTACAAGGGTTAACTCTCTCATGCTTAATCCTTGGTTAGATTTGTAACCACTACAATAATTCATTGTTCATCACAAAAGGAAAAAGGTTATCATCTTCATTCTTCTTCTTCATGCTTGAGTTCCTTCATGAAAAAGCTTTCTTTTGTGATGAAAGTGAGTGAGAAAAAGATAATAAATGAGAGAAAAAATCCTACTTCATTATCCTCATCTATCTTTGACATTTAGATGAGGGTGTTCACTTCGTATTATGAGTGTTAACTTGTGTTAATGAAACTTCAAAGTAGATCATCTTAGTATCGAAGATCGGAAGCAAAGGTTGCATCATTCCCTTCGTGAAGCCTCTCGAGAGTCCACAACACGATGATCGCAGCGAAGGGACCTCAACACGGAGCTTAAGAAGTGAAGGACTGGATCTACAAAGGTTGTAATCCCTCTCACTTAGTGTTAAAGAGTTTAACATGCATGTTTTCTCCTAAACCCTAGTTTAAAGATCCGGCTTCGGGTTGTTCGGTACGGCTAAAATTTTAATCGGGCATGGTTGATGCCTCGTAGACCCTTGTGCGCGTGCTTAGCAACCCTACAGGACGAACCGATAGCTATGGAGGAATCGGACGCCGGTCTTATTTATCATGGCTCGTCCGCCGAGAAAGCCGCGTAATTGGCTGAGGCTTTAAGGCGCTCACAGGATGAGGCTGAGAAGTGCGCATCCCGAAAAAGCCCTACCCTCCGGTTATCTTCTATGACGTTGATCCATCATTACGGCAGGTACATATGGGTCCTTAAGAATAGGCCCTCAAACAGCCCATAACGATCGCCTCCGAAGGCGAGCTTGCATTAAAGAAAGACAGTCATTCAGCTGCACTTGAACCTCGGCGAGCGCACTTTGCAAGAAAGGAAAAATGTCTTGAGAAAGCCATACCTCAAGCTCCTTGGCGCATTGGTATGTGTCTTTCTCATGTCCTTTTAGCAAATAGTCTGTATTATTTTTATGTCTTCTCATTTTTTTGAAAACTTTGCAGGGACTTTGGCGGTGAAAAAGGATTTGAATCCAGATCGGACCATAACTGTGGACTCTACAAATGTCTCCCGTGATGCACTGGCAGGTGTAGAGAAGATTATTAAAGCTGCTACTCTTGCTGTGGCGCTTCAGATGGTAGCTTCTATTCCTTCGGTATCTATTCCTCCAGCAGAGGTAACCCCACTGGTCACGAACCCTATGGACATCTCTAGTGACGCATCAAAGGGTGTAGAAGTGATTGTCAAAACCGTTAGTCCTATATTGGAGCTCCCGGTGGTGACTTCCTTCCCTTTAGCATCTGTACTTTTCGCAGAGGTGACCTTACCAGCCGTAGATCCAGTGGATCTCTCTGGTTGCGTCCTAGAGATTGTAGAAAGGATTGCCGAGACCACTGTTGCCTCCTCAGAGCCTGAAGTGGCGGCTGTTGATTCTGAATTGAAGCCTCCATGCCGGAAAATGTCTCTAGTGCTGTATATGAGGGTGTAGAGGAGGCTGCCGAAGCTGCTATCCCCCCAGTTCAAGGCGGGCGGAGCATCGAAGGTAATCTCCTACATTTCGTTTTAATGATCTCTCCGTTATCTGAACTCTTTTTTCCTTCAGAATTGCGGGAACTGGCGGCTTCTATCATGGATCTATCTTCCAGGAAGACCTTCCAACGTCTACTTGATATGGCTATCCCACAGGCGATACCTCCGCAAAGCATAGTCCTTTCTTCTGGGCAAGATCGGTGTTCTTTGACCCCTTTTGTTTTATTATTATATTAATTTTTTATTGACGCTAATATGCGCTCCACGGTTCTGGAAGCTGATGACGAGGTTGAGATCCTTGATGGGCCTGGGAATCTTTTAAACCCCCCTTGCATGACTGTGGGTAAGTAAGGCTTTATGTTTGGCATTGTTTTGTCTATTCTGTGTCCGTAAGTCTCACTAACTGTTTGTAAATTTCGTCAGCTCTGCCAACCCTAACTCCGTTGGAATCTCGGATCTTCATGCCATCGGGTCCCTATGCCCGGCGTGCGTCTGAAAGGATGGCGAGACAAAGCATCTACTCCCTGACGGCTTTCATTGAAGACCTTCACTCTGTTACCTCTATCACAGCCGAAGAATTTGTTGTCGAAGCCAATGCTTCCTTGTCCGTTCTCGCCACCTATCATGATGAAGCATTGGTACGTGTCTGTGTTGAGTATTGTCGCCGAGTGGAGGGCTGCCTACATGGGCTCAAGTGCATCGGCCTTCCATCCGACATCCTAACTGTAAAATCGAGTTTGAGGGGATGGATCGAACGATGCGCAGCCAATCTGCAGTCATGCGAGAAGAGACTCAGCCGGAAGTTTTCGGAGAGGGAGTTAGCTTCGAATGCTTTGGGGGAACTTCAGGCTCAGCTTGCGGTCAAGACCACTCGCGCATACGAAATTTTGCGGGTGCTTCAAGAAGTTATTACAGAGGTGGTGGCTCTTGACAAAGCCGTTATCTTTACCCGTGAGATGGTTGAAGCCCATAAAGTCGACGAAAAGGAGCTTGAGAGTCGATTTGCTTCATATCAGACTCAGGCGGTGTAACAGCCCTAAACTTTCTGTAAAAAATTTTTAAACATGCAGAAAGGGGTACTTTTGCCTGAGAACAAGTTATAAGTTTGATTTGCTTTTTAATAGAAAGAAGGAGCTTGTAGCTCATTGGTAAGACCTTGCACTGCTGAACGCCCAAAGGTCACACTAAAAACAAACTGGCCCAGGGAATACACCAAGAGGAGAGGGACATGTTGCCCCCTGACCCGGCTTGACTCGGCCGGATCGGGCCGGTGGCGCGGCTGACTCGGCCGGCGCCACCGGCCGAACTCGGTCGGATCAGAATTAACCCTTCATGAAACTTGTGCCTCTTTGTATTCTTGAAACCCCTGTACACTTTATTTCACCTGCAATTTAACAGTCTTTAAAATCTAATTTAATCTATTTTAATGCAATTTATTTTAATTCAATTTCTATCAAACCCTAACCCTAATCTTTTCCTATAAATACCACACCTAAACACACCCCTCTCACTCACAAATTATATCCAAACTCTCAAGAAAACTCTATAGAAATTTTGTGTACAAGTGGAGTTAGCGAAGGGTGAAGCTCCGGTGAATTTCCAACGGCGATATAAGGAGTTTCCGGCGATGAAACGACGCACCGGAACCTACTTCCACTCCCCTTTCCTCTTTTCTAAGCTCTAATCCTGTAAGTCCCACCTCCCTCTTCTCTATTCTATTCTAAAAATTTGTAAAACTAAAACCCGACGGAAGCGGAGTTAATCCGACTTCCGATTCGGTTTTTCTTAAAAACTCCATCTTTTCTTAAATACAACATATCAAACTCTTACATCCTGACTATTAATCATTAACAAAATATGTTGAACAAGTTTCATTGCAAAATATTTCATATTGTAATTTTTATCGTACTTTTTCAGTAAAATACCATGTAATTTAGTTTCGACTTTAAACATCATAATTCTTGCTATATCTTTAGATAGATCACGAGGTAATGACCCATCTCTTCAAAACACTCATATGCAATATAGCACAGTACTTTTTGGAAAATATAGATTCGGGAAATACCGTTTTACACAAAACTACATCTAACTTATAAAAACCATTTTCACAAGATTATGTATTTTAAATAAGTCATTGCAAAGCGCCGCTACAACCCATTGTGGGGAACCCGACTAGGATAGTGTTGATTATTGCACATCACTGGGCTTAGTAGTGCGAGATTCAGACCTCCGCAAGGAGCATTCGGTCTCAAAGGATTTAAAAATACAAATATATTAAGAAAAATGAGATTTCTAGAAAAATAATAAATTAAAATTATTTTATATAAATAAATATATATATGTATATGTATCATCAAAATATCTATTTTTGATATAATATAAATATTCCAACTTTTCTATATCAAAAGAATCACTTTACATGAAAATACCATGAAATTCCATACAAATCAATACTTTACAATTAAATACCATGTATTATGAAAAATAGGTTTATCTCGCTAGAAATGTCACATATATAAAATATACATCTATGAAAACTCTAAAGACGATAATTAAATACTTGAGGTGTATTTTTTAAACCATACAAAATTATTTTTACATAAAACCCCTTCAAGTTTTATAAATTACAATAAGGACCCTAGTAAACATAGGTTTAAGCGGGACCAGTCACTTGAGCCTCAGAGAGCCGGAGATATGGGTGCTTTCCTATCTAAGGTAGACAACTTAACAAACGGTGTTATCAACACGGTAATCATCTTTGAAAAAGACACAAATCCTGTCGCCCATGTGCAGCGGTTACCGATAACATCAAAACCTAATTCAGGATTCAATTTCTTTTCTAATTGTTCTGACTCAGACTGAGTCTCGATATTATAAATAATCTGACTTGAATATGATTCAAGTACAAACTACAATTCAACATGAATCCATATAATCAATCTGTTCAATCTATCAATTTATACAACTTGACTGAACCAAACCATGGATATACATCCATCTACATGATTCATACATCTACATGATTCTCTAGTTACATCCATTTACTGATATCATGGTTTCGGCAAGTCATCCATCTGTACAATCTATAATATAAGACATTACAATTTCAATACAATACAAACAATACAATCAAGATATCGCGGGGTTTAAGGGGTAGATTGGTACGGAAGGTGTTAGAAGTAGCACGAGACTGCAAGATTTAAAACACCTAACCTGAATTCAATCGTCGTTGTTCTGGGCATTCTAACGGAGCCTTGTACTCTATATTCCGTTGCCTTAGTCTCTGGCATACTGAGACTCCTCTCGTATACACTGGCCTCTTCTGTACCAAGGTACAAACAACAGCGTTAACACTAAATGCAACATTACATTAATATAATACAACTTTAAAAGCTACACTCTCTCTATCTGTCTATTCTACTTCTCCCTTATCTTTGGGACTTACCGAGCTATTGTTCGCTAACGACATTCCTTCTCTTTCTTCTTTGGAATGTTGCCAGGTGGATTGGACGCACTAGAGCACGGGTCCATTCAGGAGCATTCGGAGCAGGCCCTTGAGTAGTACACTGAAGACCCAGAGCTGTAGCCACTTGTACATATTTCATTTCAGTACTTTCCATTTCTGTTTTGCCATTGTTTAGGCATTGCTTTCATTCAGATGTATTTACTTTTCCATGCATTGTAAAAAGGAATGTTAATAAATAAAGTTGTTGTTCATTACATTTGTCTATTGTGTATATTTCTTTTTATTGCTTAGTTACGCTTAGCGTATTTACTTTTGAGTAAATACGTAGCGGCTTCGTCGCGTCTCCTTTGCCGTACACTGGGAAGCGGGGCGTGACATGTTGTTAGTTATATGTATGCCCTAGAGGCCATTACTGTACATAGGATGTATATTGTAATGGATGTTGGGACATATATAGGGAGGACTTTCTTGCTCGACATAATAGTATGCTATCTGGTTACTCTTTACCTTAACGTGTATACTGATTGTCTCTCTGTTATATGTTGGTGAAGCCCTTAGGATGTATACTTGACTACCTGGACTATGATGCGGATCATATTAGTGGGGACAAGGTAGTCCAAAAGTACATCCTTCAAGGTCCCTAGTCGTGGGTGTATCGAGACGGGGCATCGATATACCAGAGTATACTAGCGTATACCATCTCGATCCATACAGATGGGCGATGGATGATCCCATATCCATTGGTGTTTGACATCAGAGATGATGTACGGGTGCTCAGTAGAGACTGGGTACACTGGACGGACTCGCCGAGAACTCCCAGATGGTATTATACCTTACGTCAGATGGCAGTTCTCTGGTGACACTAGTACAGAGTAGTCTGTTGACCCGAGATCGTCATAGAGTCTTGTGTGATTCCCACTGTGCTTTGATTTCCACCTTACCACGTCCAAGAGGGCGTGCAAAATGGTGGTTTTTGGGTACAGTCCCGAATCACATGGAGGCAATGAGCGATAGGAGGGGATTCGTCTCTCCCGGTATAGGGAGTTGATGTTGCGTTGTGTCCGATTGGCTATAACCGGAAATCCCTGGCCAGGGTTGCTGAGATTTACTGGTAAGTGTTACCAGTAGTTTCTCGAAATGTTATAGACCTCATATCGACACGACTTATCGAGCTACTGGGGTCTGACGTTTACCACCCCTAGGCAAGATATGCGACATATCAGACTAACAGACCGGACTGTACGGTAAGTGTTACTGGTTGGATTCACAGGAGTATGAGCGGGCTTGCTCGTCGATCTTCTGATCGCTCAATACCCGGGTGGCCGGTACGTTTAGCAGACCGCTTGCGGCTTGTGGGTGTTTGATATGATCATCATCTGCTACCGGCGTATTGACGAGTCTTTAGAGTCCTACACAGAGGTTTCCTGGCTCAAGCGAAACGAAATAGGAGCGCATATGAGATATGTGCGGGACCGAGAATAATGCGTCTATGTGATACCGTATTCCATTCTCACGATGAATGTGTCGACTGGTTGTATGCGATATAACCTAGTTATCGAATCAAAGATTGTTTCGATAAGCCGATACATTGGATATTAGTCGGTTATATGCGATATGACCGGATCGTTAAATCAAGTATTGATTTAATGATTTAATGCATAATTATATATTTGATATATTACTTTGCATTAACTAGTATTGGTTCACTTTAAAAGGATTTTCTCACTTGAAATGCACATTGTATATGTGATATATTTTTGTGCACTTGTTTGTATCATGTTTGATGATACATGCTCACTAGGGTTTTGTGTAAAGATTAAACCATGGTTGTGAGAGTGGTTAGGGTTTTGTTTATTCACTTATTATCTATTTATTTATTTATTCATTCATTTTGGCAAAAGAAAAGAAATGGTGGCTTTCTTTGTTTTACATTGAAGCTTCATGAAGCTTTGAAAAAGTCCACCATTTTTTGTTTCATGCCTAACCCTAACCATTCTTCTAACCTTAGTTAAATCTCTACACATAACCATGGTTGCAAGATGATAGATATCAATTCATTTTCTTTTTCTAAAATAATTCTTATGATAATTATCATCTTCTTCTTCTTCTTCTTAAAAGAAGAAAACCTTACTTCCATCAATGGTGATTTGAGAAAAAGAGTGAGAAATCCAATTCTAAAGTGAACCCACTTCCTATTTCTTCATCCTCTACCACTTGCCAAGTAGTATAGGGTGTTCTCTTCACAAGTTTCATGACTTGGTGAAGTGGGAGCTTGATCTTGTGTTGCCTCGACGTAGATCATCTTCGGCATCGTAGTCGATGACCTAGCCCGCCCATATCTCCGATGAAGCCGACGCTAGAGCCCGGGATCCGATGATCGCAGCGAGGAGACTTCATCGCGGAGCCATAGAGGTGGAGGACCGGATCTACAAAGGTTGTATTTCCGTTTACCCTATAGTAAAGTAGTTTACTAGTTCGTGTTTCGCCTAAAATTCTAGTTAACGATCCGTATTAGGGTTTCTCGGCACCGTAAAGTTTGAAATTGGCATGGTTGATGCCTTGTGAGACCTCATTAGCGTGCCTAGGAACCCTACAGTGGTATCAGAGCCTAGCTAGAGCCTTAGGCGATGCGTAGACGGAGTTAGAAGTCCGATCGAACCGAAACCCTAACCCGAGATTGCTCTCTGTACATTTTTCCAAAACTGGGATTTTTCCAAATTAAAAATATGCAGAAAAATAAGCAGGGAATTGTAAGAATTACTGTGAAGCACGTTAGCATGAATCGACCAAGTGGCCGCGGAACCGCGGCAGAAGCATGCCTTGTGCGGCGGTTCCGCGGCTATAAAGAGTCATCTTGTCATAATTTTTGCACAGTAATTCCTATAATTTAGTGCTGTATTTTCTGGGATATTTTAATGTTTAATCCACAGTTGAGTTTTCTGGGGTAGTGTTGGCACTTCGTAGATTCGATCGGATTATCTAATTTTGTCTAAGTGTTTTCTGGATAATTTTTGAATATGTTAAAAAGTTCGACCGGATATAAATACCCAATTTTTCCCCTGTCGGGAAATTTCCAAGTGTTGGATCTTTCCGTGGTTTAATCACGTTCTAAGTAGTGCAAGTAACGCGATGGTCCCTCTAGAAGACAACAAACCTTAACTCGATTATGTGACCGTCTTGAACTGCCCTTTGAACCTTCGGGTTTGGGGCAGTACAGCGAGCCACATGTGAGGCGTTGGCTTGACCCTTCTACGGCTGGACCGTTGGTACTGAGGCACGAAGTGAATGTTTTTAAACTTATTTCATGTGTTGAGCTGTTTCGGAAAACTTGGGTGTTCGATTGTTCGATCGGAAAGTTTAACATTTTTCATTTATCCGGAATATGATAC
The DNA here is from genome assembly GCA_030015575.1 of Agapanthus africanus. NCBI lineage: Eukaryota > Viridiplantae > Streptophyta > Magnoliopsida > Asparagales > Amaryllidaceae > Agapanthus > Agapanthus africanus. Next base: position 130,940,161 of record JASDDO010000024.1, on the reverse strand, counting down.
AATAATTGGAATTCACAAGTAGTTATGAGATAACTGAATGAATGTTATAAATACAGCACTTTAGTCTCAGTTGATCGGTTGCCACGGAATTTTGATGTGATCAAAAGTCCGTCGCAATCACGTAGTGTACATGGATATTCGCCGATAAACTTAATAGACAGCTATACCCCTTAGCCCCGACCAAGTGACTGTAGGAGAACCCCGTCGCCGAAAGCATCCGTTCGGGTGCTCGCGGTAGCGGTGTTCCGCCTTGATGCACTTCGTCGACGGTATCGGGGGTGCAGCCGCCTACTAAAGTTTGCGACGAGCATTCGATCAGAATGTCAGGAATCCTGTTGAATTGCCCGACATGATATTGAAAAGTGTTTTTGATAATGAGACTAAAATGTGGGGTTTATAATTGTTAGGCATGTGATGTCTAAGTATTTCATTTGATTGGGCATGCGATGTCTAAAGAATTTGCGGATTCCAACTGTTGTAGTGTTACACTTTCTTTTCTGTGACCGTAAGTGTAATATGTGATATCGCCGATTTCGTTGCTATATGTCAACGACAATTGGGATCTGCATATTTTCTTACGTTGATGACATGTGATGTTATGTGTTGCTGGATATGTTATATTGGATCGTCGTGTTTGAATAGCCGGGGGTTTTTATGTGAGATGAGTGTTTTTCATTTTCATTCATGTAAAAAACTTGTATATAATATTCTTTTATTGGGGCACTTCCTGGTTGCGGAAGTTGTCACCGTTTGTATATTATTTACTTTTCCGCATTAGGATAGACCCAAGGAGGGGAGCACAAGTAACCGGGTTCTAGGGTCCAGTGGGAGACCATCTCGAGGAGTCGAGTCCGGGTCTCCTAACCCTAGAATTGGTAGGGTTGCTTGCCGCTCTCGTAGGGGTCTAGGGGTGTGGGATTGTCTATTCATCACAATCGTGGAATCCGTATTTTATACCGGCTCATATTGAAAACACGGACGTCCTAGTATATCCAGTATTTCATATGATTCTTCTACTGCGATATCTGTGATGTGATCATGTGATGTTCTGTGATAGATACAGTATATAGTATATATGATATATTATATAGATGTTACTTATGTTTTACACCCGCGCTAACCCTGCCCCGCTCTTCCGTTAGTTACCTAACCTAACGGTGCATGAGGGGACATCGAGGCGAATGCGGATGGCATAAGTGTACGTCGTATTTATCTGTGATGTTTAGGTACTTAAATGATGGGACTTCATTAATGTGATTAATGAAAGAAAAGAAACCTAAGATGTTGTAGAATCGAATTTCAAAATAAAACAGGTAGCTACAGTTCTTGCTTTGCACAGCGGTATATATGATATATCCTGCACCTTATTCGATAAGGAAAGGACCGAGATCCCTTCACCGGGAGTAACTCCTTTAGCAATAACTGGCAGATGCTACAACCCTCGGTTTGTCTTTTGATTGCTTTTAAGAGTTTTTGCTTTGCACAGTGATATATATGATATATCCCGCACCTCATTCGACGAGGAAAGGACCGACGATCCCTTCACCGGGAGTGATTCCTTTAGCAAAACTAGAAAAGCCTCAAAAACACTCCATTTTAAAATTCATTCGATCCTACAACGATATCAAGTTCATTACGAAATAGGTTTTCAGAAAAAACCTGTCGTGGCCCTCCGTCATTTCAGATAAGTACTAGTTAGTATTCGTGCTACGTTTGTTGACTATGTTAAGGCGTAGTGTGCGGTAGCTAATTAGTGCTTATCTGTATAAGCATATGATGCGATTGGATTAGGGTGGTCGTGCGACTTTGTTGACTATGTTAAGGGTCGTGCGGGTGGGTTTAATTCAATCGGGAAATGACGGGTTGAACTTGACTAGCACTTATGATTTGTTGACTATGTTAAGGTCATATAGCTGCTAGGGGCAAAATTATCGGGAATTTCAAATGTTGAAATTTGCAATGAGATTGCATACCTTCTATGAGATAGTTGGATCCCGATACCCGCTGCGAGTAATTGTTACTCCTGGGAGAGTTTTATACATTACAATTAGCCAATCAAGTAGGTGTCTAGAAAGGTGTCAATGGGGTTACGCCTCTGGGAAAACGAGGTTTACATTAATTAGGTTCGTGCGAAAGCACGGGGGACCTCCCTCAAAGTACCGACACTGGCCTGGCTGAAAGATTGGCGAACTTGTAGCGTGTAATTAATCCCGGCTAGTCTTTCCTTTTAGGGTTTGAAGGAAGATTTGATAAAAAGCAGTGGGAGCCATCCTGATTAGATAAAATAATAACCAATCTATTCTTACAAGAGCGCACGCTGAGTGTTTTCTTCTCTCTCTCTCCAGGTAGCGACCATATCACGCCTTAATCAAGATAATAATACGGATTATTGACCGAACCCGCTTATTATACTGAGCTGGGGAACGTTGGTCCCGCTCCAACTTATAATTGTTATAAGACAGAGCAGGAAATTGGGGATTACCAGAATTCCCGTGCCGCCCAAACGAAGAGAGTGCATGCTGATGCATCATCTTCGGGTGTGTTCATTACAAAGAACTGTTTCTCAGTATCCTCCGCATCCTGGGTATATGATACCGGATCAGGATCCCAGATATGTAATCTGTTACATAGGGCTACAAAAAGGTAGAAAAACTGAGAACGGGTGATAAGTTTCATGAGACAGAAAACGGGGCAAGTGTTGCAGCCAAGTCTGTTGGTCACTGTCACCCTGTATTACCAATACATTGATTCTGAACAAATGCTATTAGATACCGAACCTGATATACAAAATCATATCAGTCTCTTTATTAGTAAAGAAATGATAAAATTTTGTATTAATGGATAATGTTTTGAACATTTCCTATATCAAAAGTTGATTGGTTCAGGCACGTTATCTAAAAGCATTAACGTTCTAAATAAACTACAGTTCTTAGTATACGGAACGCACACAAGAGGAAGAGTTCAGAAATGAACAGATCCTTCTTGAGGTATTGTAGACTAGGTCATATCAATGCGACCCGACTAGCTGAAGTTACATTTAGATGCATATTTAAATTAGTTTGAATTTACATCTTATGAAACTTGCCAGTCATGTCACAGAGATAAGATGACCACAGCTCTGTTTATTGGAAACAGAGAAAGAGTTAGTGAACTCTTGGGATAATACATGTTGATGTATGTAGGTCCCCTGTCTACACATGCCAAGACCGGTTCTTTATACTTCATTACATTCTCTGATGATCTCTCAAGATTCAGACATATGTTCCTGTTGGAACACAAGTCCGAACCTTTTGAGATATTCACAGAATATGATTTAGAAGTAGAGAACCAATACGGGTATAAGTATTATGTCCTATGATGAGATCAGGGAGGAGAATACTTGAGCACGGAAATCCTGGACTATTCTAAAGGAGAATGAGATTCTCTCTCAGAATTACTCCTCCGTATACACCATAGCACGATAGTATATCGGGGTGGGGCTGTTAGTTATATGTATGCCCTAGAGGCCATTACTGTACATACGATGTATATTGTAGTGGATGCTAGGACATATATAGGGAGGACTTTCTTGCTCGACATGATAGTATGCTATCTGGTTGTACTTTATCTTAACATGTACTCTGATTGTCTCTATGTTACATGTTGATAAAGCCCTTAGGATATGTACTCGACTACTGGGACTATGATGAGATCATACTAGTGGGGTCGCGGTAGTCGACGAGTACATCTTATAACTGTTCCTAGTCGAGGGTGTATCGAGACAGGGCATCGATGCACCAGAGTAGACTAGCGTATACGCATCTTGACCCATATGATGGGCGATGGATGATCCCATATCCATCGGTGTTTGACATCAAGGATGGTGTACGGGTGCTCAGTGGAGACTGGGTACACTGGACGGACTCGCCGAGAACTCCCAGATGGTATTATACCATACGTCAGATGGCAGTTCTCCGGTGACACTGGTACAGAGTAGTCTGTTGACCCGAGATCATCATAGAGTCTTGTGTGATTCCCACTGTGCTTTGATTTCCATCATACCACGTCCAAGAGGGCGTGCAAAAAGGTGGCTTTTGGGTACAGTCCCGAATCATATGGAGGCAATGAGCGATAGGAGGGGATTCGTCTCTCCCGGTATAGGGAGTTGATGTTGTGCTGTGTTTGATTGGCTATAACCGGAAATCCCTGGCCAGGGTTGCTGAGATTTACTGGTAAGTGTTATCAGTAGTTTCTCGAACTGTTATAGACCTCAAATCGACACGACTTATCAAGCTACTGGGGTCTGACGTTTACCACCCCTAGGCGAGATATGCAACATATCAGACGACGAGACCGGACTGTACGGGAGTGTTACTGTTTGGATTCGCAGGAGAAGTTACAGGCTTGCTTGTTGATCTTCTGAGCGCTCAATACCTGGGTAGCTGTTACGTTTAGCTGACCGCTTGCAGCTTGTGGGTGTTTGATATGATCATTACCTACTGCCGGCGTATTGACGATTCTTTAGAGTCCTACACAGAGATTTCTTGACTCAGGCAAAACGTAGTAGGAGCACATATGTGATATGTACGGGACCGAGGATAATGTGATATGTGATACCGTATTATACTCTCGCGATATTTGATATCAGCCGGGTCATCGGATCAAGTGTTGATTCGATGAATCGGTACGGATAAATATTAGTCGGTTATATGCGATATAGCCGGATTGTCGGATCAAGTGTTGATTCGATAATTTAATGTATAATAATATATATGATATATTAAATTACATTAACTAATATTTGCTCACTAAAAGATTCTTTTTCTCACTCGGGTAATACATTGATATATATGCGATATATGTTAATTGTATTATTTTATTTTGTTACGATAAATATTATATATATGTGATATATAATATTGTAACATGATATGATAACTAATGCAACTTGTTTAGTGGAGTTTAAACTTGATTAGGGTTTGGATTAGGGTTAAACCTTCTAGTTGATTCTAGAAGCTTTTCTTTTTGTCATGATAAAGATATTTTCAAGTGAGTCATGCTTTAACCAAACCCAAACCCTAACCCTAGTTAATTCTCTACAAGAGTTAGCTTGACCATGGTTGCATTATCTATCATATTTATTTCATTTCCTATTCATCACAAAAGGATAACTAATATTGTTCATCTTCTTCATTCATTCTTTCATGGAAAAAAAGCTTTCTTGATTTTTCCAAGTGATGAATAATAGTGAGAAAAAGATAAATAAATAGAGCAAAAATCCTACTTCATCATCCTCATCTTCCCTTGCCATTTAGATGAGGGTGTTCACATCATTTCATGAGTGTTAGCTTGTGTTAAAGAAACTTCAAGGTAGATCATCTTAGTATCGAAGATCGGAAGCAAAGGTTGCGTCTTTCTCTTCGTGGAACCTCTCGAGAGTCCGGATCCCGATGATCGCAGCGAAGGGACCACAACACGGAGCATATGAAGTGAAGGACCGGATCTACAAAGGTTGTAATCCCTCTCACTTAGTGTTAAAATGTTTAGCATGATTGTTTTCGCCTAATCTCTAGTTTAAAGTTTCGTATTCGGGTTGTTCGGCACGGCTAAATTTTAAATCGGGCATGGTTGATGCCTCGTAGACCCTTGTGCGCGTGCCTAGCAACCCTACAGTGGTATCAGAGCCAAGCTAGAGCTTTAGGCGAAGTCTGAACGAAGTTTAAAGTCCGATCGAAATCCGAAATCCCGATATAACATGCTCTCTGGAAATTTTCTAAAAATTGGGATTTTTCCACATTAAAAATATCCAAAAATTACAGCAGGTAATTATAAGAATTACTGTGAAGCACGTGAGCGTAAGTCGCCCAAAGAGCCGCGGATCCGCGGCCCCACCCCAGAATGTGCGGCGGTTCCGCGGCCAGATGGTCGATTCTTGACACGTAGTTTTCACAGTAACTCCTATTTTGTAATGTTGTATTTTCTGGGAATTTTTAATTTTTATTCAACTGTTGAATTATCTGGGTTATATTGGGGACTTAAAGTTTCGATCGGATATTATAACTTTGTTTAGTTTGTCCGGATAATTTTAGAAACTGTTAAAAAGTTCGAACGGATATCAATAACTCAATTTTTCCTCTGTCGGAAAATTTTTCAAAAGTTGGAATTTTTCTCGTGTTTAAGAATGTTCTAAGTCGTGCAAGTAACTCGGTGGACCCTCTAGAAGACAACAAACCTTAACTCGATTATGTGACCGTCTTGAACTGCCCTTTGAACCTTAGGGTTTGGGGCAGTACGGCGTGCCACATGTGAGGCGTTGGCTTGACCCTTCTACGGCTGGACCATTGGTACTGTGGCATGTAATGGATGTTTTTAAACTGTTTTCAAGTGTTGAAATATATTGGGGAAATCTTGGGTGCTTGATGATTCGATCGGAAAGTTTAACTTTTTCTATTTATCTGGAATGTGATACAATATTTGGAATCCACAAGTAGTTATGAGATAACTGATTTGAATATTATAAACATAGCAGTTTAGTCTCAGATGATCGGTTGCCACGGAATTTTGATGTGATCAAAAGTCCGTCGCAATCACGTAGGGTACGCGGATACTCGCCGGGTAAACTTAAAAGACAGCCTCACTCCATAGCCCCGACCAAGTGACTGTAGGAGAACCCCGTCGCCGAAAGCATCCGTTCGGATGCTCCCGGTAGCGGTGTTCCGCCTTGGTGCACTTCGTCGGCGGTATCGGGGGTGCGGCCGTCTACTAAAGTTTGCGACGAGCATTCGATCAGGACGTCGGGAATCTTGTTGAATTGCCCGACTTGATATTGAAAAGAGTTTTCGATAATGAGACTAAAATGCGGGGTTTATAATTGTTAGGCATGCGATGTCTAAGGAATTCATTTGGTTAGGCATGCGATGTCTAAGAAGGTTGCGGATTCCAACTGTTGTAGTTTTACACTTTCTTTTCTGTGACCGTAAGCGTAGTATGTGGTGTATCGCCGGCTTCGTTGCTATACATCAACGACAATCGGGATACGCATACTTGCTTACGTTGATGATATGAGATATTATGTGTTGCTGTGATATGTTGTATTGGATCGTCGCGTTTGAATAGCCGGGGGTTTTATGTGAGATGAGAGTTTTTTCTTTTTCATTCATGTAAAATTCATTTGTATGTAATATTCTTTTATTGGGGCACTTCCAGGTAGCGGAAGATGCCACCGTTGTATATTATTTACTTTTCCGCATTAGGTAGACCCAAGGAGGGGAGCACAAGTAACCGGGTTCTAGGGTCCAGTGGGAGACCATCTCGAGGAGTCGAGACCGGGTCTCTTAACCCTAGAATTGGCAGTGTTACTTGCCGCTCTCGTAGGGGTCTAGGGATGTGGGTTTGGCTATTCATCGCGACCGTGGAATCCGTGTTTTATACAGGCTCGTATTGAAAACACGGACGTCCTAGTATATCCAATATTTCATATATGTTCTTCTGCTGCAATGTTCTGTGATGAGATCATATTACTGCCTGTGACGAATGTTTATATTATATATATGAGATATATGTTATATTGCAGATTTCGTTTCAAAAGAGATGCTTGTGAAGCATAATAAAATGGGACTTCATTAATGAGATTAATGAAATAAAATAAACCTAAGATGTTGTAGAAACTTGTTTATAAAAACTGGTAGCTACAGTTCTTGCTTTGCATAGCGGTGTTCCTTGTAGAACATCCAGCACCTTATTCGATAAGGAAAGGACCGAGATCCCTTCACCGGGAGTGACTCCTTTAGCAATAACTGGCAGATGCTACAAACTCGGTTTTTCTTTTGATTGCTTCTATAGTTCTTGCTTTGCACAGCGGTATATATGATATATCCTGCACCTTATTCGATGAGGAAAGGGCCGACGATCCCTTCACCGGGAGTGACCCCTTTAGCAAAACTAGAAAAGCCTCAAAAACACTCCATTTAAAATCACTCGATTCTACGACGATATCAAGTTCATTACGCAATAGGTTTTCTTAAAAACCTGTCGTAACCCTCCGTCATTTTAGGAAGTAGAGTACTTAGTATTCGTGCTGTGTTTGTTGACCATAGTTAAGGCACAGTGTGCGGTAGCTAAGTGATGTCTTCCTATATAGCATATGATGCGATTAGTTAGTACAGTCATATGACTTTGTTGACCTTAGTTAAGGGTCATGTGGGTGGGTCTAATTAATCAAGAAATGACGGGTAGAACTTGACTAGTGCTTATGGTTTGTTGACCATAGTTAAGGTCATAAGTCACTAGGGGTAAAATATTATCGGGAATTTCAAGTGTTGGAATTTGCAATGAGATTGCATACCTTCTATGAGATAGTTGGATCCCGATACCCGCTGCGAGTAAGAGTTACTCCTGGGAGAGTTTTACACATTACAATTAGCCGATCAAGTAGGTGTCTAGAAAGGTGTTAACGGGGTTACGCCTCTGGGAAAACGAGGTTTACTTTAATTAGGTTCGTGCGAAAGCATGGGGGACCTCCCTCAAAGTACCGACACTGGCCTGGCTGAAAGATTGGCGAACTTGTAGCGTGTAATTAATCCCGGCTAGTCTTTCCTTTTAGGGTTTGAAGGAAGATTTGACTAAAACAGTGGGAGACATCCTGATTAGATATATTATATAACCAATCTAATCTTGCAAGAGCTTACGCTGAGTGTTTTCTTCTCTCTCTCTCAAGATAGCGACCATATCACGCCTTAATCAAGATAATAAAACGGATATATTGACCGAACCCGCTTGTTATACTGAGCTGGGGAACGTTGGTCCCGCTCCAACTTATAATTGTTATAAGATAGAGCAGGAAATTGGGGAATACCAGATTTCCCGTGCCACCCAAACGAAGAAAGTGCATGTTAATGCATCATCTTCGGGTGTGTTCATTACACAGAACTGTTTCTCAGTATCCTTTACGTCCTGGGTATGTGATACCGGATCAGGATCCCGTATATGTAATCTGTTACATGGGCTATAGATAGGTAAAGAACTGAGAACGGGTGATAAGTTTCATGAGACAGAAAACGGTGCAAGTGTTGCAGCCAAGTCTGTTGGTCACTATCACCCTGTATTACTGGAATACATTGATTCTGAACTAATGTTATTAGATACCGAACCTGATATACAAAATCGTATCAGTTTCTTTATTAGTAAAGAAATGATAAAATTTTGTATTGTTGGATAATGTTTTGAACATTTCCTATATCAAGAGTTGATCGGTTCAGGCACGTTATCTAAAAGCATTGACGTTCTAAATCAAACTACAGTTCTTAGTATACAGAACACACACAAGAGGAAGAGTTCAGAAATGAACAAATCCTTCTTGAGGCATTGTAGACTAGGTCATATCAATGCGACCCGACTGGCTGAAGTTACATTTAGATGCATATTTAAATCTGTTTGAATTTACATCTTGTGAAACTTGCCGGTCATGTCACAAAGATAAGATGACTATAGCTCTGTTTATTGGAAACAGAGAAAGAGTTAGTGAACTCTTGGAATTGATACATGCTGATGTATGAAAGTCCCATGTCTACATATGCCAAGATCGGTTCTTTGTACTTCATTACATTCTCTGATAATCTCTCAAGATTCAGACATATGTTCCTGCTGAAACACAGGTCCGAACCTTTTGAGATATTCACAGAATATAAATTAGAAGTAGAGAACCAAATACGGGTATAAGTATTATGTCCTTTGATGAGATCAAGGAGGAGAATACTTGAGCACGGAATCCCTGGACTATTCTAAAAGAGAATGAGATTCTCTCTCAGCATTACTCCTCCGTATACACCACAGCACGTCGGTGTATCGGGGTGGAGCCATAGCACCCTATGTGATATGGTGTGCTCTATGATGAGTACTACTGAGTTTCCTATTTCCTTTTGGGAGTTATGCACTTGAGAAGCTGCATACCTATTGAACAGGGTTCAAATCAAATCAGTTGCCTACCATTTCATATGTGATATGGAAAGGGAAGAGCCCATATCTTAAGCTTGTTAAGATTTGGGGTTGTTCGGACTATGTCTAAAAGCAAAATCCGGACAAGCTCGAGGCAAGGACTGTTATGTATATCTGGAAATGTTCCAGTTATACAAACTGCAGCTGATGATTTGGTAGAACCAAAGGATTCAATAGTTTCCAACGAACCTCAGCCTCTCCGCCGATCTAGTAGGGTTCCTCACCCACCTGAGAGATACTTCGGTTTCTCTATGACAGTGGGAGTGAGGATTGCATCATGAGATGATGACCCAACCAGTTTCGAGCTGGCCATCAGGAGTGGGACACTGTAAGAATGGCTGGATGCTTATCGATCTGAGATGGAATCCTTATACACCAACAAAGTATGGACTTTGGTTGCTTTATCTGAAGGGTTAAATCCCCATCAGGAGCGAGTATATCTTGAGAAGATTACTTGGTGTACATGGAAAAGTTGAGATTTTCAAAGCTATGCTTAAGTCCATTCAGATCCTACTTGCCACGGCTACATACCATGACTACGACATCTGGTGGTTGGTTGTCATGACTGCTTTTCTAAATGATGTTTTGGAAAAGTGCGTCTATAAGTACACAGCCAGAAGGGCTTCATAGACAGTGGGAGCAGCGGAAACGTGTGCAAGATGTTTTATATAATAAAACAGGCATCGCGGAGTTGGAACGTCTGTTTTGATGTGATAGTCAAAGAGTTTGACTTCATCAAAATGGTAGATGAACCTTGTATATACAAAAAGGTAGTAGAGAGTATGGTGGTGATCCTCGTAGAGTACGTGGATGACATACTCTTGATAGGGAAGGAGTTTCCTATGCTACGCTCGGTCAATCTCCGCTTATCACAAGGATTCTCCATATAGGATCAAAGTGATACCTCCTAAATCCTGGATTTTGGATCTATGAGATAGATCTAATTGGATGTTAGGATACTCACTAGTTGTAGTGAGATGGTATCAATCGATCCTGGGGAGAATCACTGGAAAGGTTCCAAGATGATAAGGACGACTGAATGTCAGTCGCAGGCTTGTCTATACCCTCAGTGGAGGGACGGTATGTTGGAAGAGTTCCAAGCTAGATACCGAGACATACTAGATGATTAAAGGCAAGATATATCGTTACCAAGGATGCTACCAAAGAAGCAGTCTGGATATATGTAAGTTCATAAGATGAACTTCGTTCCTACCATTGTGTGACAATGGAGTTGTGGCTTCAGCCAAGGAACTACCGTCCCATCAGAAATCCAGATATAATTCTTAGGCAGTATCACCTGATCATGGAGATGGTTGATCTCCAGGGAGATCGAGGTTAGGAGAGTAGACACAGAGGACAACAGAGCGGATCCACTCAGAAAGGCCTTTTTCCCAGTAGAGACTTTTATGGGATGGTTGAGTATGAGATACTTCAACCGCAGCTAATTGTTGGGTATGCGATACCATAACAGATGGCCCTAGTGCAAGTGGGAGATTGTTAGTTATATGTATGCCCTAGAGGCCATTACTGTACATACGATGTATATTGTAGTGGATGCTAGGACATATATAGGGAGGACTTTCTTGCTCGACATGATAGTATGCTATCTGGTTGTATTTTATCTTAACATGTACTCTGATTGTCTCTATGTTACACGTTGATAAAGCCCTTAGGATATGTACTCGACTACTGGGACTATGATGAGATCATACTAGTGGGGCCGCGGTAGTCGACGAGTACATCCTATAACTGTTCCTAGTCGATGGTGTATCGAGACAGGGCATCGATGCACCAGAGTAGACTAGCGTATACGCATCTTGACCCATATGATGGGCGATGGATGATCCCATATCCATCGGTGTTTGACATCAAGGATGGTGTACGGGTGCTCAGTGGAGACTGGGTACACTGGACGGACTCGCCGAGAACTCCCAGATGGTATTATACCATACGTCAGATGGCAGTTCTCCGGTGACACTGGTACAGAGTAGTCTGTTGACCCGAGATCGTCATAGAGTCTTGTGTGATTCCCACTGTGCTTTGATTTCCATCATACCACGTCCAAGAGGGCGTGCAAAAAGGTGGCTTTTGGGTACAGTCCCGAATCATATGGAGGCAATGAGCGATAGGAGGGGATTCGTCTCTCCCGGTATAGGGAGTTGATGTTGTGCTGTGTTTGATTGGCTATAACCGGAAATCCCTGGCCAGGGTTGCTGAGATTTACTGGTAAGTGTTATCAGTAGTTTCTCGAACTGTTATAGACCTCAAATCGACACGACTTATCAAGCTACTGGGGTCTGAAGTTTACCACCCCTAGGCGAGATATGCAACATATCAGACGACGAGACCGGACTGTACGGGAGTGTTACTGTTTGGATTCGCAGGAGAAGTTACAGGCTTGCTTGTTGATCTTCTGAGCGCTCAATACCTGGGTAGCTGTTACGTTTAGCTGACCGCTTGCAGCTTGTGGGTGTTTGATATGATCATCACCTACTGCCGGCGTATTGACGATTCTTTAGAGTCCTACACAGAGGTTTCTTGACTCAGGCAAAACGGAGTAGGAGCACATATGTGATATGTGCGGGACCGAGGATAATGCGATATGTGATACCGTATTATACTCTCGCGATATTTGATATCAGCCGGGTCATCGGATCAAGTGTTGATTCGATGAATCGGTACGGATAAATATTAGTCGGTTATATGCGATATAGCCGGATTGTCGGATCAAGTGTTGATTCGATAATTTAATGTATAATAATATATATGATATATTAAATTACATTAACTAATATTTGCTCACTAAAAGATTCTTTTTCTCACTCGGGTAATACATTGATATATATGCGATATATGTTAATTGTATTATTTTATTTTGTTACGATAAATATTATATATATGTGATATATAATATTGTAACATGATATGATAACTAATGCAACTTGTTTAGTGGAGTTTAAACTTGATTAGGGTTTGGATTAGGGTTAAACCTTCTAGTTGATTCTAGAAGCTTTTCTTTTTGTCATGATAAAGATATTTTCAAGTGAGTCATGCTTTAACCAAACCCAAACCCTAACCCTAGTTAATTCTCTACAAGAGTTAGCTTGACCATGGTTGCATTATCTATCATATTTATTTCATTTCCTATTCATCACAAAAGGATAACTAATATTGTTCATCTTCTTCATTCATTCTTTCATGGAAAAAAAGCTTTCTTGATTTTTCTAAGTGATGAATAATAGTGAGAAAAAGATAAATAAATAGAGCAAAAATCCTACTTCATCATCCCCATCTTCCCTTGCCATTTAGATGAGGGTGTTCACATCATTTCATGAGTGTTAGCTTGTGTTAAAGAAACTTCAAGGTAGATCATCTTAGTATCGAAGATCGGAAGCAAAGGTTGCGTCTTTCTCTTCGTGGAACCTCTCGAGAGTCCGGATCCCGATGATCGCAGCGAAGGGACCACAACACGGAGCATATGAAGTGAAGGACCGGATCTACAAAGGTTGTAATCCCTCTCACTTAGTGTTAAAATGTTTAGCATGATTGTTTTCGCCTAATCTCTAGTTTAAAGTTCCGTATTCGGGTTGTTCGGCACGGCTAAATTTTAAATAGGGCATGGTTGATGCCTCGTAGACCCTTGTGCGCGTGCCTAGCAACCCTACAGGGGCAGATACACCCTATTTGATATGGTGTGCTCTATGATGAGTACTACTGAGTTACCTATTTCTTTTAGGGGGTTATGCACTTGAGAAGTTGCATACCTATTGAATAGGGTTCCAATCAAATCAGTTGCCTACCGCTTCATATGTGATATGGAAAGGGAAGAGCCCATATCTTAAGTTAGCTAAGATTTGGGGTTGTCCGGCCTATGTCTAAAAAGCAAAATCCGGACAAGCTCGAGGCAAGGTCTGTTATGTAGAACTGGAAATGTTCCAGCTATACAAACTGCAGCTGATGATTTGATAGAACCAAAGGATTCAGTAGATTCCAACGAACCTCAGCCTCTCCGCCGATCTAGTAGGTTTCCTCACCCACCTGAGAGATACTTCAGTTTCTCTATCACAGTGGGAGCGAGGAATACATCATGAGATGATGACCCAACTAGTTTCGAGCTGGCCATCAGGAGTGAGACTCTGTAAGAATGGATGGATGCTTAGCGATCTGAGATGGAATCCTTATACACCAACAAAGTATGGACTTTGGTTGCTTTATCTGAAGGGTTAAATCCCCATCAGGAGCAAGTATATCTTGAGAAGATTACTTGGTGTATATGGAAAAGTTGAGACTTTCAAAGCTAGACTTGTTAAAGGTTTTCGTCATCGACCAGGCGTGGATAATGATGAAACCTTTTCCAGTGCCTATGCTTAAGTCCATCCGGATCCTACTTGCCACGGCTACATACCATGACTACGATATCTGGCGGTTGGGTGTCATGAGAGCTTTTCTAAAATGATGTTTTAGAAGAGAACGTCTATAAGTACACAGCCAGAGGGCTTCGTAGACAGTGGGAGCAGCGGAAACGTGTGCAAGATGCTTTATAGGATAAAGCAGGCATCGCGGAGTTGGAACATCTGTTTTGATGTGTTAGTCAAAGAGTTTGACATCATCAAAATGGTAGATGAACCTTGTATATATTAAAAGGTAGTAGGGAGTATGGTGGTGATCCTCGTAGAGTACGTGGATGACATACTCCTGATAGGGAAGGAGTTTCCTTTGCTACGCTCGGTCAATCTCCGCTTATCACTAAGATTCTCCATATAGGATCAAAATGATACCTACTAAATCCTGGATTTTGGATCTATGAGATAGATCTAATTAAATGTTAGGATACTCACTAGTTGTAGTGAGATGGTATCAATTGGTCCTTGGGAGAATCACTGGAAGGGTTCCAGGGTGATAAAGACGACTGAATGTCAGTCACAGGCTTTGTCTTTACCCTTAGTAAAGGGACGGTGTGTTGGAAGAGTTCCAAGCTAGATACCGTAGCATACTAGACGATAAAGGCTGGATACATCGCTACTTAAGATGCTACCAAAGAGGAAGTCTGGGTGTATATTAGTTCATGAGATGAACTTAGTTCCTCCCATTGTGTGACAATGGAGTTGTGGCTTATGCCAAGGAACGTCCGTCCCATCACCCAGACATATTCCAAGGCAGTATCACCTGATCATGGAGATGGCTGATCTCCAAGGTGATCGAGGTTAGGAGAGTAGACTCAGAGGACAACACGGCGGATCCACTCACGAAGGCCTATTCCCAGAGAGAGACTTTTATGGGATGGTTGAGTATGAGATACTACAACCACTGCTACAGATGGCCCTAGTGCAAGTGGGAGATTGTTAGTTATATGTATGCCCTAGAGGCCATTACTGTACATAGGATGTATATTGTAGTGGATGCTGGAACATATATAGGGAGGACTTTCTTGCTCGACATGATAGTATACTATCTGGTTACTCTTTACCTTAACGTGTATACTGATTGTCTCTCTGTTACATGTTGGTGAAGCCCTTAGGATGTATACTTGACTACCTGGACTATGATGTGGATCATACTAGTGGGGACAAGGTAGTCCAAAAGTACATCCTTCAAGGTCCCTAGTCGTGGGTGTATCGAGACGGGGCATCGATATACCAGAGTAGACTATCGTATACCATCTCGACCCATACAGATGGGCGATGGATGATCCCATATCCATTGGTGTTTGACATCAGAGATGATGTACGGGTGCTCAGTAGAGACTGGGTACACTGGACGGACTCGCCGAGAACTCCCAGATGGTATTATACCTTACGTCAGATGGCAGTTCTTTGGTGACACTGGTACAGAGTAGTCTATTGACCCGAGATCGTCATGGAGTCTTGTGTGATTCCCACTGTGCTTTGATTTCCACCTTACCACATCCAAGAGGGCGTGCAAAACGGTGGTTTTTGGGTACAGTCCCGAATCATATGGAGGCAATGAGTGATAGGAGGGGATTCGTCTCTCCCGGTATAGGGAGTTGATGTTGCGCTGTGTTCGATTGGCTATAACCGGAAATCCCTGGCCAGGGTTGCTGAGATTTACTGGTAAGTGTTACCAGTAGTTTCTCGAAATGTTATAGACCTCATATCGACATGACTTATCGAGCTACTGGGGTCTGACGTTTACCACCCTTAGGCAAGATATGCGACATATCAGACGAACAGACCGGACTGTACGGTAAGTGTTACTGGTTGGATTCACAGGAGTATGAGCGGGCTTGCTCGTCGATCTTCTGATCGCTCAATACCCGGGTGGACGTTACGTTTAGCAGACCGCTTGCGGCTCATGGGTGTTTGATATGATCATCATCTGCTACCGGCGTATTGACGAGTCTTTAGAGTCCTACACAGAGGTTTCCTGGCTCAAGTGAAACGAAATAGGAGCGCATATGAGATATGTGCGGGACCGAGAATAATGCGTGTATGTGATACCGTATTCCATTCTCGCGATGAATGTGTCGACTGGTTGTATGCGATATAACCTAGTTATCGAATCAAAGATTGTTTCGATAAGCCGATACATTGGATATTAGTCGGTTATATGCGATATGACCGGATCGTTAAATCAAGTATTGATTTAATGATTTAATGCATAATTATATATTTGATATATTACTTTGCATTAACTAGTATTGGTTCACTTTAAAAGGATTTTCTCACTTGAAATGCACATTGTATATGTGATATATTTTTGTGCACTTGTTTGTATCATGTTTGATGATACATGCTCACTAGGGTTTTGTGTAAAGATTAAACCATGGTTGTGAGAGTGGTTAGGGTTTTGTTTATTCACTTATTATCTATTTATTTATTTATTCATTCATTTTGGCAAAAGAAAAGAAATGGTGGCTTTCTTTGTTTTACATTGAAGCTTCATGAAGCTTTGAAAAAGTCCACCATTTTTTGTTTCATGCCTAACCCTAACCATTCTTCTAACCTTAGTTAAATCTCTACACATAACCATGGTTGCAAGATGATAGATATCAATTCATTTTCTTTTTCTAAAATAATTCTTATGATAATTATCATCTTCTTCTTCTTCTTCTTAAAAGAAGAAAACCTTACTTCCATCAATGGTGATTTGAGAAAAAGAGTGAGAAATCCAATTCTAAAGTGAACCCACTTCCTATTTCTTCATCCTCTACCACTTGCCAAGTAGTATAGGGTGTTCTCTTCACAAGTTTCATGACTTGGTGAAGTGGGAGCTTGATCTTGTGTTGCCTCGACGTAGATCATCTTCGGCATCGTAGTCGATGACCTAGCCCGTCCATATCTTCGATGAAGCCGACGCTAGAGCCCGGGATCCGATGATCGCAGCGAGGAGACTTCATCGCGGAGCCATGGAGGTGGAGGACCGGATCTACAAAGGTTGTATTTCCGTTTACCCTATAGTAAAGTAGTTTACTAGTTCGTGTTTCGCCTAAAATTCTAGTTAACGATCCGTATTAGGGTTTCTCGGCACCGTAAAGTTTGAAATTGGCATGGTTGATGCCTTGTGAGACCTCATTAGCGTGCCTAGGAACCCTACACAGGTTTTGTTGGTGGCCTATGCAAGTCTGAGCTGTATGGAACCCTACCATGCAGTTTTATTCTGTGTGAACAACCTAAGCAATATAACACAAGAACCAGCAACTGAAAACATTCTTTACAATTCATATCATTCCATATACTTAAATATGTCCTAACTCAAACTTTTCATTCAAGGTTATGGATTCCCCGAACAACACCAGCACCAACTTCAACAACACTCTACCACCACTACCAATTACACACGCCTTCCCTGCTCCAATCAACGAGCAGACGGTTCTGCTTGAGGCAATCCGCAGCCTCCTGGAAGGACAGCGGCAGAAGACTGCTCTTTTAATGAACCGACCAGAAGCAGAAGCACTTGGAGTGAAGCAATTCAGGGCTTTGCAACCCAAACAGTTCTCAGGAAAAGAGAGCCCACTGGAAGCGGAGGAATAGGCTCAGAGCATCGAAGATGATCTGGCAGCAACACAAGTGCCAGAGATAGCTTGGGTCAGTGTTGGGAAACTGCAGCTCACGGACAATGCACGGGTCTGGTGGAAGGCGGAAGAAAACCGTCTTGATTAACCCATCGAATGGAAGACTTTCCACGACATGTTCGACGCAAAGTACTTTCCTGAGAATTCCAGGTTCAACATGGAACAGCAGTTCTTCCATCTGCAACAAGGTTCAAGTCAGTAGATGAATATGACGTTGAGTTCACCATGCTCGGTCGTTTTGCGGCCCATCTCATACCGACTGCTGAGATGGGCAAGAAGATTTCAGTAAGGGTTGGACCTGGAAATCCAAGCTGCCTTAGCTAGAGGGGATTTCCCAACCCATGATTTGGCTCTGAAAGTTGCCCGAAGATACAAAGCAGTAATGAAGGGAAAGGAAAGACCTCAATCTGCCGGAGTGAAGCACCCTGCCAATCAGATGGCAGGAGGAGCCTCTTCAAGGCCAACTGTTGAACCCAGGAGACCATAAGAAACCAACAACCAGCCGAGTCCAGAGTTTTGCTATTACTGCCATAAAAAGGGACACTTGTGGAAGGACTGTAGGCACGCAAAAAGCCCGTGTCTAATTTGTGGCGCATCCAATCACGGAATTGGAAACTGTCCTTATAATAGCAACCCAGATCACACACCTCCCAACTACCCGCAGCGGCCAGCTATCTAGGCTCCTGCAACTCGTCCTGCACTCCCGGCACCCCTTCCACGTAGAACTCCTGCACAGCCAAATCGTCAATTCCATCAGGCACTAAGGAACATGCCTCGAGGACAGAGGAATGTGCCCGCAGCTAGGAGAAACGTGCCCCGGTGATAGGCTTACACTTTAGCGGCTGTAGAAGCCGAGACAGTTGACCAAGGTAACACTAGTAAGTCTCTTTCACACTTCTAAAACCCTTGTATCACTTTGTTATTTTTCATACACTATCAATACTTCAGTCACCAAACTTTCCTTGAATCTGCTACACTTTCCTTTTACAAATTTCGAGGACGAAATTTTTATATGGAGGGTAGAACGTAACAACCCTAAACTTTCTGTACAACTTTCTGTAAAAAATATTTAAACATACAGAAAGGGGTACTTTTTTCCTGAGCACAAGTTATAAGTTTGATTTGCTTTTTAATAGCAAGAAGGAGCTTGTAGCTCATTGGTAAGACCTTCCACTGCTGAACCAAAGTACCAGAGTTCAAATCCCATCACCCACATTATTTTTTATATTGATTTCTTTTAATATTTTTAGAATCCCAAAGGTCTACACGTGCTAAACCCGTAAACCCAAAGGTCACACTAAAAACAAACTGGCCCAGAGGATACACCAAGAGGCGAGGGACACGTGGCCCCCGTGACCCGGCCTGACTCAGCCGGATCGGGCCGGCGGCGCGGCTGACTCGTCCGTCGCCGCCGGCCGAACTCTGTCGAATCCGAGTTGACCCTTCATGAAACTTGTGCCTCTTTGTATTCTTGAAACCCCTGTACACTTTATTTCACCTGCAATTTAACAGTCTTTAAAATCTAATTTAATCTATTTTAATGCAATTTATTTTAATTCAATTTCTATCAAACCCTAATCTTTTCCTATAAATACCACCCCTAAACACCCCCCCTCACTCACAAATTCTGTCCAAAATCTCAAGAAAACTCTCTAGAAATTTTGTGTACAAGTGGAGTTAGCGAAGGGCGAAGCTCAGGCGAATTTCCGACGGCGACACGAGGAGTTTCACGGGACGAAACGACGCACCGGAACCAACTTCCACTCCCCCTTCCTCTTTTCTAAGCTCTAATCCCGTAAGTCCTACCTCTTCTCTATTCTATTCTAAAAATTTGTAAAACTAAAACCCGATGGAAGCGGAGTTAATCTGACTTCCGATTCGGGTTTTCTTAAAAACTCCATCTTTTCTTAAATACAACATATCAAACTCTTACATCCTGACTATTAATCATTAACAAAACATGTTGAACAAGTTTCATAGCAAAATATTTCATATTGCAATTTTTATCGTACTTTTTCAGTAAAATACCATGTAGTTTAGTTTCGACTTTAAACATCACAATTCTTGCTATACCTTTAGATAGATCACGAGGTAATGACCTACCTCTTCACAACACTCATATGCAACATAGCACAATACCTTTTTGGAAATATAGATTCGGGAAATACCGTTTTACACAAAACTACATCTAACTTATAAAAACCATTTTTACAAGATTAAGTATTTTAAACAAGTCCTTGCAAAGTGCCGCTACAATCCATTTTGGGGAACCCGACTGAGATGGTGCAGATTATCGCACATCCCAGGGCTTAGTAGTGCGAGATTCAGACCTCCGCAAGGAGCATTCTGTCTCGAAGGATTTAAAAATACAAATATCTTAAGAAAAATGAGATTTCTAGAAAAATAATAAATTAAAATTATTTTATATAAATATATATATATATATATGTATATGTATCATCAAAATATCTATTTTTGATATAATATAATATTCCAACTTTTCTATATCAAAAGAATCACTTTACATGAAAATACCATGAAATTCCATACAAGTTTAATACTGTACAATTAAATACCATGTATTATGAAAAACTTGAGGTGTATTTTGTAAACTATACAAAATTATTTTTACATACCCCAGCCATATTCTTGATCACTTCGAGCTCACTGTACAACAAGATTTATCTTATGAGCAACAACCTGTTGAGATCCTGGATAGAAAGGTGAAGTCATTTACGAACAAAGAAGTCAACTTGGTTCGAGTGATGTAGCGAAAAGATTCACCAGGAGAATCAACATGGGAACGTGAGGACGACATGCGTGCAAGATACCCTCATTTGTTTGTAAACTAGTTCTTTAAAATAATTGTAAATTTCGAGCACGAAATTTTTGTAAGGAGGGTAGATTGTAACAACTACAATTTCAATGTACAGAAAATTGTTTAAAAGTTAATATACAAATGAAGTATTTGCAATCCTGTGTACGCTATAAGTATTTGATTTGCTTTTGAATAGCAAGAAAACACTTATAGCTCATTGGTAAAGCCTTGCATTGCTGTGACGTAGCCCCTGTGATAGAATCCCCCCAGCCACATTATCTTTTTATTTAATTTTCTTTTAATCTTTTAGAAGACTAAGGGTTTGCACGTGCACTACACGTAAGATAATAAGTTATAGAATAATCAAACATGTGTATGAGGGTATATGAATCGAGAGGGACACGTGGCCAAATATCCAAGCCTCACCACCGGGGATTGACCGGCGACGCATATGTTAGGGACAGGCACCGCCGGGCCGTCCATAAGGGATGCTCCCCATCTTTTCACCCGAGCACCCCTTGGCCTACCCCACTTCTCTCATGTTGTTTATTTCCTCTGCACATTTTCCAGAGAACAATAAACCACCTTTAATCCAATTTTAACGAAAATTTTAATGCATTCTTTAACCCTCTAAACCCTAATCCTACCCTATAAATACAACCCTGTCCTTTAGCACTCCTCATTATGAATTCAAGTGCCAAAACTCTAAAAAATATTCTCAAGTCCTTATAGTGTGCAAGTGGAGTTAGCAAAGGGTGAAGTTCCGGTGAAGTTCCGAGGAGATTCCAAAGACGAAACGATGCCCCAACGCTTCCCTAGTCTTCTCCTACCTCTCTTCTTTCTCGATAGTTAGTAAGTCCCCTCTCCCTCTCTCTTCTACTTTCTTAAAAAAATTCATTTCTAAAACCCGACAGAAGCGTACTTAATCTAACTTCCGATTCGGTTTTTCTTTAAAAACTCTATTTTTCTTAATCAATAAAATACCATACTCTCATATAATGTTTAATAAACATTAACAAACACATTAAAACAAGTTTCATCTCAAAAGAATCTTTTATCCAACTTTTATCGTATTTTTACGGTAAAATACCACATACTTTATTTTCGACATAAATCAACATAATACTTGTATTACCTTTAGATAACTCACGAGGTAATGACCTACCTCATCACAACACACATTTTTGATATAGCACGATGAAAGTTTGGGACATTAGTTATGGGATAATACGACATTACAAAAAAATACCATCAAACTTGCAAAACCATTTCTTTAAAAAGTGTGTTAATCAATTCCTTACAATTGCGCCTCTACAACCCACTTTTGGAGACCCCGTTCGGGATGGTGCGGGTGATTGATCTCAAAAACTATCTATTAACCGCAATCAAAAACGGCGTCGCTTGGTAGCTAGCCGGTGAGTACGGGTCGGTCCACAGGGATGTTGTGAATTTCCTAATCGCTCTAACGAGTTAATTCCGAAGGGTGTTCGGATTGCTTATTGATTAAATCTAAAAACTGAATTAATCTAGATCTAACTCTTGCTAGGGTTAGGTCTAGCTTAAGTTTGGAAAGTCTATAAATCTCACCGATTTCTATACCCATATGAAGATCTAATTAGGTGTTATGGTAAATATTAATAAAAGGGATTAGGATGATTGGGAAGATTGTTCTTCCTCTAGATCCTTGTCCTTCCTTTCTTAATCTTTACCCTAACCTCCATGGAAAACCTTAAAATCCGGGCCTTTATACTACGATATCACCGCTACCTCGAGGGATAGGGTGCCGTAGGGAGCGGAATAAGAAGGTATGCATGGAGTCCTATAAAAATATATGACGGGCAAGAAAGGGGATGAGAGATCTTCGTCTCTCAAACTTTCCCCAGATCTAACCCTAACAAGCGAGGAGACTACTCACTCATTAGGAAATTAAAATACATTTATCTAGGGCAGAGAATAAAAATTACCTAGGGCAAGAATTGAAATCTAAACTAGGGCAATAAATCTACTTACTTTACAGATGGCTCTCTCCAAACATTTACTCAGGGTTGTCAGATCTGAATAGATGATATGAAAAGAGGCATCGATGCTCTCCAAAAGAATTCTAAATTTTATTCATAGAAAGAGGCATAGGGAGGCATGAAAAGAATACAATGATTTGGGCTTCTATTTATAGGAGATAGAAACCCTAGGTTACAATTGATTCGCATGTCTACATTTACCAAAATATCCTTAGGAAGACCTAGTCAAAGTAGACTTCAAGCTTTGGTAAAATTTTATGTCTCTGTTTCTTTAAAGGGAAGTATTGGGCCTTGAATCTTTGGGCTTCCTTATTATTTAGTTCTTTTATTAAAATAGCTTCTATGTTTCTTCCAGATCTCCAGTGAATAATTGTGGTGGACTTTTAACCGATCGCTTTGTAATCTTGGACCTTGGATTGCCTTGTACTTTGTGAATTGTTCCTTCGATGTAGGCTTGACTAAGATCCGTCTATTTGTTGGTCAAAAGTCCTTCTTTTGTACCGTTTTATGTCTTTTTCACTGTTTTCGCTCCAAGAACCTATAACCTGTAATATGTAGAAGACATGGGTCAAAAGCACCTGTTTTCATTGTAAAATACATAAGAATGGGGAATACAAAATGCAATATTATGATATGAACAAATACCCCCAAACTTATCTTTTGCTCATCCTCGAGCAAACTTATTTTTTTATTCTCTACAAAAAACCTAACCGCACTTTCGCAGGGAAACGCGATTGCACTGAGCACGTGCAACAAGCCGTTAAATCTCTAGGTGTCCTTAGTAGGAGGAGTGTTGTCTCCTGAGGGTTTTCAGCGGATACTACCCACAAAATCCCATCAATTTGGCCTTTTCGACTTTTGTTCTCCATTTAGGATTTCTAACAAGGAATTCTATTATCTTCGACTTGCAAATTATCCACCCATATTCTTCACACTTCCTCATCATCTAACTTAAGATTATATATGTTCTATAGACTTACTTAGCTTTCGGCATCTCTTAAGTTTTCCTTCTAGGGTTCCATCTCCACTTTGGAATTTCTATCAACTCTACTAAAGATACAAGTTCTATTCTTCACTCCTTTCTCTCATCTAAACTCCAATCACATATCCCCACGTGTGTGTATAAATCACACATACACTTGGAAATTCAAATCAAGTAATCATACCCTTGTCCGTTGTCCAAAGTACTTATTAATTGGTGAATTTTTATGAATTTTGCTTACACATCCTTCATGCGACCGTTAATACTTCTTGAGGTACCAACGACCGATTACAAAATGCGTTTGCACTTTAAACCGTAATTCCTAGTCTTGCAACACCTAAGGCTTTAGCAGTGACTCCCAAACCAGTTGGTCTAAGGCACTAGGTGATGAAGCACCCTCGCTAAATATTTTTCTATTTTTGCAGCCTTAAGTAATCACAAAAACCAGTGTTCATTTTTTTTTCTTTATTCACTTTTTTTTCTTTTATTTTCATTGTACTAAGGACTTTAGACAAGAGCATTTCAAGGTCTCCTCTACTATTCCAAGTTTCAAGGTGCGTGATTGTGCAAATTGTAGGGTATATATTTTCAGAATCTAGACTTAAGATAGAAATTATTTTTCAAACTTATACTTTAATAAAAATATCAATACTTTTCCTTTGTTTCGACTTAGCCCAAAAAGTGAACTCAAAATTTGCCTATTTCTAAATAAACTACAAAGACATATACTTTCTACCTCTAAACTTTAAGGAAAGTTATCTTTAGGGTTTTTAATTTACTACGTCAAAGATCTGGTTTTTCCTAGCTAGTTAACCTATCTGTCAAACTCAAGTCAATTAGACAAAATTGAATACATTAATTTTTATATTTTTGAAATTTTTCAATTTTTATGGGTTTTAAAATAAGTATACAAATGCAAAAATATGTACAAATGAATGCGAAGAAAGAAGATGTACCGCGCATACCCCCAAACTTAAACTTGACAGGGTCCTCACTGTCATGCCACACCAAGAGGGTCAAAATGTCGGCACTTCCATGTTTATTTATTTATAATTTTTTTTATATTGTTTTGAAATTTTTTTTATTTTTTTATAGAAAAAGAAAACAAAAAATATATATACATATATACAATAAGATCCTCCCCAAACTAAGCAAGGCCTTACATAAGCCAAAGGTGATCACCAACCATTCAAAAATCTTATCGTGGTAATGGTAGGGTTGGTGAAAGAATGGGGTGGAAAGAAAAGATATGAGAAGCACACGAGACCGAATGGGAAGAAGAGTGGAATATGGTCTCGGCGTAGGAGAAGAATGGCGGAAAAGAGAAAGAAGTGGAGTATGATCTTGAGGGTGTAACTCGAGTGAGTAAATTAGCGCAATTTGTGATGACCGAAGTGTTAAAAACGATTGCGCTAACCTATCAACCCGTCGAGAAATGGGGTCAAATCCCTCAAGATTCGCAAGAAAACATGGATACGTCGAACTTGGTATAGGAGATGAAAGCGTAACGGTCTCTTGTACGGTCGGAACGATAGGAAGGACGAAAGGGGGTGAATTAGGGATAGTGTTATTCTCACCTAACTAATCTGTCGCGAACTTGAAGGATTCCATCAATGGTTCGAAACAACTGTAAGCAACCGAGTCTGATGGTTCGACTAACTCATCTGAAAATGTAAAGGACTCAAACTCGGACGGTGAGTCATCAACATCGTCCGAAAAAGTGAAACACTCGTACGTGTTATCGTCTGTGAGAACTGTATCAGATTCAAAGGAAAAATTTTCAAACTCACAGTCTTCAAGCGTGATCTTTTGTGTGGTCGGAATGATGAAAAGGAGGGAGGGTGATTTAGTTAAAGGTTCAAAAGGCTGAATTGAAAAATCAGACACATCAAACAAAAATGGTTCAACCTCAATATGATCCTCAAAACTCTCCTCAATACTATCCTCAGAATTCTCCTCAATATTTAACTCATCCATGCCATTATCATCAAAATCAAGACGCATATGAGGTTCGGGAGAAACATTTAATGATTCGGGATGATGAATTGGACCTAAAATTTCAATCAAATCGACAGGTTCATCATCCGAAATATTTCCGGCGTCTATATCCTCAATCAAGTGAAAATCAATATTTTCTGACACCTCATCAAAAGCATGGATATTTATCAATTCAGGTTCTAGAGTGGAGGTGTAAAGATCGAAAGGATTAAGTGTGGTTTCACTCGAAAGGGGTTCTTCACAATATGGCAAATCAAGCACTACAAAGTCGCACAACTCATCATTTTGGACACATGTTTGAAAATTGGAGTTGTTGGATTCAATTGTGTATGGGTAGGTTTGATTTGGAAATCCTCTCACATTCTCACTCTGTCCAACCGCCTCCTCATACATTGAAAAATTTGGAACTAGCGGGAAACTAGCTACCGGTTCAGCAGGTTGCATAAGGGCGGCCACGGAAGCTTCCACATTCCTAACCATTTTGTTTGTTGCAGCAATATAAGCTTCCAACAACTCTTCCAAACTAGACTTTGGTGGTAAGGGGGTTTCGGTAAAAGATTCGAAATTGTTTGGATACGTGAAACTCCCAAAAGGTTGTGTAGAAACAGGGTCTAGTGAAGGTGGGAAAGTCGGGTAGGACTGGTAGGAATTGGATGGTTGGACAGGAGTAGGGTCAACATGTGGATAAAAAGGTGAATGGACTTGTTGATCCCTAGAACTAGATGTGTGGAGAGGGGTGAAAGATCGGTTGCGAGATTGAGCAATATGCTCAGCAATGGACATCGGTTTAGGAGTTACAGCAGGACTCGAAAAAGTGGTGTCAACATATGGAGGTGGTCTGGTTGACTTGGTAGACTTGGTTGACACTGAGTGGGTTGAAAAGTCGAACTGTTTCTCCTAGACGTCTCTATTTGATCTTTCAAAGATATTTTAGGCAAGGAAGGATCGTCTTTAAATTGACCGAACAACTTGACGAACGAAGCAAAGTTAGGTTCGGGATACCAAAGTTCGGCAAGAGATTTGTGATGTGGGGTACCCATGATGTCAAAAGGAGAAGAGAAAGAAGGTGTGTGTAAGTGGGGTGCAAGGATTTGTTAGCGACAAAATTTTGCAAGTTTTTATAAAAAAAAATTCTCTTTATTTAGAACTGTTTGCAAAATGATTTTTGAGAAAAGAGCTAAGACACACTTTCGATCAACAAAAAATGCACAATCAGGCCTAGATCTAGGGTCAGCTAGACAGCTCCTAACTGTTCCAAAGGGCTAGAAATAGGACCTCAAACCGCCTCTTCACCGCCAATTGCGGCCAGGTAAGTGCCAGGTAAGTGGGAGGCTCCCCGCTACAAGTAGCGGTCCTAATTAAGTAACCACTTGCCTTAGACACACTTGCCTAGACACCGCAAAGTCAGGTTAGGATAAACGGTCGATGCCTATAACTAGTCCTCTGTCCTATTGAGCTCGAAGTCCTTATGACTGAGTCTAGTATTTTTTTAATTAAAGATTGGTCAATGCAAAAGCTTTATGTGATTTCTGGGGTCCTGGGAATGGTGATGAAATCCCCACCCAATCTGAATTGGTCAAAAGCCCCTTAAAGTCCGATTAAAGATATGCAAAACAGTAAAACACTTGCAATCAAATATTTTTTGTGAATTTCAAGGTTTGCAAGTTTTCTAATTAAAATTTTCCTTTTCTCGCTTGCTCTTTATTTGGAAAGATATTTTTAGCAAAAGGATTAAGGATATGCAAATCAGAAAAGATCACTTGCAATCAATTATTATTTTAAACGCGCGCAAAGAATCCTGCATAAGATTTGTTAGTTGGAAGGGGGAAGATTTTTAAGCGTAAAGAAATCTTGCAGGAGATTTTTCAGAAGAGATATCGGAGATTTGCAGAGGAGAAGATCAGAATACTTACAGTTTTTTTTTAACTGCGCTTCTGCTTTTTTTTTTTGCGCTTCTGCCCTTTTTTGGGGAACCGATCAGTCCAAAGAACCGCGAAAACGCGGCGGGAGGAGCTTCAAACCGCGGAACCGCGGCCGGAAAGGGGTCGCTTTTTTTGTTTTTTTTTGCACCAGATCTCCGCGGTTGCCTTGTAGACTCGGTCCTCCAAATTTCTTCTGTTCCTCAGTTGTTATGATCTTCTGTTTATTCAGATTTGATATTTTCTGTTTTGATCTCTGGAGATTTCCAGATCCGAACTTGATTGTAGATCCTGCAAAATTCAAACAAAGATACCCTTCACAAAATAACAAAATGATGATTTTTTATATTTTTTTTGATTTTTCAGTTTTTTATGATTTTTTGAATTTTGATTAACCCGAAATTGCAAAAAGGAAATAACACGCTATCCCCGGCAACGGCGCCATTTGATTGATCTCAAAAACTATCTATTAACCGCAATCAAGAACGGCGTCGCTTGGTAGCTAGCCGGTGAGTATGGGTCGGTCCACAGGGATGTTGTGAATTTCCTAATCGCTCTAACGAGTTAATTCCGAAGGGTGTTCGGATTGCTTATTGATTAAATCTAAAAACTGAATTAATCTAGATCTAACTCTTGCTAGGGTTAGGTCTAGGTTAAGTTTGGAAAGTCTATAAATCTCACCGCTTTCTATACCCATATGAAGATCTAATTAGGTGTTATGGTAAATATTAATAAAAGGGATTAGGATGATTGGGAAGATTGTTCTTCCTCTAGATCCGTGTCCTTCCTTTCTTAATCTTTACCCTAGCCTCCATGGAAAACCTTAAAATCCGGGCCTTTATACTACGATATCACCGCTACCTCGAGGGATAGGGTGTCGTAGGGAGCGGAATAAGAAGGTATGCATGGAGTCCTATAAAAATATATGACGGGCAAGAAAGGGGATGAGAGATCTTCGTCTCTCAAACCTTCCCCAGATCTAACCCTAACAAGCGAGGAGACTACTCACTCATTAGGGAATTAAAATACATTTATCTAGGGCAGAGAATAAAAATTACCTAGAACAAGAATTGAAATCTAAACTAGGGCAATAAATCTACTTACTTTACAGATGGCTCTCTCCAAACATTTACTCAGGGTTGTCAGATCTGAATAGATGATATGAAAAGAGGCATCGATGCTCTCCAAAAGAATTCTAAATTTTATTCATAGAAAGAGGCATAGGGAGGCATGAAAAGAATACAATGATTTGGGCTTCTATTTATAGGAGATAGAAACCCTAGATTACAATTGATTCGCATGTCTACATTTACCAAAATATCCTTAGGAAGACCTAGTCAAAGTAAAATTCAAGCTTTGATAAAATTTTATGTCTTTGTTTCTTTAAAGGGAAGTATTGGGCCTTGAATCTTTGGGCTTCCTTATTATTTAGTTCTTTTATTAAAATAGCTTCTATGTTTCTTCCAGATCTCCAGTGAATAATTGCGGTGGACTTTTAACCGAACGCTTTGTAATCTTGGACCTTGGATTGCCTGTACTTTGTGAACTGTTCCTTCGATGTAGGCTTGACTAAGATCCGTCTATTTGTTGGTCAAAAGTCCTTCTTTTGTACCGTCTTATGTCTTTTTCACTGTTTTCGCTCCATGAACCTGTAACCTGTAATATGTAGCAGACATGGGTCAAAAGCACATGTTTTCATTATAAAATGCATAAGAATGGGGAATACAAAATGCAATATTATGATATGAACAGCGGGTTGTCGCACATCCTCGGGCCTAGTAGAGCGAGATGCAGACCTCCGAAAGGAGCATTCGATCTCCTTGGAATTTTAATGCATTTTTCTTTAGAAAATGAGATTTCTACAAAAATAAATAAAATTATTTTTATTAAATATATATATATAACTATTCTCAAAATATATATTTTAATTATATTATATAAATATTCCAAGTTTTCTAAATAAAAGGAATCGCCATTACAGGAAAATACCATTGCAATTCAATGCAAAATATCGATATTTCAATACAATACCACATAAAATGAAAACTATGTTCTACTCACTATAAAGTTAACTTTTATAAAATATACATCTATAAAAACCCTAAAGACGATAATTAAATACTTGAGGTGTATTTTGAAAATATATCAAAACTATTTTTACATAAAAACCCCTCTAGTTATGCTAAATTACAATAAGGACATTAGTAAATATAGGTTTAAGCGGGACCAATTATCTTGAGCCTCAGGGAGCCGGAGAATGTGGGTGCTTGCCTATTTAAGGTAGACAATCTAACAAACGGTATTATCAACGCGGTAATTGTCTTGGAAAAAAACACAAATCCAACCGTCCATGTGCAGCAGTTACCGATAACATCAAAACTAATTCAGGATTTCAAGTTCTTTTCAAAGTGTCTGACTCAGACTGAGTCTCAATCTAATCAATCTGACTTGAATATGATTCAAGTATAAACTACAATACAATATGAATCCATGAATCCATCTATTCAATTTATATCATCTATATTGACTGAATCGAACCATGGATATACTCCGTCTACATGACTCTCCATTTATATCCATTCTGTTTACTGATATCATGGTTTCGGCAAGTCATCCATCTATATAACAAAACAATACAATCAATACAAAAGACATCGCGGGGTTTTATAAGGGGTAGATTGGTACGAAATGTGTTAGAAGTGGCACGAGACTGTAACCTTAATTCACTTAACCTGAATATCCATTGGTATTGTACCATGGCTGAATGGTTCCTTGTGCTCCGTATACCTTAATCTCAAGAATAGTGGGACTCCTCTCGTATACACTGGCATATTCTGTACCTAGCTACAAACAACTGCATTAACAATATAATCAAACATTACTAGTATTATTCTCTTTCTGTCTATTCTATCTCTACTCATCTTTGGGACTTACCGAGCGATTGTTCGCTGACGACGTTCCTTTCTTCTTTCTTTGGAATGTTGTTAGGTCATTCGGACGCATTAGAGACCGAGCCCGGTACTGAGGATTTGGAGCAGTTTGCTTTTGACCCGGAGCTTTAGACACTTGTACATATTTATTTCATTCCAGTTATGTTATTGTTTAGGCATCACTTTCCATTCATGTATTTACATTTCGGTTGTACCTGTAAAAGAATGTTTAATAAATAAAGTTGTTATTCATTTATATTCCTGTCTCTTGTGTACTTTACTTTATATTGCTTAGATATGCTTAGCGTGTTTACTTCTGAATAAATACGTAGCGGGCCTCGCCGCACCCTCTTGCCGTACATCGGAAAGCAGAGCATGACACGTGTTATCCTTTCCTTATAAGCCTCCAGATTTTGCTGTACTATAAGGCGAGTTTCTTCGAGGACATTGAGCTCCTCAACCCGAAAATGAGGATTTTCTTCATCTGTCAGCTCGTATCGAACCGCTACTCGTAGAGAAGGGAGTTCTATTTCCAGGGGAAGCACTGTTTTCGTGCCGAATACCAACATGTATGTTGTTGTATTCGTAGCCGTTTTGAACATTGTTTTGTACGCCCAGAGAGCTTCATGCAGCTTTTCATGCCAGTCTCTTTTGTTTCTGGATATCGTTTTTTTTATAATCTCCATCAAGGCCTTGTTGAAAGCTTCAGCTAAACCGTTGGCCCGAGAATTATAGACTGAAGAGTATCTCCAATCTATTTTATGTTACTTTGCGAAGCGGCTGATTTTATGACTTCTATAAGCTGGTCCATTATCCGAGATAATTCGTCGCGGAGTGCCGAATCGATAGATGACATGTGTCCTGAAGAAATTGAGGATATTCTCCGTCTTCACCTCCCTTAGTGGTACTGCTTCTGCCCACTTAGAGAAGTAGTCGGTCGTTGCCAATATAAACCGATGTCCTTTGGACAACGCCGGTTCAATGGGGTCAATTATATCAGTTCCCCACATTTCGAACGGCCAGCTAGCCACTGTTGGGTGTAGCGGATTTGGATGTTGGTAGATGAAGTCCCCGTGGATTTGGCATGAGTGACACTGCTTCGCATATTCGAGGCAGTCCTGAATCATTGTGGGCCAATAGTAACCCATTATTTTAATCTTTAGCTTCATCTTTGGCCCAGCTTGGTGAGAACTACAGAGTCCATCATGAATTTCTTGAACGACTCTCTTCGCTTCTTATGGTCCCAGGCATCTTAGCCACAGACGGTCGAAATATCTCTTATATAAAGTATCATTGACGAAGACGAAGGACAGAGATCATTTCATGAGCTGATGTCGAGACGACGTATTTTTGGGCGTTCGTTGGGATTTGAAGTAGTCTATGAAGAATTCCCTCCAATCCCTGACCATTTTTCGTCCTTTATTTGAAGGGCTACTTGTTCGGTCATTTCTTTTCTTTCGGATGACTCTATCAGATCTTCCAAAAATATATCCGTTGGCGTGATAACCCTGCGGCTTTGCATAATGATCTTTACGTCATCGAGGTCATCATCGGCCAGTTCCTAAGCGTCCGTGACGACTGTGAGTCGAACCCAGAGATGGTAATTTTTTCTCGGGCCAAGTGCTGAACGTTCATGCAAATTTTCTTCAGCACCTTCATGTTGAGAAGGTTGACGGAGGATCCGTTGTCGACAAGGATTTTCCCTATCTTGATGTCGTGGCAGTACTCGGTGACGTATAACGGGCGATTATGTTCACACGTACCGAGGAATAGGTCTTCATCGTTGAATGTAATGTCAGCTGCGTGAATCTCTGCCAGCTCATCCTTCATCTTCTCTTCTGGGAGGAAAGCTTGGAACTGATCGAACTCTTGTAATGCCCTGATCGGAGACTCTCGTGCCTCTTTGGACATGAGGAGAGCATCTAGTATGCTTAGTTGTGAGGGTATTTTCCCCAAATGTGTTAGGACATTGTAATCCACCTTATTTTTTCTAGGCGGGTCCCTTTCTGCGAGCTCTTTGACAACTCCACCGTCGAGGGCAATTTCCTCAGGGATTTTTTCTCTCTCTTTGTCCTATTTACTCGAACCTTTGTTTGTAGGTCCGAGATTCTTTTCAGGCAGCGTACGGTTATGCAGCTGAATGTTCTCATAGTTCTTCTTCTCCTCTTCTTTTTCGGAGGTGGAGTCTTTGAAGAGAGGACTGAGGGGCATTTCGTCCTCAGAATCACTCCTGAAAGTAAGAACTTGGGTTTTCCCCTTCTGAACTGGTACCAACTATATGACAGATGTTAGTCGTTTTTTTACGTGCATCTGTCGTACACTTTTGCCGTCGATGAGTTTCGCGCTTCATCCTCTTGAAGTATTTTTGATGAGCAACATATCCTTGACACCACTTCTTGAAGGTACTGCATTTTTCGGTAGAGTGGGTAACCCTCCGATGATATAGGCAGTAGTTTGGATGTGAATTCTCTCCGTTGAGGCATATGACCCCGGGAGTGTTTCCTGCCAGAGCTGGCAGCTTCATTCCCATTGACAAGTTTTGACGAACCGCTTCTCTGCCTTGATCCTGCTCTTATTTATCGCATGTATGTTTTGGTTTGGTTTTAGTACATTACGACTCCACCTTACCGCAGCTTCTTCATCCTGACTCTGACGCTTAGCCTATTCGTATATGGCTGTTTCGTGTTCTCGGTCAGCTTTGCTTTTTCGAAAGGCTTCGTTTAACAGCCTATCGATCGGGTCTTCTGGCAGTTTTAGAGATTTTAGCCCCGATTCTGCCCCCAGTTCCTTTGTGTTGTTTTCTGACGCTGAGGGAGTTTCTTCATCATTTAAAGACGAATGGAAGACCATGTGGCAACTTACTACATAGTCTTCGGTTTCTTCTGATGAGTCATTTTCCTCATCGTTGCCACTATCTTTGTTCTCAAGAATATGCTTGAGGAACTGTTACGCTCCGCTTCCCGATGTACGGGAAGGGGACGCGGCGAGGTCCGCTACGTATTTACTCCGAAGTAAACACCTAAGTGTATCTAAGCAATATAAGGTAAACGTACACAAGAAAATGACAATAGATGTAATTGAACAACAACTTTATTTATTTAACATTCTTTTACAATACAGCTGAAATATAAATACATGGAATGAAAGCAATACCTAAACAATGGCATAACAGAAATGAAAATAAAATATGTACAAGTAATCTAGAACTCTGGGTCAAAGGCTAGCTGCTCCAAGTCTTCACTGCTGGGCTCGATCTCTAGTGCATCCAATCCACCTGACAACATTCCAAAGAAGAAGAGAAAAAGGAATGTCGTCAGCGAACAATCGCTCGGTAAGTCCCAAAGAAGGAGAGAAGTAGAATAGACATAAAGAGAGTATAACTAGTATAATATTTGATTGTTAGATTAACGTAGTGTTTGTAGCTTGGTACAGAAAATGCCAATGTATACGACAGGAGTCCAACTTACACCGTGGACTTTGGTAACCCGTAGTACAAGGCTCCGTCGAAAATACCACGGAACAACGGCATGGATGTAATTACATCTTAAGTGACCACCTTGTGCCACCTTTAACATATTCCGTACCAGTCTACCCCTTTATAAACCCCATGATATCTTGATTGTATTGTTTGTATTGTTTGTTATATAGATGGATGACTTGCCAAAACCATGATATCAGTAGACGGAATGGATATAAATAGAGAGTCATGTAGACGGAGTATATCCATAGTTCGGTTCAGTCAATATAGATTGATATAGATTGAGTAGACGGATTCATAGATTCATATTGAATTGTAATTTATACTTGAATCACATTCAAGTCAGATTGATTAGATTGAGACTCGGTCTGAGTCAGACACTTTGAAAAGAACTTGAAATCCTGATTGTTTTGATGTTATCGGTAACCGCTGCACATGGACGGCAGAATTTGTGTCTTTTTCCAAGAAAATTACCGTGTTGATAACACCATTTGTTAAATTGTCTACCTTAAATAGAAAAGCACTCATATCTCCGACTCCCTGAGGCTCAAGAGACTGGTCCCGCTTAAATCTATGTTTACGAGGGTCCTTATTATAATTTAGTATAACTTGAGGGGGTTTTATGTAAAAATAGTTTGATATAATTTTCAAAATACACCTCAAGCATTTAATTATCGTCTTTAGGGTTTTCATAGATATATATTTTTTATACAAGTGAAATTTCTAGTGAGTAAAACCTAATTTCAAAATATATGGTATTTTATTGAAATATTGAAATTGTGTTGTATTTGGATGATAGTTTTATCTAATAGTGATTCCTTTGATTTAGAAAACTTGGAATATTTATATAATTAAAATAGATATTTTGATAATAGAAATATATTTTTTTTTATGAAAACAATTTATTTATTTTCTTGTAGAAATCTCATTTTCTAAAGAAAAATGCATAAAAATTCCATCGAGATCGAATGCTCCTTTCAAAGGTCTGCATCTCGCTCTAGTAGGACCGAGGATGTGTGATAATTCGCACCATCCCGAACGGGGTCCCTAAAAGTTGGTTGTAGAGGCGCAATTGCAAGGAATTGTTTAATACATCTTTTTATAGAAATGGTTTTTTAAGTTAAAGGTATTTATTTGTAAAGTCGTTTTACTCCATAACTATGTTCCCAAATTTCCATCGTGCTATGTTAGAGATGCGTGTTGTGATGAGATAGGACATTACCTCATGAGTTTTCTAAGGAAAAAGGGTCAAATACAATAAGCAATGTCAAATCTAAATATAAGGGTATTTTAATGTAAAAATGAAATAGAACTTGCAATGATTATTATTTTAATGTAAAACTTGTTTTATTATCTTTGTTAATGATTACTAAACAATATATTAACATTTTGGAGGTATGTTATTAAGAAAAAGTTGTATTTTTTGAAGAAAAGGAAATCGGAAGTCGGGTTAACTCCGTTTCCGACGAGATTTGAAATAGAAAAGTTTTAGAATAGAAAAAGAGAGGGGAAGAAGGGACTTACTGGCTTTTAAGGTAGAGGGGAGAAGAGGAAAGAGTAGGGAAGCGCTGGTGCGTCGTTTAGTCGCCGGAAACTCCTTGGATCGTTGCCGGAACTTCACCCTTTGCTAACTCCACTTGCACACAATTAGAACTTGGGAATTTTGTATAGTTTTTGTAATAGAATTCTGAGTGAGGATGAGTGAAATAGAGTGTGGTATTTATAGGGGAAATTAGTGTTTAGAGGGTGAAAGAAATGCATTAAAATTGGATTAAATGGGCATTTTATTATTCTCTGTATGAATGCAGAGAAAACAAACAGTGTGAGAGGAGTAGTGTAACTGAAGAGGTGCAGAGGGAAAATAATTGGAGGCATTACCGTCGGTTGGACCGATGGCGCCGGGGAAAACTAGGGTTTCGCCGGCCCAATACCGGTGGATGGGGTTGGGTTGGGTTCCACGTGTCCTAATCGATTGGTTTTCTTCAGTGCACATGTTTAAATAATCTGTGACTCTTCAGTTTACGTGTTGTGCACATGTAGACCCTTGGGCTTCTAAAAGATTTAAAAAAATTAATTAAAAAGATAATGTGGATGATGGGATTTGAACTTGGGTGCTATGTCTCAACAGTGCAAGGTCTTACCAATGAGTTACAAGCTCCTTCTTGCTGTTCAAAAGCAAAACAAACTTATAACTTGTGCTCAGGCTTAGGTTTCCCTTTCTGTATCTTGAAAAAAAATTCGTACAGAAAGTTAGGGTTGTTACAGGAACTTTTCGAGCATGACCGGTTTCCGCGCCTTCTGGTTGTACTCCTCCAGCGTGTCAATATACTTTTGTAGGTCTGTGCGCTTGTCGTCATACTCGGCAGGCAGCACAGCATTCTTGGTCTTCTTCTTTTTCTTCGAAGACTTTGAAGGCCTGATTGGGGATTTTCCATTTATCAACAATTTTCGGTACGGGACACGGTTTTAGCATCCTTTCGATAATTTCAGGTTCAGGTGAGCTTTTCCACCTGACTGTCGGACATGCATGTAGATCCTTCAGCATTCTTTTGGTTTTCGCTGAAAGAACGACTTCCTATGGAGTTTCTTCCATGAGCGAGCATGATGCCCCCGGTGCATCCACTTTTTTGGGAGTGTGCTTCTGTAGTGGGTTCACCCTCCAGTTCTCAGACAGCGTGAACTTCCCATGTTGATACTGGTCCTCGACCTAGTTCTTGAAGACGTAGCAATTCTCAATTGGGTGGCTCACCATTCTATGATAGGAGTTGGGGTTGTTGACGTCGTCGAGTTGCGGTGGACGCCGTGGGTCTGGCAATGTGATGAGTTTGTTACGCATTGCCAGCTCAAATAGTCTCACTACTACAAAGAAGGGTTGCCCCTACGGATAAATCCGTAGGGGCAACCCACTGCCCCTACGGATATATACGTAGGGGTGAAAAAATACCCCGTAGGTGCAAAGGCCGCAGGTGCAAGTTGAGGCCCTGAACTTGCCCCTACGGTTAAATTCTTGCCCCTACGGATATGTGTGTAGGTCCAGTTTCCCCTACGGATTAAGCCGTAGGGTATAAGATTTTATATTATTTACGGTTTATTTTAATAAATTACTTGGCCCTACGGGTATATCCGTAGGGGCCTGTACTACCCCCTATGGATATATGCGTAGGTACGTTTCCGTAGGGGCACAAATTCAGGATTCCTGATATTTTGCCCCTACGGATAACGCCGTAGGGAAGAGTCAGTGGCCCCTACGGATATATCCGTAGGGGCTTTCCCAATCCCCTGGCACTGAGATCTGGGGGAAATATCAGTTACTGCTGATATTTAGCCCCTACGGACATATCCGTAGGGGTAACATGAGTGCCTACGGATTAATCCGTAGGTACATATTGTCTGTAATTTTTTTTAAAAAATGGGCTGCTTGATTTTTTTCCCGCCCTGTGCACAATAATATATACATCAATCAAATCATATATTGCAGTATTCATAATCACATCTCACGCATATATATAATATACAACAGAAACACAAAAACTGAATATGATATAAATACAAACCAATATCAATATCATTTCAAAATGTAGTACAATGTGTATGATATAAATAAATACATGTTTCAAAAAAAAAGAACCAAAAATCTACCCTAGCTCGGTCCAGCTCCACCTCTGAATAACGATAGAATAACGTGCGCCTGCTCCTCGGTCAATAAACTCTGCAATTCGTCGCGAGCGGGAGTCTGAGCGGCATGTGGAGCCGGCGATGTGGTCTGCGCAGCCGCCGTCGAGGTAGTCGCTTGCGGAGCCGCGGCTGCGGGAGTCTGAGTGGGCGGTGGAGCTACAGGAGCTGTCTGCGGAACCGCAGCCGATGTAGTGGCTTGCGGAGCCGCAGCCGAAGGAGATGCGTGTGGAGGCTCGGCCGATCTACCCTGTCGCGTCTAGATATAACGTGTGTAAGAAGCGTGTAAGAACTGTTTATTATTCGAATTCGTATCATTATTAAGTTATTTCGAAACCCTGTTTGGATATCTAGTTTGGAAAAGCGTTGTTTATTTCAATTACATATGTATGTATGATTAATCAAACTTAAGTCTAAAACCAAATAAGCTCAAGCTACGTACTAATTATGGATATGTTGATATGTATATAATATGAAATGATACTTTACTATAAAGTAGTATACATACCAGCATCTCCTTCAACTCCTGAACGCTGGCCCTCAAGCTATCCAGTTCATGATAGACATGCCGGTCACTGGAGACGGAGGAAGTAACCGCCGGGGTGGAGTCCAACCTCATATGGGCCCTGCTAGGGCCCAATCCCCGGCCTCTCCCAACCTCCGTGGTGCCCTCCGTGTGCGGCGTCCAGAACTGGGGTCAGCAGCCTCGGATCGTTCTGTCCGGTAAAATCGATCCCCGAGGCCTGGGCCTGCTCAACCACCCGCTCTTACACCCACATTCGAATTCTTATCATTATCGAGTTATTTCGAAACCCCATTTGGATATCTAGTTTGGAAAACTGTAGTTTATTTTAATTAGATATGTACATGTATGATTAATAAAACATAAGTCTACAACCAAATAAGCTCAGGCTATTGTAGGGTGTTTTTCGTCACCCCATTGAGATGGGAATACGCGCACGCTTGTCAGGCGTACTACAGATTCCCCCTGCCTAGGGTAGGCTGGGGTTTAATGATTGTGGGGATCCGAATCTCCGGCAGCCGCGGACTAAGCTGCCGTTAATTACCCCTCGCCT
Organism: Agapanthus africanus; assembly: GCA_030015575.1. NCBI lineage: Eukaryota > Viridiplantae > Streptophyta > Magnoliopsida > Asparagales > Amaryllidaceae > Agapanthus > Agapanthus africanus. Next base: position 130,901,266 of record JASDDO010000024.1, on the reverse strand, counting down.
TTGGGGCGAGGGAACCTCCGATTAATGGGTTAAACCGGTCATGCGAACTCAATGTGCGGTGTGCGTGTGTTTTGAAAGGGGGGTTGGATATATCGGGAGCCACGCAGAGTTTTTACGGGGGTCCCGCTACCCGGATAGCGGGCTGGGGGTCAAGGGGGCTAGCAGCCCCCTTGCGGGGTTCGGGGCAGCGCCCCGGCCCGAAAATTTTTTTGAGGGGGAGAGTGTGGCGGAGTATGTGTATGTGTACATTTGTATACATATGTATATATATACATGTATATATAAGTAAAGAGGAAAAAGACATCCAAAGGATGCGTGGGGCCAGCGCCTAGGCGCTTGAGCGCGAGCGCGCCACGTGTCGGTACGTGGGCGCTTTGCGCTCGAGCGCAGAGTGCTGGAGCGCAACGCGCCACGTGTCGGCACGAGGGCGACTTGCGCTCGAGCGCTTGCGCTTGAGCGCAAGAGCGCCACGTGTCGGCACGAGGGCGACTTGCGCTCGAGCGCTTGCGCTGGAGCGCAAGCGCGCCACGTGTCGACACCAGGGTGACTTGCGCTCGGGCGCTTGCGCTGGAGCGCAAGAGCGCCACGTGTCGGCACGAGGGCGACTTGCGCTCGAGCGCTTGCGCTGGAGCGCAAGCGCGCCACGTGTCGGCACGTGGGCGCTCTGCGCTTGAGCGCCGGCGAGAAAAAGAGGCTTTTAGCCTAAAAAGATTTCTCTGATGAGAAATCAAAGAGGAGTTGGACTCCTGAGTGTTCTTCTTCTTCTTCTTCTTTTTTTTTTGGGGGGGGGGATTTAGTGAAAGATGTTCTTCTTCTTCCTCCTATCGCTTGGCCGGATCTTGAAGATCAAGAAGCAGGAGATTTTAAAAATCACTCCTTTTTTTAGATCTGATGGGAGATCTGAGTTCCCCTTTGTGGGTTTTGTGGTGAAAAACTACTTAGTTTTTTAAAAGAAAGAGTAAAACTCTTGATTTAAATTCAAAAGAAAATGAAAAGGTTTAGAACCTTGAAGATGGAAGAAAAGAGCTCAGCTCTAAGACTTTTTTTTTTAGAGAGAAAAAGTTGGTGAGATATTTCATTATCTTTGCCTTTATAGGCCATACATTTTACACATAGCCCCTTGGGCTTCACAAAATGGCATTTTGTCTATTTCATGGCTCATGTGCCATTTCTTTTTGCACATAAGCCATGGGCTTTACAAAAATTTGGCTTTATGCCCATTTTCTTACATTTATCCATAAAATAGAATAAAAGAAAATGCAACAAGATTATTTATTACAAAAATTTTATCTTGGCGTGGAGGAGGCCGGCCGCTTCATGTTCGGGCTCGACTCGGGCATGGGCCCACTGGGTCTGGGCTTGGGCCCACTTGGCTTGGGGTTGACTTGGATTTTGACTTGGTCAACCGGGGTGTAAATTTTTACCCCAACAAATTGCCCCCCATCAATAAATGCACACCACATATGTGGGTCGTGTGCATGAAATTGATGGATCTTCTTTTACTTGGAGGCGACCTGATTTGGTTCCCGCTTTTGGGAAGCTGGCACTGCCCTTTTTACGACATGGACGGTCGTTGCTTGACATGACTCCGAGATGGAGTGTCTGTGATAGACGTTTCCCTTGGCCCGGATTGATCTGTTTCCCGCTTTGTAGGAATCCTGCGCTGCCCTTTTTGCGACGTGGACGGTCGGTGCTGCGCTTTTTGCGACGTGGACGGTCGGTGCTACCATTTTAGCGACGTGGACGGTCGATTCTGCCCTTTTTGCGACATGGACGGTCGGTTCTGCCCTTTTTGCGACTTGGACGGTCGGTGCTGCCATTTTTGCGACTTGGACGGTCGGTGCTGCCCTTTTAGCGACTTGGACGGTCGGTGCTGCCCTTTTTGCGACCTGGACGGTCGGTGCTGCCCATTTTGCGACCTGGACGGTCGGTGCTGCCCTTTTTGCGACTTGGACGGTCGGTGCTGCCCTTTTAGCGACGTGGACGGTCGATGCTGCCCTTTTAGCGACTTGGACGGTCGGTGCTGCCCTTTTAGCGACGTGGACGGTCGGTGCTGCCCTTTTAGCGACGTGGACGGTCGGTGCTGCCCTTTTAGCGACGTGGACGGTCGGTGCTGCCCTTTTAGCGACGTGGACGGTCGGTGCTGCCATTTTAGCGACGTGGACGGTCGGTGCTGCCCTTTTAGCGACGTGGACGGTCGGTGCTGCCCTTTTAGCGACGTGGACGGTCGGTGCTGCCCTTTTAGCGACGTGGACGGTCGGTTCTGCCATTTTAGCGACGTGGACGGTCGATTCTGCCCTTTTTGCGACTTGGACGGTCGGTGCTGCCATTTTTGCGACTTGGACGGTCGATGCTGCCCTTTTAGCGACGTGGACGGTCGGTGCTGCCCTTTTTACGACTTGGACGGTCGATGCTTGATTTGACTTGCTCTACTTCTTGCAGTGTCAGGGGTAGACTTGACTTGCTCCGCTTCTTGCGGTGTCGAGATTCGATTCTGACTTGCTCCGCTTTCTGTGGCGTCGGAGTGGAAGTTGACTTGTTGATTTTGATTTGGGTTGACATCAGCATCGCTATACTGGAATATGGTACCAGGAGCGAATCATCATCTGTCATAGAGAGGATTTTGGGATTTTGGTTTTTGTTTGGCATCTGCATTGCTGCACTGGAATAATGCCAGGAGCAACTCATCATTTGCCCCGAGAGGATTTGGGAGAAATTGGGATTGTTTTACGCCCGTGGATTGTATACGGTTTTGCAGGATGTATGATCCAGACCGTAGGGCCGAAAAAATTTCGGGACTTTGTCGGCGTCTGCATCGCTGCACTGGAATATGGTACCAGGAGCGACTCATCATTCGCCGTTGGGGTATGAGATTTGGAATTTGGTTGGCGTCTGCATCGCTACACTGGAATATGGTACCAGGAGCGACTCATCATTCGCCACTTGGGGATTGGGGGAGCGAATTTGGTTGGCGTCTGCATCGCTGCACTGGAATGTAGTACCAGGAGCGACTCATCATTCGCCTCTTGGTGCATGGGAATTGGGGAGCGATGGCTTAGGAGACAGGTTTAGATCCTTACCACCTAAGACTTTTCAATTTTATGGGCCGTGAGGGTCCCATAACGGTATTTTCTCCCTGCGAGTCGTAAGGATCCCGCAGGTGTATGTTCTCCTTAGGAGTCGTGGGGACTCCTAAGTGTGTTTTTCCTTCGTGAGTCGTAAGGATCCCACGAAGGTTTGTTCTCCTCATGTATCGTGAGGACACGTGAGTGGGTCTTCTCAATGGAGCATAATTCCAAAGGCGGAGACCAGCCGCGTGACTGGTGATTACGGTGGGGCCTGAGGGTGATGAGAATTATTTGAGCCCATGGATTGTATACGGTAGTCAATTTGGGGACTAACCGTAGGGCCGGGAGAATTTTGAGAAATTAGATTTTGGTTGGCGTCTGCATCGCTGCACTGGAATATGGTACCAGGAGCGACTCATCATTCGCCGTTTGGGGACTTGGAATTTGGATCTTGTTTGGCATCAGCATTGCTGCACTGGAATAATGCCAGGAGCAACTCATCATTTGCCTTTGCCCGTTGGGGAACGATGGCTTAGGAGATAGGTTTGGGTCCCTACCACCCAAGGCTTTTCAATTTTATGGGTCGTGAGGGTCCCATAAAAGCATTTTCTCCCTACGAGTCGTAAGGATCCCGCAGGTGTATTTTCTCCTTAGGAATCGTGAGGATTCCTAAGTGTGTTGCTCCTTTGTGAGTCGTAAGGATCTCACGCAGGGGTTTTCTCCTCACAAGGTCGAGAGGACTTTGCGAGTGTATTTCATCTCTTTTCATGAGTTTGCGCCCTTTCGGGTTTTCACAGACTCGCCGGTAGTCCTGCTGTTTTTACTCACGGAGCCCTTTCGGGTTTTCATCCGTGCCCATTTTGCTTGTGGACATACCGTTTTTTTTTTTTTTTTTTTTTTTGTTTTTTTGTTTTTTTTTGCCGCTGGTGGGACTTTAAAAGTGGTCTCACCGGCAGGATTTGGGAGAAATAGGGGTCATTTACGCCCGTGGATTGTATACGGTTTTGCAGGATGTCTGATCCAGACCATAGGGCTGATGTGCTCAATTCGCCTGCGACTTGGAGCATTCACGTGTAGTATTTCTTGAGATATCGGCCATTGATGGGTGGCATGGGCCTTTCTCCCTCGGCACTTATTAGTTGGTAGGATCCTCCGTCAAACACTTTCTCGATGACGTATGGTCCTTCCCAGTTTGGCTCGAATTTTCCCTTGGCATGTCGATTGGGGATAATCGGTCTTTTGAGGACCAACACCAATTCACCTTTCTTGAAGGCGCGGAGACGGGTTATCTTGTCATAAGCCCGTGACATTTGGGCTCGGTATAGCTCCAGATTTTGTTGCACCGCGAGCCTCTTTTCTTCGAGGGCATCGAGTTCTTCAAGTCGAAGGAGCACGTTTTCTTCCTCCGTCAACTCATGTTGGACGGCCATTCTTAAGCTCGGAACTTCAACTTCGAGGGGGAGGACCGCCTCCACTCCGAAGAGCAATGAGTATGGAGTGGACTGAGTTGGAGTACGGTGCGTGGTACGATATGCCCACAATGCCTCGTGAAGCTTGAGATTCCAGTCTCTCTTGTTGGCTGAAGCATTTTTCCTCAGGAGCTTGCATAGAGTCTTATTGAAGGCTTCGGCTAGCCCATTGGCTCTTGGATTATAGATGGAGGAATATCTCCAGTCTATCTTGTGCTGAGTAGCGAACCTTGAGACATTGAAGCTCTTGAAAGAAGGCCCGTTGTCGGAAATGATTCTTCTTGGTGTACCGAAGCGGTATAGAATATTATGCTGGAAGAATGTCAGAATATCCTTTGTCTTAACTTCTTTTAGCGGGACAGCTTCAGCCCATCTGGAGAAGTAGTCTGTTGTGGCCAGTATAAACCGGTGGCCTTTAGATGACGGAGGATCAATTGGGCCAACAATGTCGGTGCCCCAAACTTCGAAGGGCCACGACGCCACCGTAGGATGCAATGGATTGGGATGCTTGTGAATAAAATCACCGTGAATTTGGCAGATATAACATTTCTTTGCATGCTCTCCACAATCCCGTATCATGGTGGGCCAGTAATACCCAAGCCGTTTGATTTGAAGTCGCATCTTGGGGCCAGATTGGTGAGCACCGCAAACGCCCGAGTGGACATCTTTCATGACCTTTTGGGCTTCGGCCAATGACAGACACCTGAGCCATAGTTGGTCGTATGACCTGCGGTATAACGTGTCATTTACAAACACGTATCGGAGAGCTCTTTTCTTCAGCTAAATCCTCGCAGATTTTTCTTCGGGCAGCTTGTCATATCGGAGGTACTCTATGAAGGGTTCTCTCCAATCGGGCTCGTCTTGGACGATCGAAGCTTCTTCGGCGGGATTGCTCTTCTGTTCCGCGCTTTCCTCTTCTCGTAGAGAGACAGGGGGTAGGATTTGCCGGCTCCTGACTGTGATCAGAATTTCGTCCATGTCAGGATCAGCCAGCTCCTTGGCTAAGCGAGCGAGTACATCAGCCTTTCCGTTCAACGCTCTAGGGACTCTCGTTAGTTCAATATGAGTGAACCGTTTCATGAGTTCCACCACTCGACCTCTGTACCGAGCTAACTCGGGTTTATATATCTTATAGTCGCCGCTTACTTGGTTGACGACGAGCTGGGAGTCACCGTAAACTCGTAGCCGACGGATTTCCATTTCTATGGCGAGCTCCAAACCAGCTATCAGAGCTTCATACTCAGCTTCATTGTTTGTCCGAGGCTCGGTGAGAGCAAAAGAACGCCGTAGGGTTCCCATTGATGGTGTGATGAACACCAATCCTATCCCTGCTTTTATCTCCGAGACGCTTGATTTACTGGAGGTTCTTATCGATGAGGCTCCATCGAAGTAGAGCTCCCAACATGGCTCATCTTCCTCGAGGTGCAGCACTTGTTCATCGGGTAACTCACAATCTAGCGGCGACCCTTCTGGTATAGGATGAGCGGCGAGAAAGTCTGCAAGAGCTTGCCCTTTTACTGCTTTCTGAGGAGTATAAACTATGTCAAACTCAAGTAGCATGACAGCCCATCTTGCCATTCTGCCGGCTAGGCTTGCTTTGGTCATCAAGTGTTTGAGCGGGTCGACCTTGGAGATCAGCATAACCCGATGAGCAAGCAAATAGTGCCTCAGCTTCTTCACAGCAAATATTAGAGCCAGGCATTGCTTTTCGATTGGGGAGTAGTTGTGTTCCGCCCCGACTAGAGTTCGACTGAGGTAGTAGAGGGCATTTTCTTTTCCTTCCTCGTTATTTTGGGCAAGGAGCGCACCGAGTGACTCGTCCAGCGCGGCAGTATAGAGAATCAACGGTTTATTTGGAATGGGAGCGGCCAGCACTGGAGGGTGCAACAAGTATTGTTTGATGCTTTCGAACGCTACTTGACATTCCGCATCCCAAATAAAAGGAGCTCCTTTCTTCATGAGCTTTGAGAAGGGCCTACATCTCCCTGATAAATTTGAGATAAACCTCCGTATATAAGCAAGCTTGCCTTGAAAAGATCTTAGCTGCGTCAGACTCTTCGGAGGGGGCATCTCCATGATGGCCTTTATCTTTGATGGGTCAACTTCGATCCCTCGATGTCGGACTATAAAGCCCAGGAATCTTCCCGATGACACGCCAAAAGCGCACTTCAGAGGATTCATCTTCAGATCGTATTCCCTCAGTCTGGTGAGAACGGTCCTGAGATCTTGGATATGATCGGCCTTGGCTTTAGTCTTGACGACCAGATCATCAACATAACATTCTACGACTTTATGGATTAGGTCATCAAAGATATTAGTCATCGCCCTTTGATATGTAGCACCTGCGTTCTTCAGTCCGAATGGCATTACCTTGTAGCAATATATTCCGATCGGGGTTCGAAATGCTGTGTGCTTCTCATCCTCAGGCGACATCTTGATCTGATTATATCCAGAAGAGCCGTCCATAAAGGTGAACAGTTCATAATTTGAGGTGTCATCGACCATCATTTCCATGACCGGTAGCGGGAAGTCGTCTTTAGGACATGCCTTGTTGAGGTCCCTGAAATCGACACATACTCGGATCTGCCCATTTTTCTTCTTCACTGGGACTATGCATGCGATCCAGTCTGCATATTTCTCTTCCCTGATGAAGCCGGCATCGATGAGTTTCTTGGTTTCCTCGGTGACCTTTTCTTCCAACTCCCTTCTCATTCTTCGAGGAACTTGTTTGACTGGCTTAGCATCAGGAGATATAGCCAGCTTATGCACGGCTACCTCAGGGGAAAGGCCAGGCATTTCTTTGTACGTCCACGCGAAGCAGTCGACGAACTCACGCAGCAGGGCAATTATCTGCTCTTTCATTTCCTCCGACAAGAGTGAGCTGATGTAGGTCGGCCTTGGATTATCGGGCGTTCCTAATTCAATCTCGGTTAGCTCATCAAAGGTTGCTTGTCCGCCATCTTCGAGCTCTTGAGGAGCTTCTTCTGGCTCGGCTATCTCGTCATCATCGTTTGATCTTTCGCTGGTCTCACCAACATGGATCATGTAGCACGCTTTGGAATCAGGTTGAATGTAGCCTATGCCCCGTCTATCTGGAATCCGTCCATCGATGAGTGCTCGGACCTGGGGCGGATACCATAGCCCTTCGTAAAACTTTGCTTCGGACTCCGTTTGATATAACCGGCATCCGCACTTCTTAAAGTATTCCCGCATCTCGGGCGCATAGTATCTGGGATTGAGGACGGCTCTTATGCCTCTCTCATAGGGAAGGCACGCGACAGAAAGGTCGTCCGGGTGCACAACGGGGTTTGACCCATAAAACAAGATGCCCTTCTGCCCACTTTTCCTCCCGGGAACGTAGAAAGTTTTCAGCTGGTCCACGGTGGAGATTGATAATGCATCGAGCTCTTTGCACATTTGCTCTGGTACCCTTGTAACGGCTAGGGACCCTTCTGCAACTTCGAAGGTCTCTCGTAGTTTCGCTTGTTGCATGGGGGGCCGATCTGCACAGCTGTTGCACGGCAGGTCCTCTTCTTCTGACTCTTCAGTGTCACTGCCAAGATGAGGGCGGACTTTGCTGCTAGATGGGCCTTCAGTAACAGATTCGTCCGTATCGCTGCCGAAATGAGGACGAGTTTGGCGGAAGGACGGGCTTCCAGCGTCGGACTCATCAGTGTCGCTGCCGAAATGCGGGCGCACTTGGGTATTTTTGCTTTTGAAAGTGATAGCCGGCGCAGATTTGCTTTTGAGTCTTGGGGCCATTCTATCCTCAGTCAGTTGTGGCTTAGCATTTTGGTGGTTCGTAAAGTACCGAGAATCTTCATATCGGACTTCATGCACACCGAACGGCTGGATGTCTCCGTCAATGCGTCTTTCTTCGCCATTTTTAGTGTACTTCATGCATTGATGGAGAGTTGACGGAATGATGCCGTAATCGTGGAGCCACGGCCGCCCCAAGAGAATCTTATAAGACGTGTCGGCGTCGATCACGTATATCTTAGCTTCAGTTTGCAGATCCCCAAATTTGATTGGCAGAGCTATAGACCCCAGAACTTGCTGGCAATTTTGGTTGAAGCCTTGAATGACAATCCTTTCCCTTGACAGGTGTCGGACGTCCATTGACAAACTCTTCAGAGTTCGCAAGTTCATGATGTTCACTGAGGACCCCGGATCAATCAATATGCGATTAATTCGATCTCCGTCGCTGTACCCGGTCACGTAAAGCGGCCGATTATGCTCAGCCGTTCCCAGTAGCAAGTCTTCGTCCTTAAATGTGACTGCGGCGGCATACAAAGCATGCTGGGCTTCTTTCATGTTAATTTCCGCAAAGTGAGCCTGATACCGCTCGGGGTTTTGCAGAGCGTGGATGAGAACATCTCTAAGCTCCTTAGATAGGACCAAGGCGTCGTAGATGCTCAGGAGAGACGGAAGCTTCCGGAGATGCGCCAAGACATTATAGTCCACCGAGCAAGGACTTATGTTTTCATCAGCCGGTTCTCTGCCATCTTCTTCATTAGCGACTTGTTTTTCCTTCCCTTTTGGGGCGTTGCCCTGATTTTGCGGTAGAGCCCTGCCGCTTCTGAGCTGGATTTGATTGGCCGTTGTGGCGAGCTCCTCATCCTCTTCGGGAAAACAAAGATCATCCTCGGAGTCGCTGCCAAGATGGATGGCGTAGCAGGTCACTACTGGGATCTCTTTATTGGAGTCTTCTTCTAACTCTTCCAGAATTTCAGCCGCTTGTACAGGGAAGAACTCCTTCAATTGAATCAATGTTCTTTCCTTTTGTTCATATTCTTCGAGGGAATCGATATATTTTTGAATGGTCGATCTCCCTGCAGACTCTTTTTCGCGCCGAGCTGCACTTTTCTTCTTCTTGAGCTTCTTGGATTTTGAGCTTGATGGAGCCGCATTGGCAGCTGGACTGGTAGACTTCTTCTGCCCTTCCCATTCCGTCCTGGGTTCTTTCCGAAGTAGCTTTATCATCTTCTTCGTCTTAATAGATATGTGCATACTCCATGGAGGCCGTGATGAGTCAGTTTCGTTTGTCAGGGCAGCGGGTTCGGCTGTCTGCTCCCAGAAGGCTTCACCTTCTGTCTGTACAAAGTTGGCGGTTGCAACTTGATTGTTCACCAACACGCTTTTGGACAGCTCGATCTCTCCAGCCTTGTACTGCTTCTCGACCCAGTCTTTGAAGATATAGCAATCCTCGATCGCATGGCTCACTACTCGGTGGTACGGGCAATACAGAGGATTGTCTGTCATTTTTTCTTCTTGGGGTCTTTTCGACTCCGGCAGTTGTAGGCCATTGTTCAAGGCATCTTTAAATATCTTGCGGACCTTGTCCCTTCTGAAAGAGTAAACCTTGTTCTTTTTCTCCTCTAGGGAAGGCCCATCTCCTCCCAGCAATGGCTTTCGAGACCGGTTGGTTTTGGATTCGCCCGCCCTTCGCTTTTCTTCATTGTCGGAGGCATTGAAGACATTGGTACTGCTGGAACTCCCGCTTCTACTGTTGTCGTCCCGCTTGCTTTTCCAGGTTTTGTCTCTCTGAGAGTCCGGCGGGGACTCTTGCTTCGAGCGTTCCAGCATTTGGACTTTCTTGGTTAGCTCCTGAAACGTCTTGAGGCCCGCTGTACACAAGAAGGGGACCATCCAATTGCTGAGGTTCCCAATGAGAAGGCTGACGGACTGGTCCTGCTCCAGCGGCGGTTCGCACTTAACTGTGAGATTACGCCACCGGGCGATAAAGTCGGTGTTGCTTTCATTCTTCCCCGGCTTGGTCCTCACAAGGTCGGCAATGGAGATTTTATCACTGACACTCATGAATCTTTGCCGGAACAGAGACTCCATTTGGGCAAAGGTAATGACGGACCCGTCCGGTATACTCGCATACCAGTCGAAAGCGACGCCGGTCAGGCTGTTGACAAACTAACGAAGAAGGAGCGCGTCATTGCCCCCTGTATTTCCGCACGATGCTTTGAAGTGGGCGACGTGTTGATTTGCATTCCCCGTTCCATCAAATCTTCCGAACTTAGGAATGACGTAGCCGCTTGGGAACTCAATCAGATCGTACTGCGCGGGATATGGCCGCCCACTACTGCCGATTTCTTTCTGAGCTTCAGCTTCGGCCACCAATGTTTTAACCTTGCTGGTGACCAAATCCATTATCCGATCCTGTGTTAGCGGGATAGTGCTATCTGGGGCCAAGGCGTCCCCAGAAGCGGAATGTAGCCGGCTTTCATTCGGCTCGACCAGTCTTGGTCCCAAAGGAACAGGCATTGGCTGCCTCGGATTGTCATCACCCGGCTGATTAGTAGCGGCTTGTGCTTGATTAGGAGGCGCTCGAGCAATTTGAGCCATAAGCTGCATCACCACGTTCGTTAAGTCGTCAATCTTCGAATAGAGCTTGGCCATCTCTTTATCTTTGCTCCTGAGCTGTTTTCGAAGTTCTTGAAGCAGCTCTTGCTCCGCAGTCCTAGGGCGGAAAGTCGGCTCTTCCTCGCTGTCCGAGCTTGACTCTACATGGACCGAGGGGTCTATCTGCCTATCATCCTCATCGAGAGGGTCTTCTTCATCCAGCAGGGGCGGCTGTTCTTGGGCGGCGGCAACCACATTCAGGCTAGATTGGGCTTGGGATGTGGTGGCCCCGTCCTTGCTTTTGCTGCGAAGGTTGTCGCTAGGGCGCCCGCCCGCCATATAGACCGTATGGACGATATATCCGGCCGTCTTTCTATCATTGGCAGCTGATTTCACGGCTCGCTGTCTTGACCCCCTTGTTTCGGTAGATGGTAGTCGATTAAAGGCGGCTGGCCTAACCAGGTTCTTAAGTGGTGCTGGCGCATCCTTTCTGGGTTTGCCCCGCTGCTTTCGTGCGGCACAGAGCGCTTGATAGACTCTTGAAGAGATAGTGTCGTACTTTTTTTGTTGGGGCCGGGACACGTCTCTTTGTAGCACTGTTCGGACCGCTGTCTTCTTGATTCTGGCGGTCATGGCGTTTTTCTGAACCCACTTCAGAGGCTCGAAGGAATTGCTGATTCTTACGTCCGACTCGGCCGTCGTCGCCGGGCAACCCTGCACTTGGAACTTCACACGATTCCATTTGGCCGAAGCCTTGGCCCTCTTGTTGGATCGATACCTGAGCCGCTTCTGCCTTAACTTTTCTGTTCTAAGCACCTTGCAGACTTCGGCTTTTTGGGAAGACGCCGCATACCGGTTGATGGAGGGCCTTGGAGATACGCCCGATTGTGCATTTGTTGGAGTCATCGCCTGAGCTCGTCCGCAACTTTTAATGTTGACCTTCACATCGGAAGTCTTGCCCCTAGCTAGAGCGCCAGGGACTCGTTCAGACACCATCTTAAGTTTCGGTTGTGGTGCCTTGGCGATCACGACATTCGGCCTCTTACCCCTTGAGACCGGCTTGGCCACCTGTTCCGCTGGGATCTCTGCCAAATGAGCGCTTCCGGCAGGGTAGATGATGACAGAGCCAAACTGGCAGGGCGGTTCCTCCCATTGTCGACTGAGGCTTGCGGGGAGAACCACACGAGCGTTGATCTTGACCACGTACGGAATCGGGGTCGCTTTGGAAGTTGAATTCGTCTGGGAAGACATTGTCGTCGAAGGTTGATTGCTGCACGGAAAAAAAAACATCATTTCAGTATAAGCAATCGATATGTATATTGATTGAGTTCGCATGAACGTTTAACCCGAAATATGGGAGGAGAGATTGGTCCCACCGGGCGTGCCAGAACCTGTAGGGTGTTTTTCGTCACCCCATTGAGATGGGAATACGCGCACGCTTGTCAGGCGTACTACAGATTCCCCCTGCCTAGGGTAGGCTGGGGTTTAATGATTGTGGGGATCCGAATCTCCGGCAGCCGCGGACTAAGCTGCCGTTAATTACCCCTCGCCTTTGGGGCGAGGGAACCTCCGATTAATGGGTTAAACCGGTCATGCGAACTCAATGTGCGGTGTGCGTGTGTTTTGAAAGGGGGGGTTGGATATATCGGGAGCCACGCAGAGTTTTTACGGGGGTCCCGCTACCCGGATAGCGGGCTGGGGGTCAAGGGGGCTAGCAGCCCCCTTGCGGGGTTCGGGGCAGCGCCCCGGCCCGAAAATTTTTTTGAGGGGGAGAGTGTGGCGGAGTATGTGTATGTGTACATTTGTATACATATGTATATATATACATGTATATATAAGTAAAGAGGAAAAAGACATCCAAAGGATGCGTGGGGCCAGCGCCTAGGCGCTTGAGCGCGAGCGCGCCACGTGTCGGTACGTGGGCGCTTTGCGCTCGAGCGCAGAGTGCTGGAGCGCAACGCGCCACGTGTCGGCACGAGGGCGACTTGCGCTCGAGCGCTTGCGCTTGAGCGCAAGAGCGCCACGTGTCGGCACGAGGGCGACTTGCGCTCGAGCGCTTGCGCTGGAGCGCAAGCGCGCCACGTGTCGACACCAGGGTGACTTGCGCTCGGGCGCTTGCGCTGGAGCGCAAGAGCGCCACGTGTCGGCACGAGGGCGACTTGCGCTCGAGCGCTTGCGCTGGAGCGCAAGCGCGCCACGTGTCGGCACGTGGGCGCTCTGCGCTTGAGCGCCGGCGAGAAAAAGAGGCTTTTAGCCTAAAAAGATTTCTCTGATGAGAAATCAAAGAGGAGTTGGACTCCTGAGTGTTCTTCTTCTTCTTCTTCTTTTTTTTTGGGGGGGGGGGATTTAGTGAAAGATGTTCTTCTTCTTCCTCCTATCGCTTGGCCGGATCTTGAAGATCAAGAAGCAGGAGATTTTAAAAACCACTCCTTTTTTTAGATCTGATGGGAGATCTGAGTTCCCCTTTGTGGGTTTTGTGGTGGAAAACTACTTAGTTTTTTAAAAGAAAGAGTAAAACTCTTGATTTAAATTCAAAAGAAAATGAAAAGGTTTAGAACCTTGAAGATGGAAGAAAAGAGCTCAGCTCTAAGACTTTTTTTTTTAGAGAGAAAAAGTTGGTGAGATATTTCATTATCTTTGCCTTTATAGGCCATACATTTTACACATAGCCCCTTGGGCTTCACAAAATGGCATTTTGCCTATTTCATGGCTCATGTGCCATTTCTTTTTGCACATAAGCCATGGGCTTTACAAAAATTTGGCTTTATGCCCATTTTCTTACATTTATCCATAAAATAGAATAAAAGAAAATGCAACAAGATTATTTATTACAAAAATTTTATCTTGGCGTGGAGGAGGCCGGCCGCTTCATGTTCGGGCTCGACTCGGGCATGGGCCCACTGGGTCTGGGCTTGGGCCCACTTGGCTTGGGGTTGACTTGGATTTTGACTTGGTCAACCGGGGTGTAAATTTTTACCCCAACAGCTATGTACTGATATTGGATATGTTGATATCTATAATATGACATTATATTTTACTATTAAGTAGTATACATACCAGCATCTCATTCAACTCCTGAACGGTGACCTTCAAGCTCTCCAGTTCCTGCTGGATACGTCGCTCACTGGAGACGGAGGAAGTAACCACCGGGGTGGAGTCCAACCTCATATGGGCCCTGCCAGAGCCCAGTCCTCGGCCTCTCTCCCAACCTCCGTGGTACCGTCCGTGTGCGGCGTCCAGGACTGGGGTCAGCAGCCTCGAATGTTGCCTTCCCCCTAGCAACTGTCAGAACATTATATTTAGCACATACTGGTCTATAAAATTGACAAGAAATACCAAAATCAACAAATTCAAAGCCTTACCTACAGAGATAGAAGATGTGCTCCTCTGGTATCTGCATGTATCAAAATTTGAATAATATTAATTAATTTCAGTACATACATACTAACAAGGTAAACTCGCATATAGCGCTGCTTACACATATGACAGGGAGTGAACAAGCTCTTGTAGATCTTCAGGCGCAAATCTAATCTCATCAAGCAGCCCATGATAATGAGTTGGACAACTAAGAGCAAAAGGAATGTGTGTATATTTATGATATAGCATTCTAAATCAATATACATGCCCTATATAATATATAAACATACCTGGAGGAACGGGGGTGGCCTCTGTCCCTGATATAGACGCATCACCAACAACTAGACAATCAAACATTGACAATATAAGTAATTTTGACATAAGCAGGCATGGATATCTATAATATTACATTCAAAATGGATATTAGAGAGCGCACCTGCAGTGAGAAGTGGTAAAAGTATCACCCAACTAGGGTGTAATTTACAGAATCAGTTGAGACTCTTAAAAGTCATAGAAGAACCCGACCTGCACAAATCTGATGTATGCTTTCCATTGGACACTAAGAAGTCTCTAAAGGGAAAAGCCTATGTGAAAGCCATCATTAGTTTATATCAGAAGATTGATGCTGAAACAGAGAACGAGGAATGCCATTTTTTTCTTCTTCCGCCACATTACTGTCTTCTCCTTCTGCCACATTACTGTCTTCTCCTTCTTATTATGTGCGCGTGCAAATTCAATGACTATATTGAGAATATGGATTAATAGTGGGTAGGAAAAGTATTTCTCAAATGGCTTTTGCGTCTTAAAACCATAAACTACTAAGTAATGACATACATAATTTTTTTAGTATAAAGGTTGTTATTTTAAGTTTTCCCTTATAGAGATATGATCTAACTGCATCTATAAACTATAAGTGTGCAGAAAATTATGATAAGAAACCATAAGAAAGGGTCGTAGCCATGCATAACCTTGAATCTACATACCAAATCATGCAAAAGCATGCACTTATTGTCACCTTGCCTTGGAATATAAAATATCTTGGAAGACTATAAGCGAGCATTTAAATCTTGATAGCTTTTGACTTCAACATATATTTTTCTCAAGTACCATGAAATATACTTGCTCCGTATAAACCGTTTTCAGGAAGATGGATTAATAATGACAAATTATCCATTGTGGCTCACTAGGTTAGCATTTTCTCTTCTATTAACTATCTTACTAATCTGCTTGGTAAATTTATTCGGAACCGGCTGCGAATCATTAAAAGACATGCATAAGAAAGAAAGCTAAAATACAGATATATAGCATACCGATACATCGAAACTTCATAGTTGCGATGGCAATCCAGAGATATTTATTTCTACACACGTGGTGCGCGTGCGAATGCGTTAGGCATCATGGACAAATATTTCAGAACATGGAAAGTATTATTCGTATAAAGTAATTAAAACTTTTAAACACCTTGGGTAGATATTTTCTTAGTTGATGCAATCATATCATGAGGACTAAATTTAAGCTATTATACATATGCATATGTATTTTTCTAACCTAATATATCACACACACACAGAGAGAGAGAGAGAGAGAACACCAGGTATGTAGAGAAATCAGGTAGCAGGATCCTGAAGAAATGGAGTCCATAGTATTGCTCATCATCATCATCCATGATCCCTTTGATAATATTTGGTCCAACACATAGCAAGTGTGCACTAGCAAGTGTTTTGCAATAAATAAAGTGTACACAATTTTGGTCCAACACATAGCAAGTATGCACTAGCTCTTTAATGACTTGGACCATAGTGAGGCTGCTCATGGCACATGTGGGGGACATGAATGATAAATGCAAAATGATGTGATATGATATAAAGCTACAAGTTTCCCTCCAAATCCCTGAATGCAGACCAGGTTCATTTAGATAAATCAAACAACACCAATGGAATTGTCGAGAAAACAAATCATCACAAAACCAACACGAGCCCCAGACTCCTCAAAGAGACTGGCGAGACCCCACCAAAATCCGGCGCCGCCGGTTTTATCAAGTCCATTCATCCCCAATTTTCTTCTCTCCATCCCTTGCTGTCACATCATCTTATTTTTATTGCTTGTTTAATCTTATTTTGGGCCTATAAATACAGATCAGTGAGCAAGGGAAAGGGGACCATACTTTAGAAAGACTTGGATACACTTTTTGTTTATTTTCCATTTTGTTCTTGTACATAGTAGTTTGCCTTGAGTTCTTTGCCTTTTCTTGATCTTGCAGCCTTTTCTTGATCTTGCAAGTTTAAGTTTTGCTTATTGAACTCATGGTTTGTAACATCACTTGGACTTAATAAAGCTTCCTTTTTGCACTTTGGGTTCTCAGTATTTATTTTCTTGCCATTTACTTACTTGCTATTTCATTCCTTGCCATTTACTTACTTGCAATGTTGTGTTATTCCTTTTTTATCATTTCATTTGCTCTTTTTTTTGTTGTTTTTATGGTTTGTGAATATGGTGTTGTTAGGAAAGAAAACGATATTGTAAGTTAAGGTTTTCCTTTCTCATTTTCTTTGCCCGATATTTTCCAATTGAACTCCGCCCAAACCTAACGCAAGCACTCCGTTAGGCACCCTACCCTACTAAGTTATCGGTGATCCCTAACCTTGACCGGTTGCGTTCGGTTTGGCCGGAGGAAAAAGTCAAGAGACAAGAACGGACGGATAAGGGTCAATAAACCGGATTTCACTAATACCGTGCTTAAGCACCCTAATTCACGTTATTGCCAATTGCTCTAGCTTCAATGGTCAAGCTCGGCTCAAAGGATTGAGTACGGAATCCACTAACTTACACTAACCTATCTATTCCTAACAAACTTATACTTTTGCATATGCATACTTAGGTTAGAAACGAACCATTCCGAACCTTGCATTAACTCGTCATAACAAGAACGCAAAACGCACCATCTCCCTGCGGACAACCTGTACCCATCGTGGTTAGCTACACGCGACGCCATCCTTGATTGCGGTTAACTTTAGAACTCAAAAATGACACGACAAAAGCCTATCAATCAGGCGCCACCATAGGATTTAATCCTATAAAATTGGCTCTGGCACTGGCATCCTCGTAGAGAGCACGTGAGGCGTTGCCTCATTAATGAAGGTTTCTTTTCACCTTCTTTCTCTACTTTTCCTGAGTCAAACTTTTCTTTCCAATGCTTTCTTTTGTCAGGGTTTGGAAATAGTTTCATCATGTACAACATTTTCTGTGCCGAGACTTAAATGCCTCCCTTTATAATCTAAGCAATGCTCTTATTCTCTCACTTTAAGAGAATCATTTTAACAGAGAAGAGTCATGGCTTACAATCATCCGCATGCTAATCGGGAGCCATGGGAAGTGCCTATTGAGAAAATTGTTTCTCGCTTTGTTGCACGCTTGGTGAATCCCGCTCTCACGGATGACCAATATGATACGGCGTTGCACGAGCTCTTGACTCGTAGAGGATCCCCTCTCCCCATCAGCTCCATTTAGCTCCGGATGATCTTTATGTTCGTGCTCGATAACATTCCCCCTCATCCAGCGGAGATGACTCCGGCGATACTCGACGCAGTGGAGAACAAGATCGAGTGCTTTCATGAGGCACTTTTGATTACCAAGCCTCTGAGGGATCATTCTGTTCAGCTGTTGATCCAGATACGGGCTCAGCGGGCCATCATATCTGCTTTCGCCGATGGGCATGACGCTAACCGATGGGGAGCAACTCCTCATGAACATAGCCGCTTTGACAAGGTGGAGAAGGCTGAGAGGGTTTTAGAAAACTTTATTCATAGTTTTGTAAACCCTTGTACTTTTGATCCCGTGTTTGGTGATGTATTTCCTGTAGCATAAATGTTTATTTAAATGCTTTCTCTTTGTCGTTGACCACCGAGTGCTTCATTTCTAACACATTTTCTTTCTCTGATCGTATTATTGAAATATATGTGCAACATACATGTGCGCACGTGCATTTTACCCTTAGGGATTTTTGCTAAACGCAAACGCCACTGATGTGCTCGTGTCATGCACTAACCCTCCACACATGTATATGAATGAGCCTGCTTTCATACATATCTGTAAATGAAATTTAAACCAGTGTAAACAGAGATGATATTCTATGCGATGATATATGACGAGATGAGATGATATGATGTACGTGACGATAGATCCGTACTATTTGATTTGATGATATCGTACGATGAATTATACCATACGTGATGTGGTGTACGTGACGATAGATCCATACTATTTGATTGATATCGTACGATGGATTATACCGTACGTGATATGATGAGGATGGATCGCTGACTTATGTATATATCGACTTGAGAAATATTGATTAAAATCCTTAAGTAGATATTACGATATATTTAGAGCCATACCTATTTTCAAAACTAACGAATCGTTACGCACTTTTAAATGATAAATTCATGGGACGCCACGACTTTTCAAATGGTATCTTTTTCTAAAATATCGTAGCCTCCTATTTTTCTAAAAACAACGATTCATACTATTTTAAACTATAACCGTATGGCTCATTCATAGTTTCGTATTTTTATACCATTCGCGTTTACGATTTCTTTATTCTGTTCACACTCGCGTTACGATATCTTATTTCTGCATACGCTCGCATTATTTCGTTTACGGTGTATATACTGCGTTCATACCCTCATCATTATATATGACTTCGTCTGTTATGACACATGCACCATTACCGATGATGCACATGTTGCACGTACACTTACTTACCGGCTCACACACACATCATCGGTAATTGCCATGCCACGTACATATTAGAAATTGCTATGTCACCGTATCACCTTATAACCTGTAGCATTTTAGTTATTGTTTAGTACCCCGTACCACACATACTAGTTCAATTATTGCATTCCCTTATCTAGTTAAACGACACACTTATATAAACACACTTGTTATGCATTACGGTATTATTCTGTGCCTGTATATATTGTTTCATTATAGCTACATGCTTATGAGATTCCGTTTCCATAAAATTTTTGGATTTGAGCAACCGCGGATATATTTTAAAAAACTTATGATTTATTTAAAAATACGCGGTTTTCTCTTGATATGATATTTGGCGTCCACCATAAGTTTTCTCAATTCTGAATTATGTGTATCCGATTCGAGGAGAGGGGAAGCACAATCTACGGGTACATGGTGGATCCGGAACGGTATCCTGTGGCAAGAAGATCATATAGGGAGACGTTGAGCCTGGCAGGGGAACACTACCTACCGGTGAAAGTACTGGACTCGGCGGTATCCGGAGGATACCGACCAGGGTGATATGAGACAGATAGATATAAGAGCCGATCCGATGAGACGGCGCCTGAGATATAAGGATTTACGTGTCGATACTGGACACGGGTTTTATGATGATTTCGAGTGTCGATACTTGGCACTCAGGTTTTATGATTATTTGACGTGTCGTTGATGGACACATGTTGGATGATACATATATATACTTATATATGACACAGATGACATAATACCATATATTACCACAGGCACGATATTATTATTATTATCATACTTATGTATACACGATCATCCTTGTTACCACACAGTATTATATTATTATATTACTGTATGACCTAGAAGATCGTCATACATTCGATTTCTAGCTGATGATGTCTTCTACTCACGAGTTGGCAACTCACCCCCATTGTGCCACAGTTTTCTTGCAAGGTCGACCGTTCGGATTCCGTAGCGGTTTGCTGGCACATTGCTCCATTCTGGGTGATTTGTATTGGTAGATGGGTTACAGTACAGAGCATAACCACCGTTGTATTTTCATTATTCATTTGTATCTACTTAAAAGCTCCATCAACCAGACTATATATATTTGGTAGACCTAGAGATCAGTTTGTATATTCTTTGTATTTCGAGTCGAGATTTATATATATTCCTATATGGGGTTTGATAGTGTTTTGGTTATCTTTAATTTCTTTTTGTGTTGATTTTCGCCTTGAACGTCATATATTTTATTGTTTGGTAGTGTTTCCGTCAATTGGCAAAGAGCTAGCTCCTGCTTGGGAATACCATATTATTATTGATTATGTACTTGTTTTTATCAAAGTTTACAAAGTAGGTGCTGCCCAAATTTCAAATAACGAAAACGTTTTCAAATTATAGTATATAATTCACTTGCATTTCAAACGAACTTTATATATTTTTTAAAAAGAAAGAGGTTGATTTCATTATACATTTATTTTAAAACTTTATCTCCATTATTTTTCCTAAAAGGTTTAGATTTCTGGGTTTCGGCTTACTTAGGTTACGGTGGGGTCATATAGATTTCACGTGATCCAAATGCTGGTCAGGTGTCAATTCTGAGTCATGACATTTTGGAGTTTAAAAAAGGTTTAGAGCCCTCGAAACTTTGGAAACTTCGATTTGAAAATTTCTAATTTGGTTTGCCTAACGGGTGTCGGTTTTTGGAGTTTAGTCTAAAAGCACACGACATCATAGTTTCGAACCGTAACCTTGTCGCCAAACATACGCACACTGGGGCTGGTCCCACCCAACCCACCCCCATGTTGGGGGCGCCCACCCGTCCTAACTTTTTGGCCAGCCTTCACAGGCGCTGATTGCAGGGCCGGTAAGCCCCTTTTAATTAAATTGGATACGAAATACATATATGTTACCATTGATAATATCCACCTATGTTATACTATTCCTAAGACATACCCTAAGAGAA
Source organism: Agapanthus africanus (assembly GCA_030015575.1). Classification (NCBI taxonomy): domain Eukaryota; kingdom Viridiplantae; phylum Streptophyta; class Magnoliopsida; order Asparagales; family Amaryllidaceae; genus Agapanthus; species Agapanthus africanus. The sequence continues at coordinate 130,880,288 of JASDDO010000024.1, read as the reverse complement.
CTTGGATTCTACATTGTGTTGTTTCCCTCAAAAAAAAGTTTCTTCATCGTGTGTGTTGTTAACAAAAGCAGTATAATTAATTTACAAGCTTAATAATCTATGCAAGTTTTCTTTGTAATTTTATATATGAAAAACAAATATCTAGAGCGAATAGTATACCAGTATGGTATACGAAACGCAAGTAATATTTCTTCTTAGCACCACATTCTTTCATGAACATGTTATCTTGATTTTGAGACTCTGTGATTTCTTAGAAGAAGTCTAGTGCTCCGTATACCAAATAATAATTTGAAGCTTGGCTTATTCCAATATGGAAAAAGAAAAGAAATATAGAAAAGTCGAGTATTTATTTATTTACTTATAACATAATTTATAATTTAAGGTGAGTCGAGCTTAAGCAATTAATATATTCCGAAGATAGAGTTATGGATACGTCAATCTCATAATAATACAGTAGATGTACCTTCACCATAAAATAATGATTTTATTGTACAATATTTTGGTTAGTCATAAACCGTCCAAAATCTTATGATTATGAGAGTGCAAGCTACATTTAATTAATTTTAACGATTAATTATTTGAAGATTTTCAAATTTGGTTTTCATCCTCCACTGTCTCACCCCCAGTACTGGACTATATTTGTGAGTTGTTTCAGATATTGAAAGTGGGTTCGATTTTTCTTATTAGCTCATATCCTCTGCCAGGATCGCACTAGACGTCCTACAGAGAAAGGCAGACCCCACTCTGTCGGAATGAAACGACATGCCACTCAGATGGCAGGAGGAGCCTTTTCAAAGCCACAATTTGTGCCCGGAAGACCGGGAGTACCGAACAACCGGCTCAACCCAGCCTTTTGTACTTACTACAGGAAGGATGAACATTTGGCGAAAGATTGCCGGCGTGCAAATCGTCTTTGCTTAGTCTGCGGCTCAGCTACTAATGACATTGGGTCTTGTCCTCGTAGACACAACCCGAATGTTGTACCCAGGCCAACAATCACTTATCAGCAGCGCCCAGCCATCCAGACACCTGCTCCACGACTCGCTCTACCTGCTCCACCTCCTCGTGGACCGACTGCACCTCCTCCTCGTCAGTTCCATCAAGTCCAACGGAACATACCTCAAGTACAACGGAACGGGTAGAGGAATGCTCCTCCAACAAGGAGTAACATACCGAGGCGATAGGCTTTCACAATAACTGTGGAAGAATGTGAAACCACCGGTCAAGTCATCACTGGTAAACACTTTTCCTTCAAGCTTTATTTTCAGTCTATATACATACCTATATATCTCTTGGTGAGATTGCTGATGGAGAGCAAGACAGATGAAATTTTTTCCATTCATTTGTATCTCTGTTTGTTCACATCAATGATTGGCATGATATATATATAAACAGGCGGAAGTTACTATGATAATGGATCTTGGGCTGCTGAACACGGTACAGATGTTATGTTGATCACCGTCTGCAACGGAAAACATATATAGTTTTGAGTCCATGGTTCCATTTAAGTTATCAGGAAATGTGTTAAGTATCAGACCGGTTGCACCGAAAGACATTAATATCAATATACATGTAGAAATATATGTGAGAAAAAGAAAAAACGAAACAAAGGGCAGACCCCATCACATTGTAGATATTAGTAGATACTAAGGAAAGACTGAATCAACAAAAAGAAAGATATCTAATGGACAATGTTACAGAGAACCAACAATTTATATTAAAAAATAAAAACCAAGCAAGTTCCTCGCTGACAAAAACCTCTTCACCTCGAATCGATTGTCAAACACCCTCTGGAAAATTTTCATACAGTATCTATATCGTTACATGTTATATCTAAATAGTCATACATATCGCATTCAACTGCATAGATATCGCTTAATAGTTAACTAAATATAGCTGATGATGCTCACAAGTGCTATTTCCTCAGATTACGACACGTGGCGGATGACGTGACCCGAAAGCTGCGGAGGTGGAATAAATGAGATGCATTAGGGGCGTTCCTCGGGACCTCGTCTCCGAGGACACGTCCGACCTTTCAGGAGACCTCCCTGAGTACTTTCCATTTTCACCTAGCAAACAGCCAACAGCTCGTCTGCGAGCCATCTGACAGACCGAGCTTTCTCGGCCTGCTCGTCACGAGCCATCTGACAGGCCGAGCTTCCTTGGCCTCCCTGCTTGTCTCCGAGCCATCTGACATGCCGAGCTTCCTCGGCCTCACAGCTCGTCCCCGAGCAATCTGACAGGCCGAGCTTTCTCGGCTTCCCCGATCAACCAAGAGCGCAGAACCCAAACGCCCCCGCAACGGCTCCGTGTATCTCGCCAGGGCGAGATATCCTCCTCCCCACGTTCCGCGTCTCACGCTAGCGTGTCCCCCATTAATGGGCGTATCCCGCCATTAATGCGATGATAACACAGGGGCGTAACTGATGGCGATGATCTCACGCCTGCTCGCTCCACGCGACCACTGTATAAACCCCTCTCTCAGACGACTCAAGTAACTCGAACTCATTCCAATACGCCGTTACTCTGCACCTATTTCTCGGCACTAACTTGATCATCGGAGGGTCCTACGGTGGCCACCCATCCTGGGACTTCCTTTGCAGATAGCTCGGTGTCAACACCAACCCATTGAGAACCACACGCTCAACAACTTCCAAATCAAATCTCAACTGTTAAAGACCGCAATCAAAGGATCGACGGAGGACAACATCTGAAGAAGATCACAGGCTCCATCAGTTGGCGTCATCTGTGGGACGTTTCAGAAGTTTCTCCACCCCTAAAGTTGATCTTCCGCCCTCGACCCGATGGCGAGCGACAACCGTGACGATCCAAATACGAGCCGCCACAACGGAGGCGGGAACGGCTCGTCTCCCTCTCCTAACGTCATCAACGTCTTATCCGCTCGGATAGACATGCTCACTCGCTGGTGGACGCCCTCGTCTGCGTTTAAGCGGCGGGCCCTACCCATCAGACCGCAGTTCCCCCTCCCCGGGATGACGACATCCGAAGAAGGACAGATGGCCATGCTCAGGCTCTCGATCTCACTCACGCTCATCTCAACGTAACCAAGCGCCGGCATGCCGACTCCGGCCACCGTGACCCGCATGCGGCGATTGATTCCATGACCCGCTGGGCGCCGGACAGCTTCATGCCCCGATCCCAGGGAAGACTGGGTCGTCGCTCCGATACCCGCCGCGCGTTCTTTCCCCCTGATGAGGTGTCGGTCAACTCGTCTGCTTCCAGACATGACCGACGCCCCCACTCTCGCAGGGGACGTGCGAACGGCGAACGCCGAGACTACTCGAGAAGGGCATCTCTCGAGAATTTGAGAAATTTGATAGAGCGGAATTGGAGCTGCACCATCGCACAGACCCGGAGCGAGGGTAACCACCACTCCGACTGTGCAGAATCATCGGGGTACCACCACCAACTTGAAGCCCTCGAAAAGAAAATCGAAGGTATACGACGGGATGACCATGCGTCCGGCGAAGAGGCTAAATACTCTGCCGACTCACTAACAAAGCCCTTTACAGAAGAGCTGCTGGCCGTGCACGTCTCGTCCAAGAACAAGCCGCCAAAAGTGGCCTTCTTCGACGGGAAGTCCGACTCGAAGGACCACTTGGACGCTTTTACGATGGGCATGAGCTTTTAAGATAACTCGGACACGGATCAATACCGAGCTTTCCCCACCACCCTAATCTGGGCTGCCCGGGACTGGTTCCGAGGACTTATGCTTTGCTCCATCTCGACCTTCGAAGAGCTGGACTCCTAATTCCTTGGTCACTTCGTCGGGAACCGACGACAGAAGAGGACGGTTGACTACCTGTTCATTGTCAAGAGCGAAAACAAGGAATCCATCAAAAGGTACATCACCCGCTTCTACAATACCCTCCTGGAGGTCCCCGAGCACTACGATGAAACAGTTATCACCGCGCTGAGGTCGGATCTTAGGCACAAACTGTGGCTCCGCTCTTTGGCATTGGCGCAATCTAAGACCATGGCCGAAGTGAAAGCCTGGACCGAGCGAGAAATCCAACTCGAGTCTGAGGTGAACTCAAACCTCCCCCGAGCCGACCATGCGGACAGAAAGAAAAGGGATAGGGAGGAGAAAAAGAAAGTTGATCGTCCGAAGCCTTACTCCCCGAGGTTTCATGAGTACACTCCTCTAAACATCTCTCAGACCGAGCTGCTGGAGGAAGCTAAGGGTGAGAGGTTCTTTAAGCTCCCGCCAGTCACCCAAAGGGCGGGCAAGCGTCTCCGCGGCCCATATTATACCTTCCACAGGTCGGAAAGTCACCCGAATGAGAACTGCCAACAACTCCGTGACTACATCAAGGAGTTGATCTGCTCTGGCCACCTGGCGAAATACCTGCGGGACAAGCGGCAGGTGAATCGGAAACAAAAGGACCTAACCCCTCCCGGGGAATTAATAATCAAGCAAATCATGGTCGTTACCTCGGACCCAACTCGGGAAATTGGGGGGAACCACCGCCTCCTCCCAATCGAGGGTGTAAGCAATATACCACACAAGAGGTGCAGGAGAGACGAACCGGTCATCTTCACCGATGAAAACCTCCACGGCATATCGCTTCCTCACAATGACCCTCTCGTGATAACGGCCCGAGTCCACCGTTATGAGGTTTAGAGAATTTTAGTCAATTCAAGGAGCTCGACGGATATCCTGTTCCACGACTGTTTCCAGTATATGGGGCTAGGACCATCCGACCTTCGACCAACCTCCTATGTCCTCTCTGGGTTCACAAACCACTCCTTCCCGGCCGAGGGGATGGTTACCCTCCTCCTCAACATTGGAGAAGCGGGCAATACATGAACCATACCGGTGAACTTCCTCATCGCTAAGGTACCTTCATCCTATAACATTCTCTTGGGACGTCCTGCCTTAAACGCCCTCCGAGCTCAGATCTTGACTTATCACCTTACGATCAAATTCCCTTTGGATCAAGGGGGATAGGCCGGGCCTATGGAGACCAGCAAACCGCTAAGATTTTCCTCATCTCGACGTCCCCCACCGGAGAGCAGGACAGCGATTCTGAGGACACGCATGACTTCCAAGAGTATTTAGATACACGTGATGACCAAGGAAAGGTTAGAGGGGCCCCGATGGAAGCATTGATGGAAGTCCCCCTCTCAGAAGGGGTCGATGGCCAGACAGTCTAGATCGGCTCTCTCTTGACAAGGGATCACCACGAAGACCTGATCCGGTTCCTCCGAGATAACTCAGACATATTCACTTGAGCGCCGGTGGACATGCCCGGAATCGACCCTAGAGTGATCTCCTACAAGCTCGGGGTCGACCCGAAAGCAAAGCCCGTCCGACAAAAGAAGAGAAGCTCTGCACCGGCCAAGCAAAAGGCGATAGAAGATGAGGTGGATCAACTGCTCGCCGCAAACTTCATCAGAAACCTGGACTACTCAGATTGGCTGGCGAACGTGGTCATGGTCAAGAAGGAAAACGGGAAATAGCGCATGTGCGTCGATTTCACGGATTTGAACAAGACCTGCCCCAAATACAACTATCCACTTTCTCGGATAGACCAGCTGGTAGACAGTTCGGCCGACCATGAATTATTGAGATTCATGGACGTCTTCTCCGGTTACAATCAGATCAGGATGAACCCGGCCGACGAAAAACTTACCGCCTTCACCACTAATCGGGGGGTATACTGCTACAAATTGATGCCCTTCGGACTCAAGAACGCCGGGGCCACCTATCAACGCCTGTTCAATAAGCTGTTCAAACCTCAGATTGGCAGAAACATGGAATTCTACGTCGACGACATGCTTGTAAAATCCATCTCGTCAGCTGGGCACATTAAAGACCTCGGCGAGACATTCGACGTCCTGCGCAAGTACAAAATGAAGCTGAATCCAACTAAGTGCGCGTTCGGAGTCACCAGTAGGAAGTTCATTGGGTTCATAGTAACCCACCGAGGAATCGAAGAAAACCCTGAAAAGATCGGCGCCATACTCAACATGGCAACGCCCAAGAGCATTGTCGACATCATGCAACTCACGGGAAGGGTCGCTGCCCTGAGTCGCTTTATGTCCAGATCCGGGGAGAAGTGCCTCCCATTTTTCAAGGCCCTAAGGAAAATCCTTAAGTTAGAATGGTCTGAGGAGTACCAGAACACTTTCGAACAACTCAAGGAACATCTAGCGACCCTACCGCTACTCACTCGACCAGTCGAGGGTGACGAACTATTGCTATATCTCGCCATCTCCGACCAAGCTGCAGGCTCAGTGCTTGTCAGAGAATGCGAAGGCATACAGAAGCCGGTCTATTACCTGAGCCATGTTTTCAAGGATGCAGAAACGAGATACCCGGCCATAGAGAAAATAGTCATGGCACTTGTCGTCGCCTCCAGGAAACTTCGGCACTATTTTCAAGCGCACACGATCCTCGTCCTCACTGAGCGACCTTTAGGGTCGATTCTCGCCTCTCCCGAGTCATCAGGACGTCTGGAGAAATAGAGGTGGGAACTATCCCAATTCGATATCAAATACCGTCCCCGACAAACCATCAAAGCACATGTCTTGGCGGATTTTGTTGTCGAATGCACCATCCTCGCTAAAGAAGAAACGCCGACACGGGGCCCCGAACCACGTCCCTCGATCGAGGAGGTGCCCGACCCCATCCCGGATTGGGTGCTCTACATGGACGGGTCCTCTACCGAGGAGGGGAGCAGGGCTGGCCTGATCATCCGTGGCCTGGACGAAGCGGAAATGGAATACTCCTTAAAGCTCGGGTTCAGAGCGTCAAACAACGCCGCGGAATACGAGGCCTTGTTGGCAGGACTACGAATCGCCTTTGGGGTAGGACTGAAGACCATCAGAGTTCGCAGCGATTCCGCACTGGTCGTCGGCCAAGTAACCGGACGTTTCGAAGCCCGGGAACCGCTCATGATAAAATACTCGGCCGAGGTAAAAAGGCTTCGGAAAAATTTCAACGAAGTCCAAGTAGAGAAGATCCCCAGGAACTTGAACACCCGGGCCGACGCTTTGAGCAATCTCGCTTCTTCCTATTCGGCCACCCGTAAAAGAAATATCATCTTCCAAGTTTTGCCATGACCCAGTGTGGAAGAGGGAGAGGTGACGCTCCAGATCTACACAACTCAGGAAGAAGGCCAAGATTGGAAGAAACCCCTCGTAGAGTTCCTAAAAGACGATGTGCTCCCCGAAGACCGAGGAGAAGCTCACCGGCTACGGGCCAAAGCACGCCATTTCGTCTGGAGCAACGGAAACCTGTACAAGAAGTCATACACTCAGCCTCTGCTCCGATACATCGACCCCCACAAGGCTGACTACGTTGCGCGAGAATTACATGAAGGGGTCGGGGGAGCGCATCAAGGAGCCCGCACCTTGGTCCAGAAGACGCTGCTCCAAGGATACCACTGGCCGAAATTACACCAGGACGCCGAGAAGCTGGTCAGAAGATGCAAGAACTGCCAACTCTTCGGCAGCATACCTCGTCTTCCCGCCACCGAACTAACACCACTCAGCTCCCCTTGGCCGTTTGCACAATGGGGATGGATATGGTCGGTCAACTCCACACCGGCACGGGCGGACACAGATACATCCTCGTCGTTGTGGATTACTTCACAAAATGGATAGAGGCCGTACCCATCAGGAAACCGGACGCCGTCTCTACGATAAAGTTCCTGCAGAACAACATAATTTCTCGATTCGGAATCCCGAGGTGCATAGTTACCGACCATGGGACCAACTTCGAAAACGATAAAATCAAAGAGTTTTGCAGCGACTACCACATACTGGTGAAGTTTGTCGCGGTTGCACATCCTCAATGCAACGGGCAGGCTGAGGTAGCGAACCGAGGCGTCATCCGCGGTCTCAGAGCCCGTTTGGAAGGAAGGCAAGGCAGCTGGGTCGAGAAACTGCCACGGGTGCTATGGGCATTACGAACATCAAAGAAAACACCCACGGGAGAAACCCCATTCAGCCTCTGCTACGGTACCGAGGCAATGGTCCCCGCGGAAATTAGACCGCCAAGTTATAGGGTAGAACATTTTAACGATGAAGGCAACACCTCGGCGCTCCAAAGCAACTTCGACATCTTATTGGAAAAACGGGATAGAGCGCAAATCAGAGCGGCCGCCTACCAGCGGCAAACCGCATGCTACTACAATACCCGAGTTAGACATCGAGCCTCCAAGACAGGAGACCTAGTCTTACGAAGAAACGAATTCGTAGACCAAGGGAGACTGCATAAGTTCTCCCCGAAGTGGGACGGACCATTTCTCATGACGGAAGCATTGCCCGGTGGAGCCTACTGCCTGCAGAACGCCAGGGGGCATAATTTTCCTCGGCCCTATAATGCCGAAAAGATTAAATTGTATAAATAAACGTGTATCATCTTTCAAAATAATGTAATTCATTTTTGCATTTAACTAAGTCTTCCGGGTTAGGTCCTCTCGCGGAGAGGACTTTGCGTACCCCCACAGGGCTCTAGCCCTTTATTTCTTTTCTCGGTTCCACGACTCCGAAGTTTTTTAAGAAAACATAATATATATATCAAGGAGAGGAAAAGAGACGGTACATTGCAATCAAAGACAAGTTTATTTATTTAAGAGGTATTATGGGCTCTCCAGCCTTACAACAATTACAAAAAAAGAGAGCGAGGGTTAAGGAAATATTGTCGGTGATACACCGAAGAAAGCTCCTCCAGCCTATCCCAAGCAGCTTCGACCCGCTCCTTCCGATGGTACTCGCGGTCCCTAGAAACCACGGACTCCCCGGTATCCTCCCCCGCCGAGCAAGATACGACGACCAACCTTTGATGAAAACTCTCAAGTAAAAGGTCCACTGAACGGTCCCGCCTGCTTTTCGAGATCAGACCAAGCCCATGGACCGTGTGCATTTTGTCGAACGCCTCGTCCATCAGCTGCGGAGATAGCATGTTGTACAAACCCGGGGAAGTCCTCCATATCGCGTAAATAAGCACCTGAAGCAGAGGAGATCGCTGGGGAAGTAAGCGTTCGCAGTGGCCCTCCAAGCGGGTTATCACCGCCTCGTAAGTCTCCTCGGAACGATCAAGGTTATAAAAATATACGCCATCGTGAGAAACGATCTCTCTGATGGTGTACACGCGGCCGGTCATCTTCAGAAACACAAGGCTAGGAAGAAACCAATATGCCTTCGGTATTTATAACCTCAACGAAAATCTTCCAACGGCCGAGATTTACTCGCACAACGACGCAAATCACGGAATATCGCATTTTCCCGATATGGCGCTGCCACGTGTCACCCGCGACGGTCACCGTTCCCGCCCTTTACGGGTCAAGGGAGGTTGAACGACGCCTCAAGAAAACACTAGAGAGTTAACAAAGCCCTCCTCACGAGGCCACCGAGTAGTTTCCTGCTCAGTCCATCCGTAGTAGGTAGCTTCCTACCCAATGACGCTGTGAATCTAAAAGCCCTCCTCACGAAGCCACCAAGTAGTTTCCTACTCGGTCCATCCGCAATGGGTAGCTTCCTGCCCAACAATGCTGTGGATCAAAAGCCCTTCTCACGAGGCCACCTAGTAGTTTCCTGCTCGGTCCATCCGCAGCGGGTATCTTCCTACACAACGACGCTGTGGATCTAAAAGCTCTCCTCACGAGGCCACCGAGTAGTTTCCTGCTCGGTCCATCCGCCGCGGATAGCTTCCTGCCCAATGGCGCTATGGATCTAAAAGCCCTCCCCACGAGGCCACCGAGAAGTTTCCTGCTCGGTCCATCCGCAGCGAGTAGCTTCCTGTCCAACCACACTGTGGGTCAAAAGCCCTCCTCACAAGGCCACCGAGTAGTTTTTTGCTCGGTCCATCTGCAGCGGGTAGCTTCCTGCCCAACAACGCTGTGGATCCAAAGCCCTTAACACGAGGCCATCGAGTAGCTTCCTGCTCGGTCCATCCGCGGTAGGTAGCTTCCTATCCAACAACGCTGTGGATCCAAAGCCCTCACCACGAGGCAGCCGGGTGGAATCGAGTGACACCGACCTTCCTACACTTGGCTATCAATCGGTTCATACTCGATGCGAGATCGCCACCTCGACTCTGGGGAAAGGGAGGATACCGACCTTCCTACACTTTGTAGGGTGTTTTTCGTCACCCCAGTGAGATGGGAATACGCGCGCGCTTGTCAGGCGTACTACAGATTCCCCCGGCCTAGGGTAGGCCGGGGTTTAATGATTGTGGGGATCCGAATCTCCGGCAGCCGCGGACTAAGCTGCCGTTAATTACCCATCGCTTTTGGGGCGAGGGAACCTCCGATTAACGGGTTAAACTGGTCATGCGAACTCAATGTGCAGTATACGTGTGTTTTGAAAGGGGGTTTTGGATATATCGGGAGCCACGCAGAGTTTTTACGGGGGTCCCGCTACCCGGATAGCGGGCTGGGGGTCAAGGGGGCTAGCAGCCCCCTTGCGGGGTGCGGGGCAGCGCCCCGTTAGAAATTTTTTTCTAACAGGGACAGTGTCGTGGAGTACGTGTATGTATAAATTTGTATACATATGTATATATGTATATATGTACACAAAAAGAGGGGGAAAAGACATCCAAGGGATGCGCAGGTGCGCAAGCGCGCGCGCCACGTGTCGGCACGCGGGCGCCTTGCGCACTTGCGCAGGTGCGCAAGCGCGCACGCCACGTGTCGGCAGGCGGGCGACTTGCGCACTTGCGCAGTTGCGCAAGCGCGCGCGCCACGTGTCGGCAGGCGGGCGCCTTGCGCACTTGCGCAGGTGCGCAAGCGCGCGCGCCACGTGTCGGCACGCGGGCGACTTGCGCGCTTGCGCACTTGCGCAGGCGCGCGCGCCACGTGTCGGCACGCGGGCGCCTTGCGCACTTGCGCAAGCGCGCAGGTGAGGCACAACAGGCTTTTAGCCTAAAAAAATTTCTCAGAAGAGAAATCAGAGAGGAGTTGGACTCCTGAATGTGTTTTTCTTCTTTTTTTTAGGGTTTAGTGAAAGATGTTCTTCTTCTTCCTCCTCTGTTAGCTGGATCTTGAAGATCAAGAGATGTGGGATTTCAAAATCTTTTCTTTTTGAGATCTGATGGAAGATCTGAGTTCCCCTTGATGGGTTTTGTGGTAAAAAACTAATTTGTTTTGAAAAAGGAAGAGTAAAACTCTTGATTTAATTCAAAAGAAAGAAGAAGGTTTTGGAACCTTGGAGAAGGAAGAAAGAGCTCAGCTCTGAAACTTTTTTGGAGAGAGAAAAAGTTGTTGGGATATTTCATTATCCTTGCCTTTATAGGCCATACATTTTACACATAGCCCCTTTGGCTTCACAAAATGGCATTTTGCCTATTTCATGGCTCATGTGCCATTTCTTTTTGCATATAAGCCATGGGCTTTACAAAAATTTGGCTTTATGCCTATTTTTCTTACATTTATCCATAAATAAAATAAAAGAAATGCAACAAAATTATTTATTACAAAATTTTTTATCTTGGCATGGGGGGAGGCCGGCCGCTTCATGTTCGGGCTCGACCCGGGCATGGGCCCACTGGATCTGGGCTTGGGCCCACTTGTCTTGGGGTTGACTTTGATTTTGACTTGGTCAACCGGGGTGTAAATTTTTACCCCAACAAATTGCCCCCCATCAATAAATGCACACCACATATGTGGGTCGTGTGCATGAAATTGATGGATCTTCTTTCACGTGGAGGCGACTTGATTTGGTTCCCGCTTTTTGGGAAGCTGGCACTGCCCTTTTTACGACATGGACGGTCGTTGCTTGACATGTCTCCGAGACGGAGTGTCCGTGATAGACGTTTTCCCTGGCCCGGAGTTATCTGGTTCCCGCTTTGTAGGAATCCTGAGCTGCCCTTTTTGCGACTTGGACGGTCGGTGCTGCCCTTTTAGCGACGTGGACGGTCGGTTCTGCCCTTTTTGCGACTTGGACGGTCGGTGCTGCCCTTTTAGCGACGTGGACGGTCGGTTCTGCCCTTTTTGTGACTTGGACGGTCGGTTCTGCCCTTTTTGTGACTTGGACGGTCGATTCTGCCCTTTTTGCGACTTGGGCGGTCGATTCTGCCCTTTTTGCGACATGGGCGGTCGGTTCTGCCCTTTTTATGACATGGACGGTCGGTGCTGCCATATTTGCGACGTGGACGGTCGATTCTGCCATTTTAGCGACGTGGACGGTCGATGCTGCCATTTTAGCGACGTGGACGGTCGATGCTGCCATTTTAGCGACGTGGACGGTCGATTCTGCCATTTTAGCGACGTGGACGGTCGATGCTGCCATTTTAGCGACGTGGACGGTCGATTCTTGATTTGACTTGCTCTGCTTTTTGCAGTGTCAGGGGTAGACTTGACTTGCTCCGCTTCTTACGGTGTCGAGATTGGATTCTGACTCGCCCCGCTTTCCGCGGTGTCGGAGTGGAAGTTGACCTGTTGATTTTGATTTGGGTTGACATCAGCATCGCTATACTGGAATATGGTACCAGGAGCGAATCATCATCTGTCATGGAGAGGATTTTGGGATTTTGGTTTTTGTTTGGCATCTGCATTGCTGCACTGGGATAATGCCAGGAGCAACTCATCATTTGGCCCGGGAGGATTTGGGAGAAATTGGAATTGTTTTACGCCCGTGGATTGTATACGATTTTGCAGGATGTATGATCCAGACCGTAGGGCCGAAAAAATTTTGGGACTTTGTCGGCGTCTGCATCGCTGCACTGGAATATGGTACCAGGAGCGACTCATCATTCGCCGTTGGGGTATGGGATTTGGAATTTATTTGGCGTCTGCATCGCTGCACTGGAATATGGTACCAGGAGCGACTCATCATTCGCCATTTGGGGATTGGGGAGCGATGGCTTAGGAGACAGGTTTAGATCCCTATCGCCTAAGGCTTTTCAATTTTATGGGCCGTGAGGGTCCGATAAAAGCGTTTTCTCCCTACGAGTCGTAAGGATCCCGCAGGTGTATTTTCTCCTTAGGAGTCGTGTGGACTCCTAAGTGTGTTTTTCCTTTATGAGTCGTAAGGATCCCACAAAGGTTTGTTCTCCTCATATATCGTGAGGACACATGAGTGGGTCTTATCAATGGAGCATCATTCCCAAAGCGGAGACCGGCCGCGTAACTGGTGATTACGGTGGGGCATGGGTATGATGAGAATTATTTGAGCCTGTGGATTGTATACGATGGTCAATTTGGGGACCCACCGTAGGGCCGGGAGAATTTTTTAAAAATTGGATTTTGGTTGGCGTCTGCATCGCTGCACTGGAATGTGGTACCAGGAGCGACTCATCATTCGCCGTTTGGGGACTTGGAATTTGGATATTGTTTGGCATCAGCATTGCTGCACTGGAATAATGCCAGGAGCAACTCATCATTTGCCTCGGGAGGACTTGGGATTTGGGTTTTCGGTCGGCATCAGCACCGCTAACACTGAAGCGAAATGCCAGGAGCGACTCATCATTTGCCGTTGCCCGTTGGGGAACGATGGCTTAGGAGTTAGGTTTGGGTCCCTACTACTTAAGGCTTTTCAATTTTATGGGCCGTGAGGGTCCCATAAAAGCATTTTCTCCCTACGAGTCGAAAGGATCTCGTAGGTGTATTTTCTCCTTAGGAATCGTGAGGATTCCTAAGTGTGTTTCTCCTTTGTGAGTCGTAAGGATCTCACGCAGGGGGTTTCTCCTCACAAGGTCGAGAGGACTTTGCGAGTGTATTTCATCTCTTTTCACGAGTTTGCGCCCTTTCGGGTTTTCACAGACTCGCCGGTAGTCCTGCTGTTTTTACTCATGGAGCCCTTTCGGGTTTTCATCCGTGCCCATTTTGCTTGTGGACATACCGTTTATTTCTTCTTCTTTTTTTTTCTTTTTCTTTTTTCTTTCTTTTTTTGCCGCTGGTGGGACTTTAAAGTAGTCTCACCGGCAGGATTTGGGAGAAATAGGGGTCATTTACGCCCGTGGATTGTATACGGTTTTGCAGGATGTCTGATCCAGACCGTAAGGCTGATATGCTCAATTCGCCTGCGACTTGGAGCATTCATGTGTAGTATTTCTTGAGATATCGGCCATTGATGGGTGGCATGGGCCTTTCACCCTCGGCACTTATTAGTTGGTAGGATCCTCCGTCGAACACTTTCTCGATGACGTATGGTCCTTCCCAGTTCGGCTCGAATTTTCCCTTGGCATGTCGATTGGGGATGATCGGTCTTTTGAGGACCAGCACCAATTCACCTTTCTTGAAAGCGCGGAGACGGGTTATCTTGTCATAGGCCCGTGACATTTGGGCTCGGTATAGCTCCAGATTTTGCTGCATCGCGAGCCTCTTTTCTTCGAGGGCATCGAGTTCTTCAAGTCGAAGGAGCACGTTTTCCTCTTCTGTCAACTCATGCTGAACGGCCATTCTTAAGCTTGGAACTTCGACTTCGAGGGGGAGGACCGCCTCCACTCCGAAGAGCAATGAGTATGGCGTGGACTGAGTTGGAGTACGGTGCGTGGTACGATATGCCCACAATGCCTCGTGAAGCTTGAGATTCCAGTCTCTCTTGTTGGCTGAAGCATTTTTCCTCAGGAGCTTGCATAGAGTCTTATTGAAGGCTTCGGCTAGCCTATTGGCTCTTGGATTATAGATGGAGGAATATCTCCAGTCTATCTTATGCTGAGTAGCGAACCTTGAGACATTGAAGCTCTTGAAAGAAGGCCCGTTGTCAGAAATGATTCTTCTTGGTGTACCGAAGCGGTATAGAATATTATGCTGGAAGAATGTCAGAATATCCTTTGTCTTGACTTCTTTTAGCGGGACAGCTTCAGCCCACCTGGAGAAGTAGTCTGTCGCGGCCAGTATGAACCGGTGGCCTTTAGATGACGGAGGATCAATCGGGCCAACATTGTCGGTGCCCCAAACTTCGAAGGGCCACGACGCCACTGTAGGATGCAATGGGTTGGGATGCTTGTGAATAAAATCACCGTGAATTTGGAAGATATAACATTTCTTTGCATGCTCTCCGCAATCCCGTATCATGGTGGGCCAGTAATACCCAAGCCGTTTGATTTGAAGTCGCATCTTGGGGCCAGATTGGTGAGCACCGCAAACGCCCGAGTGGACATCTTTCATGACCTTTTGGGCTTCGGCCAATGCCAGACACCTGAGCCAGAGTTGGTCATATGACCTGCGGTATAACGTGTCATTTACAAACACGTATCGGAGAGCTCTTTTCTTCAGCTGAATCCTCGCAGATTTTTCTTCGGGCAGCTTGTCGTATCGGAGGTACTCTATGAAGGGTTCTCTCCAATCGGGCTCGTCTTGGATGATCGAAGCTTCTTCCGCAGGACTGCTCTTCTGTTCCGCGCTTTCCTCTTCTCGTAGAGAGACTGGGGGTAGAATTTGCCGGCTCCTGACGGTGATCAGAATTTCGTCCATTTCAGGATCAGCCAGTTCCTTGGCCAAGCGAGCGAGTACATCAGCATTTCCGTTCCACGCTCTAGGGACTCTCGTTAGTTCAATATGAGTGAACCGTTTCATGAGTTCCACCACTCGACTTCTGTATCGAGCTAACTCGGGTTTGTATATCTTATAGTCGCCGCTTACTTGGTTGACGACAAGCTGGGAGTCACCGTAAACCCGCAGCCGAAGGATTTCCATTTCTATGGCGAGTTCCAAACCAGCTATCAGAGCTTCATACTCAGCTTCATTGTTTGTCCGAGGCTCGGTGAGAGCAAAAGAACGCCGTAGGGTTCCCATTGATGGTGTGATGAACACCAATCCTATCCCTGCTTTTATCTCCGGGACGCTTGATTTACTGGAGGTTCTTATCGATGAGGCCCCATCGAAGTAGAGCTCCCAACATGGCTCGTCATTCTCGAGATGCAGCACTAGTTCGTCGGGTAACTCACAATTTAGTGGCGACCCTTCTGGTATGGGATGAGCAGCGAGAAAGTCTGCAAGAGCTTGCCCTTTTACTGCTTTCTGAGGAGTGTAAACTATGTCAAACTCAAGTAGCATGACAGCCCATCTTGCCATTCTGCTGGCTAGGCTTGCTTTGGTCATCAAGTGTTTGAGCGGGTCGACCTTGGAGATCAGCATAACCCGATGAGCGAGCAGATAGTGCCTCAGCTTCTTCACAGCAAATATCAGAGCCAGGCATTGCTTTTCGATTGGGGAGTAGTTGTGTTCCGCCCCGACTAGAGTTCGACTGAGGTAGTAGAGGGCATTTTCTTTTCCTTCCTCATTATTCTGGGCAAGGAGCGCACCGAGTGACTCGTCCAGCGCGGCAGTGTAGAGAATCAGCGGTTTATTCGGAATGGGAGCGGCCAGCACTGGAGGGTGCAACAAGTATTGTTTAATGCTTTCGAACGCTGCTCGACATTCGGCATCCCAGATAAAAGGAGCTCCTTTCTTCATGAGCTTTGAGAAGGGCCTACATCTCCCTGATAAATTTGAGATAAACCTCCGTATATAAGCAAGCTTGCCTTGAAAAGATCTTAGCTGCGTCAGACTCTTCGGAGGGGGCATCTCCATGACGGCCTTTATCTTTGATGGGTCAACTTCGATCCCTCGATGTCGGACTATGAAGCCCAGGAATTTTCCCGATGACACGCCAAAAGCGCACTTCAGAGGATTCATCTTCAGATCGTATTCCCTCAGTCTGGTGAGAACGGTCCTGAGATCTTGGATATGATCGGCCTTGGCTTTAGTCTTGACGACCAGATCATCAACATAGCATTCGACGACTTTATGGATTAGGTCATCAAAGATATTAGTCATCGCCCTTTGATATGTAGCACCTGCGTTCTTCAGTCCGAATGGCATTACCTTGTAGCAATATATTCCGATCGGGGTTCGAAATGCTGTGTGCTTCTCATCCTCAGGCGACATCTTGATCTGATTATATCCAGACGAGCCATCCATAAAGGTGAACAGTTCGTAATTTGAGGTGTCATCGACCATCATTTCCATGACCGGTAGCGGGAAGTCGTCTTTAGGACATGCCTTGTTGAGGTCCCTGAAATCGACACAAACTCGAATCTGCCCATTTTTCTTCTTCACTGGGACTATGCATGCGATCCAGTCTGCATATTTCTCTTCCCTGATGAAGCCGGCATCGATGAGTTTCTTGGTTTCCTCGATGACCTTTTCTTCCAACTCCCTTCTCATTCTTCGAGGAGCTTGTTTGACTGGCTTAGCATCAGGAGATATAGCCAGCTTATGCACGGCTACCTCAGGGGAAAGGCCAGGCATTTCTTTGTACGTCCACGCGAAGCAGTCGACGAACTCACGCAGCAGGGCAATTATCTGCTCTTTCATTTCCTCCGACAAGAGTGAGCTGATGTAGGTCGGCCTTGGATTATCGGGCGTTCCTAAGTCAATCTCGGTTAGCTCATCAAAGGTTGCTTGTCCGCCATCTTCGAGCTCTTGAGGAGCTTCTTCTGGCTCGGCTATCTCGTCGTCATCATTTGATCTTTCGCTGGTCTCACCAACATGGATCATGTAGCACGCTTTGGAATCAGGTTGAATGTAGCCTATGCCCCGTCTATCTGGAATCCGTCCATCGATGAGTGCTCGGACCTGGGGCGGATACCATAGCCCTTCGTAAAACTTTGCTTCGGACTCCGTTTGATATAACCGGCATCCGCACTTCTTAAAGTATTCCCGCATCTCGGGCGCATAGTATCTGGGATTGAGGATGGCTCTTATGCCTCTCTCATAGGAAGGCACGCGACAGAAAGGTCGTCCGGGTGCACAACGGGGTTTGACCCATAGAACAAGATGCCCTTCTGTCCACTTTTCCTCCCGGGAACGTAGAAAGTTTTCAGCTGGTCCACGGTGGAGATTGATAATGCATCGAGCTCTTTGCACATTTGCTCTGGTACCCTTGTAACGGCTAGGGATCCTTCTGCAACTTCGAAGGTCTCTCGTAGTTTCGCTTGTTGCGTGGGGGTCCAATCTGCACCGCTGTTGCACGACAGGTCCTCCTCCTCTGACTCTTCAGTGTCACTGCCAAGATGAGGGCGGACTTTGCTGCTAGATGGGCCTTCAGTAACAGATTCGTCCGTATCGCTGCCGAAATGAGGGCGAGTTTTGCGGAAGGACGGGCTTCCAGCGTCGGACTCATCAGAGTCGCTGCCGAAATGCGGGCGCACTTGGGTATTTTTGCTTTTGAAAGTGATAGCCGGCGCAGATTTGCTTTTGAGTCTTGGGGCCGTTCTATCCTCAGTCAGTTGTGGCTTAGCATTTTGGTGGTTCGTAAAGTACCGAGAATCTTCATATCGGACTTCATGCACACCGAACGGCTGGATGTCTCCGTCAATGCGTCTTTCTTCGCCATTTTTAGTGTACTTCATGCATTGATGGAGAGTTGACGGAATGATGCCGTAATCGTGGAGCCACGGCCGCCCCAAGAGAATCTTATAAGACGTGTCGGCGTCGATCACGTATATCTTAGCTTCAGTTTGCAGATCCCCAAATTTGATTGGCAGAGCTATAAACCCCAGAACTTGCTGGCAATTTTGGTTGAAGCCTTGAATGACAATCCTTTCCCTTGACAGGTGTCGGACGTCCATTGACAAACTCTTCAGAGTTCGCAAGTTCATGATGTTCACTGAGGACCCCGGATCAATCAATATGCGATTAATTCGATCTCCGTCGCTGTACCCGGTCACGTAAAGCGGCCGATTATGTTCAGCCGTTTCCAGTAGCAAGTCTTCATCCTTAAATGTGACTGCGGCGGCATACAAAGCATGCTGGGCTTCTTTCATGTTAATTTCCGTAAAGTGAGCCTGATACCGCTCGGGGTTTTGCAGAGCGTGGATGAGAACATCTCTAAGCTCCTTAGATAGGACCAAGGCGTCGTAGATGCTCAGGAGAGACGGAAGCTTCCGGAGATGCGCCAAGACATTATAGTCCACCGAGGAAGGACTTACGTTTTCATCAGCCGGTTCTCTGCCATCTTCTTCATTAGCGACTTGTTTTTCCTTCCCTTTTGGGGCGTTGCCCTGATTTTGCGGTAGAGCCCTGCCGCTTCTGAGCTGGATTTGATTGGCCTTTGTGGTGAGCTCCTCGTCCTCTTCCGGAAAACAGAGATCATCCTCAGAGTCGCTGCCAAGATGGATGGCGTAGCAGGTTACTACTGGAATTTCTTCATTGGAGTCTTCTTCTAACTCCTCCAGAATTTCAGCCGCTTGTACAGGGAAGAACTCCTTCAATTGAATCAATGTTCTTTCCTTTTGCTCATATTCTTCGAGGGAATCGATATACTTTTGAATGGTCGATCTCCCTGCAGACTCTTTTTCGCGCCGAGCTGCACTTTTCTTCTTCTTGAGCTTCTTGGATTTTGAGCCTGATGGAACCGCATTGGCAGCTGGACTGGTAGGCTTCTTCTGTCCTTCCCATTCCATCCTGGGTTCTTTCCGAAGTAGCTTTATCATCTTCTTCGTCTTATTAGATATGTGTGTACTCCACGGAGGCCGCGATGAGTCAGTTTCGTTTGTCAGGGCAGCGGGTTCGACTGTCTGCTCCCAGAAGGCTTCAGCTTCCGTCTGTATAAAGTTGGCGGTTGCAACTTGATTGTTCACCAACACGCTTTTGGACAGCTCGATCTCTCCAGCCTTGTACTGCTTCTCGACCCAATCCTTGAAGATATAGCAATCCTCGATCGCATGGCTCACTACTCGGTGGTACGGGCAATACAGGGGATTGTCGGTCATTTTTGCTTCTTGGGGTCTTTTCGACTCCGGCAGTTGTAGGCCATTGTTCAAGGCATCTTTAAATATCTTGCGGACCTTGTCCCTTCTGAAAGAGTAAACCTTGTTCTTTTTCTCCTCTAGGGAAGGCCCATCTCCTCCCAGCAATGGCTTTCGAGACCGGTTGGTTTTGGATTCGCCCGCCCTTCGCTTTTCTTCATTGTCGGAGGCATTGAAGACATTGGTACTGCTGGAACTCCCGCTTCTACGGTTGTCGTCCCGCTTGCTTTTCCAGGTTTTGTCTCTCTGAGAGTCCGGCGGGGACTCTTGCTTCGAGCGTTCCAGCATTTGGACTTTCTTGGTTAGCTCCTGAAACGTCTTGAGGCCCGCTGTACACAAGAAGGGGACCATCCAATTGCTGAGGTTCCCAATGAGAAGGCTGACGGACTGGTCCTGCTCCAGCGGCGGTTCGCACTTAACTGTGAGATTACGCCACCGGGCGATAAAGTCGGTGTTGCTTTCATTCTTCCCTGGCTTGGTCCTCACAAGATCGGCTATGGAGATTTTATCACTGACGCTCATGAACCTTTGCCGGAACAGAGACTCCATTTGGGCAAAGGTAATGACGGACCCGTCCGGTATACTCGCATACCAGTCGAAGGCGACGCCAGTCAGGCTGTTGACAAACTGACGAAGAAGGAGCGCATCGTTGCCCCCTGTATTTCCGCATGATGCTTTGAAGTGGGCGACGTGCTGGTTTGCATTCCCCGTTCCATCAAATCTTCCGAACTTAGGAATGACGTAGCCGCTTGGGAACTCAATCAGATCGTACTGCGCGGGATATGGCCGCCCACTACTGCCGATTTCTTTCTGAGCTTCAGCTTCGGCCACCAATGTTTTAACCTTGCTGGTGACCAAATCCATTATCCGATCCTGTGTTAGCGGGATAGTGCTATCTGGGGCCAAGGCGTCCCCAGAAGCGGAATGTAGCCGGCTTTCATTCGGCTCGACCAGTCTTGGTCCCAAAGGAACAGGCATTGGCTGCCTCGGATTGTCATCACCCGGCTGATTAGTAGCGGCTTGTGCTTGATTAGGAGGCGCTCGAGCAATTTGAGCCGTAAGCTGCATCACCACGTTCGTTAAGTCGTCAATCTTTGAATAGAGCTTGGCCATCTCTTTATCTTTGCTCCTGAGTTGTTTTCGAAGCTCTTGAAGCAGCTCTTGCTCCGCAGTCCTGGGGCGGAAAGTCGGCTCTTCCTCGCTGTCCGAGCTTGACTCTGCATGGACCGAGGGGTCTATCTGCCTATCATCCTCATCGAGAGGGTTTTCTTCATCCAGCAGGGGCGGCTGTTCTTGGGCGGCGGCAACCACATTCAGGCTAGATTGGGCTTGGGATGTGGTGGCCCCGTCCTTGCTTTTGCTGCGAAGGTTGTCGCTGGGGCGCCCGCCCGCCATATAGACCGTATGGATGATATATCCGGCCGTCTCTCTATCATTGGCAGCTGATTTCACGGCTCGCTGTCTTGACCCCCTTGTTTCGGTAGATGGTAGTCGATTAAAGGCGGCTGGCCTAACCAGGTTCTTAAATGGTGCTGGCGCATCCTTTCTGGGTTTGCCCCGCTGCTTTCGTGCGGCACAGAGCGCTTGATAGACTCTTGAAGAGATAGTGTCGTACTTTTTCTGTTGGGGCGGGGACACGTCTCTTTGTGGCACTGTTCGGACCGCTGTCTTCTTGATTCTGGCGGTCATGGCGTTTTTCTGAACCCACTTCAGAGGCTCGAAGGAATTGCTGATTCTTACGTCCGACTTAGCCGTCGTCGCGGGAAAACCCTGCACTTGGAACTTTACATGATTCCATTTGGCCGAAGCCTTGGCCCTCTTGTTGGCTCGATACCTGAGCCGCTTCTGCCTTAACTTTTCTGTTCTAAGCACCTGGCAGACTTCGACTTTTTGGGAAGATGTCGCAGACCGGTTGATAGAGGGCCTTAGAGATACGCCCGATTGTGCATTTGTTAGAGTCATCGTCTGAGCTTGTCCGCAACATTTGATGTTGCCCTTCACATCGGAAGTCTTGCCCCCAGCTAGAGCGCCAGGGACTCGTTCAGACACCATCTTAAGTTTCGGTTGTGGTGCCTTGGCGATCACGACATTCGGCCTCTTACCCCTTGAGACCGGCTTGGCCACCTGTTCCGCCGGGATCTCTGCCAGGTGAGCGCTTCCGGCAGGGTAGATGATGACAGAGCCAAACTGGCGGGGCGGCTCCTCCCATTGTCGACTGAGGCTTGCGGGGAGAACCACACGAGCGTTGATCTTGACCACGTACGGAATCGGGGTCACGTTGGAAGCTGAATTCGTCTGGGGAGACATTGTCGTCGAAGGTTGATTGCTGCATGGAAAAAAAAACATCATTTCAGTATAGGCAATCGATATGTATATTGATTGAGTTCGTATGAACGTTTAACCCGAAATATGGGAGGAGAGATTGGTCCCACCGGGCGTGCCAGAATCTGTAGGGTGTTTTTCGTCACCCCTGTGAGATGGGAATACGCGCGCGCTTGTCAGGCGTACTACAGATTCCCCCGGCCTAGGGTAGGCCGGGGTTTAATGATTGTGGGGATCCGAATCTCCGGCAGCCGCGGACTAAGCTGCCGTTAATTACCCATCGCCTTTGGGGCGAGGGAACCTCCGATTAACGGGTTAAACTGGTCATGCGAACTCAATGTGCAGTATACGTGTGTTTTGAAAGGGGGTTTTGGATATATCGGGAGCCACGCAGAGTTTTTACGGGGGTCCCGCTACCCGGATAGCGGGCTGGGGGTCAAGGGGGCTAGCAGCCCCCTTGCGGGGTGCGGGGCAGCGCCCCGTTAGAAATTTTTTTCTAACAGGGACAGTGTCGTGGAGTACGTGTATGTATAAATTTGTATACATATGTATATATGTATATATGTACACAAAAAGAGGGGGAAAAGACATCCAAGGGATGCGCAGGTGCGCAAGCGCGCGCGCCACGTGTCGGCACGCGGGCGCCTTGCGCACTTGCGCAGGTGCGCAAGCGCGCACGCCACGTGTCGGCAGGCGGGCGACTTGCGCACTTGCGCAGTTGCGCAAGCGCGCGCGCCACGTGTCGGCAGGCGGGCGCCTTGCGCACTTGCGCAGGTGCGCAAGCGCGCGCGCCACGTGTCGGCACGCGGGCGACTTACGCGCTTACGCACTTGCGCAGGCGCGCGCGCCACGTGTCGGCACGCGGGCGCCTTGCGCACTTGCGCAAGCGCGCAGGTGAGGCACAACAGGCTTTTAGCCTAAAAAAATTTCTCAGAAGAGAAATCAGAGAGGAGTTGGACTCCTGAATGTGTTTTTCTTCTTTTTTTGAGGGTTTAGTGAAAGATGTTCTTCTTCTTCCTCCTCTGTTAGCTGGATCTTGAAGATCAAGAGATGTGGGATTTCAAAATCTTTTCTTTTTGAGATCTGATGGAAGATCTGAGTTCTCCTTGATGGGTTTTGTGGTGAAAAACTAATTTGTTTTGAAAAAGGAAGAGTAAAACTCTTGATTTAATTCAAAAAAAAGAAGAAGGTTTTGGAACCTTGGAGAAGGAAGAAAGAGCTCAGCTCTGAAACTTTTTTGGAGAGAGAAAAAGTTGTTGGGATATTTCATTATCCTTGCCTTTATAGGCCATACATTTTACACATAGCCCCTTGGGCTTCACAAAATGGCATTTTGCCTATTTCATGGCTCATGTGCCATTTCTTTTTGCACATAAGCCATGGGCTTTACAAAAATTTGGCTTTATGCCTATTTTTCTTACATTTATCCATAAATAAAATAAAAGAAATGCAACAAAATTATTTATTACAAAATTTTTTATCTTGGCATGGGGGGAGGCCGGCCGCTTCATGTTCGGGCTCGACCCGGGCATGGGCCCACTGGATCTGGGCTTGGGCCCACTTGTCTTGGGGTTGACTTTGATTTTGACTTGGTCAACCGGGGTGTAAATTTTTACCCCAACACACTTGGCTATCGATCAATTCATACTCGATGCGCGATCGCCACCTCGACTCCAAGGAAAGGGAGGATATCGACCTTCCTACACTTGGCTACCATGCTACAAATACTTACAGAAAGGGTGAACATCGGCCTTACACTAGCAAGATAAAGGGACTTACGAGCTAAAAATACTTGCAGAATAAAGATTCAAATAATGAAAAGTATACGAGCTAAAGTACTTGCAGATTGATCAGATATCTGAGTGAAGAAAAAGGTACACTTTATTCATGATCAAAATTATGTACAAAGATATTGTGAGCTCCTCAGCCTTACAAAAATATCCGGAGGCTTACAAAAATCCTAAAAAGAAAAAATAGAGGAGAAGGGGGAATAGCTTAGGCTGCCCGCTCGGCCGGGATCTCTCCCTGCTCGACGCCATCGCCGGGGACCAAAACGGCAACCTCAAGATAGGCGCTTCCACCAACAGCTTCACCTCCTGAAGCCGGCTCGGCGCCTCCCCCCTGCGGCGCTTCCTCGGCGAGAGGGAACCTAGCGTGGAGCTCGCCGTCCGCGAACTCCGGCATTGATTCCTTGACGGCATTGAGGGCTTTGTGCCACCCGATGGCCGTAGATTCGGCGAGATCAAGATAAAATTGATCGGACGTCTTATATTCTTCTACGGCTTTCGCCGCCCGGCTCTCAGCAAGTTTCGCCGTCCGGCTCACAGCTAGCTGTGCCGCCTCCAAAGCCGTCCGGGTATCCTTCTTGAAGGCGTCCCTTGACCTTTTCATGGAGTTATAAAGGCCGTTCGTCTCCTCCGTCTTGGCTTGAATAGCCCGGTGGATTCGATGAGAAGACGGTGGGATTTCTTCAGCTTGGAGTTCGTCAGCCCCTCAGCGACCAATCTCGAGTCAAGAATGGCCGCCTTCTCCTCCGCCTACTACAGTTAGAGGCGAAGTTCCTCCTCCCGCGATGAGGATTCGCCCGCCTTCTTCATGGCCGGGGCTACCTTCTCGGACTCCATAGCAACGAGGAGAGCGCAGTGATGAAGGACCTAAGAAAGACAGCAAATATGTTAGAAAACTGAAACCGAGGAAATATAACTTAAGAAATTTTTAAGGAAAGGCTAAATACTGACCTGAACGGCTTCCTGTACTATTGCGGCCACCTGGGCCTTCATGATTTCCCGGGGAATCTTCGTCCCGGCTGCCGCCTCCATGTCTGCCAGTAAGTTGTCGTCCATGGATAGACCCAAGGGCACCTCAATGTAGAAATCGCCCTCCTGCACTGGAATCCCGGTTGGGGGCGGCCGAGAGACCACCCGCTTCATTCTCTTGAGGGGGACCTTGGCGAGCTCCTCCTCCCTCGCCCGGGGCGTCGGGTCCCGCACGTGCTTCTGACCCCCTCCCCCACGGCGCTCCTCCCGGACTGGAGATGATGCAGAAGGTTTGGCCGGAGGTGTTTGCCTCGGGGCCGAGCTCGGACCGGGACGGGATGAGCTTGCGCCCCAGCCTTCTTTCCTTGGGCCTTCACGGCCATGGATGACATGATTTTTGATCGGTCCATGAGCTCTGCAAAAAAAAAAGAACACACAAACAAAAGGGGGTTAGCGACACTGAAATGGCAAAGGAAATTTAGCAAAGTCTAAAAAGATCATCGAAAGCCCTAACTTACCCAGAAAACGCGCAGGACTGAGCCCAGCCCAGCTCAGTACCTGCTCAAAAAGAAAGACGTCGGTCCGCTAGATCGGTTCCCACTGGGACACCACCCTCGCCTCGGAGGAGGTCGACTATCTTGACCTCAGGCAATCGGACATGTGCCACTGTGTGGGCGCAGGCCAATTCTCGCCCTCCGGTGGCCCGACGAATACATACTTCTCCTTCCATTCAAGAATGGATGAAGGGACAACCACTACCCCCGATCCGGCCGTCCAACCCCTACATTTTTTAAACGAAAAATATACCCAGCTCAGCTCTTCCTTGCTGGTGCCGGGAAGATTTTTATAACAAAGAAAAAACACAAGGAGGGTCAAACTGAAAGGGATCTAATCAAGTTTTAACCGGACCAGAAACCCAGGAGAATTCTCTACGAGTTTGGCGCTAGCTGGTCCGGGGCTAGACGGAAGCAATGAAGCACCTCACAAACTGCGAGTGAGAAGGGCAGACACATTCCTGCCCGGAACGCTTCCAGGTACAGAGCAATCTCCTTACCCTGCACCTGGTCTGCCCGCTCACCCTCTCTAGCTAAACGGAGTGAATAGCTGGAGGGGATATGGAACCGAGCCCGAATATCGGAAAGCTCGTCCAGACTCTTCAAGACGGAGGGCGCATCACGGGTGTTCCCGATGCGCACATTGGGAGCCTTTGTCGCCGCCCGACGGCGAGTGACAAGGGCAGCCCTGAGTCTATGGGGAGAACCTGACACAGAAGACAAAAAAGAAGAAGAACCCTCTTAGCTATCTGAAGCCGAAGAGGAGGAAGACCCACTGGACTCGGCCCCAGTAACTGAAGCCTCATCGTCCGACTTTACCTTTACAAC
The DNA here is from genome assembly GCA_030015575.1 of Agapanthus africanus. Taxonomy (NCBI): domain Eukaryota; kingdom Viridiplantae; phylum Streptophyta; class Magnoliopsida; order Asparagales; family Amaryllidaceae; genus Agapanthus; species Agapanthus africanus. The sequence continues at coordinate 130,854,120 of JASDDO010000024.1, read as the reverse complement.
ATCTACAGACTTCTCGGAGGAAGACATATAACCTAATTCAAAGAAAGGGACTCACCGAGGAAAGATCAACAGAAGATCCGATCTAAACGGATGTACGCCGGGCAATCTTCAACAACGAAGGAAATTGAAGCGAAGTGTTGGCCCTAAGATGGTCCCCTCCTATTTTTACACCCTAAAGAGAACATCCTACAGCCTAGATCGATTCCCATCAAAATGAAACGTCGCACCTAACAGCAGTCGAAGCTCCACGTTGTAGTTGACCATTGGGGACGTCTCTTCGATAGCAGGAGTTAAAGACAGCATGTCTCGCCCGCCAAACGACATTCGACACGTGGCCCGCACCCCAACTAACGAATCGACTGAAACGGCGCCCCCTCTTTAAAGCACAATCATTTCACTGATCCGCTGACGCCATCGGGGATACGCGTAAAAATTCAGGCGCACGACGAGATGACACGTGGGTCCAAATATCAAAACGACGCAACCGCCTAACGCCATGTCGTTCCCGAGCAATCCACATTATGATTCTCGGTACCAAACTGGGCAGAGGAAAAACCAAACAAGCCACTCTCGACCCGACCCATGAACAGGTCGGAACGAAAGTGGGGGGCTAATGATGATGCTCACAAGTGGTATTTCCTCATATTACGTGGCGGATGACGTGTCCCGAAGACTACGGAGATGGAATAAATAAGATGCATTAGGCGTGTTCCTCGGGACCACGTCTTCGAGAACGCATCCGACCTTTCAAGAGACCTCCCTGAGTACTTTCCATCTTCACCTAGCAAACAGCCAAAAGCTCGTCTCCGAGCCATCTGGCAGGCCGAGCTTCCTCGGCCTCCCTGCTCGTCTCCGAGCCATCTAACAGGCCGAGCTTCCTCGGCCTCCCTGCTCGTCTCCGAGCCATCTGACAGACCGAGCTTCCTCGGCTTCACGGCTCGTCCCCTAGCAATCTGACAGGCCGAGCTTCCTCAGCTTTCCCGATCAACCGAGAGCGCGGAACCAAGCGCCCCCGCATCGGCTCCGCGTATCTCGCCAAGACGAGATATCCGCCTCCCCACATTCCACGTCCCACGCTAGCGCGTCCCCTCATTAATGAGCGTATCCCGCCATTAATACGAGGATAACGCAGGGGCGTAACTGACGGCGATGATCTCGTGCCTGCTCGCTTCACGCGACCACTATATAAACCCCTCTCTCGGACAATTCAGGTAACTCGAACTCATTCCAATACGCCGTTACTCTGCACCTATTCTTCGGCACTAACTTGATCGTTAAAGGGTCCTACGGTGGTCACCCACCCCGGGACTTTCCTTGCAGATAGCTCGGTGTCAACGCCAATCCATTGAGATCCACACGCTCAGTAACTCCCAAACCAAATCTCAACCGTTAAAGACTGCCATCACAGGATCGACGGAGGATAACATCTGAAGGAGATCACATCCTCCATCAATAGCAGTCAACCATACAGATACCGTAGGTAAGATTTTTTTTTGACAACTGAACTTTTTCGGGTTTTTTCTTTTTACAAACACTTCAGAGCCTTATTTGTCAGCGGAAACCTGCTTGGGTTTTGACAATTTACCCAAAGAAAATTTTAATTGTTGGTAGTCTCAAGAAAAAAACTGAAACAAAAGAAAAGAAAAGAAAAGAAAAGAGAAGGGTGAAGAAAAATAAGTTCGAAGGATGTAGGCAGGAAGCGGCCATCCCCATCCTGAATTTATTCTCATTTTGGAGTTTTGCAATCAACGCATGAACGTACGTAAGGTAAGCCCACCACAAAAGACTGCATCCGTCTTAATATTATTGGCAGCCCCTTCCATTTCCTTTTTCATCACCAATGACCTCACCTCTCTTCAATCATTCAACTCCCCTTAATCCTTCTTTAATTAACTCTACCCCTCTCTCTTTATATATATATATATATATATCTACACCTTGCCTCTTTTGGCAAATATAGAGCCTCCAGTATCCTACTCTCTCTCTCTCTCTCTCTTATTACTCTACTCTCTTAATTAAGAAATGGCCGGAGTCGAGGAGGTGGTGATCGTTGGCGCCGGCATCGCTGGCCTTTCAACTGCGCTAGGACTCCACAGGTGATAATTCTAGCTAATTTAGCTGATCAAATTATAAACAGAATGAGAGTGATTAATTGGTTGTAGCTGATGTGTTTGCAGGATGGGGATTAAGAGCTTGGTGTTGGAATCGTCAGGGGAACTGAGGGCGAGCGGATTCGCGCTGACGACGTGGGTGAATGCGTGGAGGGCGATGGATGCACTTGGGGTCGGGGAGTTCCTCAGGCATCAGAGTCCCCGTCTTGAACGGTATGTTTAACTGTTAAAGATAAATATCGGATTGAATTTTGATATGTGTAATGTTTTTACGGGTTGACTTTCTAAAATAACGTAATCGAGTCCTTACATGAGGAACTTTTTTAACTTGATTTTCATGATAATGCAGATTGGAATGTGTTTATGTTTGATTTACATTTGTGATTAATTGAATTAGCTTTTATTTCTGAGAGAGATCAAGTTTTAAAATAGGGTGTTTTTTTTTTTGCCGTTTTTTCCTTCAAATTTTAACAGAGAAACTGCAATGGCTGCATCTACTGGAGCTCTAGCCTCACAATTGTCTCTTACAACTAAAGCAAAAAGGTACAAAAAAATAGATAAATGAAAGCATAGAGAGTTGCTTAATTTTTTTATATTTGAATGTTGAAAATTGAAATAAAATGGCAGTGGGGAGCATGAAGTGAGGTGTGTGAAGAGAAATTTGCTGCTAGAAACACTGGAGAAAGAGTTGCCTCAAGGGAGTATCAGGTACTCATCAAAGCTGGTCTCTATTGAAGAGGATGGTGATTTCAAGCTGTTGCATTTAGTTGATGGAGCCACTCTCAAAACAAAGGTATACATTTATATATCCAAAGTTTATATGAATAAAATTTCAAAATTTATCTATATCATGGAAGACTTTTCCTTTGTTGGCAAGAAAAATGAGAGCAATTACTAATAATATCATTTTGACTTCCCAAGTGCTTTTTTATATAAAGTCTATGGTAGGCATTTACATCATATTAAACTTTTGCATTTTCTAAAAAATAACGTGTTCACATATGATTTTCAGAATTTATTTTGAAAAATACTACAACATTATTAAGCGTTCTTTTGACAATTATTTCACGTGCATTGCGTGTTCCGATATTTAGTTTAGTATGCAGTTAAAGAGAAAAATAGGGGTGGGTCGACTGTAACCCCATGGCTGTGGTTGCATGACCCTACCCATTAGATGGGTTCCGTCCCAACTTTACCTCAGGGGAGCACCCCCTTGTTTTCTCCTATTGCGGCTCGCTCACCGCTGTAATAGGGTTGCGGTCGATCGCAATCCCATTAACTTGTAACTAAAATACTAAGCAAAATTACCTTTTAATGCGTAGGTATTGATTGGGTGTGATGGAGTGAATTCACTGGTCGCTAAGTGGTTAGGTCTCAAAAAGCCGGCGTATAGTGGACGTTCGGCTTCCAGGGGTTTTACCGTCTATCCAAATGGCCATGGGTTCAAGTTGGATTTTGCTCAATACTTCGGAAAAGGATTTCGATTTGGGTTACTACCCTGCGACGATAATAGTATTTACTGGTTTTTCACCTGGACTCCGACTTCTCAAGGTATACACACATTTTCTCTGCAACTTCAAATATTTCTATTATCAGTGTGGAAAGTTAAAAGAGTTAGATTAACATGATATATATAGTTTAAGGCTAAATTACACTAAATTACCCTTAATTGTCTTTGTATTTCACTCAACTGCCTTAAACATTTAAGGGTACTTGAGAGATTCCATTAAAACCATAGTTAAGGGTAGTCCAGTGGAATTTAGCCCATTGTTAAATCAATACCAATAGTTTAACCTTTTGGGTGGCAGAGAAGGAAGTAGGAGACGATGCAACTAAAATGAAGCAGTTCGTGCTAGACAAACTACGAACATCGAATGTACCTACAGAAGCTATAGATATGGTGGAAAAGAGCGATATGGGCACGGTGGTCTCCTCTCCACTCAGATACCGATGGCCATTCGAACTATTCTGGGCGAACATAAGCAAAGAGTACGTCTGCGTGGCCGGAGACGCTCTGCATCCGATGACTCCCGATTTAGGTCAAGGCGGTTGCTCGGCGCTCGAGGACGGGATCGTTCTCGCCCGGTGTCTAGGGCAAGCAATAAAAGGAGGCGGAGAAAAAGACAAAGGCGAAAGGATAAAGGAAGGATTGACCAAGTATGCAAAGGAGAGGAAATGGAGGAGCTTCGAGCTCATCGCGACATCGTATGTGTTAGGGTACATACAAGAGAGTTCTGCTTGGACTCTGAACTTCTTGAGGGATAGGTGCTTGTCTGGGTTTCTGGCTGAGCAGTATCTCAAGAAGGCAGATTTCGATTGCGGCAAGCTTTAAGGGTTTTCAGAGTGAAGCTCTTTTTGTGTTTGGGGGATGAATTTGGTGTTGTGAAATTTCTCGCTTATGATTTTCTTAATTTGTGAGATTCAGTAGATGGAATTATAATTTCAATTTGCATTGATATTGGACTGATTAAACTTATGGATACATATCATGAGATAATAGTATATTGAACTGAAGAAAATTTTGCAACCTAAATATCAATAGCCATGCAACACAACAATGTAGAATCTGCTGATTCCGAGAAATTAGAATAGCGCTAAAATCACCACATATAATAAGAGGGATGAGGAGACGAGGGATCGTATGCTAATATGATAAGATTAACGAAAGGTGAATAAATTGCAGCAAGCAATCAAAGAATCGGAAGCTTTCAGCAAAATAATAAAAGAATGTACTGCTCTAAAAGTTGGATGCTACAATTAGTTTTACCTGCTTAGAAAACAAAGGTAACTAAACTAGAAAATAATGCAAGGTTGCAAAGCCGAAAAGCGCTAAAACCAAATACTAATTACTCTGTAGCCGATGACCAGCGATAAAACTAACACATAGGAGCAGGCATCCCACATAACAAGTGCTGATATGCATTTGATCGCGGATATAATTCATTTAAGCCTCTCCATTAGCTGCTGCATGGATCGGTCCATTTGTTCTAAAATCGCCACGGCCTCCTCTTCCTCGGCCTTGACCCCTACCACGGCCACGGCCACGGCCACGGCCTGCAACAAAATTAACAAATGAATTCAAGTTTCAAAATAACAATTAAAAGAAGGACATGATGGGTAATTTCATACCGAACAGCAGTCAATTATTCTCATTATATAAATGGATAAGTTTATAGATTTCACGGGTAATGGTATTAGACATAGATACTGACTAGTCACAAACTGATAAGCTTGCGAAGATATAGAGTTACAAAAAGATTGGGTCATGCAGGAAAGTGATATCTTATTCTTAAAATATAAACAACAATTGAGCCTTTTATCCCAAGCATATGGGGAAGGCTACATAAACCAACATGAGAATCACGCCGGGTCCAGCACATAAATCCTCTGCCTCCACTTACTCCACTATCGAACAATATGCTTTCATTGAGGCCTCTGGCAACCATATCTCTTCGTATCATCTCCATCCATGTTTTCTTCGGTCTTCCTTTCGCCCTTTTGACATTGCCTATATCGAGAATATTCATTCGTCGGACCGGTGCTTCCATAGGTCTACGTCGTACATGACCAAACTATCTTAGCCGGTTTTCCCGTATCTTCTCCTCTCCATGTGCTACACCAACTTTTGCACGAATATCATCATTTCGCACATTATCTTTTCTAGTGTTACCATACATCAAACGAATCATGCGCATCACCGCTACGTGCATCTTTTGTGTAATGATACTTCTTAGGAGCCCAGCATTCTGTACCATGTAATAAGGCAGGCCGAATAGCGCTCTGATAAAACTTCCCTTTCAACTTTAACGGAAAGTTACGATCACACAAAATCCCTGTTGCACTCCTCCATTTTAACCAACCAGCTTGGATCCTTTGATTAATATCGCTATCGATCTCCCCATCCTTTTGGATGATGGAACCAAGATATCTAGACCGATCGTTCGGATATCTCTTGCCCTTCCAATGTTATACCAATATGGTTGACTTCTCTATTTGCTAAATTTGCAATGCATATATGCTGTCTTGGACCTGCTCAATCTGAACCCCCGAAATTCCAACGTTTGCATCCATAACTCCAATTTGGTATTAACCCCTGCTTTCGTCTCATTTACTAAAACAATATCATCAGCGAATAGCATACACCAAGGTATCCCATCTTGGATAGTTCTAGTAAGCTCATCCATCACGATGGTAAACAGGAATGACTTAATGCAGATCCTTGATGTAAACTAATTGTAATCGGAAAATCATTCGTTAGGCCGCGGCAAATTATGACATTTGCCACTACTCCATCGTGCGTGTCTTTGATTATGTCAATGTACTTGACGGGGACCCCCTTCTTCATCATTGTCCCCCATAATACCTCTCTAGGTACCTTGTCGTACGTTTTCTCTAAATCAATAAATATCATATGCAAATCTTTTCTCATCTCTTAAAAACACTCGACAAATTGACGAAGCAAATGAATAGGTTCTGTCGTCGATCGTCCAGACATGGACCTAAACCGGTTCTCTGTTATCTTAACATTCTTTCTTAGCCTGTGTTCAATCTCTCCTAAGTTTCATGGTGTGACACATAAATTTTATTACATGGTAGTTTAAGCAACTTTGAATGTCACCCTTGTTCTTGTACATAGGTACAACAATACTTTTCCTCCATTCATTTGGCATCTTTTTGGTCTGCCAAATCTTATTAAACAAATCTGTCAGCCATTTGACGCCTATTTCTCTTACGTATTTCCAAATCTCGATAGAAATCCCGTCTGGACCAACCGCTTTTCTTGATCTCTTTCTTTTCAAAACTTTTTTAACCTCAAGTAGTCTTATTTTACGCATGAAATTATGGTTTATATCTTGAGATTGAACAAGTCCATCCAAACTCTTAGTAAAGCTCTCATTGAACAATTTGTCAAAATAATCTCTTCACCTTTCCTTGATATCCTCATCTCGAACTAAAACCTTCTGATCTTCATCTTTGACACACTATATCATACATAAGTCTCTGGTCTTCCTTTCCCGCATCCAGTTTATATCATTTTCAGCCTATAGACCTTAGCTTTAGCTTCCCGAACAGCTTTCTTAACTTCCTTTTTAGCCATTTTATACTTCTCAAATCTCTTCGCATCTCTGCTTTTCTTCAAATCTTTATAAGAATCCCTTTTAATTTTAATAGCAGCCTTTACTTCTTCATTCCACCATGATGTGTTCTTAGATGGTGGAGTACCACCTCTTGACTCACCAAGTAGATCTCTAGCTACTCTCTTGATACAATTAGCCATTTTGTTTTATGTTCTGTCTGAATCATTTTCAGACTGTCTGAATCATTTTCAGACTGTCAATCTACCTCTTGAACTATACGATCTATAAAAGTCTTTTGGTTACTTCCTTCAATCGCCACAATTTAATTCTAAGCTCTACCCTACGTCTAATCTTCCTAGGTCCTCTTTCTAAATCGAAAATTTAGAGCTAAAAGTCTATATTGAGTGGTTACACTCTCACCTGACACTACCTTATAGTCGATACAACAACCTCTATCTATCCTTTTCGTCAGAAAAAAGTCTATTTGACTTGCACTAGATCCGCCCCTAAAGGTGATAAGATGAGACTCTTTTCCTAACCAAGTGTTCGCTAAGATAAAGTCATAAGATAAAGCAAAATCTAGAAGTGAGCTACTTGCTTCATTCTTTTGTCCAAAACCAAAACATCCATGTATAATATCAAACCCACTACGCTAGTACTTACATGTCCATTGAGATCACCACCAATAAATAACTTCTCTCCACTAGGTATCCTTTGCACCATCTCATCTAAATCCTCTCAGAATAGACGCTTACTAGCGTCATCAAGATCTATCTGTGGTGCATAAGCACTAATAACATTAAAGATCTCCCCACCAAGAATAAGCTTAACCAGTAAAACTCTATCATCTTTTCTCCTAATCTCAACTACATCCTCAAGCAACCGTCTATCTATGATTACGTCTACCCCATTACGATTTTTATCTCTACCCGTATACCAAAAACTTATAACCCCAAGGCTCTATGACTTTACCCTTTTCACCTACCCATTTAGTTTCTTGCAAACACATAATACCAACTCTCCTCCTAATCATCACCTCCACTAATTCTGTTAGTTTACCCGTAAGGGAACATATGTTCCAAGAAGTTAGACGGATCCTATGAAACCCTTGTTTATTTGTCACTACACCCGGAGTCCGATATAGCGTGTCGTTTCCGTACGACGATTTAGAAGCCCTTGCATACTTAACACTACATCTGGGATCCGATGTAGCGCGTCGCTGAGTAGGGGACGTCTCAACGATATTATTATTATGGTTCATGTCATAGAATGTGACAGTTTTATGTTGGCTGTCACGGGCCTATCACAATCCGCACCCTTTTTCATCCAGACTTAGAACCGGCAACGGTGGGTTTTCTTAAAATATAAACTGAAACATAAAAAATTGATAAAAAAGCTAAATGATAATTAAGATTAGTGTGTTAAGTTGTAATATTCTCCATTGCATCAATTAATAGTCTTATTGTAGGAATGCAATGTTCGGGATGGTCTTATAAGCAGAAAACTTATTTCTCCACGCTCACAACAATGGCTAAAGATATACTCAAATCACATGAACCAGATTATTTCAAATCAAATTTTTTTCTAAATAGACACAATCGCAACTGATCAAGTTGAATCCAAAAACTCCTGACTTGGTCTAAATCCACATATATTTTTCTTATCAACAATCCTACCCTCTTGTCTTCCGTTCTCCCCAGGCAAAAATAAGGTATGGAGTGGGGGTCTAAGAGAGTGAGCAGTGACTTGCAATGAGATCTGTTATTTTTACTCAAGGCTAGCTACCATATTTGTTTGCATATTTTTGGAACCTATGCTAACTCTATTTTCAGGGTTTTTGACAAATCACAGTTCCTTACATCACAGCTCAGGATACTTTGACATCTAGGGTTAAATAATTAAATCAGAAACATAAATGTTAGCAACCAAAACAAATGCAACACAACCAAGATATGTGAAATCAGAACGATAATAATAAATTAACCCCTCAACAGGGAAAGAAAGACGTGGGACAGTTAATATTTTGATAAATTACCTCTGCCTTGACCAGGATTGGGAGCTTCAAACTCATTGTAGCCACCATTGTGAGCTTCATACTCATTGTAGCCACCATTATAACCACCATTGTCTTGTTGATAATTATAGTACCCACCATAGCCTCCTCTTCCACGGCCTCGAAAACCACGGCCTCTGCCACGGGCCCGACCACCAACCCTCCCACCACCATATCCGCGACCCCTGTTGTCATATCCTCCATTGCCATACTCCATTATCATATTCCCATTTCCTAGACATTGAAGATTAAATTTGTCAATATTAAAACACCAAGAACATAAATTTTATGGTTTGATGAAGGTGAAAATTATCAAAAGAGCACCTCTTCCCCTTCCTCTGTCACGACCACCACGACCTCTTCCTCTTCCGCCAGGTGAACCCTCTGTATTTGGGAAAAAACCACGATAAGAGTTGAGAATGTAGAAATTAAGAGTTGAGAAAGTAGAAATACGGGGTGAGGAATGTGAAGATTATAACCTCCTTCATAGTCGAATTCAATCAAAGGTTTCACCTGATCCTTGGGTAAAGGAGACTGATACCTGTAAGGTGCAAAAAGGAGGAGAAAAAGTTGATTCATGGTGAGTCAAAGTCTAAAACATAGAGGAATTGTCTGGACATAAGTTGTATTTTACAACGAGAATTGTGAATCCATTCGAGCTAAATATTTTTAAAAAATGAAACTGTATGAAGAAAAACCAGGCTAAAGTACTCGAGTGTGAGGATGTACAAGAATGCCGTAAAGGGTAATTGTGAAATAATTTTTAGACAAACAATATGGTATTTTTAAAACAAGACAGGATGGGTTCTCTCATGGAACCTTGACATTTACACTGTTCAATTCTAACAAGTACAATGTGTTCTCCCGAATTAAAATAAGTTCGTTATGAAACAGATCAAAATTCAAGCTTCCAGCTTTCTTTCTAAAAGAGAAACTACACGAAGTAAGTAAGAATTGGAAAAGAAGTAAGAAACACAAGCCAGTTTACCACAAAAATTCTTATATGTAGATAACACATAAAAAGTCATGTCATAGCCATCATAAAATGAAAAGCTTACAAGAAACAGAGAATGATTAAAATCACAGAAAGAAAAGGGCGTAAGGAGTGAACAAGCATAGACTTATAATTACTCACCCCACTGTGGCTGTATCTATCTCCTTCTTGGACAAAGTAATTGTGATCATAGACACATGCCTCGTAGTTTCAAGCCTATTCAAGAGAGATCGCAATCAGAAACCAAAATGCGATAAGCGAAGTGAATGAAGAACTTTCAAAAGTGGGGAAAACGTTATTCTTACGGAAGTAGGCCTTCCTCCAAAGGCTCCCATGTATCCGTAATGTCTGTAGAGCCAATAGACGTATTTTGACGAAGACCAACAATCCTTCTCTGCGTAAGTGTAGCATGAGAAAAAACAATAAGAAGGCATTATGCATGAAGCCAAATTTACATTTATTCTATTGGGGAAAACGTTATAATCCGATAACAAAAATGCATAAAAAAGATGAAAGCGTTTGAAGGGGAACTTGGAGTAGAAACTAATCTATTATAATACCCGTACCTTTATTAGTTCCACGACCATGACAGTTTTGTTGATAGCTCTCCCCATGGCCTTGAAGACAATCTCTTCTGAACCTTTCTCCTTTAGAAAAATCAAAATGCATTATTGCAAAAGGCAATTAGTCAACTACAACAAAAAATTCTACATCTCAAAATACATTATTTTTAATAAAAAAACATATATAAAACTTTAAACAACGACATTTCCTGCAAGCATAATTTCTAGCCACTTTATACAAGAGCAAATAACCTTCGAAAAAAATGTTTAAAGCTTGGAAGTTTTTATTCATCAGATGATGACCAGAGCAAATGTGTGTTACCTTGCGTACAAGAATTCAGTCATTTGAATCATCATCTAGGTAAAAAAATAATACAGTTGCACAAACACAACACACTTTAAGGGCATTCATTTATATGTGCTGCATACAAACATGTGTATATATAAGAATTAATGTGTATTATGCACGTCTAGATATCTGTATTCCTATAAATAATCCATAGCCAACACATATCGATTCGGGGAAAGAGATTTTAGCGGTATTCCCCTCGACCAACATGCAGCATAGAACTTTAAATTAAGGAGACTCCAATATTTATCTATCATTGTATTTAAAAGTATAGGAGCAAAATGCTGAGGCACAAGGCTCAAGGCGCTCGCCTAAGTCAAGTGAGGCATATAATTGATGTACAAGTTATACACATAAATAATAAGTAGACATATAGAACTAACATTATTAATTAAACAATTATCGATGAAAAAAGCGAACAATGTAGCACAAAGTGTATTCTATAACATACACTGTAGTACTCATGTTACAATGCATGCACTATTTTTTAAAATAGTTTGTGTTATCAGCACTACAACAAAACATTTTTTCTTTTATAGGAAAATACCCGACCAGAAACCCATTAAAAGCAGTACTATCGAGTCCCAAATTCTCATCTATGGCATACAACTTCCTAACCAATTACACCTTCTCTGGTCACGTCGAGCCTCCCAAATTCTAATTAACTATATTCCTACTACCATTTTGATTGCTTTATATTGTTGTTTGGGTGTATTTGGATGGATTCTAAAATTCCTTATGTTTAATTACTGACCTGCTCTATTAAAAATATGAGTAAAAGTTATGTTACCATAAATTGCTAATCGGCTAGCGAATTGCGATTTGGAACGATCATTCCCAATTCGGAAATACTAGCGCTTCGAACCGGAAGAATCACGTTCCAATCAAAACTTAAGTTAAATGGGGCATATAATCAGGTTTATGTTATATTATACTAAAAAGTATTTATTTTTTAGCAAAAGAAATTGAATTATATTTATGTATATTATATATAAACACACACACATACATTCAAACAGTCCAAACACACTTACTTTTTTAGAGGTATGATTTCCATCCCATATAAGCATATGAAAGAAGACTACCCTTATTGTACCGCGTTCGACAACAAGTAGCCTCCCGCGTTTCCGTTTTCATTTTGCATATCGAAACGTTCCGCACTCCAACATTGAGTAAAACTATAGTTATACAATCTTTTAATCCAAATATTCACAACTGTGAAACACTTTACTTTACTTTAATAGGAAGTTATGCAATTTCGAGCGGGACATTATACGTTATCACTAATTTCCAACATTGACGCTTATAAATATAAAATAAAAGTTGAGAAGCGCCTAAATGGTATCACAAGGTGAATACCAACAAATTCTTCCTAATCCAGTCAAAATTGCTACTTAAAAAACCCACAAGTTTTCTACTATTGAAAAGAAATTTCATATCATGACTATTGTAACTAATCAATAGGCACAAAAACAATAACGAATATTCCATCGATGGTTTGATCTACTTAGCCTAATTTGGAGTGACTTACAACACAAAATGAAAACATAAAGAAATCAAACTTCTAGTCGATTTACCGATTCAAAATTTGGTATTTAACCTAAAGACTACCCCTTTATCCAAAATTCCTTAGCAACAACCAATTGCCATCAATTTCATGACAACAAAATCACTAAACAAAAAGGAACAAATTTTTATAATACCTGAAGGAGAGTAGTCGCATAAGTAATGTAGCTGCGCATCCTCCCTTGAGTCGTTATGCGGATCTCGTTTTCATTGATTTGCGTCTCCTCCCTCGGCTTCTCAACCCTTTGATACCGATCCATCACCTAACTTAATCATCCTCAAAAAATTTAAAACCCTAGATCAATAAATTAAAAAGAGATCTACACTAAACAATGAGAAAAAAATCACAAACCCTAGAAAATGATGGGATTTTTATCGATGAAAACAACTAACAGTTAGTTGATTGATCGCTCCGCTCTCTTCTACGGCTCGATTCCTCTTTTACGCCCAAGGAGCCTCTCGCTGCAACTGCCCGCAATTTATAGGCACGAGGAGCAAAGAGAATCGGTCTCAATCTCCGAAAGGGTTAGATGGAAATTACCCGGATACCCCTATTATCATCCGATTGTTTTCGCATTTGGTAACGGGACTCCTTGTCCTTTGAAGGGATTTGCAAATCTAGAGGATATATGGGACTTAAATTTTCATCTTATCCTTCAAATTTTAAATTTTATATTTAATCTCTATTTTATTTTTATAGATAAGTTATTCAAACTATCTTTTACATTGTTAAGGGTTAGATTTTGTATATATAAGAATTTTTGTTTGCATGTTGTACCTGTATATATATGATAAATATTATAACAAAAAAAATACGTTCTGAAGATTTTTTTTTATTAAAATGGTAATATGTTGAAGGTTGTTTTTTCCCTCAAAGGTTTATATTTTGGATATGGAAAAATAAATTTTAAATTTTTTTCTCGTGAAATTGGCCGTTTGCATTTGTTTAGAAATGGTTGATGCTCTTAACTATCCTTATTATAATTAATAGAACTCTTAGATGATGTGATGCTGATTTAGTATTAATTCATTTATAACAGATTTTGTAAATTTATCCTTTTATTATGTGTTTATTTATTAGTTAGATAGGATAGGCCCTTTTTATCAGGGAAAGCATTGAAAAGTTATATGAAACATAATTATAGTTTAATGCAGATTTTTAGTATTTGAATTTAAATCCTATAGTTCCTGAGTTTTGAAAAGTGGGCATTTATATAAATGTGTAATATTTGATGTATATCAAATTAAATATTGTAGACTTTTCTTCTTATAGATAGATACCTAAATAAGTTAAATGATATTTTTAAAATTTACAAAAGAAGTTAAAAATATACAGTAACTTTGGATATAAGAAGGAGAAATTCTCTAACTAAGTTGCTAATACGTGAATATAGGAAAATTATGAATAAAAGAAACTTATGTTTTATTTTGTTCTGTTTGGCAATTGGAAAGCGTAAAGAAACTAGAAAAGTAGGAAAATAGTAGGAAAGTGAAATGGAAAGAAAGTAATAGTTTTTGTTTGTTTTATTAAAAAGAAAGTCGGAAAGAAGTTTAGTTGGCACTTATATGCAATGGAAAGTGAGATTGAATTGTTTAAAAACAAAAAAGTGTGAAAGAATATTATAGAATAAAATAATCATCATTCTTTCTGCTTCTTTCTTTAGGGGAGAAAGTGAAAGAAGAAAAAAAAAAGAAAAAAGATGATGTGGCAAGAAAATGCAATCCACTTTCCATCCAATTTTTAGCATATCCAAACAAGAGAAGTAAGAAAGTGACATCAATTTCTCACTTTCCAAGCAAGAGAACTGAGAAAGTAAAAGTGTAGCAAAAATTGAAGAATGAATGCAGCAAATGATGCAAGCAAAGTGATAAAGTAGAAGTGTAGCAAAAATTGAAGAATGAATGCAGCGAATAATGCAAGCTAGGTTCAACCGTCATTAAAATGATTGCAGTTAATGCCATGTTATGTCCTCAATTAGTTTTAAAACATTGTTTCCATCTTGTACCTGTTTCTTTGGGTTAAATCTGTCCCATAAACTACTAAATTAGCAGTTAACCTTTTGGTAGAAAACAAAATAAAACATAAGTTTCTGTTATTAACATATGAAGATCAATGGTCCACTCCCCGTTCTATTGTTTTGTGTTCGATAATTTGCAAACGGTATGCCATGTTCCTTACACCAGTCTCTTCTATTTATCTTTGTATATGCCTTTTTATTTTAGGGTTTTTTACTAAAAAAAACCTCCTACTTCGCTAATTACTAAAACCCCTCCATATTTCGTATTTACTTAAAAGACCTGTACATTTAAATTGCACTAAGAATCCCCCAATAGACTAAAAAGAGAATATTTTTGGTATCTTCTATTACTCCGTTAGGAGCCTAACAATAAGTATCGGGTTAGGGTTTTAAGACCTTCACAACCACTCTTTTCCATCAACTCCTAACTTTTCCGTCAAATTAGTTTTAGGATTGGGGTTTTAATCAAAGATCTCTCAAATTGACCATGGAAAACGGTCCATCTTTCTCAACCTTCTCTTGCAATGAACTTGACTAATACGGTTGTCTCTTCAATTACAATTTTCGAGTTCATGGGCAACCACATTTGAAAAGATCTTTAGTTGTGCTAAATCTCAATCTTTAAATAAGCACAAATGCGGTTTCTTTTTATGAGAGAAGGATCCATCTAAATACATATATAGAGGATAAGAGAACAACTCCAACACAAGTTTCAGCTCCATCTTCTTAACGGAACACAGTTTTGATGGAAAACAAGTGATGAGAGGGATTTAATACAATTTAAATGTACGAGAGTCTTTTAAGTAAATATGAAGCATAGATGGGAATTTTAGTAATTAACCAAGCATGAGCAGGGTTTTTTAGTTAAAAAAGCCTTTATTTCAATATATTGAGTAGGATACCTGATCTACTTTTTCCAGGAAAAATAGATACGTGGATGGTATTAGAAAGTTGAGAAATTATTTTGATTACAAGCACAATTAGATCATCGGGTCTGTAGTATTTGAAACTAAATAGAAAGACATTATCATACTTAAAGAGAGAGAATCTTGAAATATAATTTTACATTCAAAAAGTAACTCGTTATTATAAATCTTAAAATATAATTTTAGATACATTGGCTATTCATTTGCTTCGTCAACTTGTCGAGCGTTTTCGAGAGAGGAGAAGAGATTTGCATATGATATTTGTTGATTTAGAGAAAGCGTACGACAAGATACCTAGAGAGATATTATGGAGGACAATGATGAAGAAGGGGGTCCCGTCAAGTATATTGACATATTAAGGATATGTACGATGGAGTAGTGGCAAATGTCGAAACTTGCGGCGGCCTAACGAGTGATTTTCCGATTATAATTGGTTTATATCAAGGATTTGCATTAAGTCCATTCTTGTTTACCATCGTGATGAATGAATTTACTAGAACTATCCAAGATGAGGTACCTCGGTGTATGTTATTCGCTGATCATATTGTTCTAGTAAATGAGATGAAAGCAGGGGTTAATGCCAAATTGGAATTATGGAGGCAAACATTGGAATCTCGGGGGTTCAGATTGAGCAGGTCCAAAACAGCATATACGCATTGCAAATTTAGTAAACAGAGAAGTCAAAACCATATTGGTATAATATTGGAAGGGCAAGAGATATCACTGAGCGATCAGTTTAGATATCTATGTTCCATCAACCAAAAGGATGGGGAGATCGACAGTGATGTTAATCAAAAGATCCAAGCTGATTGGTTGAAATGGAGGAGTGGAACAGAGATTTTGTGGGATCGTAACTTTCTGTTAAAATTGAAATGGAAGTTTTATCGAAGCGCTATTCGGCATGCCTTATTATCTGATACAGAATGCTGGGCTCCTAAGAAGCATCCTACACAGAAGATACACGTAGCGGAGATGTGCATGCTTCGTTGGATGTGTGGTAACACTAAAAAAGATAAGATGCGAAATGAGGATATTCCAACAAAACCATGTCACGCCCCGCTTCCCAAAATACGGAATACGAGGGGTTGACAAGGCCAGCCATGCTCCTACGGTCTGTAGGGTGTTTATCGTCACCCCATTGAGATGGAAATACGCGCACGCTTGTCAGGCGTACTACAGATTCCCCCTACCTAGGGCAGGCCGGGGTTTATTGATTGTGGGGATCTGTTCATATCAGATTTTTGCATTTTCATACCGCCCAATTTTTGTCACATTGCATATCGGTAGATACTCTTGAGCCGTGTTTGCTAGTCAATTGCAGGATACAGATTCTCGGTTCTAAAACGGTGAAATTCATGGAAAACACAACAAAATCCGGGTTCCTGCCAACCACTGAGAAAACACGGTCTCCGCTCGTCATCTGTATGTTGCCAGATACCAGTTTAGGAAGACAAAATGTCAAATCAATGTCACCTTCATGCACAAGGCTCAATGGTAGCACAAAATCCAAGAGATCTACGCGGAGCTCGAGGCAATCATGACAAAATCTTGACAAAAAGTCCACCTTTCCCTCAACAGAAATTCTGGAAAAATCGTGGAGCCAAATTCAGAAAATACATATACTAGAATAAAGAGGACATCAAACCAGGAAACCACAGAAAATTGGGGGGCCCAATTCAATCATAAGGCCGCGGATCCGCGGCCAAAGTGGGGTCCAGGCCGCGGATCCGCGGCCATTCTGGCGCCAAATTTGCAGAGTTTTCAGGGGTGTTTTGGTATTTTCATATGGGTTCTGGTGGTTGCCCTAGGTTTTCAGTTTTTGGTCTATAAATAGCCCAGAACTTTGCGAAGGAAGGAGGTCCATTCTTGTATTTCTTTTTGCTAGGTTTTAGTTTACATGTTCTTCTTCCTCTTCTCACCTCTTCTCCATTAAACTTGTAAGTGAGCTTTTGAGTGAAGAGTGATGAATAAAGAAGACCATTTTATTATCATGCTTGTCTCCTTATCTTTATGCTTGTTGTAATTTTAATTCATTAAGTAGTTGTTGTTATTTCCTTGTTGTTTATTTCTTCTCTCTTTTTCTTTATCATTCATACGACAATGATACTTACGCTCGATCCTCGCCAAGGTGAGGTCGCAAATAGTTAGTCGTATTCTCCTAATCTCCTTCTTTCTATCTTCCTTCTTTGTTTTGTTTTGTTTTTCCTTATCATGAAGTGTGAGTAGTTTTATACTTGTTAGGGTAGGATAAGGGAAGTTTGAGAGAAGGAAATCTCTCTCACTCTTTCCTTGCCCAACAACTTAA
This sequence comes from Agapanthus africanus, assembly GCA_030015575.1. NCBI lineage: Eukaryota > Viridiplantae > Streptophyta > Magnoliopsida > Asparagales > Amaryllidaceae > Agapanthus > Agapanthus africanus. Next base: position 130,836,157 of record JASDDO010000024.1, on the reverse strand, counting down.
ATCGACTCCCGTTAATTGAACCACAATCCGCTCCTTACGGCACCCTATCCTACATGATAGCGGTGATTCCGTAGTGAGACCGGTTGTGGTTGAATTAACCGGAGGTTATGGATAAGAGCCAAGAACGGACGGACAAGCACCAAAAGGAAGGACTATGCGTTGGAAAGCCTAGCTTATACTCGCAAGTTCCTTTCTAGTCGTGCTAATCCCCGTTGTTGCCGATTACCGTAACACTGATATTAAGAGGGGCAACGAAAGATGTGGAGACTCCTAACTCAAACTAACCTAAACCTAACCCTAACAAGCTCTCTTTAAATATCAACTCAACATTTAGATAATCCAACAAAATCTGAAAACCGGACTTAACTCGTTAAAACACTTTGAAAAAGACTCTCATCTCCCTGCGGACGACCCGTACTCAACCGGCTAGCTACATGCGAAACCGTCTTGATTGCGGTATTTAAACTAGAACTTGAACACGCACGTATCCTATCAATCAGCATCCGAATCTCCGGCAGCCACGGACTAAGCTGCCGTTAATTACCCCTCGCCTTTGGAGCGAGAGAACCTCCGATTGACGGGTTAAAATGGTCATGCGAACTCAATGTGCAGTGTACGTGCGTTTTCTTTTGGAGGGGGCTTGGATATATCGGGAGCCACGCAGAGTTTTTACGGGGGGGGCCGCTATCCGGATAACGGGCTGGGGGTCAAGAGGGCTAGCAGCCCCCTTGCGGGGTGCGGGGCAGCGCCCCGGCCCAAATTTTTTTTTGAGGGGGACAGTGTTGTAAAGTGTGTGTGTATGTGTACATATATATATATAAAAAAAAAGGGGAAGGGACATCCAGAGGATGCATGGGGAAAAGCGCCAGCGCTTTGAGCACTAGCGCCGCACGTGCCAGGCACGTGGACGCTCGTGCGATAGCGTTCCGAGCGCAAGAGCGCTAGCGCCCCACGTGTCAGCACGTGGGCGCTCGGGCGCTAGCGCTTTGGGCGCTAACGCTCTGAGCGCAATGGCGCTAACGCTCCACGTGTCAGCACGTGGACGCTCGGGCGCTAGCGCTCTAAGCGCAAGAACGCTAGCGCTTTGAGCGCTAGCGCCCCACGTGTCAGCACGTGGACGCTCGGGCGCTAGCGCTTTGGACGCAAGAGCGCTAGCGCTTCACGTGTCAGCACGTGGGCGCTCAAGCGCTAAAAGGGACTTGGTCCCTGCAATGGGAGTTGTACCTTCTTATTATTTTGTGTGTGTGTATGAGAAGTTAAACCCCTAGGATGTTTTGAAGCTGATGAAGGGTTTCTCCCCTTGAGCCCTAGTTCTTCCCCAAAATGGGGTTTCTGGAGATGGGTCTCCTTCTTCCTCCTCTGCTGGCAGGATCTTGAAGATCAAGAGATGTGAGATTTTAAAAATCTCTTCTTTTTGAGATCTGATGGGAGATCCAAGTTTCCCTTTGTGGGTTTTGTGGTGAAAAACTATTTAGTTTTTGAAAAGGAAGAGTAAAACTCTTGATTTAATTCAAAAGAAAGAAGAAGGTTTAGAACCTTCAGAAAGGGGAAAGAGGCACAAACTCTAGATTTTTTTTAGGGGAATGAAAATTCTATCCTTTATTCATCAGCATGTTGCCTTATATAGGCTTACATATTTACATATAGCCCCTTAGGCTTTACAAAATGGTTTTTTGCCTATCCCATGACTCATGTGCCATTTCTTTTTGCACATAAGCCATGGGCTTTACAAAAATTTGGCTTTATGCCCATTTTGCATACATTCATGCATAAAAAATTAAAAAATATTTATCACATGATCTATATTTGGGCATAGAGGAGCTGGCCGCGGGCTCGACTTGGGCATGGGCCCGCCTGGCCTGGGCTTTGGCCCACCTGGCTTGGGGTTGACCTTGACTTTGACTCAGTCAACCGGGGTGCAAATTTTGACCCCAACACAGTCGAGGAAATATCCTTCCGTAGTCACACTTCGGCTTCTAACTTTACGTGGTAATCAATAATCAATGCACAGGTAATGAGAAATGCAGTCGCTAAATCAAAACAAATACAAAGAACTAACCAGATAGAGATCAAGGTAGTATAGCTCTGGGTTGCTGATCAAGATGTCCGCAATATCCTCGAGGTACGTCAGGCCTGGTCCGAGCTAAATCCACTTCTCACTCTGAGTATGCATACTCAGGTCGTCAGAGCGACACAATAGCTATATATATATATATATATATATATATATATATATATATATATATATATGCAAAAGTAAACACAGGCAATGATGATGAACATGTATATGCAAAAGTAAACACAGGCAATGATGATGAACATGAAGCAGTAAATATAGAATGATGACGCACATGAAATAATCGATACAGGTAAACAGTAAGGTATATATATCAAATCAGTAAGCAATGCATGTCAATGTCACTAACCCTATCAGTCTCTAAGTCTCACTGTCCAGGTCACTAAACCTATCGTCATTCCAAGTATGAGAGTCAACCACGCAAGAGTATCCCCAACCCAAGGGTAGGACCCCAGGGGCAAGGGAACACAGTCCCGAAACACGCACGATAATAATCAGTAACTCTATCCATACAACTCCCAAAATCACGATATAAGCCGGCAATGGGACTCCCGAGATTCTGTTGAACTCACACTCAAACTACCCCACATCCCGTGGTCTACATCAAACACCAACCATAAACTCAAATACTAGTCGGTCCATGACAAGCTTACGCGAGAACTGGAGACAGGATCTCCATCAAGCATGTCTCGACTGATACCCAAGACAAATGGACAGTGTTTTGCGTCTTAACTATGACACTAATATAAGTGCTGCATAACCGTCTCATTCCAATTATAGTTACACTTATATATGCCCCATAGACGTCGACAATGCAATAAATCAACCGGGTCCGCTGATTATGTACAAGTACGTGTCACTTTCACTTATTCATTCACACTTTATCACTACGTACTTGCCACAATCAGAACACTAATACCTAACACTGGGTAATGCACCCGATCACTAGGTTACCAATGCAATGACATCTACATGATATGATGAGAATACAATAATTACGATATGAATAGAATATCATTAGTCAGTGTCCTACCACTTGCATAATTTACTATAAATCATACATGCAGAATTAAGCGAAACAATGTAAAGGGGGTAAGCAGTATGTTTAATTATATATCTGTCAAAATTGGTTTCGCGTCAATCGGGTTTCAGGTTCGCTAGATATGGCCATTTCAATTTAAGTGTTCACTGCTGGAAATCCGGTTTCAGAACTGGAAGTCCGTTTCGTAACACACTTTACTCTCAGTTGGGATCATAATTAGGCGACGCCATAGTTGAACAATATTTAGGTTTTACAGTTAGGTTTCCACCGCAATTGGAGGATCAGTGATATCCTATATCAACAGGGAGTTATGGACAGGTTAAGGTTGATGTGTAAAATCTGTCACTGCAGAATTCAGCTAGACACGTCGACATTATAAAATGTGTTAAAAATATCATACAGAACAGGAACCCAGTGAAACCAGTGGAGTAAGAAATCTAACTTAATTTTATACGTAACGATATAGGGTTCTGCACATTCTCGTATTTGAACAAGGAAATACAGTGAATCAAAAACAAGGGTTATCTGGAATTACTTCTCTGGACTGCAGTCCAGAACGTAATTCTTCGCAGTTTTCTCTATCGTAACTAGTTCAATTTTAGACATCAAAAATAGGGTTCTGTAGCTTATTCTGTTGGCTTCGATACGAGCCAGGAAACGCCAAAAATCAGATTCGTAAAAGATTTAACGTGAATTTAACGGTCTAGCATGTTCAGGAAATTCAGATTTCGTACCGACTATCGGGAGCAGCATTACATAGGTGAAACGACCGTGGTTTTCAACTAAATTTCTACAGCACATCGGTAAACAGTAGACGGGTCTAATGATCACAAGTTCCACCATTTAAAGTCCGGTTTTCACATATAGTTTCGTATCAAACACTTGCATCATATTGGTTTGCACGAATTATATATACGATATTAACATCTAAACTTATTTAAATACGAACTAATAGCATGAAGCAAGTAATATACTTGCCTGACGACGTATTGACGATGGTACGGCAGCGGCAACGGCGCGATCACGACGCGAGCGCGGCACGACAGCCTCGACTTGGTTCGAGCTCGAGTTCTCGGTAGCGTCGGCTTGGTTGCTGGGGTCTTGATGCGGTGGAGCTTGGAGGCAAAGGGGTTAGCTTTGAAGATGGGAGACTGGCTTGGCAAGCTCGGTGGTCGATGGAGGCTCAAATGTGGCAGCAAGGTGGCTCAGTTTGTGTAAGGAGGGTGATGGCTCAAGGATGGAAGTGGGGTTGTTGGGGGTGTTGCGGGGAGCTCGTCGGTGACGTTCGACTTGGAGATGGCTGGCGGCGGGGGTGTGAGGAGCTCGGGTGGGTTTGAAGTTGGTTGTCGGGGCCTCACGTCGGAGAGGAAGGAGGTCGCGGCGGTGGCTCAGGGTTCTCGTCGTCGGTGAACCAGGCTGGCGAGGAGCTCGGATTTGGCCGACGAGGTCTACGGTGCAGCGGCGAGGTGAAGGTGAGGCGGCAACGAAGGCGACGACGACGACGAGGGATGGGTTTATAGTCGGGGTTTCTCAGTGTAGGGGTTCGTCGTTGGGGATGGGAGGAGGAAGGTGGCGGCGAGGTGTGGAGGTTGAAGAGGGTGGTCGAGGTGGGTCGTCGGGGAGATGAAGAGGGTGACGACAACGAGGTCACAGATGATCGACGATGAGGGTGCAGGCGTTGGCGTCGAGGACGAGTGTGCAGGTGAGGTGGTGATGGTGCACTGGTGTCGAGGTAGACGTGGTGAGGAGGCGATGGGGGTTATTGTTGGAGATAGTGCCCTCATAGTCAATTATTGGATCGCAGGTACGTGATTGCAATGATTGCGGAGGACCTATCCCGGTAGAACAGTCTTACTCGAGATGATAGTATGCTATCTGGTTTGCCTTTATCAGTCGTGTACATGTTCAGGTGACTGATTGCATGTTACACTTTGATAGAGCCCTTAGGATCTTGCTTTACTACCAACAGTATGATGGCGATCATATACGTGAGAGTTGGGTAGTTTATATGCATATCCTTAATTGTGGTCCCTAGTCGTGGGAGTTTCGAGACAGGGCATCGATACTCCGGAGTAGACTAGTGTGTACAGTCGAGACCCCGATGAGGGGCGGTGGCCGGTCTCACAAGCCACTGGTGTCAGTTGGATCACCTAAGATGTATACAGGTGCTCATTGGGTTATGAGTACACCGGACAGGACTCGCCGGGAATCTGCTAGTTAGTATTATATCTACCGTCAGATAGCAGTTCCCTGGTGACATGTGTACAGGTTAGTTCATCGACCTGAGGTCGTCATTTGTCTCGTGTGAGTTCCCACTGTGCTTTGATTTCTACCCTACCACGGCTCAAAGGAGTCGTGCAAACAGGTAGCTTTTGGGTACAGTCCCGAGCCATATGGAGGCACGTGAGCGGATCGGCAGGGGATTCGTCTCTCCCGGTATTGGGGGCGAGGTCGTGCTGTGTCTAGGAGAGCCATTACACAAATCCATGGCCATGGTAGGAGATTTACTGGTAGGTACTCCAGTAGTATCTCAGGGTGTATTGGGCTTCACTCCGACACGACTTATACTGCTATTGGGGGTCTGACGTTACTAGCCCCCTAGACAGATATGCGATACTCATTGACGAACGGACCGGACTGTATATACATTGTCACTGTTAGGCTCAGTAGGGTTTTCAGAGGAGTTCGCTCATCGGTCTCCCTTGAGTTCACTCCTCGGCCACCCTTGAGGTCAGTCCATGGGCAGCCGTTACGCATTGCTAGTGCCGCTGACGGTTTGTGGTTAAACCCACTGCCAGGGTGCTGACGAGTCATTAGAGTCCCCCACAGACAGTTTCCCAAGTTCGGGCGAAACGTTGTAGAGGCCGTATGGTTTTATGGCAGGGTTCGGAAAATGCACGTGCGTTTACGCACGTGTTATTTTTCGGGCAGATGATACTGGTCGGTTTTGGTTTAAGCCGGATCCGAGTATTATATTGAGTAGGTATAATATCTTTGTCTCAGTTGCATTTGTATTCGGTCGTAATACAAATGCGGGTATATTTATACAGTTTCGGGGTTATCCTGAAAGTCGTTTCAGGATCACTTTTGGAAGTTGCCAGTTTCCAGTTTTCTATCAGCCGTCTTTTAACATTTGGTTAAAGACGGATTTATCTTTTCTTCAGATATGATGAGTCGTGCTTCTAGAAGGTTCTAGAATTTGGTGACTAGGTTTATTGGTGTTGTGTTCTAATTGGTTGCATTAAAGGTGTGATGAGGTGTTATTAGTGATTCATGCTTTGTTATTAATGCTTCTTGTTTTCCTTAGGATATTAAGTGAGAAGCTTTTGCTTGTGGTCACCTCCCTCCTCCTACGGTCACCTCCCTCCATCATATAAAGAGGCCGGCCTTCTCTCTCCTCCTCACTCTCACTTGTTGGTTTCATTTTAGAGAGAAAAGATTATGATAGGTTTTATCGGTGTATGGAATTTCACAGTCCATTTCATTCCATCACCCGATTTCCACGGCAACTTCATTAACCGATCGTCCACGGATTTGGACGAAGTGAGACAAAGTCATCTACTCATTCTCTACATCAATCTTTGTCGTCTCTTTTAACAAACTTGACGATCGAGTTGCCTCGAGTCAGAGGCGGGAGCCCGTTTAAAGAACCGATCATGTGGTGCCACCTCGACAAGGAGATCGGAGATCGACGAGATCGGAGCAGCCGCAACGGAGCGTGGGATGATGGTTGAAGAACGAAGGACTCGGATCGTTCGGTATAACTTTCCTACACTCTTTACAGTTTGTTAGTTTAGCAATAATGGCAGATCCGGGTTAAAGTATACGATAGCGCCAGTTTAAAAGTTTTGTTCCGCATTTTGGCGTCTGTAGACTGCCGGGGCGCTAGCGTAGACTTACAGTGGTATCAGAGCCTAACCATTTTGCTATACTAACTTGTGCTAACGCGTTTAAAACATCGATCCGACCGGAAATCGAAAACTACAAAATCCTATGCCGACAGTTTCTGTTGTTTTTAAACGGTCTCAAAAATTATTTCTGGATGTCTTAAAAATCCGTGCAGGGAATTCTAAGAACTACGACGAAATTTGGAGTCGTAATCCTTCCAAGCTGCCGCGGAAGGGCGGCCAAACCCATGGTTTGGCCGCGCAACCGCGGCCAAGTGAGGAGCACGTGCTCCCAAAATTTGTCTGTGGGTTCTTGGTTGGATTTTGGGGTTTTTGGTAAATACAGTTTTTGCCCAGGTTTTGTTACTGTTCACCAGTAAGCAGTGGGGCCCATTTTTTGATATTTGGACTTTGGTCGATCGAAATTTAAACACGTTAGTTTACAGTGCTTACATTATATCTCCGACCGGGAATGTCATTTGATCGGTAAACCGCGTTTGATTGCTATAGTTCTTTTAGACGGGTTTGCGAACGTGACATTCGCGTTGATGTTCTGTGTTGTGCTGTAATGTTGCGGATTTGTCGTGGTAGATAGCAGTGTGCAATGATAGTACAGTTTGAGTTTATTTGTACATTTGATATTGCGGGGTGAGCGTCCAACTTGTGGACTGCCGTCACTGCCTGTTGTATAATATTCTTTTAGGGCACGACCAGGTTGCGGTCGATGTACCTGTTGTACTATTTTTCATTACTGTACTAGGTTTTGCCCCGAGACGGAGTGCACGGATAGCCGGGTTCGGGAGGGCAACGGGTCCGCATCTCATGGCTTTGGGAGGCAGAGGGGCCCCACTCTAGAATTGGCAGACTATTCGCCGCACTCGTAGGGGGTACAGGTTGACCCAAGGAGGGGTGCCCAAGATTACCGGATTCCGTGAAGTGCCGGGTGTTCCATTCACTATGCTGTGGGGGACTGCCTCGCTTCAGGTTTTGGCGGGTAACTTGCCGCGCCCGTAGGGGTCTAGGTTTCATTGCACAGGCTATCCACACGACAGGGGAACGTCGAGTTTCAGCAGCGGCTCTGTGAAACTCGGGGATCCCAGATATCTGTATTGTTCTGTGATGCTTATTACTTTTCTGTAATGTTGCATACTATCACGCCTGGAGCGATTATTGTATATTGGCTTATATACTATTAGATGTTGTATATGTTTTACACCCGCGCTAGTCCAGTCCCCGCTCTGTCGTTAGTTAAGTAACCTAACGGGTGATGACGGGACCCAGTGACGAATGCGGATGGCATATACGTACATTTTATTTTCGTTCTTTTCTGGTGTGATTAAATGATGGGACTGCGTTGATTCTGATCAATGCAAAGTAAAAACAAACCTGTTTTCAGTTGTTGGAACAATTTAAAAAGTGTTATTGCAAAGACGTTTTCTTTTGTTATGCATAGCGGTGTTCAGTGGAATATCCAGCACCTCATTCGACGAGGCAAGGGCCGATATCCCTTCACCGGGACCGACCCCTTGGACAGAAGTTTGCGTCAGAGTAATAACTTCACTATAGTCGATTACATGTTGCTTTGCATAGCGGTATTCAGTAGAATATCCTGCACCTCATTCCACGAGGAAAGAGCCGAGATCCCTTTACCGGGAGTGACCTCTTTAGCAAAAGGTTTTCGCCACTATATTTTAAAAAGCTATCAGGTTCCTTCAGCGATATCAAGTTCACTACGCTAAAGGTTTTTTCGCCAAAAACCAGTCGTAGCCCTCCGTCACTTCTTTTGGGTATTCAGTAGTATTCAAGCTACGTATTTTGACCAACGCCAAGGCATAGTGTTTGGTAGCTGCTGGGTATTCAATTGTTGCATAGATAGATGAGTTAGTTTGGGACAGTCGTTCTGCCATTTTGGCCAACGTCAAGGGCATGTGCGGGTGGGTTCAAATTGACAAGATAGTGACGGGTAGAACTTGGCATGTGACTTATGACATTTTGACCAACGCCAAGGTTATAAGAGCATGGGGCAAAAAAAAAAAAATAATATCAGGAGTTTCTAAAGAAACTGAAACTTGCCGAGTATGCGCATACCTTCTGGAGTATGAGTAACGTGGATGCATTCCATCACGTTATCATGCGATGAGAGTTGGATCCTGATTCCCACTGATGAGTTGGTTTACTCTTCGGGTGATCCCGATTGATTCTTCTTTAGGTTTGGAGGAGAATTTGACAGGACAGTGGGAGGTTTCCGGATTAGATAAAGTGATGACCATTCTGATCTAGGTTAGAGTGCACGCAGAGTGTTTCTTTTCTCTCTCTCTCTTTGGCAGCGACCTTTGACCGACCCTAGACTATGACTCAGTGACCAGGTTGACCGAACCTTCTTAAAATACTGGCTTTTGGATTGTCTGAGTTGCATAAGTCATTGCCACTCCTTCTTTTACCCTTTGCATTTCTCAGAACACCCGTATTACTACGGATATCCACTTCCATTGGATAGATCCATCGTATGGTTATATACGAACTCGAAGGGACTTCTTCGGGGATGGATCCAGGTTCAGGAGAAATAGAATTGGTTTATTCAGTTGTCTTTTATTATCACCTTCTCTCAGGTTGCGAGAGCTCCTTGGTTTAGGAGAGTACACCTATTACGCCTATTGGATAGTCTTATTCCAAACCATAGGCTGGTGCCGAAAGGTAGGGAATCAAGAAAACCAATTAGCCTAAGTAGGGTGTGCAGAAGGTAATATGTAAAGACAAAATAAAGGGATTAGAAAGAGGGCAAAGTAAATTGCGACTGATATCATTCACGACCAAAACCGCGTACTTCATCGCCGCTCCTATTTCACCTTTAAAAAGAATAAGGTATTATTCAGTTGTCTTTTATCGTCACCTTCTCTCGAGATGCGAGTACTCCTTGGTTTAGGAGGGTACACCTATTATGCTTACTGGATAGTCTTCTTCCAAACCATAGGCTGGTGCCGAACGGTAGGGAAGGAAGAAAACCAGTTAGCCTAACGATGGTGTACAGAAGGTAACGACTAAAGACAAATAAAGGGATTTGGAGAGATGGCAATAAAATATACGGTTGAAGTCATGAATTGGATTATGGAAGAGGCATTGCTATGAATACCAGGATACCCCTACGAAATATTTTCATGTTTCAGTGCATTGTTAAAAGAAAAACTGTTTTTCCCGATTAGACACTTACTCCAAGGGTATGTATTTACCAGGTTTCATTCTCATATCTGTATGGTTTTACAGATGATGAGTGGGAGTAAGATATTGGGAATTAGGTGATCATCCTCATTATATCGGAATTCGTTGTAATTGGTGATATTTGAGGAAATCGCCAGGGTACAGTTTTCCACCGACAACGCACAAGTTATGAGTTGTTTAACTCAGCGGACTTATACAGAGTATTGTATGTTGTCCAGTGTCCATCAGGACAAAGGGGTAGGTCCTCGTACTATGTTCTGTTTACTTATAACTTCTCTAGTATTTAGACGAGTGTTTCGTAGAAATACATGGTCTAAGTTTTGAGAAGTTGTGGGTATAAGAATAAAGTAGAGAACCAGGTATCACAAGTATCGGGATTCTTCAAAGAGATCGAAGATGTAGATTCTTGTGATTGGTATTCAGATAATAGTGATGGTTTTGAGAAACGAGTTTTCTCTTTCAGGTTACTCATAATTGGATGGATTCCTAAGTTGAGTAATGCTGATTAGCCTCCTTCCATTAAGTTGATATGCACTGGAGACAGCTGCATGGATTGAATCTGGTTCCAATTAAATAAGTGCCAAAGTTTCTGTATTGGATATAGAATGGATCGTACCTTAAAAGAAATTAAGGTACGGGGAGTTGTCCAGCTTATGATTAAAACCAGACACTGGATAACTCAGGGCACGTTTCTGTAATGGCTGTTTGTGGGTTGACCCTGGCTATGACGAGGGTTGATATTCTACCATTTGGAAGATCAATAGTGATATTGTTCTTGACTCGCCACAGTTTTAGTAAAACAGATCTTTTTCAGAAAACAGTAGTGGGAGTATGGTAGAACTGGAAGTGATTCCAGAACCGCGAACGATTACGGAAAATTTAATAGGACCTATACATTCAATCAGGTTTGACATTCCAATAGCCACTCCGCAGGTTTGGTAGGTAACCTCAGACACCCGAGAGGTACTTCGGTAGGCTCAAGGACGGTGACAGGGAGGTTCTTATCTACCAAGACTTGACACTACTGTTGTTCCAGGATATGAGACCCGGTAGGAGGGTTGTCGTAGTCAGTGGGAGCAGCGGAAGCATAGTGGGCAAGATGCTTATATCTATTTATAGACTTGAGCAGTTATAGCGGAGATAGATCATCTAATTTTGATGTGACAGTCATGGGTTTGACTTCAATCAGAATAAGGGATGGATCAGTTAAGAAGGTAGTAGGGTGTGATGTCATGGTATCTGGATGACATACACAAAGTAGGAAGTAAAATTCCTATACTACGATCGGTTGTACTGTGGTCGTCACACAGTTGTTTCTCCAGACAGGATATGGATATAATATTTGACATTCTGGTTTCTAGATCTATGGTTTTAGATCTGGATTTGGGTAGTTTCCCAATGTGGGTACTTTGACAGATATTCTAATGGTTTTTGGAATAGCTGACTCCTAGCATGGTGGTGTACCTGCAGGTGATGGAGTCACCCTCTCTAAAGGTGTCATATAGACTAAAGGGGAGAGGGATGTGCATGATTGGCAGATCACTTGCTTAGGCAATTGAGTCAATCATGAGATGTCAAGTACCGCACCAAATGTTGTTTTTGCCCTAGATGCAATAAGTTTGTATTAATCCAATCCTGGAGAAACATAAGGAAGCAGTTTTAGAACATTAGTACATGTTCTATGGATTTGATAACGGCAGCCTCTTTCGGGAGACGGTTATCATTCCAGGCTTCAAAGGTGACATGGATGACAGAGTGATTGTCAGAGTTTTAGTTTTCCCTCTGACGAGGGACAGTATTATGGACAGGTGGTTCCAGAGGATACTGTGGGTGGCATGGTGCCGGATACTGATTAGGTTCAGTGATCCATACAGTCTAAGAAGTTTGGATATGGAGTTCATTTATGAACTAAGGTCCCATCAGATATCCAGACATTCTAAGACAGGTACTACTCAATTCGGGAGATGGCTTTCTCCGCGAACTTGAGATTAAGAGAGATACAGAAAGAAACTTCTAGGCGGATCCACTCACCGAGGCTATTTCTCGAACACAATAGTTTTACAAACGGGCTTTGTGAAACTGATTAGTAGAGGAGTTGGATGTTCGGTTTCACACGGGCTGTGAGTAGTCGACATCGCAATATTAGCCTTGAGTGCAAGTGGGAGATTGTTGGAGATAGTGCCCTCATAGTCAATTATTGGATCGCAGGTACGTGATTGCAATGATTGCGGAGGACCTATCCCGGTAGAACAGTCTTACTCGAGATGATAGTATGCTATCTGGTTTGCCTTTATCAGTCGTGTACATGTTCAGGTGACTGATTGCATGTTACACTTTGATAGAGCCCTTAGGATCTTGCTTTACTACCAACAGTATGATGGCGATCATATACGTGAGAGTTGGGTAGTTTATATGCATATCCTTAATTGTGGTCCCTAGTCGTGGGAGTTTCGAGACAGGGCATCGATACTCCGGAGTAGACTAGTGTGTACAGTCGAGACCCCGATGAGGGGCGGTGGCCGGTCTCACAAGCCACTGGTGTCAGTTGGATCACCTAAGATGTATACAGGTGCTCATTGGGTTATGAGTACACCGGACAGGACTCGCCGGGAATCTGCTAGTTAGTATTATATCTACCGTCAGATAGCAGTTCCCTGGTGACATGTGTACAGGTTAGTTCATCGACCTGAGGTCGTCATTTGTCTCGTGTGAGTTCCCACTGTGCTTTGCTTTCTACCCTACCACGGCTCAAAGGAGTCGTGCAAACAGGTAGCTTTTGGGTACAGTCCCGAGCCATATGGAGGCACGTGAGCGGATCGGCAGGGGATTCGTCTCTTCCGGTATTGGGGGCGAGGTCGTGCTGTGTCTAGGAGAGCCATTACACAAATCCATGGCCATGGTAGGAGATTTACTGGTAGGTACTCCAGTAGTATCTCAGGGTGTATTGGGCTTCACTCCGACACGACTTATACTGCTATTGGGGGTCTGACGTTACTAGCCCCCTAGACAGATATGCGATACTCATTGACGAACGGACCGGACTGTATATACATTGTCACTGTTAGGCTCAGTAGGGTTTTCGGAGGAGTTCGCTCATCGGTCTCCCTTGAGTTCACTCCTCGGCCACCCTTGAGGTCAGTCCATGGGCAGCCGTTACGCATTGCTAGTGCCGCTGACGGTTTGTGGTTAAACCCACTGCCAGGGTGCTGACGAGTCATTAGAGTCCCCCACAGACAGTTTCCCAAGTTCGGGCGAAACGTTGTAGAGGCCTTATGGTTTTATGGCAGGGTTCGGAAAATGCACGTGCGTTTACGCACGTGTTATTTTTCGGGCAGATGATACTGGTCGGCTTTGGTTTAAGCCGGATCCGAGTATTATATTGAGTAGGTATAATATCTTTGTCTCAGTTGCATTTGCATTCGGTCGTAATACAAATGCGGGTATATTTATACAGTTTCGGGGTTATCCTGAAAGTCGTTTCAGGATCACTTTTGGAAGTTGCCAGTTTCCAGTTTTCTATCAGCCGTCTTTTAACATTTGGTTAAAGACGGATTTATCTTTTCTTCAGATATGATGAGTCGTGCTTCTAGAAGGTTCTAGAATTTGGTGACTAGGTTTATTGGTGTTGTGTTCTAATTGGTTGCATTAAAGGTGTGATGAGGTGTTATTAGTGATTCATGCTTTGTTATTAATGCTTCTTGTTTTCCTTAGGATATTAAGTGAGAAGCTTTTGCTTGTGGTCACCTCCCTCCTCCTACGGTCACCTCCCTCCATCATATAAAGAGGCCGGCCTTCTCTCTCCTCCTCACTCTCACTTGTTGGTTTCATTTTAGAGAGAAAAGATTATGATAGGTTTTATCGGTGTATGGAATTTCACAGTCCATTTCATTCCATCACCCGATTTCCACGGCAACTTCATTAACCGATCGTCCACGGATTTGGACGAAGTGAGACAAAGTCATCTACTCATTCTCTACATCAATCTTTGTCGTCTCTTTTAACAAACTTGACGATCGAGTTGCCTCGAGTCAGAGGCGGGAGCCCGTTTAAAGAACCGATCATGTGGTGCCACCTCGACAAGGAGATCGGAGATCGACGAGATCGGAGCAGCCGCAACGGAGCGTGGGATGATGGTTGAAGAACGAAGGACTCGGATCGTTCGGTATAACTTTCCTACACTCTTTACAGTTTGTTAGTTTAGCAATAATGGCAGATCCGGGTTAAAGTATACGATAGCGCCAGTTTAAAAGTTTTGTTCCGCATTTTGGCGTCTGTAGACTGCCGGGGCGCTAGCGTAGACTTACAGTTATGGGATAGCAGTATAGAGGAGCGGGTCTTGGGGCGTGAGCACGAGGAGCGGGGGACACGGGGACGTTGGAGGAAGTTGCGAAGGAGGGGCGAGACGTGGACGAGGGGGGTCATGGACGCGAGAGAAGCGGGGGCGAGGAGGGAGGAAAGAGCGGGAAGATGAAAGCGAAGAAGGGAGAAAGGAAAGAAGCGGGTCGGGTTGAGGGAGTTGGGCCAGCTCGGGGATAGGAGAAAATGAGTGTGGGGTTTAGGGAGTGGGCCGGGGCTGGGAATTGTTTAGAAAAATATTAAAAGGAATTAGATTAAATTAGGGTTGGGAAAATTAGATGAAATTAATTGGGAAAATAAAAATACTTAAGTAAATAAAAATTTGTAATCTTGTTTAAAATACGGAAATAATTAAAAGGGACTGGGTATTACAGCACATGTGGAGAAAAAGATGCGGGAAAACCGGCTAAGATGGTTTGGTCATGTGCAACACAAACCTATGGAAACACCGGTTCGACAAATAGATACTCTCGATATGGACAATGGCAAAAGGGAGACCGAAGAAAATATAGATGGAGGTGATACAAAACGATATGGTTGCCAAAGGCCCCAATGAAAGTATATTGTTCGATAGGAATGAATGGAGACAGAGGATTCATGTGCTGGACCCGACATGATTCTTATGTCGGTTCATATAGCCTACCCCATATGCTTGGGATAAAAAGCTCAGTTGTTGTTGGTGTGACCTTTTCAAATTCCTCCGTTCAGAAAGGGAGGCATGCAAACTTTGGTTGAGCACGTCTATAACTACAAGTAGAAGTTCCTGTATATACATTTGCATAGGTGTTTGCATATAAATCATTTTGACCATAACTTCTGTTTGTAAGAAAAAGATGGCAAGAGAATAAAATTATGATAGGATGAATATCGAACAAAGAATCCAGATTACAGCCAACGACAATGCAACATAGAAATTATTACATTTTCCTCACGCCAATTCTCAAACCTAGCAATTTCATATCTACATGTGCAACCAAATCACATCATTTACAACTATACACATGCACAATTGGCGATCTGCATGAAATTTCTAAAACAGTCAGGTGTATCTTGCAAATCCTCAGGCAGAGCTCAGAGATGCCTCAAAAATAAAAGTTGAGATGCTTTGGACACAGCCAAGGCAATTGAAATTTTGAACTAGTCTTCAAGTGGCATCTAGTATTAAAGTCTTCACATCCTTAGGCAGATTCCTCGGATGTATCAACATTGCCATCAAGCAATGGCCTAAGATTTGATCTCTCCATGGTAGGGATAGCATGCTCGCTGTCTTCATTAAACCGGTCCACACTGTGAAGAAATATACCTGAGGAACAAGTGATGAAGAGTCCATGCTTCAGTTTATAATAAAAGAACTAAAGCATCGGCGATGCAAAAGAGTGAATATTCAAGTATGTATAAGAGGCTAAGAAGCAAACAAATCAAATCAGCCAAAAGATCCAACTAGAAAGGGAATATGATATGGCTGTTCAAAGATCTAAGGGATTGAAAATATTCGCTACTAGTTTTTCGGGCACATGCATTAATAAGAAAATGATAGTAAGCTACTTCTAGGACAATTGTAATGGTATTTTCTATAACTGTTTTTTCCCACTTCAAGAGCTGTTGAAAGATCAAAGGTATGAAATTTATACAAGCATTTTCGAATATATTTTGGGTCGGAATTTTATAAATTTGAATCATATAAATGAAAAGAGAAACGCCTTCCAACTTTGCCTCTTGAGTACGCAACATCTCATATTCACATATATAAATTGGCTGCCCATGAGATTTTAAAAGAGATGCATGTGCGAAGACCAATCGCAAACTCACAATAAGCAACAAAACAAGGGCAATTGTCATTCTATGTATTTCAATTTCTTTAAGAACTTACAGGAAAAGGATTATAGAAGCATTATATTATTTATTCTAATTGCAATTCTATAAATTTCAAAGTTATATGAGAGCAGAGAAATACAATTTTCTTTATTCAACATTGCCTTTAGGAGGAGAACGTGAAACTTAATCAATAAAACAATAATATATATATTGGAGACAAAAAAATTATGCTCTTAAGGAAACTGAAATGTGAAATACCTATACTCCACAATGCACTGGAGATGAAAAGAATAGATGTCAGTGTAAGAGAAGTCGTCCGCCAGTTGTTTACATGGTCCTACACCATCAACCGAATAAAAAACCATGAATAAGCATAAAAAGCAATTCGTAGATTTTTGTTTAATATATAGCAAGCAAACAATGCCAAGGTTGTCAAATGATAATTTGAATGGAACCTCAGAGACAAATAAAGGATGACTATTTATTTATTGATGACACTCATATTTCCCAACATAGGCTAGGAAAACAGTATTCCAGCATGTCGAAATCATTAACAAGAAAAGATTAGTTGGGTGAGGAGTTAACTCATCATGCCATTATTACCAGTTTACCAACACAACACAAGAACAAGCACTTATCTTAAACTTTTGGGATTCTTCTACATGACATATCCTTCAACTGCAGTCCTATCACTCCCCAACGAGAGCACTTAATGGTTCTAATGCACTTGCCCAAAGCATCTTAAGTTCTTAACTGATTCTAGTCATTTTAGTCATCGCGCACGTGGAACTGTCCAATGAGAAGTTATTAATTTGGCATGTACTTGTAATATCTGGACCATTCAATATTTTCTAAATATCTACTATAGCCCCTGAAAGAAATGGACATAGGAACTGTCTTCATTATTGATCTTAACAAAGAGCAGTTCATTTTTTGAGTAGCGACCATCAAATTCACGAAAGGACTTCAGAGAATAATCACAGTCTATAATTTCATGCCCCAAGCCATGGATCTGCATACATAAATTAAGCACAATGCTAGAGGGTTGCTCTATGGAATGGATGATGCAGTACAATTCAATATGTTATCCATCAATGCGTTTGAATGTGTTGCATTTAATACAAGATATTTGGTTGAATGCTAGGTATAAATTTTCATGTGAATCAATGTTCTGTCATTTGTTGAGCAGCATGTAGTTAGATTTATGTATTATCTTTTGCATGCAGATATTCGGTTCCGTAAACAATGCTTTAAAACATAGTTTAAAAGGTGCATTGAGAGGACTCAGTAAATACATAGTCCAACCTCATTGTGTGTGCGTGTGCGTTCCTGTGTGTCAGTCCAAGTCAAACAATAAAAGTAGTTATTGCAAGAGGAAAACAATCCAGAATTTTATGACAAACCTGAAAAACTCCAACCAGCGGCGACGAAGGTACATCACCAAATATGTGGATAGAGACGGTGGACATGGCCATTGACAGTGGTCGCAGGCTAGGCTTGACACAGTGAAGGCATATATAATTCACAGGGCCCTAGAAAATAAATGAGCATTAGTACAAGCTTTAGAAATTTAGCACAATATGAGCACTCTAAGTTTCCTTCTCAGGGATAAATGAGTGCTTAAATTATATAAGATCATCAAAAAGGGGGTGGGGGGGTGGGGGGGGAGTCTTATGGGTAATATGAAATAATCTACATAATACAGACCATCTTCCTGACTTTCTACTGATTTATAGAAACAAATACAAGTGAAGCCATGAAGAGACGCCTTAGTTCATATAAGATTTGACCTGTCACTAATTTAAACTCTCATCAGCAGGACATACAAAACAGTTTTAAATCCTGTGCAAACACATATATAGTTAGATACTTAGATCATATCAATATGTCATGTACAATCAACCTATTACTACCACACGGAATTCTTACTTGGCCATCCACATAATTTAAAACCATTATTGTTCTTATTGGTGCCATTCATGTTTTGCCTGAGGAGCAGACAGCTAGGGAATGTGCTCTCTTTACTTATAGCTTCGTAAGCGCCATTAGGGGGTGTTTGGTTTTCAACGATACAAAAGTGCAACATGTTTTACATGCAACAAATGCTACATGCAACATTTATTGCAAAATACTCAAATTCATTGTTTGAGTGTATTCAACTTTTGTCATTGGATTACCGAAACCAAACTATTTTTATGTTTGGTTGACTAAAAACTAAAGAAAATGCAACATATGTTGTTCTTATGTGGCATATGATAGGCTTATGTGGCAACTCCAATAATTGCCATAGACACAACCCCAAAGTTGGAGTATTTGTTGCAAACATTTGGGCGCGACAAAAGTTGAAAGACGTTGGTTCATTTTTGCAACTGCATTTCCAAATCCAACTCAAGTTGTTGCTAACCAAATATGAGAATGGAGATTTCTTTTCCAACAAATGTTGCATGCAACTACATATTACTTCCAAGTCCCGTCCCAATACCGTCCACTATGAAGTAATATTGTGTTTACCATTTGATAGTGGGTTCTAGTACAAGTTTAATAATTGAATAATATGTATAACAATAGATAGGTTATCACGGCTTATTTGACCTTGCTAATGACTACAAGATATATCAAGAAATTTATGGAATTTTTACTAGATATTAAAACAACCACTCTAGATATCATTAATTACTAGACAATTCGTCAAATTGTTTATTGTTACTTTAACTATTGAAAGAAGAAATTTTACTTATTTTCAAGAACTCCTTTTTTTCAAATGATATATAATCCGATAATTCTGATCCGAGACAGCCAAGATGACCGATTCTGATCCCAAAGGTGAGCATCCGATACCGATCCCGAGATTTTAAACCTTAATTCCCATAAAGAACATCAATCATTATTGCCCCTTCTTATATACTTTTACTTATTTGAAGAAGTTGAAAAGTGCCACCTGATCATTTTTAGGATTATGGCAAGACCTTCCCTTGTCTATAGTATCCTCAGGAACAAACATGGCTAATTATGAGAGGGTTGGCATCATGTTGATAGCTGATGGATAAATTATCAAATCACTGATGGAGCATCATGCTCTTTACTGGCGAAGGCCAAACGGTCGTCAAATCACTCATGCTGCCAACTCCATTTTATTGGGTAAAACTTAGATTATAATGATGACGACGACAAGGAGGAGGAGCACACCTTACTACTGTTCTAATGTCCTCTTTAATGACAGAGGTCAAGTAGTCAATGTTACTGACTATATGTAGACTGCACACGTTCTTACACGTATCATTGGTTCCTGAATGGGTCCCAATATTTACAGCTACTGTTTCTTCCTTTTTTTCATGGAGTCTTCTTATAAAAAAGCAGCAAATTTTGAAATATCTCAAGCATGAGAGCAACTTTAGTATTAATATTATTATAAAAAAAACCTCCAACTGCTCTAACCGGTGTATGACATTCAGAAAAAATCTAAATTGCTTGCTCAATTAAGTTATATTTCTGCTTAGTTTCTATATATATTTTGGATAATGTTATCAAGGTTGGGTAATAAAGCTCTTTATATAAACCATCTAACTAGTTACATCTGCATAAAATTCAATATATCATATCTAATAGTTAAACCTAAACATTTTATTTCAATTACGTAAGGTATAATATTTACAACTAAATATTTTGTAAATATACCTATATGAATATTGTTTTAATATAACCAGTAATTACATTTCACATGTTGTCCAACTAATTCTTTTCTCATAGTATCTCATATAATTTAAACTCTAAGAAGAAAGCTTTTCCTCTCAATGGAAGCTTTAAAAAGAGAGATTTTCTTTCATGAGCGCTACTTCTGGATATGCAACCCTGTTTGCTGTTTTGTGCATTGGATTTCAAAAGAATATATGGTCATGGATACACGGTACACCTTACAGGCGAAAACCTATAAATATCCATCTGTATGTTCACTTTTCATGCAGACGCTTCTAAAGCTAAGAATGACATGCTAATGCAAAGTCCTTGCGGCTCATGCATAACATAGCACATTTACATATAATTTGTCCATGTTCTTGCTGCTAATGCATGAGCAAACGCGCCCAAAACTAAGAATTACAAAAGATCAACGATTTAATGAGCTGGAATTGGTATAGAGAAGGAGAAAAACAGGAAGCTTGATAAGAATAATTGCATGCTTCCTTCTAGTTCTAGGAGGATTCATCACAACATTCAGTATATGTCTACATTCATCAGAGTGTACAATGGAATCTAAATAGTGCAGCATTTGTGAGGTTGCAATGATGGTTAGCAGCTTAGAAGAATAAGGTTAACTGATTATATAAGATATTCAAACGGATGATTATCGATAAATGAGAGGAAGAAGAGAGCGAAGGTGTCCCATAGATGGCATGTCACACATGCAGAATGGTAGGACAAGAACCTAGTAGTAGCAAAAACTGCCGTCTGCTCAAAATTGTCAGCTAAGTTGAGTTGAGAAAAAAGAAAAAAAGCTAGTGAAGACGTAGAAAAGAAAAGGCGGTTAAAAAATACTCGGCGTCTAAGGAGTTTTAAAATATGAATTCCATATAAGATTTCAAGCCTCATAAACAACACATGGGTGACTGAATTGCCAAAGGTGCTGTTCAAAATATTAATGCATCAAGAATTAAAAAGAATATAGGCCAGGTAGTCTGTGACATAAAACAGAACGAAAAAGTTCCTGCAGTCAGTAAAAGTTTCTGCAATCAACAGTTTCCGCTGACTAGGTTTTCAGGTGAGGAATGGCCTCATCAAGGTCAGAAAATTTCACGGGACTGTGGAGAGCAATGACAAGGTCGCATTCTATTTGGAAATTTCACCGTTGTTCACAAGGGCATATGATAGCTTTAGATTCCACAACAATTGGAGTGAGAATAATGAAATAATAATAATAATAAAAGCTGAAGAGGAGGATATAAAATGAAGGTAAAACATAGAAAGATGTAGCAAATCTCTAATGTACAATAATAGGTTGTTTGTTGCCAATTGAATATTTACGGTTGGTCCAGGCTTTAGTGACAGAGACAGTTTAGGGTAAGCATCCATCTGGAACGCCCTGTAGATGTTCTTCGATCTCCTCCAGGGAGAAGGTTACAGGAAAAACTTGTAAATTATTGAGTAATGAGTATACAATGTATATAAAAACTATCTGTCCTTCCTGCTTGATTGTGTACTAACCGCTCTCACCAGAGGCCCGTAATGCCTATTTGCTTTGGTTTTGGGGCATAGCATGCCGGCCTCACGATAAGAAGGCTGCTAGGAAATTATTACTCCAAGTTAAATTCATGAACACTCTAATTGGAGTTTTCATCTTTAAACTTGTTTAAATCATTGACATGTACATATATCTCCTTAATGTAAAATTGAATAGCTAACAAAGAAGCAGTGAAATTATATAGGTAGCACGTTATATAAATGGTGATTCATGATGAGCAAGATTGCAAAACAACAAACTTCCACTCGCTATCCATGATGACTGGTATTATTCAAAAAGGTTCCATTGAACAGTAAACTCGCACATGTTATGCAGAATCTAGAGTTAATGATACCTGAGTTGCAAACACCAAAATTTCGCCAATGGAAAACATTGCTATAAAACCATAAAGGCTCTTGAAACAAAATGCTCCGAAGCAGAACACCGCACCCAAAAACGTTGCTCCAGAAAGAAGCTACAGCAAGTCCAATATTAAATGAGAATCAAATTCTTGTGGAGAATATCTTGTAAGAAAGGGCTTTCCATAAATCTAAAGGGCCAATTGGCAGGCAGACTAACTAATTGTCATCAAAGTTCAAAAGCCATACAACAAGAAGAAACCATTACAATTTGCCTAGATTACAGAAGTGTAAAAAATATACATATATTCTTTCCTCGAAAAAGAAAGATGATAAATTTGCCTGATGGAATTGCATTCAGCTATAAAGTACAGACATTGTGCAAGAGAAAACAATAAAAACAATCAACTCTAAAGAAAACGGATAAATAATTACTTAAGTTTTGAATGTGCCTGAACATTAAGATTGAAATCAGTGGCTAGGACCGAGGTATCAAAACAACCATAAGAAAAACTCAAGCTGTATGACTGAAAACTGAAATCAAAACGAAGACTGGATCTCTTAAATTTTGCTCTCTGGCATTAACATTTCCTTTCATTTTTGGACATCTCGACTTCTATCGCTCCCTACAACATAGGTGAGTGAGTGTGTATATCAGACTGATTTTATTTTAGGACTGAGGGCCATGAAATGGGATGCCCTTGTTTTAGAAAAAACCAATACTCAAACTTGGATGCCCTTGTTTTAGAAAAAACCAATACTCAAACTTAGATGACGGGAAAAACCCCAGTCAGACCCCATACAGCTGGTAATTACAGAAATTTATATACTTGTACCCAGACTTGAGTGAGGTCATTTCAGGTTTTGTTAGATCAGAATTTTGTGGTTTGTCCAGTATTCTACAGATCTGCCTTTCCTTTTTCTTTTGGACCCCAAAAGAAGAAGAGGAAGAAGAAGAAGAAGAAGAAGAAGAAAGTGCATCTTACTCTCTATTCATACCAAGATCGAACCATTTGTCCTTTACATGGCACACCATGTCTTGAAGCCCATGTGAAATCCGAAAAGATTTATAGCTCCACCTTTAAGGATTTTTTTAATTTAACGTAAGCTAAACTTTAAATATTATGTTCAATACTAGAAGACAATTTCCACATCCTTTAAGACTAGTTATAGTTTAATCTAACCTGTGCATCCACCTTCTTTGACATCCAAGGGTTGGTCATAGATAAAAGTTCTGAGATTATGATCCATCAGTTAAATAGAAACTACGACTAGGTTAGGACTTGATTGACTAAAAAATGATAGAGTTTGTATTTGGATAGAAGAAAACTAGAGAGTAGGGAGGAAGGGAGAAAAGCAAGAGATGAAAAGTGATTGCAGCTTCGAGAATGACAGATGCTGGGAGCTTGCTATATCAATCAGGGGTGGTTATTTTAGTTCACTGAAAAAGATGACCAGCTGATATCACATATAAGTTGACATTTAATACAAGATGACCGGCTGATATCACATGTAAGTTTACACACACACACACACACACACACACACCCCAAAAAAAGGAAACAATTTGAATCAGGTTGCATAGTGGATGTCTCTCTTAAATAGGGAATCATGATGGGTTTGATCGGCTAGTGTGGACTATGGACCTCATTCCTGTACTGTCCTGAAATTTTAATACCTCCATAAAACACGCGATCAGGTTATGGACTTGAGAACTTATGCGGCCCAAACCCAAAAAATTCTATCTTAATCAGCTTGACTTACCAAAAATACGTCACCATACTAGTCTGTCTACAGCGCCCCCCCCCCCCACACACACACGAGGATAATGGAGGAAAGGTGCCATAGGTGGAAATTTCCTCCTATGGCATCGAAAAAATACATTCTTCATGATTTTTTTCGACGATCGGTATCTATCATCTCCATCTTTATAATATAAGATGTGGATTCACCAAATTTCATTTGATTCTACCACTTTTTCACCGTTGAAATTTGTAGAATCACATGAAATTTGGTGAATCCACATCTTAGATGATGATGATGAGTGCCGATCGTCAGGAAAACCATGGAGACGAAAACCCTCCTCTCTCTCTCTCTCCCTCCTAAGGCCTCTCTCTCTCTCTCTCTCTCTCTCTATATATATATATATATATATATATATATATATATATATATATAAGTGCCTAATCTCTTGATGTGTAATCATGTAACACTACTGGAAAATGGGTCCAATTTCGACAGCGAATTTGTTGAGGATTATTTCGATGGAATATTTCCATCGAAATAGGCCACATCCCCTCGAAAAAAGTAAAATTTTGTTGATTTCAGTCAACAGTTATTTCGACGGGTAATTCCCGTCGAAAAAATTGTTGACCGATGTCCACAAGTTCTCGTGACCCCCCTTTCCCCCTTAGCAAATTCTTTTCCCCCGTTTTTTTCATCTCCTCTTCTTAAAAATTCCCTCTTCCCTCCTCTACCCCTCCACCGGCCACCAAAAAGAGTCCACCGGCTGTCCAAAAATACCCAACTGGCCTCCGATCTCAGCCCTCCACCCAGCTCCTCCCATTTTCCCCTCCACCTGATCGAAACCTCTCCTCGAGCCTCCACCGCCTCAAGCCACCTCTTGGCCAGTTCCCCCCGGCTCCGAAACCCTCCAATCCCCCGGCTCTGGCTACGAAATCAGGTTAGATTCCCTCTTAATTTAGTTTAATTGATAATATTTTGTTGATTTTATTTAGGATTTATGATTAATTTTAGGTTATGATTAAGGTTAATTTTAGATCTACCCAGCCGCCTCCTAGCCTCCTCTCCAAGTATCTCCGGTCTCCATCTCAGACGTCAATCGGTGAGTTGGTTTATTAATTTATTTATATTGTTCACTTGTTTGAAATTTTGTTAAATTTAAGTAATTTTAAGGTTAGCGTTAAGACTAATTTTAGGCTAAGGGTTAAATTTAGGAATAATTTGTGTTAGGGTTAATTTTAGGTTTAGAATAAGAATTAATATTAGGTTTAGAGTTAATTTTATGGTTAGTGTTGGGGTTAATAATTTTGGGGTTAGGGTTAGGTAATTTTGGGGTTAAGGTTAGGTCAGTTTTGGGGTTAGTGTTCGTGTTGGGGTTAATTTTAGGGTTAGGGTTAATTTTGGGGCAAAGGGTTAAGTTAGTTTATTTGTTGAAAATTTTAGGTTTAGAGCTTGGGTTAGGTTGTTAATTTTAGTTAATTATAGTTAGGAGAGTGTGTATATTGTTATTGATAAAGAATGAAAACATATGTAACTAAAAATTTGTGTGATTGCAGGATTGACGTGGGCGTGATTGCTCATGTTTCTTCGCTTTCTATATGCGTCAGTTTCCGGTAAACAACTTTATCACTTTTAATTCTTAAGTACTAAAATTAGCCTAAATCACCATACCTAGATTAAGTCACCAATTAAATATTAATTAAATCGAAAACATAGATACTTGACATGTCATAAACCAATTACCTATATCCATGCTTTCTTTCACGAGTTTAAAATCAATTAATCATCATTCCTTAAACAAATGGTCAATGTTGGGATCTAACGTGGATGTGTGTAATATATTGTTTATGAAAATATGGTTATGTGAGAGAGAGAGAGTGTGTGAGACTTACCTTTATATAATTTTCGTTGTATGAGTGTGTTTATTTTAATGAATGCTGATGTTTCGTTAATAATATCAATTGTTTGAGAACTTACCATTCAAAGTGAAAATTCCAAAAGGTTAAACAAAATAGTTAAATAACCGACGATACTGAAACGATAACCATCAAAACCAATCTAATTAAGTGCATGATACTCGATGATGAAAAAGTAAACCGATACATATCGTCACCGAGTATCTCACATTTTAAAAATATCACGACTTAGAACCAGTCTATCAGTTATATGCATAAGATTATCTTTGTGACATAAAACTACGCATGTGTTGTCAATCTCGAACGTTAATCGTTCTTCGTTGACAATCATCATGTAGTTTATGTGACGAGAACACTAGTCGCACTATAGCTGATAGATTTGTTCCGTTTTGGACATGTTAAGAATATATAACGTATAAACTTCCCTGCATACTTATGTTTTTCTTTCGTTTTGAGATAAGTTTCGTCAGTACCTTTCTGCTGGTTCTCCGTGTACAAATATAGTTGAGATGATCATCTCAATACTGATAGTATTAAGATACTTATCTCTTCTATTGCAGTGTGCTCGAAGAACAGCGGGAAGGTACTGCCGAAATTTTCTCGAAGTGAATGAAAGCATAAGTCCAGAGGGTGTATGTGTTATACATTCTTAATGGGATAGAAGCCTTACCCCGACAGCCGTTACCCATTAACATCCAAGATAAAAGCGTTAATATTATTTCCAGCCATGATAAATCACTCAAATGTATTTCCGAGACACTGTTGTCATTCTCTTTTTTGTCTATAACCATCTCGTTCTTAGCTTTCTCACTGCGGTATAAAATTGTTAATATAGTGTATAATTTTAAAATGTTTGTTATGATATAATAATTAATCGTGAACTGTATTAGGTTTTACGTATCAGACAAGAATGGATAAGACTTGGATAAATAAGAATAAATTTTGCTTTGAATTTAAAATTGGTGTAGAAGAATTTATATAATTCTCGTCAAGAGCGGGTGGTAGTCGGATCCCCTGTCCCTGTAGGAAAGGTTGCAACGGCAGAAGTGATGGTCAAGGAGCGGTTTGACTGCATATACTTGCTAACGGATTCTGTGAAGGTTACATTATCTGGCACTTGCATAGAGAGGTCGTGAACTATAAAATCGGTGCACATCGTCTGTTGCCTTCTTTTATGAGAACCCTAACAACCACCGGTTTAAATGATATGATGGACGAGTTATATGATGGCATGAACGATGATACCCCTACAGATGATACGGTTCCAGATTCCGAATCTGCTAGTTTTTTAAAATATATGGAGGATGCTAAGAAACCTCTTTACGAGGGTGCGACAATGACGAAGTTGGATTGGATAGTTCGCATGTTTCATCTTAAATGCAAGTTTATGGAGCAACAAGTCGGTCGATGAGTTTTTAAAGATAGAAAAGGAGGCTTATACGAATTCCGATCTCCCTGCCAATTTTCAAAAGATGAAAATTATTACTGGCATCGGTTTCAGTTATCAAAAAATCGATGTATGTCCAAATGACTGCATGTTATTCACGACAGATGATGTCAGGAACTTAAATAAGTGTAGAACTTGTGGGGAATCGAGGTGGATATTACCTAAAAGGCCCCTGAGGGACGAGAAGCCAATTCTGAAAATTCCTGTAAAGGTGCTGCGTTTTTTTTCTATTAAGAAAAGACTACAGAAGTTATTTCTGTCGTCTAAAACCGCCGAACATATAACATGGCATGCAAATGGTCGCAGGAAGGATGGAGTCTTACGGCATCCCGTTGGTGGTGAAGCGTGGCAAAGATTTGACGCTCAATCTCTCGCGTTCGCTGCAGAAGCTCGTAATGTGAGACTTGAATTATCGGTTGATGAATTGGAACCGTTGAAAGAAGGTGCATTTCACAGTGTATGACCCGTTACACTAGTAGTTTATAACCTCCAGCCGTGGATGAGTATGAAATAATCTTACATCCATGTGCCTCTGTTGATCTCTAAAAGCAACTCTCCTGGTATTGATATCGATATTTATTTGAAGCCGTTGATCGATGAGTTGAATGAGCCGTGGGAAACTGGCATCATTGCTTATGATGTCCACAGAAAGGAGAGATCCACACTGCGCGAGGCGTTGCTTTGGACAATAAACGATTTCCCGACATATGCCATGTTGTCGGGATGGAGTACGAAAGGTCATCGTGTTTGCTCCTGTTGTCAAGAGAACACCGTCAGTGAAACGCCAGTAAATCGGATTTCCTGGTACACTGGACATCGTCGTTGGCTAGATGTCGATCATCCTTATCGACGCAATAGAATCAAGTTCAATGGTAAGCAGGAGAATCGGCCCCCTTCTCCTGAGCCAAATGAAATAAAGGCGTTTGTGGACGTAAAGAACATCAATATTGTTTTTGGTAAGAAATATAAACATACTATTCTGAATAAGATATATAACTGGAGAAAGAGCCATATTTTATGATTTGTCGTATTGACGATTTCTTAATCTTCGCCATAACTTGGACGTCATGCACATCGAGAAGAATGTATGTGAGGTCTTACTGGGTACCCGTTGAATACCAAATTTGAGAACAGAGACACGCTAACGATACGACAATGGTTTGTTACAAAGAATTCAGCCAGAATTGCATTCAACTTCGAAAGAGAATGGTAAATGAGCTATTCCACCAGCAAAACACACGATGTCCGATAATGAGAAGCTGAGTTAGTTTAAGGTACTTAAACAAGTAAGGGTACCGGATGCATGTTCTGGGAATATCAGGAAATGCGTAAACTTGAAAAAAAGAACTCTCGTCGGCCTGAAAAGTCACGACCGTCATGTGATCATACAGCAATTGCTTCCCATTGCTGTTAGGATGTTACCAGATTACGACGTTGTATCGGTTGTGACTGATTTGTGTCATTTTTTCAGATAGTTATGCTCCAAAGATTACTCGGCAAACGACTTTAGAATCCTGAAGAATAAAATACCTCGCATACTTTGTAGAATGGAGATACTGTTTCCGCCTTCTATTTTCATCGTAATGTTGCATCTCACGGTTCACCTTGCTCAAAAGGCACGTTTAGGTGGTCCCGTGAATTATCGGTAGATATATCCATTTGAGAGGTAAACTAACATAACTCTTTAATGTTCATAATAAATCGAATATTTATAATAAAACGAATTAAATTTGTTTGCACCCATCAGGTTTATATACAAAATAAAACGGTATATCTGTAACAGGAGTCGGCCTGAAGGGTCGATCGTTGAAGGATTTTTCGCGGAGGAATGTATGGCGTTCTGTTCTATGTATCTAGAGAGTGTTAAGACTGCATTTAATAGGCTGAGACGTAATGAGAACATGGTTGACAATAGATCTGTAATATCCATTTTCCGGGCCTAAGGAAAGGAACTGGATAAAATGAAATCGAGTCACTGCATCTAAGCAGCTCGGCATGATTCACCGTTACGTTTTATTTAACTGTTCAGATGTGAACAATTTCATCGGGCAAGTATTTATTACTTTTTTCTTAATATAATTATAGAAAATCTTCAAGTCAATTAAATGTTTATTTGCGATATATACAACGTTTGGAATGCTCGATACCGTCCACTTACTAAACAAACTCGACAATTGGATGTCGATAAAAAGCGACAAACACTTTCCCGTTTGGTTGAAAGCGCATGTAAATTGTAAACTATAAAAACCAAACTACAGCTCATTTTGATATATATATATACACACACAACTTAATCTGTTTTACCCTAATAGGTTGAAAGAAATCCCAATGATAGACATGTATCGGAAGATATAAAGGCCCTAGCGTATGGTCCAGATGAACAACCCAAGAACCTCTCCGGTTACGTTGTTAACGGGTTTAGATTTCACACCAGAAAAAGAGAACAAAATAAAAGGTTTCAGAATTGCGGCGTCTTTATCACATCCACCGTTTCTGGATATTCATTTTC
Source organism: Agapanthus africanus (assembly GCA_030015575.1). Classification (NCBI taxonomy): domain Eukaryota; kingdom Viridiplantae; phylum Streptophyta; class Magnoliopsida; order Asparagales; family Amaryllidaceae; genus Agapanthus; species Agapanthus africanus. Next base: position 130,806,578 of record JASDDO010000024.1, on the reverse strand, counting down.
TAGAGATTCAAATGTAACCTGGAGAAAATTGGACTATTACGGGGTGCTTAAAAAAACAATTCGAGTGCGTTATCATGAACAGACGGTTGTCATGTTCAAGTGTCTGTGGTACGATATCCATCATAAATATACTGGGTTCAAAGTTGAAAATGGATTACTTTTACTCAATTCATCAAAACTCGTTTTTGGTGAAGCGCCTTATATTCTCGCCAGTCAAGCCCGTCAATGTTTTTATGTCGCTGACCCTACGAATGCCCAGTAGGATGTTGCTATTATGACGAATCCACGAGACTATTACAACATGGGTGAAAGTGATGTTAGCGAGATTAGTTATCCTACAATCCCGGTTATACAAGATGATGCTATTCCTCTTGAATTCAACAGCGGTTTATCAAAAACAGAAATGGAGCCGGAAATAGTCTTTGATATGCCATCGGGGGTTAGTAGAACCAAAAATCTAATTAAGACTTCAAATATCTTGATATATTAACTCGCTCTTGTATAATACTCATAACTTAGATAATGTAAAACTTACAATTTATTGCATCTTTATTTCCGCATATTATTTCATACATTTCATCTTTTTCCGTATATTATTTCCTACGGTTTCGAATTCTAATGTACAGAGATTTTATTGTTAACTTATATATGAGGTTATATAAGCTGGTTATATGTATTATGTTCTTGGTAATTATCTTAGGCTAGAATTCTAATGTCCTACATTTCATCTTTTTCCAGGCATATTATTTCCATCATTTATTGCACGTGTATGATATTCTTTTCAACAATAATTTTCACTATTATTTTTTATCCAACATACTAAACTATATTCCGTGAAGTTGTTTTAGATATGCTAGGTTCTGATAACAGGACCGATCAGCCTACCGGGGACGAGGGACAGTCCTCTCAGAAAAAGAAACGAACCATGAAAGGATCCGCACGGGCCAGTGATACATGGAAGAGGATGTCGCATGCCGCTGGAAAGCCGATTGTATACCTTGCATTCACAAGGGACGTTATAACAGGAACCAGCAAAGAAGTGAAGAAAATGATGTCGATCATGATCAGCGAGAACCGTATGCCTCATTTGTTGAAAGACGAAAATGACGAGTGAGAGATCCTACATTGGGACAACGAAGCATTTGGGCTAAAAAAACAAGTTGCTATATGAGAGATGATGGTTAGATTTCTTTATACAATTCAATACTGCACTTTTTTATATGCACACATGTACACATACGCGTATATCACAAACACACATATATAAGCATACACATTTACTAAATTACTATAAAATACCCATACGATGATGAATTATCCCGTTTCACAGGCTCGGTTCGAGTTCCGGTGGGTTGGCGTAAAAGGCCCCTAGGAGGTTAGCGATGAACGTGCAGTTTACGATAAGACATGTAGTCATATGGCGAAGAATTGGTGAGGCCATAAGAACAAGATCTTTAAAAAGCTTGAAAACGCGCTTCACTGGATAGGATGTATTCGATTAAGCCGGATCCAAATTGGTCCGACAAATACTGTCATGCCTTGGTCGATCATTTCTTGTCCGGAGAGTATAGGATGTCTTTGACGATACCTTTTTACTATTTTGTAGCAACACGGTAAACAATATTTGATGTAACTGCAGAAGAAGAGCGAGCGAGGCAAAAAATCCAGCGCTCAGCTGCACGATATTTATAGGGGTGGGAGCAAGAGTTCCCAGCAGGTTGCCATCAAACACGTAAGCATCGTATTTGATATTAATACGTTAAAATTATCTTAGAAATTTATGTAAACTTTCTAAATGTTATATTCAAGAAGAAAGCCATGGTGGAGTCCCTTTATCGAATCGAAATCTACCGGGCTCAATTTGTATGGGACCATGACGCGCCTGCATCGATTGAGATACTGGGGATATGTGCAAGACTCCACATATGCCGAGCTTCTTAATTATTGCAAAATAATTATTGCGTAGGTTTTAGAACGACAGTAATACATTTCTTCTACAACAGGTGGCGATGGCGGCTGAAAGAGATCGATTGATCCAGGCGATAGAGACGGAACAGGGACACCCTGTTAATGACGCGCAGAGAACATTCATTGTAGATAGGGCTTTCATGGTGTTTAGGCCGGATCATCACGGGAGAGTACAGTACGCATCCTCTAAGATCACTCTGCGTTAGTATAACACTCCTTTCCAGCCGACCGGGCATCCACCTTCTAGGTTTCAGCCGGCAGACGAACCAGTATCGAAGATGCCGCTACAGACCAGGACCTCTAGGACCAGGACCCATGTGTTTCATGCATCGCCCAAGAGCTGACACCGGAATACGGCGGTTCCTCACGCCGATCGATTGTCACTGCCACTCCCGCTACCGATCTATTTACTGGCTGGACTCTCGAGCAGAGGCTTAATCTTATTGACGCATACATCCAAGCTGGGCGGCCAGTACCTCCGGTAAGTTCAATAACCCTTACATATACACACACATATCACATACACACAACCATACATACACATACACACATGCACACACACATACACACACGCACGCACACAAAAGCATATCACATATATACACATGCACAAATCACATGTGTACACACAAGCATACATACACAGCCACAAACAGACACGCGCGTACAAGCATACACAAACAAACAAGCGTGCGCCCACAAGCATACACACACGCACACAAACAAAAGCATGCACACACACATTTAATTAATATAAAATATTTATACTAATTCATGTATTTTAAACTTTTAATCGCAGGGGCTTTACCCCAGAAATCCACGAGCGCCTCCTCCGTGATCAACTCTCACTCCCCGTGTTTGTCCTCCCTTGATTTTTCATTTTCCACTTTTGTAAATTTATGATGTTAAGATTGTAATGTAACGCATAGTATGTATTGTAATCACATTTGGATAATCGATGTTTGAATGGAATGGATTTTGTGTTAGAATCGTTATTTGAATTGAATGGAATCGATATTAAATTGAAATAAATTGGATTTGAGATTTTCTGGGTTTTAAAAAAAAATCTGTAATGAATGCCTATTTCGACGGGACTGGCCCGTCGAAATATAAAAAACTATTTTTAAATGATTCCATAAACCATTTTTTAATTAAAAAACCTTATGTATTTCGACATTTTACGTCTGTCGAGAAAATATTTATTTCGACGGAATATAGCCGTCGAAATAGATTAACTTATTGCGACGCACCTTAGGCGTGGAAATAACCTATTGCGACGCAACATATTGCTTCGACGTACATGATATAGCTGTCGAAATAGATTAACTTATTATGACATACTTTAGACGTGGAAATAACCTATTGCGGCAACCTATTGCTATTTAGGGCGTCCCGAAATATCCGTCGAAATAACTATTTATTTACTTAAGTGTAATGAGCAATAATTATACATAAATTAACTCAATATATAAATAAGCCATGGATATAGTAATCACTAATCAAGAAATTCCAATTCGTTGCGTATTGGCCTGCAAGAGCACAACATCAGATTTATATAACCACATAAAAGAGAGAAATATGAATTTGGCCTATAGACCACTTAATTCTTCCAGAAGATTGTTGCCGATTACTATGTCATGCATGCACGATTCTGACAAAATTTGTGCGTTGTGATATAACTGGGAATTCATTTCCTTATTTGTTATGTTTACCTTGAAAGCATTGGAGATTGTAGATTGCATTTTATCCAGAACATAACCACCAGCTAATGTTCCAACTATTCCACAGACTATCGTTATCCCTCCAAACAACAAATCTGCATTACTCTGCGTGAAAGGAAAAATAATAGGGTGAGATGCAGATTAAGTTTTACAAGTAATGTTAAACTTTTAATAAAAAGTACTTCAGTGCATAGAACAAATGGGTTTAAAAGCAGAGATGACCACTGCAATAGTCGAAAGAAACATACTTACAAAAGAAATTGTGCCCACATGTCCTTGTTATTGACCAGAAAACTAGAGCACATTTTCGCTTAATACAAATATTCAATTTTTTGAATCACATCTTATTAAATGAAAATAAATATCAGAAGCAACATAGAATATCATGTTTAGATGGCAATAGGATTTACGGATATTCACAAAACTTATCATTTGAGTGACAGAAATACGGGAATCGCTCCATGCATGGCCTAGAGTGTGGAACACACAGCTTCATCAAAACTAATATATGGAGAAATGATACATGTCCCGTCTATATGCTATCTCCTTGCAACATAACTTCCCTCGAGTATCAACATTTGGGCTTGTCAATTGCTAGATTAGCAGCACAATTTTGTTCATTTTTTGCAACAGAAATGCCAGTCCATTTTGCCAAAACAGATATTTTATAGGCTTAATTCAAAAAAAAAACAAACCTTTTAGCTAAAATACGAGAAACCCCCTAATAATTTCAAAATTACGAAAAACCCCAATGGTATGCAGTTTTGTGTAATTTACTGTTGACGTGGCACCTAATTTTTCAGGGTTTCTCGTAGTTTTTGGAAGTTCTTGTGGTAGTTTCTTGTGTATTTTGAAAGTTTTGTGGTAGTTTCTTGTGTATTTTTAAAAAAAATTGGGGTTTCTCGTATTTTAGCTAAAAGGTTTTGGTTTTTTTTTTTTTGAATTAAGCCTATTTTATATAAATAAATTTGAGAATATCAATAATTTGCAGCCAAAAGGTAAACGAAAGGGTACCATATTGTAAATATCATGTCCAGCCTTGGGACCCCAGTATGAATAAGCTCCTATGACGAAGTTGTATGCTATATACCCTAGTAAAAACATTGGAAACTGATATCAATATAAATTAGCATTTACAAAAGTCCTTGGTAATATTAAATAAAGGAAACATGTCATCGTTCCTTCAACAAAAGATTGGTCAGATATGTAGAAAACTCATTATTAGTACAAATTCGGCAGCCATTATGCATATGTTTGAGGATACATGTGGCGCAAACTTGACTCTTTTATGCAGGATTTGAGAGGTGATATGGCATAAATGTCTGAGCAGAATTTTTTATCTTATTTATGAGATTCAAGATGAGCATAGAAAATTAGAAATATACCACTCTCTTCTTTCTCACTGACAAACAACGAGGATACAATTATTGAGGACTCAAATGTTAAGTTGGTACACATGCTACCCCAAAAGTGGAAAAAAAATCCTCCATATTCACTATGTTTGTCATCATGTAAAATTGCTAGCTTCTTTATAAATTTTGTCCTTGTAGAACTATAGAATATAAATGTACTGTAATAGCCTGATAGACCATCCATGCAATTAACAACATAAATGGCTGTATAGATCATGATATTTAAGAATAATACTGTAAATGTGCTTCCATTCAAGTCATGAAACCGTTCATCATTATGGTCTACTCATATACCCAAGTGGGAACAATATGCTTGTTATGCCTGCAAAATAAAGGAAATACTAGGAACATGAAGCATGCAAGTGAAAAACCAGGGATTGAAGTAGAGTGTGAAAAGATTTTTCTAACCAACAACAAATCACCTTTTCCATATCCTGCACTAAGTACTGTTGTAGAAGCAAGCCCATATCATCACACTAAGCTGAGTGGTCTTTAGGCTAAATCCTTAGGAGAGGCTTGATACATGGAATTAAAGATTACCGGAAATCCACACATTCCAAGGAATGTGATACCCAAGAATATGATTACAAGGAACGGTGCATTAAGATGATTCGTATATCTTGATCATTCCCAGTAATATATATGCGCAAGCGCAACACTAACGGATGGTGGCAGCTGTGATAATAGAATGGTTAACAAAAGAGGAGCTAGCCAGCGGCGGAGGCTGACGGTTGTCGGGCGGCAACCGCCGACTAGCGGCGGCGGCGGCGGCAGGCGATGACTAGCGCGATGATTGGCATTGGAGGCAACGGCTGGCGACGAGCGGCGGAAGCAAGCACCTGCAATGGAGGGCGACAAGCGGCGCGGGCACAAGGCAGCATGACATAGGCGGCCGGCAGCAGGCGGCCGGCTTCGATGAGCAGCGGTGGCAGCCGGGGACGAGATGGCTGCCGGCGGCGGGCGGGTACCGAACATCAGCGGGCAGCATATGTCGATGAGCAGCGGTGGCGGTTGGCGGCGGTGACCTCGATGGAAAGAGACAGCCAGCAGCAGCGTCGAGCAGCAGTCATGACACTGTTTGGTTAAGCAGGAATGTGCGGTGGGATGTTCAGATAGACACTTGCAGAATGGGAATACTACTCCCACAATGAAATATTATTTGTATTAAAACAAGCATGGTAATAACTTCTCGGAATCTAGGATCCCCTTAGATAAAAAGGTACCAAGCGCCCCTTTAGGGAAGTCTGAAAATGAGAAGTTATTGGTAAGGTGTGGCTGCTGATGGGAGGAAGAAGAGTAACCCATGTTTATTGGTAAAGAGACTAATATAGTTGATGGAAATCTTAAAACTCTAGATTGGTAAAGCCATAATATGCTAGTTGTAGGTTGGATTTGGCTGGAAGAAACTCTCAATGCCATCTAGATGGAGCTGAATTGAAGCTTAGAAGTACACTGGAGTCCAATAACATATATAGAGAAGATCAAAGTTCTTCGCTGCAATAAGGAACATATTAAATCCTAAATTTGTGAACACTTTCTGCCGGTAAAAGGAAAGGTGCTGTTCAGCTTGCTGTTGAAGGAAAGAGCCTGAGGCAACATCAAAATTTCTGAGATTCCTATTTAGACAACATTACTTTGGTAGATGAAGGGAGAAGTTAAAAAAAACAGAAATACCTTGAACACCAGTCTTAAGTTTGATATGGATGTTTGGAGAGAGAGATCCCTGAATTCGATTATTTAAATAAAGAAAATCCTCTTCTTTTAAGATCAGTAGATCTCTAGCCCTCTGTAATTTAACTTTTCAATATGGCGGCTCGATAAGGGAGATATTGCTCAAAGAACCTAATGATTTTTCCGATTGCTCGCCGGCTTTTCTATGATTAAAGGATGGGTGGTTTTCTTGGACCTCTATGTAATGTTGACTGCTTGGGGCTTCTGATACTTTCTAGAATTTGCTGGTAGGTTAAAACGCTTTCAAATTTAACCTTACTAGACATAAATTTGGTTGGGGTCTACTTGACTCCAGTCCTCTGTATTTTCTCAAAACAAGTTCCTGAAAGTATTATGGGTCTTTAGAGAGGGGAAAAAAGTACAAACAAAATGATATATTTAGTATGAGAGTTGCTTGCCCAACTGAGAATTGCACAAAGAGACATCAGTTTAAGAAATCAAGTATATAAAGAGAAGAAAAACTTTACAAGTGCATCTAATCCAAAGTAATTGGCCTCAGATATTTAAACAATTAAAAAGAACTCGATGAATGGTTCACATAACTGACAAAGAAAGAATGAGAAGGGTACCTAGAACATTAATGACATAAACCTTCTCCGTCAAGAGTACCTTCATGTCTTTCCAAAATCTTGAAACTTGAATAAGAATCTTCGGAGCGCCATTGGATCTACCAAGCAGAAAAAGACCACGATACAAACAGAATATTATTACATATTAGATTTCTTCTTACAAGACTTTAAACAAAATATTATTACAGATTAGATTTCTTTTTACAAGACTTTTAATAAAAAAAATTATAGATAAAAGAGAAAATGTACAATATGTTTTGCTTCTGAAGCAACATAAAATATCCTTACGGTACTTATTACCTGAGCCCAAGTCAGTACACTGCAGGAGAATGGAAAGGAAAAATGAAGCAAGCCCTAAGTTGTAAAAATTTTCTATGGGCGCAGAAAGCAAAGAATGAAATGATGCCTTATATCATCTTTCCACCTCTTTAAGACCTCTCTGTCTATGAGAATTTCGAGGACACCAATTTAGGATTAGGACAGGCACTTCTCTTGTTCATACTTTCTTTAGCTAGGAATTTTGCACTAACAGAAACAAGGCTGGCATCAGATTGGCAGGTCATGGAACTTTTTGTCAAATCTTTCAAGGAGCCTTGCTTCGTAGTGACACCGTTTTGACGGGATAAGGCTTAACATGGCATTGTTTTGGGAGGGGGGATGTAGTCAAATGACTTAAAATCATGGTTTAAAATCTCGTCTGCCCCGATCCTAGATGGACGATTCCGATCCAAAAAATGACTGTCCGAGATGCAATGTTGAAGTCATCCCAAAAGGAATTATATTAGGTTTACCACTTGATTAGAATTAAGCGTATAAAGGAATTATATTAGGTTTACCACTTGATTAGAATTAAGCGTATTAATGGGTTAGACGGTTTACTCATAGGTTATTGGTTTATTTATAATCATTAATTACTGAACAAAATATATCAAATACATCGTAGTTATTGTTGCTGTTAGATTTTTATATTTGGAATGTTGGGCATTTATAAGTGCACAAGGACTTTAAACATAGTTGTGGTTTCATCCAAAAGACTTACGCATTTTGTGGGGTGTCCATCTATATCTTATATACATGTGCTTCTCTTGTTTTTACCGATGTGGGACTATTATTCCAGCACTCGTGATGTTTTCCATTTGGGATTATTCCAACACTCCCCCTTCTCCGACGTGCAACCACAATCCTTTGTTGTTATTATTAATTTTTTTGGTTGTCACGTGGATCGATAGAACTTTTGTAGACTTTTAACATAGTCGAGGTTCCATCCAAAAGACTTAAGCCTTTTGTGGGGTGTCGATCAATATCTTATACCCATGTGCTTATCTTGTTTTTACCAATATGGGTCTATTATTCCACTATTCTAGCTGTTTCACATTTGGGATTATTCCAACACTCCCCTTTCTCCCACGTGCAGCCACAATCCTTTAATATTATTATTATTTTTCATGGTTGTTATGTGGATTGGTAGCACTTGTAGAGCTAATCTCTCATAGGCACTCGCCTTTTTTGGTGCCAGCTTGTAGATTGCTCTCTTAAAGAAACCGTTGGATCTGGGCTCTGATACCATATTAGAGTTTCCATATATGCAGTGTTGGCCTTTTATAAGTACACATGGGCTTTTAATATAGTTGTGGTTTAATCCAAAAGACTTGAGACTTTTGGTGGGATGCCTATCTGTATCTTATACTCATGTGCTTCTCTTGCTTCTCTCGATGTGGGATTATTATTCCGACACTCTCGTTGTTTCCTATTTGGGATTATTCCAACATTTTCCAAGCATTAAAACAACCATTTTACACATGATCAATTTGCCAAATTATTTGTCAAATTGTTTATAGTTGCTATTACTATTTATTTAAAGAATTTCATAAGTTTTTAAAGAAAATCGTCCTATGATATATAATCCGATATTTGCAATGCAATCCGTGACGGCTGATACAACCGATATGGCCTATTCTGACCCCAAAAGCAACCGCCGATATGGATATTAATACCAAGATTTTAAATCTTGCTTAAAATATACTTGTTCCTCGTCTGTACAACCAAACCTTTGTATGTGGGAATGCTTCATGTGATACCCACGGTTGTACAATCAAGAAAGATCTGTTACTGTCAGTGAGATAAGTTTATGGCCTATAAAAGAGCTTAAGGATTTGGATAAATGAATCCTTGGCGTTTGTACAAGTGTTGGGGCATGTGGCTGCATGTAATACTAATACAAGTATGTCATTTACCTTTTTTTTACAACATACATAAGAAGAATGAGCAGCAAGCCAAACTAAAATAAATCTTAACAAAATAAGACCTAAACCTATCTAATGATATGTTCTTCGATCGAATTATCCATTCTTTTAGGGTGTGTTTGGTTATATAAAGTTGGAATTACTAAAAAAAATCTTAACAAAATAAGACCCAAACCTATCTAATGATATGTTCTTTCGATCGAATTATCTTTTCTTTTAGGGTGTGTTCGGTTATATAAAGTTGGAATTGCAACGCATTTCCAACCATACGCTTGCAACTTTGTAGATGGAATTGCGATCTATTGTTCGGTAGAGTTGGTTTTTCCAACTACACCAACAAACTATTAAACATTATTAAATAATTTATAGCTTCATTCTTCCAGAACCACGTAGTTGGTGTCGCATATGGCTCCATATACATGTAACCGAACAGCCCCTTAGATACTTAAAAAACAATTAAGCAGAAAAACCAAAGAACTTGGAGTTAAGGTTCCATACAAGGAAAGTCTCTCTGGTGCTGCATCTTTATGCTTATCCTCATCGCCATCTGATGACTCAATGTTTAAATTCTGCTCATCTGAAAAAGGAATATGTTCATTGCCTTAAGGGAAAAAAGAGGTATGGAAATTTACATCTGCAGATTAATAGACAGCCAAAAGCATCAATTAGATCTCAATAGTAGCACAGATCAAGAGCATAAGCAAAACACCAGATGAAAACAAGCAGCTTATTTTTTTTCCGGGGGTGGGTTTAAATGATACCCAATTAAACAACAAACTCAAATGTTGAGTAAATCATCGAGTTTGTACTTTTGGACCTAGCTCATATCCTTATAGGTTGAGTTCGAATTTTTGTAAATAGAATTCAATTACTAATTGAGTTAGGTTGAAATATAATATAAGATCCAATAGCGAACCAGATAACATTAGAGTAGACCTTAGTTAAATTATCACTCCTTCAAAGAGCCTAGTGGTAAGGCCTCATGCAGTAAAGAGATCTGGGTTTCAAACCTGCTTGCATTAGGCCTATTATTTGAAGATTATATAAGTAAATAAAATCACGCTGTTAAGGCATTCACATGCATAGGTGTCTTGTGGATGAGTAAATAAAACAGAATATTACTTGTTGGATTAGGTTGAGATATATATGATCGATCACCACTTCAGATAGTATTAGTGTATATCTTCATAATTAGTAAATCATTAACCCTTTTCATAATTCATCACCACATCGTTGAGGCTATACATTATCTATTTATTACTTAAGGACACACACACACACAGGCAGAGAGTGGCAGGACACATGGCCAACACCATTCTCTCATTCATGTCTCTTTTCTTTTTCCCATGCTAATCATAAAGATACTTGAATTTGCAAAACAAAGCTCCACATAGATCAATGCATGATACGTTGCCATGTGTCCCACCACTGTAGGAAAAACCGACAGTGGCACTTTATACTCTGGTTTCTCATATGTATAGACACACAAAAAGACACACGCACACGGCTAATGGGTGAGTAATTAATTTTCTTAATATTATTTACTCCCACATACACTCACGCGGTGATGCTGCCAATACAAGAATTTATGGGAAAAGTTGGGCGGAGCTTTGGTCTCACTCCCTTCATGTAAGTTCTAGAATGACCAACTTCATTATTAAATCCATAGCAAACTCCCTCCCTCTCACATAAGTGTGTGACTGTGCCTGGAAAGTATTCATAGAGTGAAGACGATCTCAATAAAGAAATGATGCCTTCATATCAAAATCACCTTGAACTTCAGGAACAGTCATTTTTCCATGTCCTTTTACTTTTGGGGATTCCGATGAAGCAAAACCTGCATTTTCCTAGAGTTAAAAGACAATGAAATTACCAAGAAGCATTTCAACTCCAGGCACATGCATGCAAACTTTAAAATGCACCTTTTAGCTCTAAAGGCTTCATAACAAAGCCTAGAATAGCAAATGGGAGCATCAAAAGTGACTCTCCGAAGAATGCAAAGCGCCACTGGAGATTGTTCCCGACCTGATATTTAAAGACAAACAAAGCATGATTATACTCATTGCTTTCAACATCAGTTTGCCAATAAAAATTATCAGATCATAAAATTCCATAGGAAAGGCAGCTGGTTTTCCAACATATCTGCAGAAAATATTCAATTATACATCAATGCAGAATCAGTGAAGAAGCTGCATTTTCAAACGGCGCTTTGAAATAGGGGGGAAAAAAAGAAATTGTCCCGATTTAGGTCTGGCCGGTGTCCATAGAGCATTGTCATTAGATTACTCCAAAACCCATCATTCTTCCTTTGGACAGCTGTCTTTTTATAGTCTACTGTTTTAGTCGACATGATTACAGCACTTGGTTTTAGAAAAACAAGTCCAAAGGCAGCGCTCAACTAAGATGGTGTCTACACAAAGAACGTTCATATCCGGCGCAATGTGATGCATGGATATTCCATCCTAATAATTTTGTGAAACGAATATAAGCATGCTTCATTGGGAGTTGGGGTTATGCAAACAAGGGTCATTCCATAAACAATCTTCAAATGCCAATGTGATACCATTGAAGCACGGACATTTCTATTTGCTTGCCGTGTCCGTGTCCGACACGTATTCTCTACATTATCTCTCCTTGAAAATGACAAAAGGTACCCCTCCTTTATTCATACATAATGGACAAATGGTGTTACCTTTTGTCATTAACAAGGAGAGATAATGTAGAGAATGTTTGTAATTAAATGGTTAATTGATTAATACAAGGAGAGAGCAAATCTCATGGGATATTTACAAGATTCTCTACATTATCTCTCCTTGAAAATGAAAAAAGGTACCCCTCCTTTATTCATACATAATGGGCAAAATGATTTAATTATCCATAGGACATAACTAAGTTGGCTATGCCCTAAGAGTAAATTAGCCTTCCCTATGAAGGAAATGTGTAATAGGAGGGAATTTTCTTCTATGGCGTCGAAAAACTACACTCTCCACAATTTTTTTCAACTATCGGCACCTATCATCTTCATCTTTATCATCTAAGATGTAGATACACAAAATTTCATGTGATTCTACCAATCTTTCACCGTTGATTAAGTGGATGCAAAATCAACGGTTTACCGACAATAAAACTTTTTACATTGTTAATTCAACAGCGAAAAATGGTAAAATCATATGAAATTTGGTGTATCCACATCTTGCATGATAAAGATGGGGATGATGGATGTCGAACGTCGAAAAAAATGATGGAAGGTGTATTTTTTCGACATCATAGAAGGAAATTCCCTCATATGGCCTCTTTTCTCCATTATTCTCTCTCTCTCTCTCTCTCTCTCTCTATATATATATATATATATATATATATATGAAAATCCCTCCTATGGCCTCTTTTTTCCATTATTCTATATACATATGAGGATAATGGTGGAAAGGTGTGCCATAGGAGGGAATCTCCTCCTATGGCATCGAATAAATACACCCTTCATGATTTTTTCCGACGATCAGCACCAATCACCTCCATTTTTATCATCTAAGATGTGGATACACCAAATTTCATTTGATTCCAACACTTTTTCACCATTGATTTAACGGATGCAAATCACCGTTGATTTAGTTGACAATAGAACTTTTTACAATGCTAAATCAACGGTTTACCGATGCTAAATCAACGGTGATGGTGGAATCGCATAAAATTTAGTGTAACCATATCTTACATGATAATGATCGAAAAAAATCGTGGAGGATATAGATTTTTGACACCACCTAACGAAAAAGCCTCTTAGGGCCTCTTTTCTTCATTATTCTCTCTCAATATAGAGAGAAAGTAATGGAGGAAAGAGATCCTAGGAAGCTAGGCCCTAGAAGGTTTTTTTGTCAAGTTTCGTTAAAAAATACACCCTCCACCATTTTATTCGACGACCGGTACCGGTCATCTTGATCTTCATCGTCTAATATGTCAATATACCAAAATTCATATGATTCTAACACCTTTTCACCGTTGATTTAGCAATGTAAAAAGTTCTATTGTCGGTAGGATCCCTATATATATATATATATATATATATATATATTAGTGCTCAAGAAAATTTATGATTATGGGTTTAAGTTATAACCTTGATTTTATTTTTATTGCGCTTTTCTAGTACATGTTTCTTATACACACTCTCGTGCTCCTATGTCCTTTTACAAATTTATCGTGTCGTGTGTCTGTGTCTGCATCCGTGCTTCATAATGTCATACAACAACTGAGCCTTTTTATCCCAAGCATATGGGGTAGGCTACATGAACCAACATGAGAATCACGCCGGGTCCGGCACATGAATCCTCCGTATCCACTCACTTCTATCGAACAAGGTCTATAGTGTCATACAAAGGCCAAAATTGAGGGTCGCCATACATTTGAAAAGCTCACAGAGATAATATTAGGTTAATGCAAGTGCTTCAGTGACTGCCAAGTGGGGTTTAATATCGGAATATAAGAATATGAAAACAACAGCTTCACAAAATTCGACAATGAAAAGATAAAACAAAAAGAAGATGAAAATTAGTTAATAACTTCAAAAAAATTATCCTTCCTACAGCATTTATAAGTTTATTAGGGTGTGGATTCAGAGTTCGTTTGGAGTAATCAACAAATCAAAAATGAACTAATGAATCGAATTGATATAGGAGTGCCCGTAAATTTGCATGGATTTGCTTCCTCGTTCAAGAATTCTAAGCGGAAGCCGCGTACGAAACGCTTTACTTCCTCTACTAAATCTCTCGATGATTATGATGATAATGCCATTATGAGTGTAACTACTTCTTACGACATTATTGTTAAAGATGGAAATACTAGTAATAGTATTCGTCTATTGGATAAGAAGAGAAGGAAGAATCTTAAGCCTGAATTTGCAAAGAATTCAATCTTACGGCCGCTGATATTTGAAATGAGTAAAATCAGTTATTCTTTTACATCTGTAACTTGTATAGGATGTATCAAGGATTTTTATTGTGTGGTGTTTAACTTATATTTTGTAATTGCATTTGTGTGAAGATAACGACAATGATCCGTTGCTCTTTCAGAAATTAAATCATATGATATTTAGTTCAAATGCTTACTATTTACCTCAAGACACAATCTTGTAAATATTTTAATTTAATTTAATTTATTGAGTAGGACGTCTTGCCCTGCTTTTTTCCTTCAAAAAATTTATGAATAATGTGGAAATAATCCCTACAACCTCCACGAAATTTAGACATACAAGAACTGAGCAAAATCGCAGTCGTTCATAAAATGCTTGCAATGCACTGAAAATATAATCACAAACATAGGCTATAAGAACCATAATTTATATTCATAGAGGAACTTACCAGTCCACCATACACATAGCCAACTGCAATTCCAGTTGGTATACACATGTAGAAGAGTGACAGCCATGCTGTTTTCTGAAGCATTGAACAATGAAATTAGCAGGATAACAGAAGACGACCAACATAGATTAGTACAATAAAGCATAATATGAATGTGAAACAATGCATATATAGTGTTATATGGTTTGTCAAGTCAATATGATAGTTTCTTGGGCCTAAGGGGCATGGCACAACAGGACATCCAACATTCCTGATGATTGGTTGTTGGACTGAGTCCTCAACCATGCTTAATGACTTCAAGATAGACCAAAACACAGTTTCAGCACCATTTTCAGTCTGGACTGCATGCCCTAACATACTCACTTGACTTCAGCCGATATAAAATACCAAAGTCAAATTAAAATAAGTATATATATGTTTTATACCATAAAGAACAAGATGGAAGGGGCCAATCATCCAAAAAAACATTGTTCTAGGGTTGACATTTGACTGCCATAGGAGGAAGTTTCCCTCCTATGATCTGTCCCCCATTATTCTTTATTTAAATTTGGTAAAATCAGGTGCAAGATAATAATCATTATCATCATCATCATCTAAACCTATTCCCAACATACAGGGTTAGATCGCAATGCCCACATTAAAGTTGACAAATTTTTTTATTACCGCCAATCAAACTGTGTCAAACGTTGTGTAGTCTAATTTACTTTACCAATCTTCTCACATGTTAGTTTGAGTTCATAGACATATGCCCTCCGAAGAAGGCTACAAAGAGGGTGGTTACAACCCTCTGAACCTTCTTGGACAAGAAATATGGGAAAGAGAGGCTTCCCAAATATCCTAAAAGGCCGGTTGGTAGATGGGCAAACCTATAATGATCACAGACGTTTTTTAAGCTGTTTCTGAACAACCTCCCAAAATTCTCCGAATCTAAGAATAAATCTAGACGAACAGAAAGGCGATAGGTTTATGAAATTGAAGCAAGTCTTAAATAAATAAGGTTTAGATGAAATAAAAGAATAGAAGCAAACCTGAGCTACAGGGGCATTATCATCAATAAATGGTGCTGCAAGACTAATAAAAGAAGCCTCGCCAACACCAACCAACCTAAAAAAATGAAAAGATGAATAGCCATTAAAGACTCTACCTGAGTTTTGTGTTTCATAATTTGAAAATAATGTAATGATATCATATACTTACATGCGACAAATTGTTATTGACCAAAAATCAAATGAACAGCCACAACCAGCTGTAGCAATAGTCCAAACTGAGAGTCCAACACCGATAAGCCTGAATGGATTGTGGCTGAAAATAGATTGATGCAAAATCAAACAAACAGAAGCAAACTTTCCAACATAAACTTGGGAAGAGAATCATATTTACGGAAGTCAATTTAATTTTCTAAGAAGGAAATGAAAAATTAGCATAAGAATGTGGGCAAAGTAACTTTATTCATTTATTACATATATTCATTTAGGTAAAGGAGAGTTGGTGAGAGTCTTTGTTAGACGATTTCCGTCCACCCCACGGTGATCCACCGGCAAACCTTGTTTACTACCAAAATCACTCTTTTCTTCATCTAAACTCATGCCGAGTTGCAGGGAGGAAGAAGCGGAGCGACATGAGCGTGCCTCCGACGGCGAAAGGCGAAACCCAAGGAACCGTCCTCGTTCACCGCCAAGGAAGCTTGGGAACGAGGATGCTCATCATGAAGAGACCCATCGTGTGGAGCGCCAACAAGGAGATATCCAGACCCAACGGAGTAGATTCCCAGTTTTTCGTCGCCGAAGTCGCGAAAAGACGATGGAAAGGCGACCTCGTTCACCGCCAAGGAGGCTTGGGAACGAGGTGACCTACCATGGAGAGGCGACACAGGCCGAGCAGGAGGAAACCCATCGTGAAAACCTCCTGACCAAGCGGAGTAGATCCCCGGTTGTCCGGTATCACAGTGGTGAATGGGTGGTGGATACTACCCACCGCCGCAGTTTCTCGCCGACGAGAGAGGGAAAGAAAACAAAGGACACAAGAAGGACCTATAGAGAGGTGCCAGGGGTATATTTGCCGACTCAGGAACCTTTGCCAAAGGACCGCCACATGACTCTAGTGAGACCGCGGTTTCAGGCGAGGGCACCGGAAAGAGTTTACTACTACTACAACAACAACAAGAACAACAGTGACCACAAAGGCAAGGCCCAAGGGGGAGGTCTCAAGCACCGGTATGAGGGATCCTCGTCAAGAAGCGACCGTCGGCAAGTTAGGAGAGAGTACAGAATCATTAACAAAGACAACAATCCGGTGGAGGCGAAATGAGTCTACGATGAGACAACTCACTGCAAGAACGAGATGGCGTCCGACACAAGCTTGGTTCGAACGGGGTACTCTCCGGTGGGGGCTAGGCTTCTTGATGATCATGGCTGGAACAGATCACCGGCGGCGGTGAAAGAGGAGGCCGTCATCAAGGCTATCTCAAATGAGATCCAACAGGCGACGGCGGCGGAATCAAGGATATGCTACACTTGTAGAAAATATGGTCACATTCAAGATGATTGTGAATTTAAGCGTAAATACTTCAATTGTAACTCGGTGGATCATTTGTTGGCGGAATGCTCGTTGGCAAGGAAGAAGCAAAAGGCTTATGAAGAGAAAAGGATGGTGATTGCATACGATGAAGTGACGGAGGCAATGAGGAAGGAAATCATGAAGAAGAAAGGTGTTATCAAGCTACTAAACTCAACCAATGGAGTCCCGACGGTGGCACAGATAAGGTCTTAGCTTTGTAGCTTGTCCTATACGTTTAAGAAACACATATGGGTTCTATTTCCTTGTCGATTGGGTTTTCATGACGGATTTCCCTGATAAGGAATCACTCACAAACATATCCAGGATGGACCAGATGAAGGATGAAGGAGTCGGCTACAAGTTTAGAACTCTACGATAGGCCGGTCATGAGAGCTCGATGCCACATCGACACAAGTCCCAAGTTTGGATCTGAGTGGAGAATTTACCCCAACACACTTAAAATTGGAGGACGTTTGCGACGGTGGTGGGCGAGTTTGACATACCGTTGGAGGTAGACCAGGGGACGGCGGAGCAAACGATACAAGATACGGTGAGGATTAGAATTGGGTGTGATGGGAGCAATACCATTCCAAAATCGAAGGAGGTTGTGCTTGCGGACAGGGTTATGACGGTATACTTCTCGATTGAAGGAGGTGAGTCCATCAAGAGGGTGCCCATGGTCAGTATTCGGCCATCATCGGAGGCAGAAAAGGCGAAGGATGATGTGGCGAAAAAATTGGGGTTTAATATCCATGGTGAAGAGTTGAATGGGAAAGATGACGGCTCAGTCGAACCGGTCCTGGTCCAGCATGTAGTGGCGAACCCAGGGCCGAGAACCGGTGACGTGGAGGCTTCTGTGAACAACTTGTGTAAAGGACCTGAAAAGGACAATGGTCTTTTGACCACATGGGAGAGGCTGACGGCGAGGAGGGCGAGCGGGATCACTAGTACGATCAGGCTTAAGAGGGCGGATGAGGTTACGATGGTGACGCTTCAGTGTGGGGGCATCTACTTTAGTTATTGGCTAATACTTGCTTTCCTTTTTTAGTGTATGTTGTTGTATCGGGATTGTTTCCCGCTCTTCCGGACTTGGTTGTTGGTACTTGTTCTTTGGTTTGTTGTTCTGTTTTGTTAAACTTTCTTTAATGAAACGCGGGGGTTCCCAACTCTCGTTTTTTACTCAAAAAAAACTTTAGTCGTTTATTGTAACCATGAGATTTCAAATGTGATTCTTACTAATGAGCAAGTTACAAGCTATCCATACTCAAAAGATGAAAGGGTCCATTGAGGTAGAGACGTTTCACCCTGATGAGAATTGATTGCTTAAAGCACCATTTGGAGGTTGGGGCTAGCATTATACATATGGACAAAATCGGGGGCAATATTTTATCATCTATAATTTTTATTGAGTTTAATTAAGTCCAATATATTAACATAAAGGAGCAGGAGCATATGTGTAAACAATAAATCTTTATATAGAATATGCAGTCCGGTTTAATGTATGAAATTGATGTTAAAAAGAATAAACCATAGTGGCGAGTTAGGCAAGTCCAACTAACTAAAAGAGAAGTAAGTGTTGCTAATTTAAGAGAAAGCACAGACCTCTTTGCTAAGGATGCAAACATTGGAGAAGCCACTAAAAGTCCAACCATGAAGGCTGATGACAGTACACCGTCTTTAAAATTATTCAGATCAAAGTCCCCTCTGCATGAAAGTTAAATGGTAAGCAAAGAACTAAAAGGACATTCTTAGGTATATATATAAATGTCTAATGCATATTTTTAATGAATAATAACTCGATCTACAAAGAGAATAATAAAATTTTAGCTAGCAGATTCCTATTCATCAGCATGATTACTGTTGTGGGATCATAGCTTTTAGCACATCGGTACTCCTAGTAGCAATACCCCACATAGAGAACAGATTTTTAAAAATGGAAGGAAACTGTCAAAAATTTATTGTTCTTTCCTTCAATACATTCTATAGTAGAGACTCAACATAGAACGACTATTATTGTCCACTAATGATTGTAATGGAGTGAGATTCAATAATTGTCCACTCATGATTGTAATTGAGTGAGAACGAGTTCAATAATTCACCCTTGTTATATTTAATCATGTTATTATGGTCTATAACTTATATAATAATAGGGTGAGATTTATGCCCGGTTAAGTGGAGGCTATAGAGCAAAATGCAGCAAACACCAAGCTTCCTAGGCCCCTACTCCCTAGGCATATGCTTACACTCTCGTTGTATCTACCTCTTTAGAAAAATTAAATTATGATCATCTGACCGGATTAATTAAACAGTAAATGATAGAAATCATATGCATCATGTCAACATAATGTAAGACTGAAATATTTGTCATCAGTGTTCATTGCTAGATGACACATAGGAACTGCCACTGTTTCAAAATTCATAAAATCATAAGAACCTTGAAATAATTAAGATCTAACAGTCAACAAAATACATAAACTAAAGTTGCATCTTACTGAATTCCTCTACCCGCAGTGCATATGCCACTTTCAGTGCATGTTCCACGAGAACCATTTACACCATTACTAGCTATTGCACCGCGGTCGACATAATTTAACATGTTGATGACACAGAATATCGCGAGTAACCTGCAAAAGGAGGCTGCAATTTATTTTATGAAAGGAAGAAAGAAAAGAGGTATAGTAGAGTGTACAGTCACAGAAAGTACTTACACTTAGGAGTGTAAACTATTCTGAACCACAAAAAAATATGCAGTCAACTTAAAGCTACGGTTAATTATAGCAGCCAAAATAACAACCATTAGAAGATGAATATGAAATAAAGAGACGGTTTGCAAGCTCGTCTTGATTAGAAGCATCTCAGTACAATTTATTGCCATCTTACATATCAAGTTGATTTGTATCAAGCAAATTCATAGTTATACTACATCTGAATCATTGACCGCTCGGTTTAGAAAGACCCTAAGTAGAAGAAACAAAGGGGGTGGGAGAGGGGGTTGAAGGGAAGGAAAATAACATAATGAAAACCTCAAATTTAAATAGAGAATTAATAGCCTTCAAATAACATCAAAGAAATTTCTCCTAACCAGCCACATAAAGTAATATACAGAGCTTTAAGTCATTTCTATTATTCAGATCTGATGTATAACTTTATTTTCTTTGATCTTTCGAAATTTTCAGAAAACATAGGAGAAGAAAGACAAGAAAAGGAATAAACAGCGAGGCACATGCAAGAGAAAGATAAGAGACTGAAGACTTGGAGAAGCCGCTCTTTTATTCCCTTATCCGAAGACGCAAAAGAATTAGAGCTTTCAGGTCATGAGTGTAAGAGGTGGGTGTTGTCCAGGTTGTTTCAACGGCTATAACAACTTTCAGGGGGAAAAGTCCAGAATACGTTGTGTGTATTGTGAGTTTGGAGTTTCACATGGGGCCTACAAGGTTCTTTCTCGTGCAAAGATATTTTACTAGAGAAAAATTTATAGATTGTGGAGAATAAAAATATAAGTTTAGATACTTCGGTAGTACACAGGATTTTTGCCTGCTACCAAATATACTGCTCCACAGTTGGGAAGAACAAACTTAGGGAAAGGAATATACAGGCAAGGAATCCAATTGAAATATTATACCAGAAGCAGGGATAAGGAACTCGACAACTCAATTGATAATTTCTCATTCATCATCAAAGCTCTAAAGTTCTAACAGCATTCATGCTTTTTAAGAGCAACCAACTAAACTAGTATAAACTAACAAACGATAAATCCTAACTCAAGCAACAGATAACTCCCTAATCTGGTAAGTCATATCCTAATTTCAAATCAGATAATAAAATAAAATACTCTCATCTTACAAAGAGATATTTGCAGACATGTCCAAGGCTATATTGACGATTATTATAATATCCATTTCAAGCACCAATAGATAAGGCATTATTCATTGGTTGATCAGAGTTTACCTTTCAGTTTTTACTTGTAGCTTAGGCATGATATCCAACTGGAGAAAAGATTTGTACATAGTTATTCGATGAGCACGGCTCCTGTTTAAGTTCCTCTCGGTTTCTTTTCCTTTAAACATCTTTTCTCCTTTGTTCTCTTTACTTACTGTATGTTCTTTTCTAGGCTTCTAGTCTTTCAGTGCATAGTTTGATTGGTTACGATAGAGCAAGCAAACTACAAAAGCAAGCAATTCTTTCACATCTGAAAGTTTGCAACCATCAACTTAAACTTGTATCCGAAACTTGAGTTGCATGACAATTCTATCAAACATTTGAATTAAGAGAGGAGTTTATAGTCAAAAGAAAATTACTATCAAGAACAATTCTTTAAACTGATGGTGCTTCAATAACATTGGTCCCCTAAATATATGATTAAACTCTCAAACATTAACCCTAATCATATAAGTACCTTGATGCCTTTATCTGTATGTTCTCCTCCAACTATGGAAACTCGTTAATACATTGAGAATGGTAATTGTCCAAATATTCGCAAGACCTATTCCACTAGCATGAGCATGACCCAAAAACATATCTGGCAGACTGGCACACCTTTTAGGATTTGTCATCCAATAATTTCTATCTTGTTCTACTAGGCTAGAAGTTGCTCGGATTGGCGCTTTTGCGCATTAAAGAATTGAACAAGGTTGAGTGCAAATCAAGCCAAGGGCGAAGTTACCAAAGTAAATCTATCACGATTAATGAATGACCTTCATCAACTAAATTGTAGTTGCTTTAATATAATGAAATTCATAAGATAAAGCTTGAAACAGAACAAGAAAAGATCATTTTCACCTGTGAATAATGGATTAATCCATTCCAATTCCCTTGCTTCAAACTGCCCAAAGTCAACCATTGTGCTATATCCTATCAATTTTCTCTCTTAATTCTGTTGGGCACATTTGAATTTCTTGTCATTATCTTCGCTTGTAAATCCAACCTTCAAAGTTTGGAAATTTGGCAAAGTAACTATAGCTGCCAAAATTTGTCTCACTTTTAAGTTTGCTACATCGGAAATCTCAAAATGTTTGTGGACAATTATGATAACTCATATATCTATTATATCCTACAAATGTATTGTACCAAGCAGTACATCATCTATGCATAATTAATATCTAATCTCTACTCTTATAATACAAACTCATTTGGGGTCCAAATTAATTTTGTCTTTTTGTGTAGATGACATGGCCTCTGTTGTTGCTGAAAAAGTTATTTAAAGAATCTTTTTAAAGTCCCTCTATCCTAGACCATCCATGTTATAAATTCTCATTTAAATATTCACATAAATAGCTCTCTCTCTCTCTCTCTCTCTCTCTCTCTGAAAAAAGAAGTTTTCTCTTTATATATATATATAAGTATTAAAAGATTATTTAAAAATGAAAACCGTAAGAAACTAAATTCTATCAATTCTTTTTACTTTTTGTTCCATTGGTATTATAATGAACTCAATAAAATGAGAAATGTTATAATACCTCGATCATAACAAGTAAAAAAAATCAAATTTCACATTATACCTACAAATTAATATGATTTGTATTATATCTTTATAACGAATGACGTCAAACTATGCAGCATAGACGCACTATAAAAATAAAACACTTTTCATTTTATATGCAATGCACGCTTCTCTGTTACATGTGCATCGTATGTGCAAAAAACTAGTGGAAATTAACTATATCACCTTTACTATCTTTACTCGAATGGAAAAGCGGTCTAATTGAGAAGGCGAATTCAATTTACAATGCCAAAGAATGCAATGTGGCAAGCTCGGGCTTTGAAACTTTTTAAATTAAGATTTTGCTTAATAATTAATATACATGCAAAGCATGTGCCAAACACTCATTAAATATATCCAAATGAAAAGATTTGATACTTCGTTAGCTTCTACATTGTTATATGTTATTTCTCTTCATTGTTTTATGAATCTAACATCCATTCAGATTGTTAAATCAAAGTTATGAACATTGTACCATCACAAAGAATCCCTATTGCTTGTACGCTTAAATCTAAGACATTTTCACCTCAGATCCCAGCTGACGGTAGGTTTTTTCCTTTTTGTTTCTTTTTTCCTATTTCTTACCATTTATAAACTAAAGAACGAAGAACTAATAACTCGTAATTTTGAATCTTTTGGTTTTCATTCTTGTGGTTATTGGACTTTAATTTGTAAGTGAATACTAATTAGGTATTGTGTGCTTGAGCTTTATCCCAAATGACTTAGAGAAGATAACTCTTCATTTCAAAGAGCACAACTCCATGCTCATTTTTTAAAAGATTTTCATGTTATGCAAGTGCCAATGAAGATTTGAATTTAAATTTCAGCTTACAAGGCCCATTCCTGTGCGCCCGTTTTTTCCCCATGCTTTTAAAATATTAGTAACTATTCACAGTGAATCAAATGTTAAATCTCTTTAAAGACTATAACAATGAGTTCAAATAAGGCATGGCTCTCATAAGTTGTTCACGAAGCAGATTATGATGCCTAAACATAGATACTTTTTTGTTTCTTGAATTGAATTGAATTCAATTCAAATTGAGTCCCCAAGCAAGGTACTCTAGGGGGGATCCTTTCTCACGAAATCAGATACAATGAAATTGCAACATAATTCTAAATTTCTAATCTGCAAGAAAATAATCTATCGTGATAAAGTAATCATCAAATGAAGCAACCCATACCTCTTGGGCGTGAACCACGAAGGCTTAGCATTAGGGTTAGCGCTAATCTCAGCGATCTCAGGCACAGCAATCGCCATTGAAGCTTGGGCCTCTGAGGGGAGAGAACCACCAGTCGCCGCTGTTTCCGAAACCGTTTGCGTCGGCTTCGAATCGCCCATATACCTAAAGATCAAGAATCATAATGAACGGAGCACCGCTTGGATCGAAACCCTAACCCTAATCCATTTCAATCACAGAGAAAGAAAAAAGAGGAAGCTCAGCTTGCCTGCGATTTACTCTTTCTTCGATTTCCCTTTTTTTTTATTCAAAAAGAAATATTTTGAATGATTTTTCGTTTTCGTTTTTGTCAACTCCCACCACAAAATTATTATTTAATAATTAAGCATATTATTGATTAATTATTATTTCACAATGAGCTGTAAAAGGCTATTATCCTCTAATTCAGCCGGGCAGATGCCGTGCGCCCCCGAATGTTTTGGGATATTCTCTGGTTTGGATTTGATGCGGATTTACTAGGTATATTATTTAGAGTATAATAATTTTTCATTACAGAAAATAAATCATGTTTAAATATATACCTGTCCTCTAAATTATTATGAATCATTAAGTTTCATGTAATATTATTTTGCAACCGGAAGGAATAACTACTTATACGGTGTTGATGGAGACTTGTATAACTCTATTTATGTATAGGCCATGAAGGCATACATAAGTGTTCCGCTTAATCAATCACCAATCGAAAAAGATACATAGAATCCAACAAGAGATTCTATGAAAATAATAATCTAATGTATGTGTTGATATCCTCAGTTACCAAATCAACGCCGCCATCCTTTTCACCATCCTTCTCATTAGATGTCGAGATCTAATGAGAAATGGGTTTTGAAACTATGGTTAATGGAGTTTGGATGCTGCAGAAGTTAGTTTTGATAGCTTATTTTGATTTTTAATCCATCTCTCGTCTTCATTTTTTAAGTTTGGCATTCAAATTGGATGAAGATGCACTTCAGATGAATGAAGCTTTATTGATAAGAGAGTCGACTTAGTTTTAGTTTTCGCTCTCAAAATTTTGAAAACACACATGTTAATCGCTAATGACTTTTAACGGGTGTTTATAATTTGAGCATGTATGAAAACTAGCAGTTTAAAATGCTATAATCAGAATATTTCTATGCACAGCTTTCCATGTATCCATATATGTGCATCGCACGTGCAAACATCTAGTTATACTAAAATAAGGAAAGTAAATATCATTTATTAATTAAGCTTTAATCCATGATGCATAAAAGCTCTCAATATACATGTGGTCACCGATCATTGGCATCATAAACTGTCTTCGTAAGCATTTATGTTGAGCGCCATTGCAACATTGTCGACTCCCAACTATGCTAAGTTGTTGTAGTTGACTTGCGTTGCCGTTGGCATAGCAGCTTTTGCCACTAATCCTTATGATCGATGAAGCTTTTTGCAACTGCGTAACCTTCACTATTGTTGTCGGTCCTAATCATCGCAGATAACACTGTCAACCTTTGCCATTGTCATTCCAATGAAATTAACTGTTACCGCATCATCGCTTCTCTGCTGCCTTTTATCGTCATTGTCTTTGTCTCTCACTCTTGCTGCCAGTTTCATTGCCAATCCTGTTGTGTTTTTTTTAATCGACCCCTTTGGGATTCGAACTTGTGATTTCCCACATTATAGAGGAAATTGGTACCGACTGAGCTAAGCCCGGTTGGTGAATCAACCTTGTTTTAGTTACCATCGTTTGGTGGATGAGTGGGTAAAACAGAAAGGTCCATAAGTTTGGTGATTTTTTTATCTGGGATGTATGACTGTGATGATCTATAGCATTGAAATAGCAAAGATAATAGCAGAGTCCCCAGGTCCAGGTATACGTGCTTCACATTATTTTTTTCTAAAAATGAACAGAAAAACTCGGTCCTCTCAACTGGTCTATGTCATCTAAAGCCTAGGTCTCTTTCTTTTCTCGTTTCTCTTTTTGAAGGTGCTAGCTTGTTTACCTTCTTTAGGACCTCCAGCGTTTGAACGTTGAAATAAATGTGAGTTTAAACAAAAACAAGTTATTTTTAGTGTTTTAAAGAGTTAACCAGAAGGTCGTGAATTCGAGACTTCCAGCAGCGCAAGCGCGTACCGTTAATTACACCTTATTGTCACAGGATGTACCTGGACGGGATACCATACTAGCTCATTTCAAATCGCATCATTATAGTATAGTGTGAGGTTCGTGTGTATATTAGTAAAGTAAATACCAAGTATAGGTCAAACAAACAAATATATATTTTATTCATTCTGTTCAAGTTTGGATACAACTTAAATGTAAATACATTGATATTTGCAAAATAATGTAAAATTACATAGAGCTCTCATTTGAGAGTTGAATAGAAAACACTTAGGGGTATTTTAGTGTCAGCTTAGTAAAATTTGATAGGCATTGCCCTATGTGAGGGCCACAACACTGTAGTTCTCCCTATGTGGGGTCCTCAATATTTCATTTAAAATGCAAATATCATCTCATTTAGAATGGAGGGTGACATTTCATTTGAAGTGTAACGACTCTGAATTTACTGTACAAAATTTTTCAATTTAATGTACAGAAAAGAGTTTACAAACCTGAGTACAAGTCATAAGTATATTTTGTTTAAGAACAGTAAGAAACCACTTGTAGCTCATTGGTAAAGCTCTTGCACTGCTATGACATAGCCCCTGTATTCGAATTCCATTAGACACATTATTTTTTCTGATTTATTTTTAAACTTTTTGGAAGCTTAAAAGTTTACACGTGCAATGCACACAAAAATAAAAAGACAGAAAAATCAAACATGTGTAAAATAGAGTTAACACTGGCGTGAACACGTGGCATCAATCCACCGGCCCCCTCACCAAAACGACCGGCGGAATGTGCATCTAGGCCGGCACAGACGGTCCCCCCGAGCCCAATAAGGCCCGGGCTTTGCATACACGACCCTTCCCTTACCCCTAACTCCTCTGCACTGTTTGATTGTTCTGCAATTAAACAGAGACATTTAATTTCACCTTTGAACCAAATTTTAATGTGTTTTAATTCACCATTTTAATTCCAAAACCCTAATTCTACCCTATAAATACTACCCCATACTCTAGCTCTTCATCATTCTGAAAATTATAACCAAAATTCTCAAAATTTCTTAAGTACAAGTGGAGTAGAAGAGGAGTTAGCAAGCGATCAAGTTCCAACGAGAATCGAAGCAAATTCCGGCGACCCCGCGACGCCACGACGACAAACCTCCCTTCTTCTACCATCTCTTAACCTAACTAGCTTGAAGTCCCTCTCAAACCCTCTTCTTATTCGTTGAACATCTCTTTTCAAAACATATGTCGGAAGTGGAGTTAATACCGACATTTTCTTCTAAAACTATATAATTCCACTTTTTCTTACATATTCTTCATTCATATTCCTACACCATGCTTGTTAAAATAAAACCAATGCTTAGAATCAACTTTTAATCAAAAATATCATGTAAAATATCTTTAAATTAACATTTACATTAAAATACCATGAAGTTTGTATATACCATCTTTATTTGTTTTACTTAAACATACCTTTAGGAAAATTCACGAGGTAACGACCTACCTCTCATATATACACATGGTTCCATAGCATGATACTCCTCGAACGTATTTTTGTTGCGATTACAATATTACATTTAAATACCATTTACTATAAAATCGGTTTTCTTTTAAATTGTATTTTTAACTCCTTTGCAAATATGCATCTACAGCCCTTTTTAGGGGACCCGCTATTGGATGGTGCGGATTATCGCACATCATTGGGTTAGTAGAGCGAGATGCAGACCTCCTCACGGAGCATTCGGTCTCGAAAGGTTTTAAATACAGTTTTTAAGAAAAACGCATTTTTCTACTTAAATAAAAATTAATTTTTAATAATTATATAAATATTACCAATCCATATATTTTCAAAATATAATAAACTTGCATTTTGTACAACGAAAGAATTTCAAGTTTCATCAAAATACCAACAAAAGTCAAGCTTTACAATAAAATATCATGAACTTTCCAAGCTAAGCTATTATCACTAAAATACTTCAAATCCTTAAAATTCACATTCTTGGAAACCCTAAATAATATAAATAACTTCTCGAGGTTATTTTGAAATTATATTAAAAATATTTTTCATAAAACCCCCTCGAGTTATATAAAACAACAGTTAAGGACTTTAGTAAATATAGGTTTAAGCGGGGGCGATTCTCTTGAGCCCTAGGGAGCCGAAGAAAGTGAGTGCTTGCCTATTTAAATTAGAAAACTTAACGGTTTTATCAATGGTAATTGTCTTGGAAAAAGACACAAATCCTTTCGTCCATGTGCAGCAGTTACCGATAACTTTTGAACCGAATTCAGGATCTAAATCAGTTATAAGTGTCTGACTCAAGTCTGGGTCCAATTCAAACCTGAATCTAAAACCAAACACGAAAACTTGATCATGAATATTTGAATTCAAACATCAAAAGCAAACATGAATACTTGGTTATGACCTTGAACACACGAAATCAATATCGAACTCAAACAAGTATACTTGATCGTTGATCATGAATCGGAACACTTGAACTTGACTAAAGTAAAACATGAATATTTGAACACTATGACTTGACTCGAATCATGAATACATGAATACTTGATATATACATGAACTCAATCTTGTAACTTGATGTATTCATGGATTGGGGCAAGGCTGGTAATTTTTACTGTAACTTAGTATACTCGGGGTGTTGGGGTAGTTCATGCGTGAATCCAATGAAATCTCAGGAGTCCCACTAGATCATGAATCCATGTCTACTGACACAAGCAAGCTATCATGAGGACATATGTTTCCTTGCTCCTGGATTACAGCCTGTTGAGTTTGGAATACTTCAACACTCAGTTGAAGTCCCGTTATTAACATTTGATTCGGGCCTGTGATTCCTTACCCTAGATTACAGCTCATTGGGTTCAAGAACACTCTTGAGATTGGTTGACATTCACCCTTGAACTTACGTTAAATTAGTATACCCAGGTAGAGACCGTTAAGACACTTACATGTTCATTATACCTACACTACAGGCCATATTATACTCTGCTCATGCTAGTTACCATGATATAAATAACTGCATGCTAAATAAACTTACCATGTTTATATTAAACGACATGCCGACACATCATACTCCACAATCAATTGTTCATGATATACATTTCTCTTTATCATTACACTTTATATTTCACTTCTTTTCTTGGGGACTTACCGAGCGAAAGTTCGCTGACGGGCATTCCATCCACTTTTGTTTTTTTGGAATGTTCGTCAGATATCGTGGAGACTGAGGAGGTAGACATCTCATTGGAGGAGTACGGTCAGATCACGACCCAGGTCTAGACCAGTTATCTTTTTCTCAGTTTATGTATGCCATCTGTTAGGCATTTCCATTATTGTATTTTCTTTCAGTTGGAATCATGTATTGAAAATAAATCAAGTTGAATTGTAAATAAAGTTGTTGAAATATAGATTTCGTGTTAATCTTCTTGTCATTTTTATATTGTTTCTTTTACGCTTAGCCTATTTATTCCGGAAAATGACTTTCTCGAAATAAATACACCGCGGACTTGCCACGTCACCGTTTCCGTCTACTGGGAAGCGGGGCGTAACAGGTTTTGTTGGCGGCCCATGCAGGTCAGTTCTGCATGAAGTCATAAGCAATATATAATAAGAAATATGAGATTCAACAACTTTACATTCTTGCAATTCAATTTCCGTTGAATCTATCCTAATTTTTCTTCTCTATCTAAGGTGGTGGGTTCTCCCGCAACCCTAGCACCAACGATAGAAGTACACAACCGCAACCTATCCTTACCGTTCTACCACCTCCACCTACTATAATCGCTCCACTCACAGAACAGACGATAGTTTTGGAGGCTATCAAAAGCCTACTTGAGGGTCAGCAGCCTCAAAGCACGATTTTGCTGGAGCAGACTGCTCTCCTTCAGCAGAGTTTCATCCGCTCTGAAGCAGAAACACCGAGAGTGAAACAATTTTAAGTATTACACCCGAAAAACTTCTCAGGGAAAGAGAAACCGCTTGAAGCCGAGAAATGGACTCAGAGTATAGAAGACGACCTAACCGCAGGCCAAGTTCCAGAGGTGGCTCGGGTCAGAATAGCAAAACTCCAGTTTACTGACAATGCCTGAGTCTGGTGGTAAGCCGAAGAGAGACGTATTGAGAATCCAATAGAGTTGAAGACTTTTCGTGATCTTTTTTATGCCAAGTACTTTCCGGAAACCGCACACTTCGAGATGGAACAGAAGTTCTTACACCTGCAACAAGGATCCATGTGGGATAAGTCAGTGGACGAGTACGATGCTGAATTCACTATGCTCAGTAGATTCACCGCCCATCTAATTCCTACTGCAGAAATCAAAGCCAGGCGTTTCCAGCAAGGATTGGACCCTGAGATTCAATCCGCTCTAGCAACGGGGAAATACCTAACACATGAAGCAGTTTTGAAGTCAGACAGTCGCCATGAAGCTGTCATTAAGAAGAAGGTAAGGACACAGTCGGTCGGTATGAAACGTCCAGCTCATCAGATTACTGGAGGAGCCTCTCCTAGGCCAGCTCTCACAGCGCCAGCTATGAGGCCAGGAGGATCATTTTCCGAGACTGAGTCCGATTTCTGTATTTATTATAAGAGGACCGGACATCAAGTCAAGGATTGCCGTCGAGCGAATGGTCTTTGTCTGATATGTAGACCATCCTCACACACTATAGGAACTTGCCCACACAACCGAACTGGCCCAATTTCCGCAGCTAGAACAGCTATTCAAGCTCCACCTACTCGATTAGCTCTTCCCGCACCACCTCCACGCGGACCATCTTTACCACGTCAGCCATCGATGTACCAGCATGCACAGAGAAATGTGCAGAGACATCAGGCTTTCACTTTGGTGGTCGTAGAAGCCGAATCCATAGGTCAAGATAATACTGGTAAATCTCCTTCCATCTTTTTCAGCCTTTTCCAAATTCTTTCATCTACCTAAACATTCTCATGCACCTTCGGTACAATATCAGTAATTCCTTTACCACTGTTTTAATCAAAATTTTCGTGAATCTGTTATAACTTCTGTAACAACCTATTTCATTTATACCAATTCCAGTTCTCGTATTTCCTTATTTGTGGTATTTTCTTGATTTATCGTGTTTTGGGTGCGAATGGTATTTTTACATTTTACATTGCATTCGACCCGACCCACTTGCTTGAAACTGTTTGATTCATATTTATGAATTACCCTGACTTGTTATATAGACTGTGCATTTTCATGTTTAGTACATACTGGCATTTTATCTGGAATTGCATCTTCACCATATAGCATTTTAAGTCACGTAAAATAATTTAAAATTACATAACTTGGCATGCATGATACCCCTAACCCCGTGGTAGCATCCGCGCATCTTGTTCTCGTCCCGTTCAATGAAACAGACGTGTTTGGATGGCTACGCGCACGTACGTGCATCCTTTCTTGGGGGTATGCATTTTCGTTACCTAAACACTCATTTTGAATCTTGAAAGTCGCAAATATTTTTCATATTTTAAATCAGAATTTTTAGACCCGATCCGGGCGCATTTTGAAATACTTTTGTATCCCGTCGAAATCCAAATTTTATTAAATTTAATATCTTTAATTAAAATCAACAGATTAAAATTTGAATAACTTAAAGATCTCTTCAATTAAAATTTTAAACTAATTAACAAACAAATATTTTATCTTTTAATCTTTCCAGCACAACCCAGCTCCTTCTCTCTTTCTTTTTCTCCTTCTCTATCTTTTCCTTTCCTCGCACAAACGACGATTTTATCTCTCATCACTATTCCTCTCTCTCTCCTCTCAATCTCTTTCATTCTCTCTGTCTTTCTCCTCTCTCTTTCCTCTTGAATCCCTCTCTCTCTCTCCAATTTCTCTCTTTCTCTCTATCTTTAATTCTATATATATTTCTTTTAACCTAGCGCACATTCTCTCTCTCTCTCTCTTCCTTCCTTTTCTAAATTTTTTTCATCCTTCCCACTTCCCCACCCGCGAGAAAACCCTAGCCCCTCGCGCTCAGCCCTCGCTGACCCTCTTCTCGACCTCCACCATCACCTCACCCCCGCGGCCACCCTCTCCTTCCCCGACCACCTCCTTTCCCAAGAACCCGACCCATCGCCTCACCACCCTGCCTCACCCGACCTCGTCGCTTCCCATCATCGACGGCCTTGTCGTCATTTTCCCCTCTGTCTACTCACCTCCCTCTCAACTCCCAATACCACCACCACCATCCTAGCCAACCCGAGATCTTTCCCTGCACCCAAACCCAACCTCTGCACTTTCGCTGCACCCTCGCCGCCGGAGCTCCGACGGCCTCGTTGTTGCCTCCACAACCCTCTTCTCCCTCTCCCTTCCTCTCCTCCTCTGCTAGCACGACCCCAGCCACCAAGAATCCTTCACCCCAACACCAAGAACCCTAAAACCCCCCACTGCATCGCCGAAAAACCCCGTCTGCACCTTGCCGTCGACGGCCCATCGTCGAAGACACCCCCTCGCCTTCTTCTCTGCCCCAGAGAACCCCAACCTTCTTCTCTTTCTTCTTCTTCTTCTTCTTCTTCTTCTTCTTTCCTTCTCTTTTCTTTTCTTGATTCACATTTTCCGGTGATCGACGGAGCCGTGCCCGTCGCTGTTGATCCGGGTGATCCTGAGGACGTTCCCAGACAGCGCGGTCGTGTTCTTGCCTTACCTGGTTCTGTTCTGTGCTCGCGTGGACACATCGCGACGTTTTCCCTACATCCGACGTGTCGTACGTACCACTTTGAGATTCGATCAGGCAAGTTAATCTTGCTACATGCTATATAACTCATTATATACTTATTTAAATAAATATCATACCTGTAGTTTAAATCTAGTACCCAATGTTTAGTTTTATAACGTTTCGATGTTCCGTTTGCATCCGTTTATATCATTTTAGATCTAGGTCATGAAACTTATCTTGTGACATACTAGATTACATTATACAGCATCCATATCAATATTTATATCACATATTGCTTAGTTGTACATCCCACATTACCATTTTATAGTTTTATAACTTTTCGGATATCCGTTTGCATCCATCTCATTTAGAATATATATAACTGCATCTATAGATCATATTAATACATAACACTGTGATGTTAACACTCTATGTTTAATAAATTGCATCCTAATCAGTATTGGAACTATAAGTGTAACCCTAATTGATAAGTGTGCATCAATATCTTGAATTTAGATCTATTGGCATACCACATCACATTATTCCATTTTATTGTTATATTGGTATCCCATACTTGTTTTTGTGTACCCATACTTATTACAGTTTGATTATGAGCACCCACTCGACACTTGTGCACTACCTGACATGACCTGATACCCCACTACTTGACACGACTTGATACATGTGCACTACTTGACATGATTTGATCCTTGTACACTACCTGACATGACCTGATGTACCACAGTTTGACATGTTACCTGATCTCGTTACTAATGCCGACAATCTTGACATGTTGTCTCTACGGACATTTCCTGTTGTCTATTCAGACAAACCTGTACCTGCTTAATCCTGTGTTGGCATTAGCTCCAGATTTATCAATACCTGACTTGAACACATAACTTGGGGGTATGGGGAAATCAATGATGAAACCTGACTTATAACTCGACAGTTCGATGCCTTTACTGATCAGTCTTACGGGCTAGGCCAGCCCAGGGATGATGCTGCTGACATCATTCGTCGTTACATACCACCTTTTACTGCCTAGCGGCACGTCTCGGATTCAGCCCGAGAGTCTTTGACCGTGGTCCCGGACACGCACGGGATACTATTGAGTTACATCGACGATTCATCAAATTGATTTCAAAGACTTGAGAGTAGTTAACCCAGTAGACCAGTTTAGATTATGCACTGCACGACACCTGTGCCTTACCCTTCACTGTCATTATTTATGTTACTATTATACCCGTGTTACCGTTCAACTCATACCTGCATTACTTGCTACTCCTTGATTTTATTATTGCCTGATATTATGACGCACTGACGTCTGGGTTTTGCATGGCCCAGATTCTCTACCTTTATCGCAGGCTGATCAGGAGTATTTTCCACCGTCAGGCCGAGCAGTGAGTATCCAGTTAGTTCAGTTACTTCCGTACTTTCCAGATTATCATTATTACTTGGATCTATTGCTTCCGCATTATTTTATTCTTGACTCGTTATTCTGGCTCATGGACATGTATTAG
Organism: Agapanthus africanus; assembly: GCA_030015575.1. Taxonomy (NCBI): domain Eukaryota; kingdom Viridiplantae; phylum Streptophyta; class Magnoliopsida; order Asparagales; family Amaryllidaceae; genus Agapanthus; species Agapanthus africanus. The sequence continues at coordinate 130,772,032 of JASDDO010000024.1, read as the reverse complement.
ATTGTTATTATTATTGTTCTTGATATCTCTACAGCCGTAATGTGACTGTGGAGGGATATTTCCTATCCACAGGTAGCATGGTTGGCTCTGTCACGTGCCTATCTTAGCGTACTCTGGGAAGCGGGGCGTGACAACTTCCTTGTATAAATTTCGAGGACGAAATTTTTTATAGGGAGGGTAAAATGTAACGATTCTGAATTTACTGTACAAAATTTTTCAGTTTAATATACAGAAAGGAGTTTACAAGTCTGATTACAAGTTATAAGTATATTTTGTTTAAAAACAGCAAGAAGCCACTTGCAGCTCATTGGTAAAGCCCTTGCACTGCTGTGACGTAGCCCCTGTGTTCGAATTTCATCAGACACATTATTATTTCTGATTTATTTTTAAACTTTTTGGAAGCCCAAAAGTTTACCAAAAGTTTACACGTGCAATGCACACAAAAATGAAAAGACAGAAAAATCAAACATGTGTAAAATGGAGTTAACACTGGAGTGAACACGTGACATCAATTCACCGGCCCCACTCACCAAAATGACCGGCGGAATGTGCACCTAGGCCGGCACCGACGGTCTCCCCAAGCCTAATGAGGTCCGGGTTTTTCACACACGACCCTTCCCCTACCCCTAACTCCTCTGCACTGTTTGATTGCTCTGCAATCAAACAAAGACTATTAATTTCACCTTTAAACCAAATTTTAAAGCATTTTAACTCACCATTTTAATTCCAAAACCCTAATTCTACCTTATAAATACTACCACATGCCCTAGACCTTCATCATTCTGAAAATTATAACCAAAATTCTCAAAAAAATTCAAGTACAAGTTGAGTAGAAAAGGAGTTAGCAAGCGATAAAGTTCTGGCGAGGATCGAAACAAATTCCGGTGACCCCGCGATGCCACTACGACAACCCTCCATTCTTCTACCTTCTCTTAACCTAATTAGCTTGTAAGTCCCTCTCAATCCTTCTTCTTATTCTTTGAACATCTCTTTTCAAAACATATGTCGAAAGTGGAGTTAATACCGATATCTTCTTGTAAAACTCTATAATTCCACTTTTTCTTACATATCCTTCATTCATATTCCTACACCATACTTGTTAATATAAAACCAATGCTTAGGATCAACTTTTAATCAAAAACACCATGCAAAATATCTTTAAATTAACATTTACATTAAAATACAATGAAGTTTGTATATACCATCTTTATTTGTTTTTCTTAAACATACTTTTAGGAAAATTCACGAGGTAATGACCTACCTCTCACATACACACATGATTCCATAGCACGATACTCTTCGAACATATTTTTGTTACGATTACAATATTACATTTAAATACCATTTATTATAAAACCGGTTTTCTTTTAAATTGTATTTTTAACTCCTTTGCAAATATGCATCTACAACCCTCTTTAGGAAACTCGCTATTGGATGGTGCGGATTATCGCACATTCTTGGGCTAGTAGAGCGAGATGGAGACCTCCTCACGAAACACTCGGTCTCGAAAGGTTATAAATACGGTTTTAAAGAAAAACACATCTTTCTACTTAAATAAAAATTAATTTTTAATAATTATATAAATATTACCAATCCATATATTTTCAAAATATAATAAACTTACATTTTGTACAATGAAAGAATTTCAATTTTTATCAAAATACCAACAAAAGTCAAGCTTTACAATAAAATTTCATGAACTTCCCAAGCTAAGCTATTATCACTAAAATACCTCAAATCCTTAAAATTCACATTCATGGAAACCCTAAATAATATAAATAACTTCTCGAGGTTATTTTGAAACTATATTAAAAATATTTTTCATAAAACCCCCTCGAGTTATATAAAGCAACAGTTAAGAACTTTAGTAAATATAGGTTTAAGCGGAAGCAATTCTCTTGAGCCCTAGGGAGCCGGAGAAAGTGAGTGCTTGCCTATTTAAGGTAGAAAACTTAACGGTGTTATCAAAGGTAATTATCTTGGAAAAAGACACAAATCCCGCTGTCCATGTGCAACAGTTACAGATAACTCACGAACCTATTTAAGAATCTAAATCAATTATAAGTGTCTGACTCAAGTCCGAGTCTAATTTAAACCTGAATCTAAAACCAAACACGAAAACTTGATCATGAATATTTGAATTCAAACATCAAAAGCAAACATGAATCTTGATTATGACCTTGAACACACGAAATCAATACCGAACTCAAACAAGTATACTTGACCGTTGATCATGAATCGGAACACTTGAAATTGACTAAAGTAAAACATGAATATTTGAACACTATGACTTGACTCGAATCATGAATACAACTTGACATGAATACATGAATACTTGATATATACATGAATTCAATCTTGCAACTTGATGTTTTCATGAATTCGGGCAAGGCGGGTAAGTTTTATTGTAACTTAGCATACTTAGGGTGTCGGGGTAGTTCATGTGTGAATCCAATAAAATCTCAGGATTCCTACCGGATCATGAATCCATGTCTACTAACACAAGTAAGCTATCACGAGGGCCCGTGTTTCCTTACTCCTGGATTACAGCCTGTTGTGTTTGGAATAGTTCAACACTAGATTGAAGTCCCGTTACTAAAATTTGATTCAGGCACGTGGTTTCTTACCTCTGGACTACAGCCTTTTGGGTTCAAGAACACTCTTGAGATTGGTTGACATTCACTCTTGAACTTATATTAAATTAGTATACCCAAATAGAGACCGTTAAGACACTTACATGTTCACTATACCTACACCACACAGCCATATTATACTCTGCTCATGTTAGATATCATAATATAAATAACTGCATGCTAAATAAACTTATCATGTTTACATTAAACGACACGCCGACACACCATACTCTATAATCAATTGTTCATGATATACATTTCTCTTTATCATTACACTTTATATTTCACTTCTTTTCTTGGGGACTTACCGAGTGAAAGTCCGCTGACGGGCATTCCACCCACCTTTGTTTTCTTGGAATGTTTGTCAGATATCGTGGAGACTGAGAAGGTAGACATCTCATTGGAGGAGCACGATCAGATCGCGACCCAGGCCTAGACCAGTTATCTTTTTCTCAGTTTATGTATGACATCTGTTTAGGCATTTCCATTATTGTATTTTCTTTCAGTTGGAATCATGTATTGAAAATAAATCAAGTTGAATTGTAAATAAAGTCGTTGAAATATAGATCTCGTGTTAATCTCCTTTTCATTTTTATATTGCTTCTTTTACGCTTAGCGTATTTATTCCAGAAAATGACTTTCTCGAAATAAATACGTCGCGGACTTGCCACGTCACTGTTTCTGTCTACAGGGAAGCAGGGCGTGACATGAAGTGTAGGTAACATTTCATTTGAAGTGTATCACGACACCCTAGGTAGGATTCTACACTAATTCATTTGAAGTGTAGGTTTGGCATCCAAGGTGAGGTCCACATCCTGTGCATGAAACAGGAAGCCTTTGTTTCAAGGAGGCCTTTTTATGGCCTCCCGAGGTTCTGGGAGGGGTCCCGAAGCAGCCGGGAGGCCAATTTTGGGCCTCCCGATGACTGCTTCATGGGCAACTCAGAAACTCTTTTGTATAGTTTCTTTAAATGAAACCCATGTGTTTGAGTTTCATGCACATGATGAGGATGTGTAGCTTCATTCTCAATGTTTGGTGCAAAGTGAACACATGGGTTTGCATTCAGGGGTAAAACATGGCTTTGAGGCTATGTTTATATGATGAGTGTAATGCCTTTAGCATTGCATTCATTGGAACAGACATGCTTTGCATGTCTGATGAATGAATTGGATATGCCTATTCATAAGTGGGTTGAGAATAGGGTTTCCCTATTCATGAAAATCCTGGGGATATAATTTATATCTCGGGACATGATTGGAGGGTTCCATTCATACATATCCGTTATGGACATGGATCATGCACATGCATGTTGATGTCTATAAATAAACAGGGTTTTCCTATTCATAAGAACATCCTAAAGATATGTTTTTATATCTTAGGAATGAATGGAATTTCCATTCAAGATATAAACATACATGTTTTTCATGTCTAAAAATAAGATTTTCCTATTCATACATATTTCCAAAAATATAATTTTATGTCTCAGGATTGAATAGAATATTCTATTCACGTATATTTATATGGAAGAACATAAGATTTTAACCTATGTTCATCAAGAAAGAGCTTGTCTCTTTATGTTTATATATGTAGGGAATAAGATGGTTTATTTCCAAGTTATGCAGAATATGGGGTGGCCCATGTTATTGGTTCAATTCATGGGGGTCATGTTTAACGCTGGAAACCGAACCGGGGTGCGGTGTAACGACCATAAATCCCATGTACCATTCATTTGTTTTTAGTTCATAAAAGAGGATGTATTCTGTTCAGATTTCAAGTTATAAGAAAATTCTTGTGAAATAAGTGCAAAAAACTTATTGTAGCTCATTGGTTAAGATTCTCCGTTGCTGTCCCATAGCCTGCATGTTTGAATCCCATCAGTCCCAATTATTTTAATATTTTGGAAGCCCAAGAGTTTGCACGGGCATTACACGAAAATATGAAAGGTTGTAACAGAAAAGAAGTATGTAACAACGACCATTAAACCTAATAGAGCACCTGACACGTTTCTCGAGACCCCGGCTGTCACGCCCCGCTTCGCAATGTACGGGGAAGAGGACGCGGCGGGGACGCGACGTATTTACTCAGAAATAAACACGTTAAGTGTAAATAAACAATATAAAAGTAAAGCCACAAGAATAATAAGATATGTAATGAAACAACAACTTTTTATTTATATTCATTTTTTACATACAACTGGAAAGTAAAGTATAATAATGGAAAGCGATACCTAAACAATGACATATGAACTGAAAGTAAAGTAAGTACAAGTAGAATCTAGAACTCTGGCTCCTTAGCAAACTGCTCCAAATCTTCCTGGCTGGGCTCGATCTCCTGAGAGTCCGATCCTCCTGACAACATCCCAAAGAAAAAGAAATAGGAATATCGTCAGCAAACAATCGCTCAGTAAGTCCCAAGAGAGAGATATGAATAGATCAAGTAAAAGAAATATATCTGGTAATTTATCTGTTTTTGTTATACTAACGTAGTTGTTTGTAGCTTGGTACAGAATGCATCAGTGTATACGAGAGGAGTCCAACTATCCGTGGACTAAGGTATACAGAGCATAAGGACCCGTCAAGCCACGGGACAACGACACGGATATTCAGGTTAGGTGTATTATGGTGACCGTCTCGTGCCACTTCTAATACATTCCGTACCGATCTACCCCGTTAAAACCCCATAATGCATATTGTATTGATTGTAATGATTTGTTATATAAGACTTGCCGAAATCATGGTATAAGTTGTACATGTAAACGGATAGTCATGTAGCCAAGTTCAAAATATATCCATGGTTCGGTCCAGTCGAGTCATGTTGTATGTTCATGTTCAAGTGTTCATGTTTAATACATTGGATTCATGTTGAATTGGATATATGGTTGGATTCATGTTTGGATTGTATTCAGTTTAGACTGAGACTCAGACTGAGTCAGACACTTTAAACAGATTTGAGTCCTTAATTAGGTTTAGGAATTATCGATAACTGCAGCACATGGACGGCAAGATTTGTGACTTTTTTCAAGCCAATTACTATTGATAACCCTGTTTTAGTTTTCTACCTTAAATAGGCAAGCACTCACTGTTTCCCCCAATCAGAGCAAAACTCTGTTTAGATTTTGAAATTTGAAATGAAGCTGCACTTCATAAAAGCGCTCGCGCTAAGAGCGCCAGCGCAAAGAGTCAAAAGACTCTGACGCAGCGCTCACGTGCAAAGCACAAGAGCGCGAGCGCTAAGAGTCAAAGACTCTGATGCAGCGCTCACGTGCAAAGCACGAGAGCGCTCGCGCTAAATGCGCCAGCGCTAAGAGTCAAAGGCTCTGATGCAGCGCTCACATGCAAAGCACGAGAGCACTAGCGCTAAGTGCGCCAGCGCTAAGAGTCAAAGACTCTGATGCAGCGCTCACGTACAAAGCACGAGAGCGCTAGCGCTGAAACTAAATGTTCCCCACCCTTGGATCAATGATCCAACCAAAATGATTAAAAATTATCAAATTACCAGAATAAAATTCTGTTAAGGAAATACTACTTAGAATCTTTCTAAACAGGAAAGATCGTGTTCTGTAAATCAGAGCACCGTTGGATCAAAGATCCAACGGTGATTAAAAATCACCAAGATATAAAGTAATCTCTGTATGGGAAAATAATTTCCCAATCTTTTTAATAACAAGAAAAATGTCTTCTGTAAAACAGAAGCCTTAGGATCAAAGATCCAATGGTGGGGAAATATCCCCAAATCAATCAGAAAAACACTGCCTTAACTGATCAGCCTCTACTATATAAAGGACCCAAGACTTTAAGTCTTGCACAGAGGAACCCCCTACAAACTTTGAGAAATTTCAAAGAGAAGAGCAAGCCCTCGGAAGAAGAATTTCTTCAAGGTAAATAAAACAGAGAGATAAAAGCATCTCATAAAAGAAGAAGAACTTAGTTCTTTTTCTAGATCATAGATCTATAAGACAAAGGTCTTTCACAAAAAGAGATCATATCATCTCATCATAAAAAGGGGTGAGAAGAACTTAATTCTCTTTAGATCACAGATCCATAAAGACAAAGTCTTTCGCAAAAAAAAAAAAAAAAATTTAAGAGATTGTAACATCTCCTATAAAAATAAGAACCTTGTTCTTAAAGCCACGAGACAAAATCTCTTATAAATGAGAGTTTAATTCTCAGAGCACAGAACTGATCAAAGCTGTCTAAAAAGAGCCTTAGAGCTCCAATTAAAAAGAAACGCCTTAGCGCTCCAAGTCTGGCGCACAGCGCCGCGGAGCCTTAGCGCTCCAATTTAAAGAAGCGCCTTAGCGATCCAAGTCTGGCGCACAGCGCCGCGGAGCCTTAGCGCTCCAATTTAAAGAAGCGCCTTAGCGCTCCAAGTCTGGTGCTCAACGCCCAGTGCTCCAAGCGCTATTTTAAAAGAAGCGCCCAACGCTTCAAGGTTGGCGCTCAGCGCCAAGCGCACCACGTGCTCCTCACGTAGGCACAATTTATAAAGAGCGCTCTGCACACATTGGCTGGTGCTCAGCGCCAAGCGCGCCATGTGCTCCTCACGCGTGCGCTATCTCACAGGAAGCGCCTTAGCGCTCTAAGTTTGGCACTCAGCGCCAAGCACGCCACGTGCTCCTCACGTGACGCTGAGAGAACATAAATTGTTCTTTAAATAAAGCCCCAGAGCCATAATGAGTGCTCGACACTCGATAAAAGACAAAAAAAAGTTGTCAGAACCCAAACCAATGCTCAGTATTGTTAATAAAAAGGGTTGGGCCCAAACAAATGTTTAGCATTTTAACTGAGTGGGCCGAGCCCAAGTAGGCCATAAATCCCCCAATTCAGATTAACTGAGCCCATGTGCTCCCAATATTTTTAATTGGTCTTAGTCCCAAACCTGACCATAGATCTCTCAACCAACATCGGTTCAAAGGTACATCTTTTCACACCTTTGATATGTGTCGTTGTAATTCTTCAACGTCGTCAGAGAGGTGACGGGTCCCGACAACCAGACACTCCATGGACTATGATGTCCTTAAACTTATGGACCGCAACGTCGCTAAACTAAACTTTATGGACTATGAGGTCCTTAAACTCATGGACTATGATGTCCTAAAACGTTACAGACTATGAGGTTTTTAAACTATACTATGATGTCTTTAAACTGGACTATGAGGTCCTTAAACTCATGGACTATGATGTCCTTAAAATTTATAGACTATGATATCTTTAAACTAGATTATGATATCTTTAAACACAGACTATGATGTCTTTAAACTCCATGGACTATGATGTCCTTAAACTTATGGACCGCAACGTCCCTAAACTAAAACGATAAAGCCCAAACGCCCTGTCATCGGATCTAAATGATTCCGAACCCCCGTTGAGTAGATCTTAGTCTAAAATTAGACTAACGTATCCTTAACAAATGTTTAAGTTGATCTTAATCTCAATGAGATTAATGATCCTTAAACCCAACCCAAATCTAAGAAAATACGGATTTGGACTAATCCACGCCCTATGGGCGACAACACAAATTGGTCTCCTTATACAATCCACGGGCAACCAAAAATAAAACAAACACACACGACACAAAGTGACCATCTGGAGAAGGAGAAAGTGGTTACCGCGATGCGGTAGCGGATCGTACACCGACCGAGATAACCGGCCCGCGGGCCCGTTTCGGTCCCATGCTTGCGTAATTAACTACAGGGGCTTGCGCCTGCAGGGAAGAGCGTCCCCCCAATCAAAAACCCCTCGTACACGAGGGGGAATCTGTTGAAGTCTGCTACAACGGCCGCATCTGTCCAAACCTCCGATACATGGTGCCATAAATCAACTTGGCATCTTCGAAGAGGTGGATGGATAAAACCAAATAGCATCTGCCCCCAAATTCAGGCAAGACGTTTGTCTTCCCGGTTTTCGGCGGAGAAAAGATTATGGCACGCCCGGTGGGACCTTTTCCTATTTCCACTCCACACCTTGTGTGTCGTGTTCGCGAACGAATCGCGGTTTAATGTGGTTGCCCCTGGATTCGAGGTACTAAGATTTGGTGTCTTGCTCCCGTGCAGAGAAAATGGCTTCCAACTGCACCAACTGCAACACAACTCCCATTCCGTCCTTGCTGGCGGAGTAACCTACGAGCCCCAAGCGGCCTCCATCTTCGCCATGCCAGTGGAACAGGTGACTCAGGCCACCACTGGATTATTTTTCGGGACCATACTCCCGCCAATAAGCTTCAACGCTCCAGTGCCGTCGCAGGAAGTTCCAAAGCAGTCAGTCTTTGATCGGCTTACCACTACCACGGCCCCTCTCAACGGGTCATCCAATTCTAAGTCTACTGCATTAGTCTTCGACAGGCTGAGCCTGAGCTCAAGTAGGCCCATGAAGAAGCCCGCAATACCTGAAGGGGTTATCCCGAGGCGGATAGCCATTCCAGCTCCGATAAACGAAGTCATCAAAGGGGATTCTCCTGCTGAGGGATCGATCTTCGCAAGGTTGGCCATTCCAACTTTTGCTGCAGGCGGGGTCGTTAAAAATGCTTCCCCTGCTCAAAAGTCAGTCTTCGACAGGTTGGATGTTTCTTCTCAGTGGACGTCTGTCTTCGATAGGCTGGCACCAACAGCAACTCTTCACCAAAACAGGAGGCATGATGGAGCTACCCCCATGACTGAGCCAATACCATCTACAAGACATGCTTGACGTCGCCAGAAAGCTGGGGTCAGTTCCCCTTCTGGAATTACCCAGCCAGCTCCAACGATGGAAGTTGATGCTGCTGTTCCAACTGGGAACAGCTTTGAACCACATAACAGGATACGCAGGAATTCGCTAACTGCCGTGCTGAAAAAGTCTCCTCCGCCTACTGAAAAGATCATAAAGGCAAAGCTAGAGCAGCCCCCTCAGCGGCTGTCCTCCAAAATTCACAGGGTCTGGCGAAGGGTCCAAGACTCTGTGATTAACCAAGACTACTCCCGCAAACCAAAGAAAATAAAGGTTTGGCAAGAAAAGGACCACCATGTCATGCCACAGAAGGTGTCGTCTACTTGGGTGCCCGCTACAACGGCCCCCTCAACTTCGACCGTTCACAAAAGAAGAAGGCCGGAGAAAATCCCCATGTCCACGACAGAGCTCAAAGGCACTAAATCCAAACGCCCCAAGTCTGGGGGTATGGTAGTGCATACTGTTTATATGGCTTCCGGAAAAGAGGAAAGACGTGCTTCAACGGGTCATCGACCACTCACACGGTCTGTGACAAAAACTCAGGATGAGCAGCAAAAGCTCCAGGAGTTGCTGACACAGATGGCCGCTGTCACGCCCCGCTTCCCAGAGTGCGCTAAGATCGGCACGTGACAGAGCCAAACATGCTACCTGTGGTTAGGAAACATCCCTCCAAAGTCACATTATGGCTGTCTATAAGATATCAAGAACAGTAAAATAAAATGAACTATCTAGTACATGTCCATATGCCAGAATAAACGAGTCAAGAAATAATATGCGGAAGCAATAAAATCCAAATAACAAAACATCTGGAAAGTACGTCCTAAATACGGGCTCACATCAGGAAATGAAAATGCAGAAAGAAAACTAAACTAAACTAAACTAAACTAAATACCAAATTGCTCCTCACTATTCGGTCCGTCGACTGAAGTACTCCTGGTCGGCCTGCGAAAGAGATAAAGGATCTGGGCCATGCAAAACCTAGACGTCAGTGCGTCATAATATCAAACAATAAAATATAATCAGGAGGTAACAAGATACGCATGCATGAGTATGAACAGTAATAAGGGTATAACAGTAACACGAATATGGAACAATGAAGTGTATAAGCATGTGTGACGTGCATTGAGTAATCTGAACTATACTACTGGGTCATCTATTCTACAGTTTGTGAAATCAATTTAATGGAATCGTCGATGTAACTCAATAGTATCCCGTGCATGCCCGGGACCATGGTCAAGACTCTCGGGCTGAATCTGAGACGTGCCGCTAGGCAGTAAACAAGTAACATGTACAGACGAATGATGTCAGCAGCAGTATCCCGGGGCTGGCCTAGCCCGTAAAACTGATCAGTATAAGCGTCGAACTGTTGAGTTATAAGTTAGGTTTCATCATTGATTTCCTCTTACCCCTAAGGTTATGTGTTCAAGTCAGGTATTGATAAATCTAGAGCTAATGCCAACACAGGATCAAACAGGTACAGGTTTTGTCTGAAATAGACTACATGATACGTCCATGGGGACGTCAAGTCAGGAATGTTGGCATTAGGAACAGGATCAGGTATCAAGTCAAGCAGTGGTGCATCAGATCATGTCAGGTGGTGCACAGTGTATCAAATGGATACCCAACAGTAAAATATAGCAAGTATCGAATCATGGTAAAATACGAATGCTCAAGTGTTTATCAGGGTTCACATATACAATTCCATGACTACATATAATGCACATTATCAAGCATGGGGTACTAATATAACGGTAACATGATATAATATGACATGGCATGCAACTAGATATATAATAAATAACACGGATACGAACGGATATCGGAAAAACGGTAAAACTGTAACATGGATGTGAAATGCAGTAAACATGTAATATTTTATACATATAGATGTAAAATATGTTGCATAGCTTGTAGCGAGATAAACTTGCATGCGACTAGATATGTGATAAACTGTACGGATGCGAACGGGTATTGTAAAACTGTAAAACTATAACATATGATGCACGATTGAATGAACATGTAATATTATTATTAATATGGATGCAAATGTAATAATATAGCATGTAGCAAGATAAACTTGCATGCGACTAGATATGTAATAAATGATACGAATACAAACGGCTATCCAAAATAGTAAAACAGTAACATGGATGTAAAATGCAGTAAACATGTGATATTTTTATTCATATGGATGCAAAATTCATATTATAGCATGTAGCAAGATGAACTTGCCTGAGCGGAACACACGACGGGTGCGTACGACACGTCCGACGTCGGGTAAACGTCGCAATAACCACACGCGCGCACAGGACAGGACCAGGCAAGGCAAGAAGGTAACCACACAGGCTGGGAACGTCCACAGGGTTGCCTGGATCGGCGGCGGCGTCACGGCTCCGGCGATCACTGGAAAACGCGCAACCAAGAAAGAGAATAAAGAAGAAGAAGAAGAAGAAGAGAAGAAGAGGGCTGTGTGTTTGGTGCTCTAGGTTTGGAGTCAGAGACGAGGCAATGAGAGGTGATGAGGTTTCTGGCGATGGGGCTCGTCGGCGTCAGGTGTAGGCTGCGGGTGAGTGCAGGGTTCCTAGGCCGGGTTGTGAGTTCGGGAAAAGAGAAAGAGAAGCGGAGGAGGATGAGGTGGTCGGGATGAGGTGGGTGATGGCGGGGTGATGGAAAAGGCAACACTTTCCGGCGATGTGAGGGTTATCTTGGGTGCAGGGATCGTGGGTTTCGTCGGGGGTTCTGTGCAGAGGTCGGGGCAGAAGGGAAGGGAGAGAAGAGAAGGAGAAGAGGTCAAGAACGTGTTAATGAGGGTGACGGTGAGGATACGACGACGAGGTGATGGCAACGAGGTCGAGTTGATAGGGTGATGGATGCGGGCGTTCGTCGCGACGGGGTTTGTGACGGGGAAAGGAGCGAGAGAGGCGAGCGGGGAGGAGAGGAAGACGAGGGAGGTAAGGTGAGGTGATCGGAGTCGAGGGTGAAATGCTAGGGTTAAGGTTCAGAGGTGATGGGTTCTCGTGAAGAAGGCGACAAATTTAAAGGAGGAGAAAAGAAGAAGGTAGGTGAGAGTAGCAAGAGGGGAGGTGACGGGATCCTCGAGGAATAGTGATCGTGAGAGGAGTGGGAGAGGGAGAGAGAGAAAGAGAGAGAGAGTGAGATTTTGTTAGGATTTAAAGATATAAAATACATATTAGTTTTAATATTTAAGTTATACAGTTAAAGTGTATATTAGAATATAATAGTATATATTTTGAGATTTTGGCTAAAACAAAAATAGTCCAAAACACGCTCGGGTTGAGTCTAAATTTACGGTTTGAAAATACGGATAACATACGTGTTAACAAAAACCAAAATATGATATCCGGGTAACGAAAATGCATACCCCCAAGAATGGATACACGTAGTGTGCACGTAGCTATCCAAACGAGTCCGTTTCACCGAACGGGACGAGAACACGAGGTGCGGATGCTACCACGGGGTCAAGGGTATGATGCAAGCCTTGCTAGATATTTTAAAAATATATTATTAGATTTTATATGTTATATTGAAAAATGCGGATGCCAGATATAATGCCAGTATGCAGTATATATAAAAAAAAACATGAAAGTGCACGGATCCACGTAACAAGTCGGGGTAAATCATAAACAGGAATCAAGACGGGTTTCCAGCAAGCGGGTCGGGTCAGATGCAAATACAGATGTCAAATACACTATTCGCACCCAAAACACAATAAATCAAGAAGATACCATGAATAAAGAAATACTCGAAATAGAACTGGTATAAATGAACTAGGGCGTTACATTATACCAAACTACAAAAAGAATTTCGTCCTCAAAATTCCCAAAACAAGAAAAGATAAACAAACATGAATCTACAAGAATGGGTGTGGAAACTTCTGTCGAATCTCGTCTTCTCATTCCCAAGTCGATTCTCCATGCGAGCGATTCCCCCATGAAACAAGTACTAGAGAGATAACCTTGTTCTTGAGGACCTTTTCTCTTCGATCAACAATCGACATTGGTCGTTCCTCAAAGGTCAAATCCTCCCTTACAGTCAGCTCCGAATGATCTAGCATATGTGTTTCATCTCGAACATACTTACGGAGTTGAGATACATGAAACACATCATGAACACTCGCCAAAGATGGTGGTAACGCCAATCGATAAGCCACTTCTCCAACACGCTCCATAATCTCGAAAGACCCCAAGAATAGAGGACTGAGCTTACCTCGACTCCCAAAACGAATCACTCCTCTAGTCGGTGATATCTTCAAGAATACCAGATCACCAACAGCGAACTCTAGAGGTCTTCTCGATGTGTCGGCCCAACTCTTCTGTCGATCATGCGCTGCCTTCATGTGATTCCTAATAGTATTAACCTTCTCTACTATTTGCACGATCAAATCCGGTCCCAACAATCTTTGTTCTCCAACATCGTCCCAACAAACAGGTGAACGACACTTGCGACCATACAATACTTCGAATGGAGCCATCTGAATAGCCGCCTGGAAGCTGTTATTGTACGAAAACTCCACCAAGTGTAGATGATCCTCCCACGAACCCTTGAAGTCTAACATGCAAGCTCTCAACATGTCTTCAAGAGTTCAGCATGCTCTTCAAGGCCCCCCCGAGTAGACCAGAATATCATCGATGAACACCACTATAAACCGGTCCAAGAACGGTGAAAAGATTCGGTTCATCAAGTCCATAAATATCGCCGGTGCATTCGTGACTCCGAATGGCATCACTAAATACTTGTAATATCCATATCGGGTTCGGAACGCAGCCTTGCAAATATCCTCTGATTTAACTCGAACTTGATAATATCCGGATCGTAAATCCAGCTTCGAGAATACCCTCGCGCCACTAAGTTACTCGAATAATTCACCAATGCGACGGATCGGGTACCTGTTCTTAATAGTCACCCGGTTTAATTCTCGATAATCGATGCACATCCTCCTTGTGCCATCTTTCTTCTTGACTAGAAGAACTGGAGCTCCCCAAGGTGAATTACTGCTGTGAATCCAACCCTTCTCTTGCAATTCGGTAACCTGCTTCTTTACTTCTTCCAACTCCACTGGTGCTATCGGATAGTACGCCTTTGAGATTGGCGATGCACCAGGAACAAGATCAATCGCGAACTCCATATCTCGTTTTGGTGGTAAACCCGAGATGTACTCGAACACGTCCATGAACTCTCGAACTACAGCTGGCGCTTCCTCTTTATCAACTTCCATCGTCGAAAGAACATTGTTTGTCGGGCTAGCCCTAAACTCGACTGGCCCGACAGAACTGCTTCCTCCAGCAAAAAACAAACTCCGGATGTCCAGGAATATGGAAAATCACTTTCTTTTCCCTACAATCAATGTGAGCGTGGAAAGTGCCGAGAAAATCCATTCCCAAGACAACATCATAACTGCCGGTATCGATCACCAAGAAATCTGCAAATAACTCCCGTCCGCAGATAACAACTGAACAATCCTTACACTCACTACTAGAAATGATCTTCCTATTTCCAGTGTGTATGTCCCAACAACAAGACAGGGTCGTGCATGCAATCGAATGTGCAGCAATAAACTTGGACGATATAAAACAATGGGATGCACCAGAATCGAATAATGCTAATGCGGGAAAATCATGAACAAGTAGGATACCTGAAACAACTTTATCTGAAGCCTTGACCACTTCAGCCGTCAGAGTAAAGGCTCGAGCTGGATTAGGTCCCTGAGTTATCTGCTTCTGCCCCTGAATCTGCCTCTGCGGTGGCCTCTGAACATCATCCTTCAAACGAAATTTCGACGGACAAGCATTGATAGTATGGTCCGCTGATCCGCAAACTAAACAAAGTCGCAGCATCCTTCGACACTTTCTCTGCACGTGTCCGGGTAGATGGCAATAGTCACAAATCACGCATCTGCTACGACGGGCTTCTTCATCGGCACCACGCCATGTCGGTTCACCGGAATACCTCTGTGTATAGGCGCTCGATTCGGCATAAACGTCGGCTTCCGCCCCACAACTGCCTGTTGCTGCGCACCCCCCGTCTTCACTGATAAGCTCTGCTGCTCTTGGGCTGCTTTAAGAACTTGCGAGAAAGTGGTCAATCCCAGAGATATAATGTGCCTCTGGATTTCCACGTCCAAACTGCGCATAAACCTTCGTGCCCTATCAGCTTCTTTGGCCACCAAAGGTCCAGCAAATCGACTGAGCCGTGTCCACTCAGCCGCATGCGTATCTATGGATCCGCCATTCTGCTTCAAGCTGATAAACCTTTCTTCCATTTCTTCCCGCGCAGTCTGCGGAAAGAACATCTCCAAGAAACTCTGCGAGAAAGCATCCCAACTGATCGGCTTGGACAAACGGGTCACTTCCATAAGCCACCACTCATGGGCATAGTCCACCAATTGGATGCGTACGACATCCACTCTCTTGTCCTCCGGAATCTGTGCTGCAACGAGCAGATTCTCCGTATCGACCAGCCACTGCTCCGCTGGCAACGGCTCCTCCAAACCAGTGAAAATGGATGGACCAAGTCTCCTGAAATTCTCCACAGTACCCACACGCTCTACTGGTTTGGCCGCAACAGTGTCTACGGACTGCTGGACTGTCCGCAAACTTTCCTGAAAAGCTTCGGCTTGCCGCTGATTCAGCTCAGTTTGCCTCTTCTAGTTCTCCAGCATCCCACGAATTACTCCAAGCAATGCGGCGTCATCAACACGCCTCTGGTACGACCGCAGATTCTTGTCCGCCATGATCCTGAAGCCAAGACACCGAAGAGGATCAGCATGATAAACAAGATTCAAACTTGCGATAAAATATAAACTGGTAAGCAATGAAACCGAGAGAATCAAGATAATATAATAACCATAAAACAAGGAGATGAATCAAGACTAGGATTCCAAGTTACTTAAATAGAGTACCGCATTGTAACCATGCTGCAGTTCATAGATACAATCACATAACCCCGTTCAAGTCGCCCAGATCCTAGTATCAGAATCAAAGGAATAAAAAAGGATAAACAATAAGGGACCAAAAAGATTTCAAGCCGAGATGCAAAGTCGTTTGCATATCGTCAAGACAAAGGGTCAAGAGAAAGATATGATTCAAGAATCGCGATAACAATATGCCGGAACATGTTCCAAATTACGGGTTTTCTGATTCGTGTATTGGGTCCAATACCCAATTACAAAAGAATCAAACCCGATTAACCTAAATCCTATGGCTCTGATACCAAAAAACCCCGTCACGCCCTGCTTCCCAGAGTGCGCTAAGATCGGCACGTGATAGAGCCAACCATGTTCCCCTCCGAAAGGCGGCGCACAGGACCGCGATGGCCTGACGCTGGGATTTGGGGCAGATGCTATTTGGTTTTATCCGTCTACCTCTCCGAAGATGCCAAGTTGATTTATGGCACCTTGTATCGGAGGTTTAGACGGATGCGGCCGATGTAGCAGACTTCGTCAGATTCCCCCTCGCTTGAGGGGTTTTTGATTGTGGGGACACTCTTCCCTGCAGGCGCAAGCCACTGCAGTTAATTACGCTACCGCGTCGCGGTAACAACTTTCTCCTTCTCCAGAATTTCACTTCGTGTCGTGTGTGTTTGTTTTGTTCGTGGTTGCCCGTGGATTGTATACGGAGACTGAGTAATGCCGTCGCCCGTAGGACGTGGATTAGTCCAAATCCGTATTTACTTAGATTTGGGTTTGATGTTTTTAGTTTAAGGATGCATTAGTCGCGTTGCGGCTAAGATCAACTTAAACGTTCGTTAAGGATATGATAGTCCTGTTTGAGACTAAGATCAACTTAACGTGATCGTTTAGATCCGACAAAAGAGCGTTTGGGCTCTATTGTTCCAGTTTGGGAGATTCATAGTCCAATTTGGGACTAAAGTCTGTTTGGAGGATACGTTAGCCATTTTTGAGGCTAAGATCGACTCAAACGTTTGTTAAGGATACGTTAGTCCAGTTTGAGACTAAGATCAACTTAACGGGACCGTTTAGGTCCGACAAAAGAGCATTTGGGCTCTATTGTGCCAGTTTAGGGACGTGGTGGTCTATATTCCAGTTTAGGGACGTGGTGGTCCAATATTAGTTTAGGGACGTTCCGGTCCGATATTAGTTTAGGGACGTTTCGGTCCGATATTAGTTTAGGGACGTTTCGGTCCATCATTAGTTTAGGGACGTTTCGGTCCGATATTAGTTTAGGGACGTTTCGGTCCACGAGTTTAAGGACCCCGCAGTCCATATTGATGTATGGTCGTTGGGACCCGTCACCTCTCTGACGTCGTTGAAGGATTACAACGATAGGTGTCAGAGGAGTTCGGAGATGTACCCTCAAACCGGATGTAAATTCATTTAGGGAGCAGCCGTGCTCAGTCAATTTAATTTGAGGACTTATGGCCATGACTGGGCTAAGTCCAGTTGAATGTTCAACATTTTTATTTGTCTTTGGCCAATTAGACCTGAGTTAGGGCTTTGCCCTTTTTTAAACAATGCACTGCATTATTTTTGTTTTGTTTGGGCTCTGCCCTTTTATAAATGATGCAGAGCATCTATTTTGTTTGGGCTCTGCCCTTTTTATTGCACTGCAATTTAATTAGGCCTACTAGGTCTTTTTGGTTTGGGCCTGGCCCTTTAGGAAATGCATTGCATTTGTCAAGCGCTTTGCGCCAATCAGAGAGCACAACAGTGCAGATTTATAAGTGCAAAGCACTATTAATTTGAGAATCTTTTAGATTCAAGAACCAATGGTTCATAAAAGAAATGCAAAGCACTATTTGATTTCTTGATCTAATTTAGATCAAAGAAAAACAAGTTTTTCTTTTTATTTCAAGAACCAAAGGTTCATAAAAGTGCAAAGCACTATCTTTTTTATTTCTGTTTTTCTTGTTTTATAGAACCAGTGGTTCATAAGAAGTGCAAAGCACTAAGAATCTTTTTAGATTCGCAACAGAAGTGCAAAGCACTTTTTGATCTCTTGATCTAAACAAGTTTTTCCTTGTTTCAGAGAACCAAAGGTTCATAACAAGTGCAATGCACTATTTTTATTTTTATTTTATTTTATTTTATTTTTTTAAATTTATTTATTTAAGATTCATGATCTTGTTCACAAGAGAAATTTCTCTTCTTTCAAAGGTTTTTACCTTTTTTTATATTCTTGAGGAGTTCTTCAGAGTCCTCTTTCTCCTTTTATTTTAGCCAGATGTTGATGCCTTTTAATTGAGGTCTAGGGTCCTTTTTATAGTGCCCATAAATTAGTTAAAGTTTGTTAAAGAGATCATTCTCTGAGTGATTTGGGGAATTTTCCCCACCGTTGGATCTTTGATCCGAAGGCCCCTGTTTTACAGAAGAAATCTTCTTGTTTAAACAAGAACAGAAAAAATTTCCTTAAATCTTTTAATTCTGTTTGGCGCAGTGCCCCAACGCGTGACACGTGTCACGCTGTGCTGACACGTGTCGCGCATTTTTTTTTTATAAGTGCGCTGCGCAGCGCACAGTTGCGCTGCGCAGACACGTGTCGCGCAGCGCGCAGTTGCGCTGCGCGACACGTGTCGCGCAGTGCGCTTTTTGTTTTTGAGTGCGCTGCGCAGCGCACAGTTGCGCTGTGCAGACACGTGTCGCGTAGCGCGCAGCGCGCAGGTGCGCGCACACGCCTTTTTTTTTTGAGTGCGCTGCGCAGCGCGCAGTTGCGCTGCGCGCCTTTTTTTTATCGGAGCTTTGCTCTGATTGGAGAAAAACAGAAGTATTGCTTCCTTTTCCACCTTGGAATTTAAACAGAGCTTTGCTCTGATTGGGATAAACAAATGCCCCCCACCGTTGCGCTTACGTGACCTCCTAACGTGAGCGCAGCGGTGGCATACTCTGAACCGTCGCGCCATCTCTTGGAAGCTGAAAGGGCACTTGATGCCTATAAATAGGACTTTTGGTCCTTTAGATGATTCTTATCTCTAAATTTTGCTTTCAGAACTCAGAGCCCTACTCTTTATTTTCAAGAACTTTAAGAGTTAAATTCTTAAAACTTTTAGGTGAAAATTTTAATTAGGGTTAAATTAAATTAATTTTCATTGATAGAGCCTCGCTCTCAATAGATCCCTGATCTAAAGGAAACCTATTTAGGGTTTCACTTAGCAGAGCTTTGCTCTACAGGTCTTAAAGGGATCTAAAGAGAACTAAAGGAGACCCTACTAGGGTTCCATAGAGCTCTGCTCTCTGAAAGATTTTCCTTAGATTTTCTTAATTCATTAATGGAGCTTTGCTCCTCCTAAATCATATAGAAGAACTCTTAAGAATTCTTCATGGATCTTGGAACTTAAAGATGACATTTTATTCCTCAGTGCATTATATCGTTTTGCTTAATCAGTCTTTCTGATAATTTTTGTTGATTTTCTTTTACAGAAACAATGAACGCCCACATGTACAATCTTGACGAGATCATCTCTTACGGGGAAATCCGCCGACTTGGCCGTTCTCAAAATCGAGAGTTCACAAACGCGGAGTGTGCTGAAATCATGAGCCACTTCGACGCATATAACGGTCTACTGCTTCCCCGACGTTCCTCCCTCCTGAAACTTATCGTGGAAGCCATCTGGGAAGCGCTTCCCCTATTCTGTTCCGGTGTGCCGCTTAGGGCGTTGGATGCCGCCGAGGATAAGGTACACTCGGTGTACCTGATGAACTTTATCTCGAAGAGACGGCGAGACAGTCTCGTCGATCTCTTGCACGAGGTCTTCCAACAGTCTGCCATACTCGCTGCTTACCGGAGGGTGGAAGACATCGGAAGGGACCCTGACGCTTGTGCTCGCGAAAGGAAGCACACTAGGATGGTCCGCGAGGCTTGGGAAAGTCATAGATAGGGTCGCTTTTGAATTCCTCAATCCATGCCCTAGATTTGAGGTTATTCCATTGTAACTTTCATTTATTGTTTTTATGACTGTAAGAACTTCGGGCAATATTATTGAATTTTTTTTTTCAGCTTGTCTTATATATCTTTTGTCCTGAGTCTTTTTACCCATGCATGAATGATTGTGTCTTGAACGCTTGATCAAATGTAAATCGGATGCTCTTTCTGTTGCTTTTCCTCTTTCTCAGCATGTCGTAACAATTAGCAGGTAATAGAGTAAGCTTCTTGATTTCTTCACGAGATAGCGAGGGCTTAGGCCGCAGGTTCAGATCTGCTGCCTAAGACTTTTCAACTCTATGAGCCGTGAGGGTCTCATAGAGACTTTTCTCCCTACGGATCGAGAGGATCTCGTAGGCGGGTTTTTCTCCTTAGGAATCGTGAGGATTCCTAAGTGTGGTTTTCTCTTGTAAGTCGTAAGGATCCTATAAGAGAATTTTTCCCTCTTACGAGTCGAGAGGACTTGTAAGCGGTTGTTTCCCTCCTTGTCGAAGTTCGACGTTAGAGAGTGAGACCCGTGGATGGTATGCAAGAGACCGTTTTGGGCCAACTTACGGGGTCCCAATGCTTAGGAAACAGGCTTCTTTTATGCCCACTCCCTAAGGCTTTATCTCACGAGTCGAGCCGCCTCGACAATTTTTCACAAGTCGAGACGAATCGAACGTTTCTCGCAAGAACATCTTAACGTCGCATTTAACCTCTGCTCTTTACGACAGAAGCCTGTTAAGGTTGGTGGTACTTAGGGTTTTGGCCATCGTACCGTCGCATAAGATGATATAGTCCTCGATAGGCATTCGTGCTATTCGAGTAGCCCTGCGACTGCCGTGTCTCTGATCCCTTCGGGGGCTGGACAAGACGTCTTCAAGAAATCCTCCTTGGCAGTTTGACCGTCGGAAGAGCAAGCGCTAGGAATTTGCCATGCCGCTTTTTACTTGAGGTTAGGCTCATTTTGGAGAGCCCCGATGAGTCATAACCACTCCGCGCTGGTGTGGGGATGATCTCCGATAGTCTTTCGGGCTTTATATGAGTTGCCGTCATGACCCTGAAGCTAGGAATTTGGCCTTTGCTTCGTTTGCTGGCATTGCGTCTGCTGTATCGGGACGAATGTTGCGGTGGGAACTAGGGATTTTGCCGTGGCTCCGTTTGTTTGATGACGTTGCGTCTGCTGTGTCGAGACGAACGTTGGGGTGACATCTTGTCTGCTGTATCGAGACGGACGTCGAGGTTGTCTCTAGGTTGCTGGTGAACCGCCGAGGTTTGGAACTAGGGATTTTGCCGTGGCTCCATTCGCTTAATGAAGTTGCGCCTGCTGTGTCGAGACGAACGTTTGGGCGACATCTCGTCTACTGTATCGAGATGGACGTCGAGGTTGTCTCTAGGTTGCTGGTGAACCGCCGAGGTTTGGAACTAGGGATTTTGCCGTGGCTCCATTCATTTAATGGCGTTGCGCCTGCTGTGTCGAGACGAACGTTGGGGTGACATCTTGTCTGCTGTATTGAGACGGACGTCGAGGTGGTGACCATTCTGTGCTGGTGCGAGATGATCTCCGGTTGTCTTTCCGGTTTTATATGAGTTACCGTCAAGACGTCGAAGCTAGGAATGTGGCCTTCGCTTCGTTTGCTTTGGTGTGTCCAAATCCTGTTGGAGGAAGAACGCTGGGGTTGACATTTCGTCTGCTGTATCGAGACGAACGTCAAGGTGGTGACCACTCTGTGCTGATGCGAGATGATCTCCGATTGTCTTTCCGGTTTTATGTGAGTTACCGTAAAGACGTTGAAGCTAGGAATGTGGCCTTCGCTTCATTTGCTTTGTCATGTCTGAATCCCTGCTGGAGGAAGAACGCTGAAGTTGACATTTCGTCTATTGTATCGAGACGAACGTCAAGGAGGTGACCACTTCATGTGAGATGGTCTCCGATTGTCTTTCCGGTTTTATGTGAGTTACCGTAAAGACGTTGAAGCTAGGAATGTGGCCTTCGCTTCGTTTGTTTACACTGCGTCTGGTGTATTGAGACGAACGCTGAGGTGGAGCTGGGATTTTGCCATCACTCCGCTTTGTTTCGACCATAGGGTCTTTTGTTAACTTTGCATGTACACCCTGCTGGGCTGCGAAGGAACGCCGTTGTTGACATTGCGTCTGTTGTAACGAGACGAATGCTAAGGTGGAGTTGGGATTTTACCGTTACTCCGCTTTGTTTCGACCGTGAGGTCTTTTGTTGACGTTACATCTGCCTCCAGCTGGACTGCGGAGGAACGCTGTTGTTGACATTGCGTCTACTGTATCGAGACGAATGCTGAGGTGAAGCTGGGATTTTGCCATCGCTCCGCTTTGTTTCGACCATGGGGTCTTTTGTTAACTTTGCATGTACACCCTGCTGGGCTGCGAAGGAACGCCGTTGTTGACATTGCGTCTGTTGTAACGAGACGAATGCTAAGGTGGAGTTGGGATTTTGCCGTTACTCCGCTTTGTTTCGATCGTGAGGTCTTTTGTTGACGTTGCATCTGCCTCCAGCTGGACTGCGGAGGAACGCTGTTGTTGACATTGCGTCTACTGTATCGAGATGAATGCTGAGGTGAAGCTGGGATTTTGCCATCGCTCCGCTTGATGGTGTAACATCTGTGTCCTGTTGGAATGAGGAGGCACACCGTTGTTGGTCTCCAGGCTGTAGACGTGGCCATTGAGATTTGGAACTAGGGACTTTGTCATGGTTCCGTTTCGTTGCGATTCTGAGGTCAGTTGTTGACGTCATGTCTTCATCTAGTTGGAGTGAGGAGAAACGCCGTTGGTGATCTCTAAGTTGTCGATGTTAACGTCGAGACCCTGAAGCTCGGGATCTTCGTTTGCTTCATTTGTTGATATCGTGTCTGTAATATTGCGACAAATGTCGAGATGGTCTCTAGGTTGTCTATGAACCGTCGAGATTTGGCTTCGCTTTCTGATGGAGCCTGTTGGGAAGGTATTGTTCCCTTTTTATCTGTGCTTCTGGATTGTATACAGGGATCGATGTGATTTCACCTGTAGGGCAAAAAGTTTCATTCTTTCATTTTTTTTTATTCTTTCCGCGATGCTCTATCATTTCAGCTTTTATATCGCGAAGGTCGCGATTGCCCAATCATTTCGACTATTTTTCGCGGTGCCCAATCATTTCGGCTATTTACTTTATTTTTACTCGCTACTTTTTATTGCGAGTTGCCCAATCATTTCGACTGTTTATTTTATTTTTACTCGCTGTTTTTTTATTGCGAGTTGCCCAATCATTTCGGCTATTTTTCTTTTTACTCGTGCATACATTTTTACTTGCTGATTTTGTTTGCAAGTTGCCCCATCATTTCGGCTATTTCGTATGCATTTTTTTTTATGAGTAGGGGATTTGGGATCTGATACCAATCTTGGCATCAGCATCGCTGCGACTGGAATATTGCCAGGAGCGAATCATCATTTGCCGTGAAAGGACTTGGAATTTGATACCGGTTTAGGCATCAGCATCGCTGCAACTGGGATATTGCTAGGAGCGAATCATCATTTGCCATGAAGGGACTTGGAATTTGATACCGATTTAGGCATCAGCATCGCTGCAACTGGGATATTGCCAGGAGCGAATCATCATTTGCCATGAAAGGACTTGGAATTTGATACCGATTTAGGCATCAGCATCGCTACAACTGGAATATTGCCAGGAGCGAATCATCATTTGCCTCTGTCGATCCCGAACAAAGGTGGCTTAGTAAACAGGATTAAGGGTCCTGTCGGCTAAGGCTTTTGACTTCATGAGCCGTAAGGATTGTTCCCCTCCGAACGGCGGCCGGGACGTTAGGACGTCCGTGCCTGAGGTTCGGGGCAGATGCTATTTGGTTTTATCCGTCTATCTCTCCGAAGATGCCAAGTTGATTTATGGCACCGTGTATCGGAGGTTTAGACGGATGCGGCCGATGTAGCAGACTTCGTCAGATTCCCCCTCAGGGTGAGGGTTTTTTGATTGTGGGGACGCTCTTCCCTGCAGGCGCAAGCCCCTGCAGTTAATTACGCTACCGCATCGCGGTAACAACTTTCTCCTTCTCCAGAATTTCACTTCGTGTCGTGTGTGTTTGTTTTGTTTGTGGTTGCCCGTGGATTGTATACGGAGACTGAGTAATGCCGTCGCCCGTAGGACGTGGATTAGTCCAAATCCGTATTTACTTAGATTTGGGTTTGGTGTTTTTAGTTTAAGGATACGTTAGTCGCGTTGCGGCTAAGATCAACTTAAACATTCGTTAAGGATACGTTAGTCCTGTTTGAGACTAAGATCAACTTAACGTGATCGTTTAGATCCGACAAAAGAGCGTTTGGGCTCTATTGTGCCAGTTTAGGGACGTAGTGGTCCATATTCCAGTTTAGGGACGTGGTGGTCCAATATTAGTTTAGGGACGTTTCGGTCCGATATTAGTTTAAGGACGTTTCGGTCCATCATTAGTTTAGGGACGTTTCGGTCCGATATTAGTTTAGGGACGTTTCGGTCCAATATTAGTTTAAGGACGTTTCGGTCCAATATTAGATGAGTGGTCGTTGGGACCCGTCACCTCTTTGACGTCGTTGAGGAATTACAACGACAGATGTCAAAGGAGTTCGGAGATGTACCCTCGGACCGGTCGTGACTTGGTTTACGAGAGGCATTTAATTTAAGGACTTACAGCCAGGATTGGGTTAAGTCCAATTTTTATTTTAGGCTCTGCCTGATTAAAAGAATCAACCTAAACAGGGCTCTGCCCCTTCATTATTTTTGCAATCTGATTTGGGCCAGGCCCTTTTAAATAATGAGTTACAAAAAACTCAGGAATTTTCTGAACAGGGCTTTGCCCTTTTATTTTCTGCAATTTGGGCTAGGCCCTGTTAAGTAGTGAGTTACAGAAACTCATGAGTTTTCCAAACAGGGCTTTGCCCTTTTATTATTCTGCAATTGGGCTAGGCCCTTTTTAATAATGAATTGCAGAACTCAATAATTTTCTTGAGTTGGGCCAGGCCCACTTGTGCAGAAATTCTTGGTTTGAGAACAAAAAGTGCATAGCACTTTTGATCTAAATTTAGATCAAAGGAAAACAAGTTCTTCTTGTTTTCCTTGATTTTTACAGAACCAAGGGTTCATATCAAGTGCAAGGCACTATTTATTATTTTCTTTGATTTTTCAGAACCAGGGGTTCATATCAAGTGCAAGGCACTATTTATTATTTCTTTTATTATTCCCTTCAGAAATTTTACCTTCTCTTTTGTTCTTGATTAATCTTCAAGAGCTTTTTTTTCAGAAGTTTATCCTTCTCTTGATGATTGATTCTCTGGATGGTGATTTTTCTGCCTTTTGAATGAGGCTTGGGGTCTTATTTATAGTGCCCACAAATTTGTTGGATTTGTTAACAAAATCTTTCCTGAATAATTTTGGGAATTTTCCCACCATTGGATCTTTGATCCAAGGGTTCCTGTTTTACAGGAGAACAGAAAAGATTTATCTAAATCTTTATTCAGTTGCTGCGCAACTCACCAGCGTGTGACACGTGTCGCGCATCCGAGCGCTTGCGCAGCTGCGACTGCGCAACTGCGCAGACACGTGTCGCGCATCCGAGCGCTTGCGCAGCTGCGACTGCGCAACTGCGCAGACACGTGTCACGCATCTGTGCGCTTGTGCAGACACGTGTCGCGCATCGGTGCTTTTGCGCAGCTTAGACTGCGCAACTGCGCAGACACGTGTCACGCATCTGTGCGCTTGCGCAGACACGTGTCGCGCATCGGTGCTTTTACGCAGCTGCGACTGCGCAACTGCGCAGACACGTGTCACGCATCCGTGCGCTTGCGCAGACACGTGTCGCGCATCCGTGCGCTTGCGCAGTTGCGATTGCGCAACTGCGTAGACACGTGTCGTGCATCCATGCGCTTACGCAGACACGTGTCGCGCTGCCATGCATTTGCGCAGTTAAGTCTTTAATTACGTTTTCTGAAGAGCCTTGCTCTGATGGGACGCACCGTCTCGGGCGTTACGCTGCCGAATTGGCTTCTGCCATGTGGCAAATTGCGCACTGCGCACGGAAACCGAAGCGTTGCTTCAAATTTTGAATTTTCAAAATTCAGTAGAGCCTTGCTCTGATTGGGGGAAACAGATGCCCCCCACCGTTGTGCTTACGTGGCGCGACGTAAGCGCAACGGTGGCCAGGGTCAGTTGAAGGGGCGCAGGCGCCTATAAATAAGACCCTTGGTCTTTGTTAATCTCTTCATCATCTTCAAGATTTCTCATTTTCAGAGCCTTGCTCTTGCCTTCAAGAATTTCAGAGCCTTGCTCTTGCTTCCAAAGTTAGAACTTTTTAGAACAACTTAGGTAAAGAAATTAAACCTAAATTAAATTAATTTTAATTAATAGAGCCTTGCTCTCATAGATCTTTTGATCTAAGGAAAACCCCTTTGGGGTTTCACCAACAGAGCCTTGCTCTTAAGAACCTGTTCCAGGGTTTCTTAACCCATGAACAGGGCTTTGCTTTTTTGGCAAAACATAGATCTTTTGATCTAAAAAAAAGAACTCTTAAGAGTTTTCATGGATCTTTAAGATCCTAAATTTTTTGTAAATTTTTAATTTTCAAAAATTAATTTCCCTTTGATGGATATTTCCATCATTATCACAGAGCCAAGCTCTTTTAAGGAATCTTGATCCCCTGGAACCAGAGTTTGACATGTGTCACTCTGTGACAGAGCTTTGCTCTAAAAGAGGAGATTTTCTCTTTGTCTCCAGGGACTTCCCCACCAATGGGTGTATTCTATTGGGCCCTTTTTATGAATTGACAGTCCTATCCAATGATGGGATTGTCTTATTAAGTGATGTACATCACCCGGATTTTGTGGGTCCCCCTTTTTGTCCCTTACCCACTGCATCACAGTGTGGAGCGAGGTTTTTATATATATACTTTTTTTTAATGCCAAGCGTTAGGCCACTAATGATGTATGTTTCTTTGTCTTTCCACAGAACATGTCTGACGACTTGTCTTTTCCCTTCGTTCGCTCGGAAGGAGGATTCCCTCATGCGCCAGTGGATCGGGTGGTATTCGCTCTTATTAAAGATCGCGACCCTGAATGCAAACAGCTCCACCTGTGGGGAAGGTGGTATAGCCAGATCATCCAAGGCCGCCGTAGTTTTAGTTCCGCCTCGCCTTCTGAACCCATAGTCACGATCCCCTATGCGGACAAACCCCCGGTGGAGTATGCCGTGGAGGTAAAAAATTGGAATGCAGATGACCTTCTCCAGCCTGCAATCGGCGCTATTCCGGTGCAGCCGCCGCCGGCCATAGATATCTTGGGAAGGCGAATCTGTCAGGGTGAAGCACGCCCTTGGGGACAGGCTTACAATCTTGGACTGAATCCGCGACCGTTTGCTGGATACCTGCCATGGGCTCGGTACATTTTAGCGGCGAAAAGAGCTCACCTGACGAAGATCGGTTTATACTCCGCCGTCTACGTCTCGCTTTTCGAATATCCTACTCCTCCAACGTGGTGGACAAAGGCTTTTATCGAACAATGGAATATCCCCACGCATACTTTCCTGACAGCGGATAGGGAGGTTTCCATTTCTCTGGAGGAATTCGTTGAGCTTTCAGGTTTACCGGCGAGGGGGGAGCATTACGAGGAGCTGCTTCCTCCTGACGAGTACGTCTTTGCCACCAAGCAGGTGGTATTCGACTTAACTCCGGAAAACGCCATCCAGCATCAGCATCCGGGTCTGGTGAAGGTGTTGGAGATTTACGAGGAACTTCATTTGGAATTAGGCGACCGGGGCGTTAGTTTCGTAGACTTTATTGCTCGTTTTATTCGCCCGGAATTTTTATCAGAGCGAGGTGATAAGTTCGCCCAACTTGCTGACCCTTTTGGTTTCGGCCTGGACCGCCGGCCTTCATCAGAAATTGATCAGCGGAGTTTCTACCTTCCCGGCACTGCTAGCGTCCCTTTCTCAGAGATCGCCGTCCCTGGCATAGATGAGGAGACCTTCTTCATAGGGTTCTTAGGTCTGTGGCTGTGCAGCTTCGCGCTTCCCATGCACCCACGCCTCATGCGGTCTTCTGTATTTTACCCGGTGCATCGAATGGTGGCCGGTCTGCAGTTATCAGTGGGGATCGCCGGGTTGGCTTACCTCTACAACGGACTTAGCATAGCGGCGGACGCTAATGAGCCTGGGGTACAGCCTTCTAACTTCCCGATGCACTACTTCACTTCTTGGATGGAGCTGCATGTTCGAGGAGTATTTGGTGCCCACAAAACTCCTCCATTCTTTGAGAGATTCAGACTTCCAAGAATCATACGATTGGTCGGGGCTTCCATCGTGTTTGCACCTCCGCGGGAGTCTAGAGGACTGCTCTTGCGTTCGCATCTAGTCGGGGCGAAGACTTCTTTTGTAGATAAGGTCGTCACTATGGGTTCCGAGACCACTAAGTCGGTGGTGTCGCTGCGTGATGAATTTAAGGGCGGTGTCTCCGTGTTGAAGGCTCGGGAAATCCTCCACCTTTATTCCATTCGGCCGGGCTACTTGGTATTTAGGCAGAATGAAACGGCCCTCGTCATGAGGTACAACCCGCATCGATTCGCCCGGCAATCGAGTTATAATCAAGGGATCCCGTTGGAAGCCTTCTTGGGAACGCCCACAGTCAGCCCAGAGGGGGTACGGAACGCGATGCATCACTTCATCCGGCTAAATACAGGCTCTTACTTTTTCATCAGTGAGCCCAGCTGTACCCCCAAGATACTCAACTCGTATGTGGCCTGGTACGCGCACGCGATGGGGCCAATCATCTTGATGGAGAAACGTCTATTGGTCGATCGTAGGGCTGCGCCTCCCGGCGGCAATCGCAAGGCTCCATTGCAGCCCAGGGTTCAAGTTATCCCTCCGACGAAAGAGGCTGGAGCTGATCGACCGCGCGTGTTGGCCCCTCCGCGTGGACTGCCATTGCCCACTGCGGTGGATGCCCCAACGGTACCCCGTGCTCCGACAAAGACGGCTAAAGCGGCCTCGCCGGAGTCGGGTGTAGGAGCGGACATCGGGACTCGCCGCCCGAAAGTGACTGCCAAAACTGGCAAGCGCAAAGATGCTCCGAGTGGATCCAAGGCTGGTGAAAAGAAGAAGAAGAAGTCCACCTTGTCCCTCGACGCGATTCTTAACTTAGAGCCCGTGGCTCATCCTGCCGAGACTATATGTGAGTACGGCAGCAACGAGGGTTTCGTGGTGGACCCTGAGGACACCAACCTAGCCGCCGCGATTGCAGCTTCGGAGCGATCGGCGAGGCTCGAAGCAATGTTAAGCAGACTCGCTGAGTCGGGTAATCCTCAGCCTCCTTATTTGTCATTTTATCCCACTTTTTACTATTATCTTTAGCTAATATTTGCCTCATTTTCAGCAGGTGGATCTACTGAAGAGGCCGTTGCTGCCTCTCTGAAGACTTTCCAGGCGGAGGAGAAGAAGCGTGCCTTAGCCAGCGTCGGTATGTTTTACCCCGTTCTTTTTTATAAGGAAAGTTTGTTGTCTTTTTATGATAGTCGACCTGACCTTCTCTTGTTTCTTTACAGGGGTTGTATTAATCGGCGCAAGGACCCTTCCCAAGCCCGTCATCGAAGTCCCAGCTCCGTCGAAGCTGGCGCAAGAGCCTCAGCTCGATGCAACAACGAGGGATGCTCTGAAAAATCTGGAGGCATCCCTCTACACGGATGAGGAGGCTTCACTCAAGGAATCCCTGGTGGCATCTGTCTCATCGGCTCGAGAGGAGCAGAAGCGGTCTAGACGCGAAGCTAAGGCGCGCAGAGCTGCTCTGGCCGCAGGAGCGGGCCCTAGCACTGTTCCTCACGCTAGTACTCCTTCTGAAGAGCCCCCTGTGGCCCTGTCTACTGCTCGTCGGCAAGTGGCGCGCGCGGCTTGGAGCGCCAATGATAAATCTGCTTCAGGTAGTACTTCTTTCAGAGCCTTGTTGTATGACTTGTAAAACTATTGGCTTATACATATCTCATCTCGTAGGGTCGAGTCCGACTGAGGGGGAGGGGGAAACGACCGTCGAACCCAAGGGAGCGGAAGACGCGGTACTCGCCGAACCCGAACCGACAGTGGACAACTTTGTCGAGGTCATGGGGCCTGGAGCCGAGATTGAGGAACCTACCGCGGAGCAGGTCATTGATGCCGTACCCGAAGTGACGGCAGATGAGATGATTGTCTCAACCGAGCCGAAGGAGGTAGAGGGCGAGGTATTTGAGGCTGGGGACCTCGTGGTGCCGATGGACGGGACAGCTGTAATCGCTGATCCTGAGGGAACAACAGGTGATGCGGCCATGATTCCTGAAGACGAGCTAGGCGCTCCTTCTCAGGAATCGGGCAATGTTCCTATCTTGGCCCTCCCTGCCTATGGTCCCCCGCCGCCTGCAGAGCTTGAGAGCGTAACAACGGTTCCCCTTGAGTCGGGTGACGAAGCTACAGGCGGTGGTCTTCCGTCAGTGGAGGAAGGGACTACCTCAGTTTTGGCTGGCAGCTCGTCAGGTATATTTTCGAGTCACCAACGTTTCCATTTTTTTTGTATACATCTTGTGATCTCTTCTAACAAGCTTATTCTTGCAGGTGTGGCCAGTATCGATGCTCCATTGCTCGAGGGAGCACCGTCAACTACTGCTTTGGCGGTGGTCACTTCCCCGTTTTCCCTCGTGCCGTCACGGATGTTGGAAGGTACGGATTCACGACTCATGCATTAATCTTTCAAAAATGTGGCTTTTGTACTAATGCTACACCATTGTGCCTTTTCAGGAGGGCTCTTTGATCACCTATATCAGGTGTTGCTCCCACACTTCTCCTTCCCATCCGAGCTCGCTTCTCCCTGTAAGGGTACCGGTAAGTGCCGTCTTGGTCTTTTTCGAGGGAATATAGGATCGTATCTGACTTTTCCTCTTCCTGACTGCAGTGCCTCAGATCGAAGGAGGGGACGCCGGGCCTGTGCTGCCACCGGCGCTTCCGGCTTTGACGTCCGTTGCGACTGGTACAGATATTCCTTTCCTCTTTTTATATGATCTTTCATCGACTTTTCGAATCATTGTTTGACCATGTTTCGTTTTTTGCAGCTATTGTCCCAGCTCCAATTCCTTTTGAGTCTCATGTCCTCTCACCGACGGGTCCTTTCTCGCGACGCCCGTCTTCAAAGGGTGCTGTAATGAGCCTGGGTATGTTGAGCGGGTACATCGAAGAGCTCAACATGGATGCCCTTCCTTCGGCCGTAGATTTCGCTGTGGACGTTAACCCAATGTTGGCGGCGCTCGTAACTTTCCATAACGAAGGCGTCGTCGAGTCGTGGGTTAACCACTGCAGAGAGATCGAAGCTCGCCTGCATCGGTTGGAGTCGACACGCCCTTCTCCCGAGGCTTTGGCCGCGAGCGCTGAACGGACAGCTTGGCTTGAGCAAAGCACCTCTTATCTCCGCCATTTGGAGCAGAAGGCCGCTTTACGGCTAAAGGCGCATCAGGAATCTTCAAACGCGACCGCTTGTCTTCGTGCCGAAGTTAGGACGAATGCTGCTGAGGTGAAAGCCGTCTTTGAAGGTCTTCTTAAGCGCATATCTAATGGGCTAGCGCTGAAGCGGAAACTTGATGCTGCTGAGCGCGATGCCCAAGGCCAAGAAGCAGCTCATCAGGCTGTTGGGGAAGAGCTCGCATCCTTCACGCAACAGCGGGCTCAAGTAGAGGCGGAGCTGGCAGTGGCAGCTGATCAGGAGAAGGCATGGAAGGACGTATGCGAGCAATTGCTACATCTGTGCAAGACGCTTCCTTCCCCATAATTCCCCTTGTATCATTTGTCTTTGTAAATTATATGTATATGTTTTTTTTTATTCTTTAGCACAATGTATCCTGTACTCAACCAATTTTTATGAATAAAAGATACACATTTTGTAATGTCTTATGTCATTTCTCTGTCTTTCTTTTCTTTTATTATCAGTATACCACCTTAATAACCGTAATTGACGGACGATTGGGACAAGTATCCCGACCTTCTTAAGAAATAACGATGGCTTAAGCCGCAGGTTCAGATCCGCTGCCTAAGACTTTTCAACTCTATAAGCCGTGAGGGTCTCATAGAGACTCTTCTCCCTACGGATCGAGAGGATCTCGCAGGTGAATTTTCTCCTTAGGAATCGTGAGGATTCCCAAGTGTGGTTTCCTCTCATAAGTCGGAAGGATCCTATAAGAGAATTTCTCCCTCTTACGAGTCGAGAGGGCTCGTAAGCGGTTGTTTCCCTCTTTGTCGAGAATCGACTTCAGAGAGTGAGACCCGTGGATAGTATGCAAGAGACCATTTAGGATTGACTTGCAGGGTCCCATTGCCCCTCTTACGAGTCGAAAAGGCTCGTAAGCGGTTGTTTCCCTCTTTGTCGAGGATCGACTTCAGAGAGTGAGACCCGTGGATAGTATGCAAGAGACCATTTAGGATTGACTTGCAGGGTCCCATTTGTTCAGGAAGTAAGTTTTGAATCCTTACTGCCCAAGATGTGAGTCAAAGAAGCTCTCGTCATGGAGTGTTTGTATCCGTGAGTTGAGAAGTTTGCCGGGATTATTTGTTTCCCGAGCGCCAAGGATTATTTGTGTCCTTGGGGTTTGAAACGAGTCGAGGGTTCCTACGGAGACACTGGTGGCTCTGCGGGTCGACGCGGATCAGAAGGCTCTCGTCAAGGAGTGTTTGTATCCGTGAGTTGAGGAATTTGCCGGGATTATTTGTTTCCCGAGCGCCAAGGATTATTTGTGTCCTTGGGGTTTGAAACGAGTCGAGGGTTCCTACGGAGGCACTGGTGGCTCTGCGGGTCGACGCGGATCAGAAGGCTCTCGTCAAGGAGTGTTTGTATCCGTGAGTCGAGGAATTTGCCGGGATTATTTGTTTCCCGAGCGCCAAGGATTATTTGTGTCCTTGGGGTTTGAAACGAGTCGAGGGTTCCTACGGAGGCACTGGTGGCTCTGCGGGTCGACGCGGATCAGAAGGCTCTCGTCAAGGAGTGTTTGTATCCGTGAGTTGAGGAATTTGCCGGGATTATTTGTTTCCCGAGCGCCAAGGATTATTTGTGTCCTTGGGGTTTGAAACGAGTCGAGGGTTCCTACGGAGGCACTGGTGGCTCTGCGGGTCGACGCGGATCAGAAGGCTCTCGTCAAGGAGTGTTTGTATCCGTGAGTCGAGGAATTTGCCGGGATTATTTGTTTCCCGAGCGCCAAGGATTATTTGTGTCCTTGGGGTTTGAAACGAGTCGAGGGTTCCTACGGAGGCACTGGTGGCTCTGCGGGTCGACGCGGATCAGAAGGCTCTCGTCAAGGAGTGTTTGTATCCGTGAGTCGAGGAATTTGTCGGGATTATTTGTTTCCCGAGCGCCAAGGATTATTTGTGTCCTTAGGGTTTGAAACGAGTCGAGGGTTCCTACGGAGGCACTGGTGGCTCTACGGGTCGACGCGGATCAGAAGGCTCTCGTCAAGGAGTGTTTGTATCCGTGAGTCGAGGAATTTGTCGTTGAAGTCACTGGCTTCTTCGGTTGAAATGAACCGTTGAGGCTTGGTTTCGTCGTTTGACGGAATCCGCTGGGGAGGTATGGTTTCTTCTTTGTTCACGCCCTTGGATTGTATACAGGGATCGATATGATCTTAACTGTAGGGCCGAAGTTTTATCATTTCTTATTTTTTTTGTTTTATTTTATTTCCGCGATGCTCTATCATTTCAGCTTTTATATCGCGAAGGTCGCGATTGCCCAAACATTTCGGCTATTTTTCGCGGTGCCCAATCATTTCGGCTATATTTTTTTTTATTTTTACTCGTTGCTTTTTATTACGAGTCGCCCAATCATTTCGGCTATTTTGCATGCATACATTTTACTTGCTGCTTTTTATTGCAAGTTGCCCTATCATTTCGGCTATTTCGTATGCATGAGTGGTCTACTGGCTTTCGCCGTCAACCTGAAATTGAACACCGATTTCGGCATCAGCACCGCTGCAACTGGGATATTACCAGGAGCGAATCATCATTTGCCTCTATCGTTGTTGAACAAAGGAGGCTTAGCGACCAGGGTTAGGATCCCGTCGGCTAAGGCTTTTGACTTCATGAGCCGTAAGGGTCTCGTGAAGGTATTTCTCCCTACAAGTCGTGGGGATCTTGTAAGTGTATTTTCTCCTTAGGAACCGTGAGGGTTCCTAAGTGTTTTGCTCTTCTGTAAGTCGTAAGGATCCCACAGGAAGGTTTTCTCCTCATAAATCGAGGGGATTTATAAGGATTGTTTACCATACGAACGTATTCCCTGTCATGGGTGGGCCTTGGTTAGGGAAACGTTTATTCGCGCCCGTGGATTGTATACAAGGGTCAGTATTGAGCCACTTGTAGGGCAATATTGGAAGTTTGTGGGGGTTTGCTTAAGCACAGGTTTAGGTCTCTGTGACTTAAGACTTTCAAATCCTATGAGCCGTGAGGGTCCCATAAGAGAGTTCTCCTTACGAGTCGTGAGGATCTCGCAAGCGTATTTTCTCCTTAGGAATCGTGGGGATTCCTAAGTGTGTTGTTCCCTTGTAAGTCGTAAGGATCTCACGCGGGTGGTTTCTCCTTACAGGGTCGAGAGGACTCCATAAGGGTTCTTTAACGAAGTTGCGCCCTTTCGGGTTTTCACAACATCCGCCGGTAGTCCTGCTGTTTTTACTCACGGAGCCCTTTCGGGTTTTCATCCGTGCCCATTTTGCTTATGGACTTACCGTTTTTTTTTTAATTTTTATTTTTATTATTATTTTTTTATTTATTTTCATTCATCTCGTCAACCCAAGGATGCCGCAGTATTAGTTTAAAGACGTTTTCGGTCTGCTATTAGTTTAAGGACATTTCGGTCCATCACTAGTTTAAGGACGTCTCGGTCCGCCATTGAGAAGGCTGGCTACTGCTTATAAAGGTTGAGCTTAGGAAGATAGCGAGCGGACATAGTCGTCGTCATCTATCATTGACCTAGGCCATGGCTCATTAAGCGTAGTATCTTTTTAGGAAGCGACCGTTTATTGGCCTGAAAGGCCTTTCAGCGTGCATGTCGATGAGTAGATAGGCCCCACCCTGGTAAACTTTATCTATGATGTACGGGCCTTCATAGTTTGGCTCGAATTTTCCTCGCTTGGCGCGATTGGGGATCATAGGCCTTTTGACCACTAACACGAGTTCACCTTGGCGGAATGTCCTCGGTCGGGTCAATCTTTCGTATGAGCGCGTCATCTTTGCTTTATAGGCTTCCAGATTTTGTTGTGCTAGAAGCCGGATTTCATCAAGGGCGTCAAGCTCTTCAAACCGAAGGTGAGCATTTTCTTCGTCTGTCAGCTCGTAGTGGACTGCCACTCGTAGAGAGGGTAATTCTATCTCGAGAGGGAGTACTGCTTCCGTCCCAAATACCAATGCGTATGGCGTTGTGTTTGTGGCCGTTTTAAACGTAGTCCGATACGCCCAAAGAGCCTCCTGCAATCTTTCGTGCCAATCTTTCTTATTTCGTGACACTGTTTTCTTTATGATCTTCGTCAAGGTCTTGTTGAAGGCTTCAGCTAGACCGTTAGCTCGCGGGTTATAAACTGAGGAATATCTCCAGTCTATATTGTGCTGCTGTGCGAAACGGCTAATTTTATGACTTCGATAGGCTGGCCCATTATCAGAGATGATTCTTCTCGGGGTTCCAAACCGATAGATGACATGCGTTTTGAAGAAATGGAGGATGTTCTCCGTCTTCACTTCCCTCAATGGTACTGCCTCTGCCCATTTGGAGAAGTAATCAGTCGTCGCCAAGATGAAACGATGTCCCTTTGACGATGCTGGTTCGATGGGACCGACTATGTCGGTTCCCCACATTTCGAATGGCCAACTAGCCATTGTTGGATGTAGTGGATTGGGGTGCTGATGGATGAAGTCCCCATGAATTTGGCATGGATGACATTGCCTCGCGTAATCCAGGCAATCCTGCATCATCGTGGGCCAGTAATAGCCCATCCGCTTTATCTTCAACTTCATCTTAGGGCCGGCTTGGTGGGAACCGCAGAGTCCGTCGTGAACTTCTTGGACGACCCTTCTCGCTTCGTCAGGTCCTAAGCATCTCAACCACAGAGAGTCGAATGACCTCTTGTATAGAGTATCATTGACGAAGGCGAAAGACAGAGCTCGTTTCGTGAGCTGATGTCTTGTGGACGCCTCTTCAGGTATTCGGTGGAACTTGAAGTAATCTATGAAGACTTCTCTCCAGTCCTCGGTATTTTCCCTGTCTTTTATTTGCAGGGTTGTCTCCTCAGTTGCTCCATTTTCTTTATATGATCCTGGAGATATTTCTGTTGGGGCAAGCACTCGACGGCTTTGTACCACGATTCTAACGTCGTCGAGGTTCTCGTCCGCCAGTTCTTTAGCAAGTTTGGCTAGTGCGTCCGCTTTGCTGTTTTCCGCGCGCGGTATGCTCTCCAAAGTATATGAGGGAATTTGGGTTAGCAGTTGTTGCACTTTTTCGCCGTATTTTACCAATTCCGGTTTGCATGTTTGGTAATCGCCGTTTACTTGACTAACAACCAGTTGGGAATCACCGTATATGAGGAGATCTTCAATTCCCATGTCAATGGCGATCTCGAGGCCTGCTATCAGAGCTTCATATTCGGCTTCATTGTTTGTTCTCGGTTCCGTTAGGGAGAACGCATAGCGCATTATCCCTCCTTGTGGAGTTACGAAGATGAGTCCTACCCCTGATTTAATTATAGGGGTACTTTGTTTGCGTTTCTTCATGGAAGATGCTCCATCGAAATAAAGCTCCCATCGGATATTATCGCCGTCGATCGCATCGAACGCATGTTCGTCCGGAAGATCGCAATTCATAGGAGAATCGGCGGGTATCGGATGCTCAGCGAGGAAGTCGGCAATGGCCTGGCCTTTCACTGCCTTGAGAGGTTGATACGTTATCGAGAATTCCATCAAGAGCAGGGCCCATTTAGCGAGTCGTCCTGTCAATATGGCTTTTGACATTAAATATTTAAGAGGGTCCACTTTTGAAATCAGACGGACCTCGTGCGCCAACGCATAGTGCCTAAGCTTTGTTATTGCGAAGATCAACGCCAGGCAGTGTTTTTCAATGGGAGAGTAATTGCTTTCTGCCCCCAGCAGGACTCGACTTAAGTAGTAGAGTGCTCTTTCTTTCCCTTGATCGTTCTCTTGTGCCCATAATGCGCCTAAAGAACCTTCGAGGGCGGTTGTATAGAGAATAAGAGGTTTCCCCTTAACCGGAGCAGCCAATACCGGCGGGTTCTGCAGATATTGCTTGATCTCATCCAGCGCGCCTTGGCATTTTTGATCCCAAACGAATGGGGTTCCCTTCTTCATCAGGTGGCTGTAAGGACGGCACTTTCCTGAAAGGTTGGCTATAAATCGCCGTATATATGCGAGTTTCCCTTGGAGAGACCGCAGCTGTTTGAGAGTCCTCGGCGGAGGCATTTCCATGATCGCTTTGATCTTTGACGGATCTATTTCAATACCTCGGTGCCGAACGAAGAATCCCAGGAATTTGCCCGAGGAAACCCCGAACGCACA
Organism: Agapanthus africanus; assembly: GCA_030015575.1. NCBI lineage: Eukaryota > Viridiplantae > Streptophyta > Magnoliopsida > Asparagales > Amaryllidaceae > Agapanthus > Agapanthus africanus. The sequence continues at coordinate 130,734,240 of JASDDO010000024.1, read as the reverse complement.
TTTAAGAGGATTCATCTTCAAGTTGTATTGCCGAAGGCGTTGAAATACAGTCTTCAGATGCTCGAGATGTTCCTCGTATGATTTGCTCTTGACCACGAGATCGTCGATATAGCATTCGACGATTTCGTGTATAAGGTCGTCGAAGATCTTCGTCATGGCCCTTTGATAAGTAGCACCGGCGTTCTTCAAACCGAAAGGCATCACTTTATAACAAAATATACCAAGAGGAGTCCTGAAAGCTGTGTGTTTCTGATCTTCAGGGTGCATTTTTATTTGATTATACCCCGATGAGCCGTCCATGAAGGAGAAGACCTCATGAGTGGATGTGTTGTCTATCATCAGTTCGGTGACTGGCACTGGGAAATCATCTTTTGGGCAGGCTTTGTTGAGATCCCGGAAGTCTACGCATATGCGCACTGTCCCATTTTTCTTCATCACTGGGACGATGTTGGCGATCCATTCAGGATATTGGACTTCCTGGATGAAGCCAGAGTCTATCAGCTTTTTTACTTCGGCGTTGATGCTCATCTCAAGCTCGAGTCGCATTCTTCTCGGCGCTTGTTTAACTGGCTTGATGTCCGGGGATATCGCCAATTTGTGCACAGCGATTTCTGGGTCTAGTCCCGGCATTTCGGAATAGTTCCACGCGAAGCAATCTTTGTGCTGTAGAAGCACATCCTTTAACGCAGCCACCCTTTCTCCAGATAGCAGTTCGCTGATGAATGTCGGTCGCGGGTCATTTTCCGTCCCCAACTCAATTTTCTTGAGATTATCTGCAGTGGTATGGATTCCATCTTCCAGTTCTTTCGGAGCTGGGGGAAATTCTGAGATTACCTCATCGCTGCCGCTTTCAAAACACCAAGGGAGGTTGTTCATGTCCTCGGACCCTTCTTTTAATATTGTTATCACATGGCAGGTGCAAATTTCCTGCCAATCCCAATGCGGAGTTGGTTTTATTCTTGTGTTTTCGGGTTCGTGCTTTTGCGGCGGCGCTACCCTCCAACTGTCAGACAACGCGAATTTGCCAAGCTGATATTGGTCCTCAACCCAATTCTTAAAGGTGAAGCAATCTTCAAGCGAATGCCCTACTACTCAATGGTAAAAGCAATACTTCGGGTTGAAGACCTCGCCTGCTTGTTCAGGGTGTTTAGACTCTGGCAACGTAAGCATTTGATGTTTTAGAGCGAGATCGAATATTTTCCTTGTTTTGTTCCGAGGAAAAGAGTATGCTCGACCCATTTTCTTCCCGAGGGCTAAGTCAATAACGCTCGATTCTCGGATGCGCGGCTTCTTAGCTCTGCTTTGTAGTTGTCGAGCGCCTCTCTTGCCTTTCGACTTGTTTTTGTTCTCGCGTCGAACCTTTTTTGTAGCAGGTTGACAAGGAGCGGCATCTTCGTTCTTTACTGCCTGTTGGAGGAGGCGCTGTGTCTTAGCTTTCTCATAGATTGCCATTTCACGATCGTGATCATCTCGGGCTTTTTGACTCGCATCCCTTATAAGTTTGCTCATCTGGTCTTCGGACGATGGACTGGGCGGTTTTGTATCAGGACCTTTTGCTGGTTCAGGATTAGCGTTCTCCCATTGAGCGTCCGCCTCTTCATCGAAGTCATACATGGCATAACAGCTGTTTACTAGCTCCCGCTTCTTTGGCCGGATGTACCCAAGCCCTTTGGTTTCTACTTTCCCGTTAGGCAGTTTGCATTGGGTCCCGGGAATGTTCCAGACCTTGTCATAGAATTTGGCTTTTCTAACGGTCTGTGTGAAGGACATCCCCTGGCGTTTTAGCAGTTTCTTCAAACCTTCGGTATAATACCGGGGAAGACGGATAGGCTGAAGCCTGTCGAGCGTGGGATCCGCGCCATGCCAAACTTCTTTTTCTACTTTGTTCTCTTCAGAACGGTAGAATAAGATTGCCTTCTCGCCCCTTCGTCCGGGAGGGATATAGAATGTCTGCAATTCTTCTACGCTGTTGGTGTTGAGTGCATCCAGTTCTTTGTAATGTTCAAGCGGCACCATGGTTATCTGCAGACTTCGCTCTTCATCAGCGGAGATCCGTATCGAAGGCCGAGCAGGGAATACAGCATGAACTTCATCCTCTGAATCACTACCGAAGATCAACGAAGGAACGGATGGTCCTGGCCTGGTAGATTGGGATGGACCTGAATAAATTATATCCTCCTCCTCGGTGTCACTGCCGAAGACAGGGATGGTGGCATTAGTTTTGTTCTCCGGTTTGTGACACCTTTCCGTGTCTTCGAAACTCGGCAAGAAGTATTTGGCATCTTCATACTTGCGAACTTCGTTCACGGAAAACGGATTCAACTCTCCGGCCACAGTGTACTCGAAGCCATCCCTGGAATACTTCATGCACTGATGCTGTGTAGAAGGGATGATATTGTACTCGTGTAGCCATGGTCGGCCGAGCAGAGCATTGTAGCACGTCTTGGCATCTATAACATGGAATTTGATGTCTGTGACGAGCAACCCGAAGCGTAACGTCAATATCACAGATCCAAGAGTCTTTGAGGATTGAGAGTCGAAACCGGAGATAGTGATCTTGTCTCGGACAAGGTGTTGGACACTCATGCAAATCTCCTTTAACACTCGTACGTTGAGTAAATTGACAGACGATCCGTTATCGACCAAGATTTTACCTATCTTTATGTCATGGCAGTATCCTGAGACATAAAGAGGGCGATTGTGTTCACACGTCCCGAGAAGAAGGTCCTCATCACCAAAGCAACGTCGGCTGTGTGCACTTCTTCCAATTCGTCTTTCATCTTTTCTTCGGCCAAGAAGGCTTGGAACTGGTCCGGATTTTGTAGTGCCTTAATCAAAGAGTCTCTCGCCTCCTTTGATAGTAACAAGGCATCGAGGATGCTGAGTTGTGAGGGTAGCTTCCTCAGATGCGCTAAGACATTGTAATCCACCTTACTCCTCTTTGGCGGATTTTTGGCGGTTAACTCTTCCGCAACTTGGTCATCCAAAGTGATGTCTTCAGAGACCTTCTCTTTCCCTTTATCTTTTCTATTCGAGGGTCCGAGGTTCTTTTCAGGCAGTGTCCGATTCCGCAGCTGTATATTTTCGCAAGACCTCGGTTCTTCTTCTTTCCCCGAAGTTGACTCTTTAAAGAGAGGGGCAATCTCTAGTTCCTCATCAGAGTCGCTCCCAAATGTGGGCACTTGTGACCTGGTAGTGTTAACCATGTGACAGTTGCCGGCAGTTCTTTCAAGCACTTTGGTCGTGTTTCTTTGCTCCCGACGAACCTTGCGCTTTTCCCGTTTAAAGCGTTGTTGATTAGCGACGTATCCTTGCCACCATTTATCGAACGCTTTGCACTCTTGGGTAGAATGTGAGACCTTCTGATGATATAAGCAATAAGAGGGGTGCATTTCTACCACGCTAGTAACTTTTTCTTCTGAGGGTGGTAGCTTCATGCCCATCGATATGGCCTTAGCGAACTTCTTTTTTATCTTAAATTGGCTTTTGTCAGCGGTGGAGGCATTTTGCTCCAGTGGGATCATCTCAGGTCCTCCCTCAAGTCGCTGGCGGTTGGCCGTTTCGAATATCGCCGTCTCGCGTTCTTGATTAGCTTTACTTTTCAATCGAGCTTCACTAAGAAACGCGTCAATCATTTCTATTGATAATTCCGGAACTCTTGACTCAGTATTTGCCCCCGGCGTTTTGGTGCCAGAAGTCCCTTCATCGTTCGAGGTCGAGTGAGAGATCATATGACAGCTTGCCACATATCCGTCGGATTCATCCGATGAAGTTTCTTCCTCATCTTCTTTTTGAAAGACGTGATCAAGGAAATCTTGGAGCGTAATGGGAGTCCGCGCCTTTTGGTTGTACTCATCCAGTGCGTCGATCTGCTTCTGTAAGTCCGTGCGCTTGTCGCCAGGCTTCACGGGCTTCTTAGATTTCTTCTTCTTCTTTTTCGAAGATTTTGACGGCTGGCTATGAACGCTTGAACTACCACCATCGGCCTTCGGAGTCAGACGTGGTTTCAACATCCCCTCTATAACCTGCGGCTCCAAGGGGTTCTTCCACTTGACCGCTGGACAGGTCTGAAGATCATTTAGCATTCTCCTTGTTTTGGCTGATAATACAACCTCCCAGGGAGCTTCTTCAATGACGAAGCATGTTGCCCCCGGCGTATTCGTTCCCTTATAGGTGTGGGGCTGCGGAGGATTCACCTTCCATTTGTCAGATAGCGCAAACTTGCCCTGACGGTACTGGTTTTCGAGCCAATTTTTGAACACGTAACAGTCTTCGATTGGATGTCCTAGCACTCGATGGTAAGGGCAATAATTAGGCTCGTTAACGTCACTTGGTTGTGACGGACGTTTTGGATCTGGTAGATTTATGAGCCTATTGCGCAATGCCAGCTCAAATAACCTCCTTGTTTTATCACGAGGGAAGGAGTAAGCACGTCCCATCCTGTCCTCAAGGGGTACGTATGGGCGCGTGTTATTTGGACGAGCAACCGGTTTCGAGTCATTCGGTTGTTGTTGGGCATTAGCGACGATGATCGCTTTTCCCTTTCCTTTATCGTTTCGAGAGTCTGGCTTCGGAAGAGGGGGTTTATGGCCCATTTGGTCCATCTGCGCCAATTTGTCGATCAAAGCCTGGAAAGAAGTCGGCTTGAAGAACATCATAAACTGCGAAATGGTTGCTTGTGGATCAAGGGTTCCAACAAACATTCCCACCGCAGGGGCTTCTTCTATACGCTGTTCACATTTAGACCATAAATTACGCCACCGTATAGCGTACTGGACCCACGTCTCGCCGGGCTTTACCCTGGCGTTAATCAGCGCCGTCATTGGAGTACGTTCGCTGGCACTTGCAAAGCGTTGGGTGAAGAGCAGCTCCATCTCTGCGAAGGTTTTAATGGAGTCGTTGGGGAGCTCGGAATACCACTCGAAAGCCGTATCTGATAAGCTTCCAACAAACTGGCGCAGCAAGAGCTTGTCGTCGCCTCCAGTGTTACCACAAAGCGCCCTGAATTGGGCAACATGTTAATGGGGATTGCCGGTCCCCTTGTAGACATGAAACTTTGGAATTGTGTAACCTGGCGGGTACTTGATTTGGTCATACCAGCCCGGATATGGCCGTCCCGTTTTTACAACGTGGCCGGCTGCTTCGGCCGCGTGATGAACTTTTATCTGCTGGGCTATATATTCGTCCAGATCTGTTTTAGAGATTGTGTCTTCTTTAGCCGTCGATAGAACGGGGTGAGGGTTTGATGTTTCTCCCCTATCATCCCCAAGGACGATCGGGGGTTCTTCAGTCGGGGATTCTGGTTGTATCATCATCCCTATCATATCCTAGAAGAGAAGGCCCATGCGCTGTATATTGGCTGCTTGTTCAGCAGCCTCTTGGTCTCTCTTTTCGAGCATTCGGCGAAGGAACTCGGCGTCGGTCTCTTCTTCTTGACGTTCATCTAAGGACGTCTCAGGATTCTCTTTTGGCCCCGTGAGTGCAGCCATTGTAGTCATCATCTCCTGGAGCTTTTGTTGCTGCTCCTGAGACTTGGTCACTGACCGGGTAATCGGTCGGTGACCCATAGAAATACGACTTTCTTCTTTCCCCGAAGCCATATAGACCGTATGAACTGTGATGCCCCCTGACTTGGGGCGTTTAGGTTCACCGTTCTTAGACTTTGTCAGCGTCATGGGAGCTTTTTCTGGCCTCTTCCTTTTATGGGCCTTTGAGGTTGAAGGAGCCGTTGAAGTGGGCATCCTAGCATTTGTTGCCCCCTGTTGTTTAGCGGGGCGGTTTTTGTCTTTTCCACCCTTGCCCTGTTCTGGCGACGGAAGTGGTCTGAGTCAATCACGGAGTCTTGAACCCTCCGCCAAATTTTATAAACTTTCGCTGACAGCCGTTGAGGGGGCTGTTCCTGTTTCATCTCCGGAGCTTTTTCCATGGATGGAGGAGACCTTTTTAACGTAGCCACCGGGGAGTTCTTTCTCACCTTCCTCAGCATTTCAAAGCTGTTCCCAGTTGGAACAGCAGCATCGACTTCCACCGTCGGAGCAGGTGGGGTTAGCCCTGAGGGGGAGTTGCCCCCTGCTTTCTTTACTCTCTGCCAATGGCGACGTCGCGCACGACGAGCCGCCGGGATTGACTCGGAGATTGAGATGGTTTCTTGTTGCCCCCTGTTTGAGCGTGTGGTAACTGTTGATGTCAGCCTATCGAAGACTGATGCCTTCTGACCGGCTGGGGGAGGAGTAGGAACCGTCAATCTTGTGAAGACTGACTCTCTGATAGGAGAAGCCGCTTTAACGACTTCCAAAGCAGCGACCGTTGCCCTCTTTGGGACAGCCACCTTATAGTTCTGACCCAGCCTGGTGAAAACGGAGGCTGTTGGTCCAGTAGCAGGCGACCCGCTGACAGGGGTCGCGGTAGCAGTGAGCCGGTCGAACACCGACTTCTTGTTCGCTTCCGGTATGGGTATCGGCGCCGAGAAGCTTGTAGGTGGGACCATGGTCCCGAAGAACAAGCCCGTGGTGGCCTGAGTCAACTGGCCTACCGGCAGGGTCAGGAAGGAAGCCGCCTGGGGCCCATATGCTACACCTCTAGGTGAGGTGGAGCGTCCGTTGCAGTTGCACTTCGAGAAGTTGGTGCAGTTGGTGGCCATTGAATGCTTGAGTTCTGTACCAAACAAAAGACCAAATCTTAGCAACTTGAAATCCGAAGGCAATCATTTAACAAACCGCGATTGGTTCGCGAAGACGACACACGAAGTGTGGAGTAGAAAGAGGAAGAGGTCCCACCGGGCGTGCCAGAATCTGTTCCCCTCCGAACGGCGGCCGGGACGTTAGGACGTCCGTGCCTGATGTTCGGGGCAGATGCTATTTGGTTTTATCCGTCTATCTTTCCGAAGATGCCAAGTTGATTTATGGCACCGTGTATCGGAGGTTTAGACGGATGCGGCCGATGTAGCAGACTTCGTCAGATTCCCCCTCAGGGTGAGGGGTTTTTGATTGTGGGGACGCTCTTCCCTGCAGGCGCAAGCCCCTGCAGTTAATTACGCTACCGCATCGCGGTAACAACTTCCTCCTTCTCCAGAATTTCACTTCGTGTCGTGTGTGTTTGTTTTATTTGTGGTTGCCCGTGGATTGTATACGGAGACTGAGTAATGCCGTCGCCCGTAGGACGTGGATTAGTCCAAATCCGTATTTACTTAGATTTGGGTTTGGTGTTTTTAGTTTAAGGATACGTTAGTCGCGTTGCGGCTAAGATCAACTTAAACATTCGTTAAGGATACGTTAGTCCTGTTTGAGACTAAGATCAACTTAACGTGATCGTTTAGATCCGACAAAAGAGCGTTTGGGCTCTATTATGCCAGTTTAGGGACGTGGTGGTCCATATTCCAGTTTAGGGACGTGGTGGTCCAATATTAGTTTAGGGACGTTTCGGTCCGATATTAGTTTAAGGACGTTTCGGTCCATCATTAGTTTAGGGACGTTTCGGTCCGATATTAGTTTAGGGACGTTTCGGTCCAATATTAGTTTAAGGACGTTTCGGTCCAATATTAGATGAGTGGTCGTTGGGACCCGTCACCTCTTTGACGTCGTTGAGGAATTACAACGACAGATGTCAAAGGAGTTCGGAGATGTACCCTCGGACCGGTCGTGACTTGGTTTACGAGAGGCATTTAATTTAAGGACTTACAGCCAGGATTGGGTTAAGTCCAATTTTTATTTTAGGCTCTGCCCGATTAAAAGAATCAACCTAAACAGGGCTCTGCCCCTTCATTATTTTTGCAATCTGATTTGGGCCAGGCCCTTTTAAATAATGAGTTACAAAAAACTCAGGAATTTTCTGAACAGGGCTTTGCCCTTTTATTTTCTGCAATTTGGGCTAGGCCCTGTTAAGTAGTGAGTTACAGAAACTCATGAGTTTTCCAAACAGGGCTTTGCCCTTTTATTATTCTGCAATTGGGCTAGGCCCTTTTTAATAATGAATTGCAGAACTCAATAATTTTCTTGAGTTGGGCCAGGCCCACTTGTGCAGAAATTCTTGGTTTGAGAACAAAAAGTGCATAGCACTTTTGATCTAAATTTAGATCAAAGGAAAACAAGTTCTTCTTGTTTTCCTTGATTTTTACAGAACCAAGGGTTCATATCAAGTGCAAGGCACTATTTATTATTTTCTTTGATTTTTCAGAACCAGGGGTTCATATCAAGTGCAAGGCACTATTTATTATTTCTTTTATTATTCCCTTCAGAAATTTTACCTTCTCTTTTGTTCTTGATTAATCTTCAAGAGCTTTTTTCCAGAAGTTTATCCTTCTCTTGATGATTGATTCTCTGGATGGTGATTTTTCTGCCTTTTGAATGAGGCTTGGGGTCTTATTTATAGTGCCCACAAATTTGTTGGATTTGTTAACAAAATCTTTCCTGAATAATTTTGGGAATTTTCCCACCATTGGATCTTTGATCCAAGGGTTCCTGTTTTACAGGAGAACAGAAAAGATTTATCTAAATCTTTATTCAGTTGCTGCGCAACTCACCAGCGTGTGACACGTGTCACGCATCCGTGCGCTTGCGCAGTTGTGCTTGCGCAACTGCGCAGACACGTGTCGCGCATCCGAGCGCTTGCGCAGTTACGATTGCGCAACTGCGCAGACACGTGTCGCGCATCCGTGCGCTTGCGCAGCTGCGACTGCGCAACTGCGCAGACACGTGTCGCGCATCTGTGCGCTTGCGCAGACACGTGTCGCGCATCGGTGCTTTTGCGCAGCTTAGACTGCGCAACTGCGCAGACACGTGTCACGCATCTGTGCGCTTGCGCAGACACGTGTCGTGCATCGGTGCTTTTGCGCAGCTGCGACTGCGCAACTGCGCAGACACGTGTCACGCATCTGTGCGCTTGCGCAGACACGTGTCGCGCATCCGTGCGCTTGCGCAGTTGCGATTGCGCAACTGCGCAGACACGTGTCGTGCATCCATGCGCTTGCGCAGACACGTGTCGCGCTGCCATGCATTTGCGCAGTTAAGTCTTTAATTACGTTTTCTGAAGAGCCTTGCTCTGATGGGACGCACCGTCTCGGGCGTTACGCTGCCGAATTGGCTTCTGCCATGTGGCAAATTGCGCACTGCGCACGGAAACCGAAGCGTTGCTTCAAATTTTGAATTTTCAAAATTCAGTAGAGCCTTGCTCTGATTGGGGGAAACAAGGATCTCATAAAGGTATTTCTCCCTACAAGTCGTGAGGATCTTGTAGGTGTGTTTTCTCCTTGGGAATCGTGAGAATTCCTAAGTGCATGTTCTCTTGTAAGTCGTAAGGATCTTACAAAAGGGTTTTCTCCTTATAAGTCGAGAGGACTTACAAGTGTTGTTTGCTGTACAAGCATATCCCTAGTCACGGATGGGACTTTGTTAGGGAAATATTTATTCGTGCCCGTGGATTGTATACAAGGGTCATTATGAGCCGCTTGTAGGGCAATATCGAAGGTTGTGGGGGTTGCTTAAGAACAAGTTAAGGTTTCTGCAACTTAAGACTTTCAAATCTTATGAGCCGTAAGGGTCCCACAAGAGAGTTCTCCTTACAAGTCGTGAGGATCTCGCAAGTGTATCTTCTCCTTCGGAATCGTGGGGATCCCTAAGTGTGTTGTTCCTTTGTGAGTCGTAAGGATCTCACGCAGGTGGTTTCTCCTTACAGGGTCGAGAGGACCCTATAAGTGTTTCTTAACGAGGTTGCGCCCTTTCAGGTTTTCACAAACACTCGCGGTAACCCTGCTGTTTTTACTCACGGAGCCCTTTCGGGTTTTCATCCGTGCCCATTTTGCTTGTGGACATACCGTTTTTTTTATTCTCTCTTTTTTTTTCCTTTTTTTTCTTTTCTTTTCTTTTTCTTCTTTTTTTTTTAAACGAGGTCGCGCCCTTTCGGGTTTTCACGAACACTCGCCGGTAGCCCTGCTGTTTTTACTCACGGAGCCCCTTCGGGTTTTCATCCGTGCCCATTTTGCTTGTGGACATACCGTTATTATTATTATTATTATTATTATTATTTTTTTAAAACGTCAGTCTGAAGATGCTGCGGGTTGGGAGTAGTTTAACGACGTTTCGGTCATTTGCAAGTTTTAGGACATTGCGGTCCGCCGTTAGTTTAAGGACGTTTCGGTCCGATGTTAGTTTAAGGACGTTTTGGTCCGTTATCCAGTTTTAGGACCTAGTGGTCCGTTAGGCTTTCTCTATGAATGAGCATGATGCCCCCGGCGTGTCCATATTTTTCGGAGTATGCGGTTGTGGCGGGTTCACCTTCCAAATTTCGGACAACGGGAATTTGCCCTGTTGGTATTGGTCTTCAACCCAGTTCTTGAAGACGTAGCAATCCTCGATCAGATGACCTACCGTTTGGTGGTAAGGGCAATAATTAGGATTATTAATATCGCCTGGCCGCAACGGACGTTTTGGATTCAGCAGATTGATGAGTCTGTCACACACTGCCAGCTCGAACAGTCCCCTTGTTTTATCTTGCGGAAACGAGTAAGGACGTTTCAACTTTTCCTGGAGGGGTTGCCGCTTGTTGCTTTGGAGAGCAACCGGCCTAGGGTCACCTGATTGTTGTTGAGTGCTGGCGACGAAGGCCGTTTTTCTTTTTCCTTTATCCTTTTTGTTCGATCCTTTGTTTACGGGGCCGAGATTTTTTCCGAGTAGCATGCGATTGCACGGCTGAACGTTCTCGCAGCTTCTCAATTCCTTTATTTTTGAAATAGATTCCCCGAGGGAAGAGTTGGGGGTAGCTTCTTCGTCAGAGTCGCTTCCAAAGGTGATAATTTGTGATCCCTTGAAGTCGGCTATATGACAGTCGGCGGTGGCTTTTTTGCGCTCATCTATCGCATTTTTCCGATGTCCACAAGCTTCACACTTTGTCCTGTCGAAGTGTCGCTTTTGAGCGACATACCCTTGCCACCAACAGTTAAAGGATTCACAGTCTTCGGTAGGATGTATGATCTTCTGATGATATAAATAGAAGTTAGGGCGCATCTCTACCTCAGAGAAAGAATTTTCTTCAGAGGGCGGTAGCTTCATTCCTACTGATAGAGCTTTGGCGAACCGTTTCCTCGTCTTGAATTTGTTTTTACCCGCAGTGTATGGCTTTTGATTTGACGGGAATACCTTGGTTCTTTCCAGTATGGCCATTTCATGCTCTTGATTGGCTTTTACTTTCAGACGAATTTCATTTAGGAAGGCATCGATCAACTTGTCTGACGGTCGCGGAATTTCTGTTTCAGGGTCCGCCATTGATTTCTCAGCGCAAGGATCCTCCTCATCATCCGTCAGTGAATGAGAAATCACATGACAAGTCGCTACGTAGTCTTCGGATTCATCCGATAAGTTTTCTCCATCGTTTTCATCCTCGACGAAAGAACAAGTTGCCCCCGGCATGTCCGTCTTCTTTGGAGAGTGCGACTGTGGGGGGTTTACCTTCCAGCTTTCAGACAGCGTGAACTTGCCTTGCAGGTATTGATCCTCGATCCATCCCTTAAAGACGAAACAATCCTCAATCGGGTGACTTACCGTTTGGTGGTAAGGGCAATAATTGGGATTATTAAGATCGCCTGGCTGCGACAGACGCTTTGGACTTGGCAGATTGATGAGTCTGTTACGCACTGCCAGCTCAAACAGTCTTCTCGTTTTATTCTGAGGAAACGAGTAAGGACGTCCTAGCCTCTCTTCGAGGGATGGACGTGGACGCACGTTGTTTTGGCGAGCGACCAGCTTTGAGTTGCTCGACTGTTGCTGAGCGTTGGCGACGATGATCGCTTTTCCTTTCTCATTTCGGGGATCGGGTCTTGGAGGAGACGGTCTATGGCCCATCTGGTCCATTTGGGCTAATTTGTCGATCAAGGCCTGGAAGGTGGTCGGCCTGAAGAACATCATGAATTGCGAGATGGTCGCCTGCGGATCGAGAGTGCCCACAAACATGCCTACCGCAGGAGCCTCTTCTATGCGTTATTCGCATTTCGACCATAGGTTCCGCCATCGTGTTGCGTATTGGACCCATGTTTCGCCTGACCTTATCCTGGCATTAATCAGTGCTGTTATCGGGGTGCGTCCACTAGCACTCGCGAATCTCTGTGTAAACAGCAGTTCCATCTCTGCAAATGTTTTGACAGAGTTGTTAGGTAACTCCGAATACCATTCAAAGGCTGTTTCTGCTAAGCTGCCGACGAATTGACATAGCAACAATTTGTCATCGCCTCCAGTATTGCCGCATAAGGCCCTGAATTGAGCGACATGCTGATGCGGATTCCCTGTCCCTTTATATACGTGGAATTTAGGGATCGTATATCCTGGCGGGTAATTGATTTGGTCATACCAGCTCGGATACGGTCGTCCGGTTCTAACAATTTGCCCAGCCGCTTCATTCGCCTGATGAACCCGGATCTGCTGAGCTATATATTCGTCTAGGTCGACTTTGGAGATTGCCTCCTCCTTGTCTGTTGATAGAGCCGGCGGAGGATTTGACGTTTCTCCCCTGTCGTCTTCAAGGACGATCGGAGGATCTTCAGTAGGAGGGTCCGGCTGTAACATCATCCCTACCATATCTTGGAAGAGGAGCGCCATCTGCTTTATGTTAGCCGCTTGCTCTGCAGCTTCTTTGTCCCTCTTTTCGAGGACTCTGCGTAAAAATTCAGCGTCGGTTTCTTGTTCTTGACGCTCATCCGAAGACGTTTCAGAGCTTTCTTTTGGCTCAGTGAGTGCAGCCATTGTAGTCATCATTTCCTGAAGCTTTTGCTGTTGCTCCTGGGCTTTCGTCACGGATCGGGTGAGCGGTCGGTGGCCCGTAGAAGTGCGGCTTTCCTCCTTTCCAGAAGCCATATAAACAGTGTGCACCACCATGCCCCCAGACTTGGGGCGTTTGTGTTCGGTGTCTTTGCGATTTGCCGAAGACACATGGGCTTTTTGCGGCCTCCTTTTTTGAGTGATTGGAGTTAAGGGAGCCGTTGTAGTGGGCACCCAAGTAGCTTTTGCTTTTTGTGGTTTGACAGAGTAATCCTTCCCCTGCCGAACCTTCATCTTTTTCTGTCGTCGGAGGCAGTCTTGATCGATCACCGACTCTTGGACCCGTCGCCAGACTTTGTGAATTTTAGAGGACAGCCGTTGAGGGGGCTGCTCTAACTTCTTCTCTGGAGTATTCTCCACAGGTGAAGGAGTTCGTTTCAACATCACAGTAGGAGAGTTTCTGCGCACCTTGTTGAGCAGTTCAAAGTTGTTCTTGGTTGGGACAGCAGTATCGATCCCAACCATTAGAGTTGGACGAGTAAGTCCAGAGGGGGAGTTGCCCCCAGCCTTCCTAACTCGGCGCCAGTAGCGACGTCGAGCATGTCGTGCTGATGGAATTGTTTCAGATATAGGGGTGACCTCCTCATGCCCCCTGTGTTGGTCAGAATATGCTGGTACCAGCCTTTTAAAGATCGACGTCCGTTGAACGGGGACGGCCAACCTGTCAGAAGCGGGCTTCCGAACATGGGAAGCAACCTTGGTGACTTCGCCAAGAACGGGAGCTGGGATGGCTATCCGCTTCGGGATAACGCTTTCTGGTATGGCAGGCTTCTTCATGGGCCCGATGGAGCTCTGGCCTAATCCATTAAAACCTGAAGCAGTGGAGTTGGGCGACCTATTGAGAGGGGTCGCGGCAGTGGTAAGTCGATCGAAAACCGACTTCTTTGGAGCTTCTTGCAATGTCATTGGGGCGTTGAAGCTCATTGGTGGGAGCATGGTCCCAAAAAATAGTCTAGTGGTGGCTTGAGCCACCTGCTCCACCGGCATTTTGAAAAGGGAGGCCGCTTGGGGCCCATAAGTCACTCCTCCAGTAATGACGGATCGAGAGTTGTTGCTGCAGGCGATGCAGTTCGAAGCCATTGATCTTCTGTTTTCTGCACGGAGCAAGACACCAAATCTTAGTACCTTGAATCCACAGGCAATCACAGCAAACTGCGATTTGTTCGCGAACACGACACACGAAGTGTGGAGTGGAAAGAGGAAGAGGTCCCACCGGGCGTGCCAGAATCTGTTCCCCTCCGAAAGGCGGCGCACAGGACCGCGATGGCCTGACGCTGGGATTCGGGGCAGATGCTATTTGGTTTTATCCGTCTACCTCTCCGAAGATGCCAAGTTGATTTATGGCACCTTGTATCGGAGGTTTAGACGGATGCGGCCGATGTAGCAGACTTCGTCAGATTCCCCCTCGCTTGAGGGGTTTTTGATTGTGGGGACGCTCTTCCCTGCAGGCGCAAGCCCCTGCAGTTAATTACGCTACCGCGTCGCGGTAACAACTTTCTCCTTCTCCAGAATTTCACTTCGTGTCGTGTGTGTTTGTTTTGTTCGTGGTTGCCCGTGGATTGTATACGGAGACTGAGTAGTGCCGTCGCCCGTAGGACGTGGATTAGTCCAAATCCGTATTTACTTAGATTTGGGTTTGGTGTTTTTAGTTTAAGGATGCATTAGTCGCGTTGCGGCTAAGATCAACTTAAACGTTCGTTAAGGATATGATAGTCCTGTTTGAGACTAAGATCAACTTAACGTGATCGTTTAGATCCGACAAAAGAGCGTTTGGGCTCTATTGTTCCAGTTTGGGAGATTCATAGTCCAATTTGGGACTAAAGTCTGTTTGGAGGATACGTTAGCCATTTTTGAGGCTAAGATCGACTCAAACGTTTGTTAAGGATACGTTAGTCCAGTTTGAGACTAAGATCAACTTAACGGGACCGTTTAGCTCCGACAAAAGAGCATTTGGGCTCTATTGTGCCAGTTTAGGGACGTGGTGGTCCATATTCCAGTTTAGGGACGTTCCGGTCCGATATTAGTTTAGGGACGTTTCGGTCCGATATTAGTTTAGGGACGTTTCGGTCCATCATTAGTTTAGGGACGTTTCGGTCCGATATTAGTTTAGGGACGTTTTGGTCCACGAGTTTAAGGACCCCGCAGTCCATATTGATGTATGGTCGTTGGGACCCGTCATCTCTCTGACGTCGTTGAAGGATTACAACGATAGGTGTCAGAGGAGTTCGGAGATGTACCCTCAAACCGGATGTAAATTCATTTATGGAGCAGCCGTGCTCAGTCAATTTAATTTGAGGACTTATAGCCATGACTGGGCTAAGTCCAGTTGAATGTTCAACATTTTTATTTGTCTTTGGCCAATTAGACCTGAGTTAGGGCTTTGCCCTTTTTTAAACAATGCACTGCATTATTTTTGTTTTGTTTGGGCTCTGTCCTTTTATAAATGATGCAGAGCATCTATTTTGTTTGGGCTCTGCCCCTTTTATTGCACTGCAATTTAATTAGGCCTACTAGGTCTTTTTGGTTTGGGCCTGGCCCTTTAGGAAATGCATTGCATTTGTCAAGCGCTTTGCGCCAATCAGAGAGCACAACAGTGCAGATTTATAAGTGCAAAGCACTATTAATTTGAGAATCTTTTAGATTCAAGAACCAATGGTTCATAAAAGAAGTGCAAAGCACTATTTGATTTCTTGATCTAATTTAGATCAAAGAAAAACAAGTTTTTCTTTTTATTTCAAGAACCAAAGGTTCATAAAAGTGCAAAGCACTATCCTTTTTATTTCTGTTTTTCTTGTTTTATAGAACCAGTGGTTCATAAGAAGTGCAAAGCACTAAGAATCTTTTTAGATTCGCAACAGAAGTGCAAAGCACTTTTTGATCTCTTGATCTAAACAAGTTTTTCCTTGTTTCAGAGAACCAAAGGTTCATAACAAGTGCAAGGCACTATTTTTATTTTTATTTTATTTTATTTTATTTTTTTAAATTTATTTATTTAAGATTCATGATCTTGTTCACAAGAGAAATTTCTCTTCTTTCAAAGGTTTTTACCTTTTTTTTTATATTCTTGAGGAGTTCTTCAGAGTCCTCTTTCTCCTTTTTTTTTAGCCAGATGTTGATGCCTTTTAATTGAGGTCTGGGGTCCTTTTTATAGTGCCCATAAATTAGTTAAATTTTGTTAAAGAGATAATTCTCTGAGTGATTTGGGGAATTTTCCCCACCGTTGGATCTTTGATCCGAAGGCCCCTGTTTTACAGAAGAAATCTTCTTGTTTTAACAAGAACAGAAAAAATTTCCTTAAATCTTTTAATTCTGTTTGGCGCAGTGTCCCAGCGCGTGACACGTGTCATGCTGTGCTGACACGTGTCGCGCAGCTTTTTTTTTTGAGTGCGCTGCGCAGACACGTGTCGCGCAGCGCGCAGGTGCGCGCACGCGCCTTTTTTTTTTGAGTGCGCTACACAGCGCGACACGTGTCGCGCAGCGCGCAGGTGCGCTGCGCGCCTTTTTTTTTTTGGCGGAGCTTTGCTCTGATTGGAGAAAAACAGAAGTATTGCTTCCTTTTCCACCTTGGAATTTAAACAGAGCTTTGCTCTGATTGGGATAAACAAACCATGCTACCTGTGGTTAGGAAACATCCCTCCACAGTCATATTACGGCTGTCTATAAGATATCAAGAACAGTAAAATAAAATGAAGTATCTAGTACATGTCCATATGCCAGAATAAACGAGTCAAGAAATAATATGCGGAAGCAATAAAATCCAAATAACAAAACATCTGGAAAGTACGTCCCAAATACGGGCTCACATTAGGAAATGAAAATGCAGAAAGAAAACTAAACTAAATAAACTAAACTAAATTCCAAATTGCTCCTCACTATTCGGCCTGTCGACTGAAGTACTCCTGGTCGGCCTGCGAAAGAGATAAAGTATCCGGGCTATGCAAAATCCAGACGTCAGTGCGTCATAATATCAAACAATAAAATATAATCAGGAGGTAACAAGATATGCAGGCATGAGTATGAACAGTAATAAGGGTATAACAGTAACACGAATATGGAACAGTGAAGTGTATAAGCCTATATGACGTGCAATGAGTAATCTGAACTATACTACTGGGTCATCTATTCTACAGTTTGTGAAATCAATTTAATGGAATCTTCGATGTAACTCAATAGTATCCCGTGCATGCCCGGGACCACGGTCAAGACTCTCGGGCTGAATCTGAGACGTACCGCTAGGCAGTAAACAGGTAACATGTACAGACGAATGATGTCAGCATCATCATCCCGGGGCTGGCCTAGCCCGTAAAACTGATCAGTATAAGCGTCGAACTGTTGAGTTACAAGTCAGGTTTCATCATTGATTTCCCCTTACCCCTAAGGTTATGTGTTCAAGTTAGGTATTGATAAATCTAGAGCTAATGCCAACACAAAATCAAGCAGGTACAGATTTTGTCTGAAATAGACAACATGATACGTCCATCGGGACGTCAAGTCAGGAATGTTAGCATTAGGAACAAGATCAGGTATCAAGTCAAGCAGTGGTGTATCAGATTATGTCAGGTGGTGCACAGTGTATCAAATGGATGCCCAACAGTAAAATATAGCAAGTATCGAATCATGGTAAAATACGGATGCTCAAGTGTTTATCGAGGTTCACATATACAACTCCATGACTACGTATGATGCACATTATCAAGCATGGGGTGCTAATATAATAGTAACATGATATAGTATGACATGGCATGCAACTAGATATATAATAAACAACACGGATACGAACGGATATCGGAAAAACGGTAAAACTGTAACATGGATGTGAAGTGCAGTAAACATGTAATATTTTATACATATAGATGTAAAATATGTTGCATAGCCTGTAGCGAGATAAACTTGCATGCGACTAGATATGTGCTAAATTGTACGGATGCGAACGGGTATTGTAAAACTGTAAAACTATAACATATGATGCACGATTCAATGAACATGTAATATTATTATTAATATGGATGCAAATGTAATAACATAGTATGTAGCAAGATAAACTTGCATGCGACTAGATATGTAATAAATGATACGGATACAATCGGCTATCCAAAACAGTAACATGGATGTAAAATGCAGTAAACATGTGATATTTTTATTCATATGGATGCAAAATATATATTATAGCATGTAGCAAGATGAACTTGCCTGAGCGGAACACACGACGGGTGCGTACGGCACGTCCGACGTCGGGTAAACGTCGCAATAACCACACGCGTGCACGGGACAGAACCAGTGTAACACCCGAGCCCAATAATACTATTTATATTACTAGTTGAGGGTTATTTATTGCTCCTTTCCAATTATTCGGTTTTTCTGGGGTTTATTGCTAAATTTTAACCGGTTAAGTCATTTTGGCACATAACAAATTTTAACTCCTAAAATGAAATTTAAGATGTCCATGTTGTCCTACTCGTCGCCACTAGTCGCGTGGTAGCGTCCGCGTGTCGAGATTCCGTTCCGTTCGGCTAAACGGGCAAGTTTGGACGACTACGTGCGCGTGCAAGTGTCCGACTTGGGGGCATGCATTTTAATCATTAAACACCTCTTTTCAAAATTTGGAACCCGCTTAAAATCCTATAATTTGAATTTGGAACATTTGGGCGCAACCTGGGCGCGATTTGGAAATGTTTCATTTCGCGCCAAAATGGCCCATTTAAATTTAATACCCTAAACTAATTTATACGAATATATATATATATATATATATATTCCTTTAACTGCTTCTCTCTCCAACCCATTCAAATCTTAATTCCAAATCCTTTCATTTTTTCTCGTTGCCAATCGCAGCATGAGATTACACCCGCGTGGGCCCCGCTCCCTTTCCCTATCTCTCTCTCTCTCTTCCCTCAATCTCTCTCTCTTTCTCTCTCCAATCTCCCTCTCTCTCTTCTTATATTAAGAAACTCATGCAGCCGCCTCCCCCGAACCCATCTTCTTCACGAGAAATCGCCACGAACCCTAACCCTAGCTTCTTGCAACGTCACCGCCGGTCCCCCGCGACCTCGCCGTCGCCGCCCTCGCCACCACGAGACTCACCGCACCCACCTACCTCCTCCCTCCGACGATTCCCGCGCCTGCACCCAACCTGACGACGTCTCCTACCCTCGCAGACCACGCCGTCGACGCCACCTCCCGTCGCCGACGACTCCCACGACTCCCTCTCACCCTCCTCGTCCCGACCTCGTCGTCGCTGCCCTCCTCCCCTCGCCGGAACACCAACCCGAGCCCTTAACCCATCGCCTACCCCCGCTGTTCGCCGGAGAACGCGCCGGCGACCTCGCCGTCGTCACCAGGGCCACCTCCTTCTTCCCCCTCGACCACCAGAGCCGACCACCCTTTCCTCCACTCGCCGCAGCACCCTCTCCCGCACACCCGAGGCCTTCAGCCCTTGCAGCCGCCGCCGCCGTTGCCTCGCCGGCGTCCCATCGCCGTCGAGCCCGTCGTGACTGTCCCTGGTATCTCTCGGTGAGCATCCCTATCTCTCCTTTGTGCAAAGTCTTCCCCCCGCTGATCGCATTGAGTCTTTTGTCTGTTGCTAACTTGTTGTCGCGTTTTTCCGGAATCCGACCGTGCCGTCTTGGCGAACCCGACGCTCCAGCGAAGCCCCCTGGTCCGTGTGATCTCGTTTTTCTCTGTTGGGACTCGATCCGTGGCCCGTGCTATCATATCGTGTTTTCTGCCGACATCGCATCCGTGTTCCAGTTTGCAGAACCGTCGAGGCAAGTATCTGAATACTTGCTCTAACATGCTAGCGTGCGAGATCTAGTCTTGCCACGCACTTGAATTCATACTATTTAATACCACAACTTAATGATGGCAATTGATATCATATTATTGCAGTTATCTTTATAATGGAATCGTTACAACAGTTCTCGTAATTAATTAACCCACATCAATCCATATTTCAACTAAATAAAACGACTGAATCATATCTGCTTAAACTGTTAAATCATTCATGAGACAATTATTATATTTAGTTTAATTTCATGTAGTTTCATTAATTTATGATTGTGGATATTGTTTCACCTTGTAGCTATTGCACCCTAAAGGTACTTGAACCGGTTAATAAGAGAATACAAAATATCATTGTGTTTACATAGAACATTATGGGTAATTACTGTTTCCTGCTGCTGTTCATTATTGATTGTATACCTGTTGTGAGCACTTACCCAGTTACACTACCTATTGGCCTGACCCTGCTACACCTGACATATACATACATACCGACTCATCCTGTTGTACCATGACATTACTTGTCTCCTGATCTCATGCCTAATGCCGACAAACCTGACCATTCCTGCTGTCGATCCAGACAGACCTACTTTTACTTGATTTTGTGTTGGCATTAGTCCTTGACTACTGAATACCTGACCTGACATACATAGTTTGGGGGTATGGGGAAATCAAAGGTGAAACCGACTTGTAACTCAACAGTTCGATACATTGTTCTGATCAGTCTTACGGGCTTGGCCAGCTCCGGAGTGTTGATGCTGACATCACTCGTCCATCCTACTACCTTTTACTGCTTAGCGGCACGTCTCGGATTCAGCCCCGAGGGTTATGACCGTGGTCCCGGGCACGCACGGGATACTATTGAGTTACATCGACGATTCATCAATTGGTTTTAAAGACTATAGAGTAGGAAACCTGATAGGACAGTTTGTACACCATTGCACATTACCCTGCTTGTTATTTCTTGTTACTGCTTTATTCATGTTCATACTCGCATTGCTTATTACTATGTTTATGCTATATACTTGATGTCATGACGCGCTGACGTCTGGGTTTTGCATGGCCCAGATTCCGTACCGTTGTCGACGACCGAGCAGGAGTACTTCAGCCAGCAGGCTGAACAGTGAGTCCTTAGGGTTTGGTTTAATTATTTCTTTTCATTTCCAGATGTGAGCCCGCATTATGGGACGTACTGTTTATTCATTGTATTGGATCATTAGCTTCCGCACTTATTGTTTATTGATTCTTGTTATTATGGATTTGGACATGTATTAGATTAGTTTTTATCTTGTTCTTGATATCCTTACAACCGTAATGTGACTGTGGATGGATACTTCCTACCCACAGGTAGCATGGTTGGCTATGTCGCGTGCCCAATCTTGCGTACTCTGGGAAGCGGGGCGTGACATGGTTTTATGGTATCAGAGCATAGGTTAATTGGGTTGATTCCTTGTAGTTGGGTATCGCACCCGATACACGAATCATAATCCCCGTGATTAGGAAACATGTCCTGCCACTTTGACCGTGTTACCGTCCTTGAATCATTCTTCCGGATCATGTCGACATGCAAACTTACTTTTGCATTGTCAACTCGAAAACCTAACTTCTTGTTATCTCTAGGACTTAGGCGACTTGGGTGGAGTTAAGTAATTGCGGCTATGATACCGCGGCATAGCTATAATGCAACACTCTATTTAAGTATCTTGGAGTTCTAGCCTTGATTTATATATTGAATCTATCATCATGCTAATGTTGTTTGTTTTGATTTCAGGACCATGGCAGATAAGAATTTCAAGACGTATCAGAGGCGTGTGGATGAAGCCGCCATGTTAGGAGTGATACGCGGGATGTTGGAAAATCAGAAGAGGCAAACTGAGCTGATCCAGCAGCAAGTAGATTCATTTCAGGAGGGTTTGCAGGCTATGCAGCAGTCTGTAAACACCGCTGTAGCGAAGCCAGTCGACCGAGTAGGGACCGTGGCAGATTTCAGACGGTTGGGTCCTACTACTTTCACTGGCTTGGAGGAGCCGTTGCCAGCCGAGCAGTGGCTTGTGGACACGGAGAATTTACTGATTGCGGCACAGATCCCGGAAGACAAGAGAGTTGATGTGGTGCGCATTCAGTTGGTGGATTACGCCCGAGAGTGGTGGCTTGTGGAGGAGACCCGCTTGTCCAAGCCAATCAGTTGGGCGGATTTCTCCAAAAGTTTCTTGGAAAAGTTCTTCCCGCGGACTGCCCGGGAGGAAATGGAGGAGAGATTTATTGGGCTGAAACAAAATGGAGCAGCTGTGGATGTACATGCAGCGGAGTGGACAAGACTCAGCCGTTTCGCTGGACCCTTGGTCGCCAAGGAGGCAGACAGGGCGCGAAGGTTCTTGCGCAGTTTGGATGTGGACACCCATAGGCAGATTGTCTCCCTGGGTTTGACCACTTTCTCGCAGGTTCTTACGGCAGCCAGAGAGCAGCAGAGTTTATCAGGATCGAAAGGGAACCTTCACCAGACAGCAGTTGCGGCCAGGAAGCCTGCATTTGTACCTAACCGAGATCATGGGCGCAAGGGTATTCCAGTGGACCGTCGAGGTGTAGCGCCAATGAAGAAGCCTGTGATCGTTGATCGAAGGAAGAGCGTGACTTGTGATTACTGCCATATACCCGGGCACGTGCAGAAGGAGTGTCGAAGGAGACTGGGACTTTGTCTGGTTTGTGGAGCAGCCGATCACGCAGTTGGTGCTTGTCCGTCGAAGCTTCACACGAGAGATGATATACGGAAGCCTCCGCAGAGACCGTTCCAAGGACAGAAGCAGCTGACACAAGGACCCAACCAGGGTCGAGCTTTCACCTTGACAGCTGAGGAAGCCAAGGCATCAGGAGAAGTGGTTTCAGGTACCGTACTCGTTCGTGGTTTTCCCGCATTGGCATTATTTGATTCCGGAGCATCCCACTGTTTTATGTCATCCAAATTTATAACTACACACTCGATCACCTGCACGACCCTGTCTAGTTTCTGGGACATACACACTGGGAATGGGAAAATCATAGCTAGTAAGGAATGTAGAGATTGTACAGTTGTTGTTTGTGGACGGGAGCTTTTTGCAGATTTCTTGGTGATTGGTACGGGCAGTTATGAAGTAGTCTTGGGAATGGATTTTCTTGGCACTTTCCACGCACACATTGATTGTAGGGCAAGGAAAGTAATTTTCCAGATTCCCGGACACCCTGAGTTTACTTTCATTGGAGGAAGCAGTTCTGTCCGGCCAGTCGAGTTTAGGGCTAGGCCGACGAACAATGTTCTTGCGGCTATGGTAGTGGATAGTAATGAAGAGCCGGCAGTTGTTCGCGACTTTATGGATGTGTTTGAAGACATTTCGGGCTTACCACCGAAGCGAGATGTAGAGTTTGCGATTGACCTCATTCCCGGTGCAGCGCCAGTATCAAAATCTTATTATCCGATGGCACCGGTAGAATTGGAAGAGGTTAAGAAACAAGTTGGTGAATTACTCGAGAAGGGATGGATTCGAAGCAGCAACTCACCTTGGGGAGCTCCAGTTCTTTTAGTGAAGAAGAAGGATGGCACGAGAAGGATGTGTATTGATTATCGAGAATTGAACCGGGTGACTATTAAGAACAAGTACCCGATCCCTCGCATTGGAGAACTTTTTGAGCAGCTTAGTGGCGCGAGGGTATTCTCGAAACTGGATTTGCGATCAGGATATCATCAAGTCCGGGTGAAGGCAGAAGACATTTGCAAGACGGCGTTTCGAACTCGATATGGGCATTTCGAGTATTTAGTGATGCCCTTCGGAGTGACTAATGCGCCGGCAATATTTATGGATTTGATGAACATGATCTTTTCACCTTTCTTGGACCAGTTTATCGTGGTATTCATTGACGATATTCTGGTATACTCGAAGAGCCCGGAGGAGCATGCTGAGCACTTAAGGATCGCACTGCAAACGCTGAGACAAGAGAAGTTATTTGCGAAGATGAGTAAGTGTGAATTCTGGCTGGAAGAAGTGAAGTTTCTGGGGCATGTCGTGTCGGGCGATGGAATCGCCGTTGATCCCGAGAAGATTACAGCAGTTCGGGATTGGCCTGTTCCAAAGAATGTTGCGGAGATAAGAAGTTTTCATGGACTCGCCGGTTACTACAGAAGATTTGTGGAGAACTTCGCTCGTTTAGCTGAGCCGTTAACCAAGCTTACGCGTAAGGAGGTACCGTTTGTTTGGACGGACGGATGTGCATTGGCCTTCGAGACGTTGAAGCAGAAGTTGATAACCGCCCCGATCCTGACCGTACCGGATAATTCAGGAGGACTGGTGATTCATAGCGACGCATCTGGAAAGGGATTGGGATGTGTTTTAATGCAGAACGGGAAAGTCGTCGCTTACGCATCGAGACAGCTGAAGACTCATGAGAAGAACTATCCGACTCATGACTTAGAGCTTGCAGCCGTGATCTTCGCCCTGAAGATTTGGAGACACTACCTATTGGGCGAGAGAGTCGAAGTCTTTACAGATCACAAGAGTTTGAAATATGTGTTCACTCAGAAGGAGTTGAACATGAGGCAACGTAGATGGTTGGAGCTGATGGCCGACTATGACCTCGATCTTAAGTACCATCCGGGGAAGGTCAACGTCGTGCCGGATGCGCTGAGTCGGTTACCAGCAATTCAGGTGTTGACCGCACAGAGAGAGATCATTGAGGATTTTCGGAGATTTGACTTGGAGGTTGTGCTACCACATGCTACAGGACAGTTGATGCAGTTGCAAGTACAATCGTCCTTAGTTGAGAAGATTAAAGCGGCACAATCGCAGGATCCTAGACTGCAAAAGTTTCGAGAGCAGGTTGAAGCCAGACTGCGAACCGATTTACTGATCCATGAAGACGGTTCATTGAGATATGGTAGCCGTGTGTGTGTACCAAAAGGAGATGTGCGTGAAGAGCTTATGAAGGAGGCACACAGTTCAGCTTACTCTGTACATCCAGGAGCGACAAAGATGTACCGAGATATTCGACAGCACTTCTGGTGGGAAGGTATGAAAAGGGAAATTGCTCGCTTCGTGGCTAAGTGCTTGGTGTGTCAGCAAGTCAAGGCTGAACACCAAAGGGTTGCTGGTTTGCTGCAACCACTTCCGATTCCTCAGTGGAAGTGGGAACATATAACCATGGATTTCGTGACGGCTTTACCGCAGAGTCCAAAGGGCAACAATGCTGTATGGGTGATTGTCGATCGGTTGACCAAGGCAGCTCACTTTATTCCTTTTCGGGTTGGTCAATCGACAGAGACTTTGGCAGAGCGGTACATGCAGGAGATTGTCAGATTGCATGAAGTACCGGTAAGCATCGTGTCCGATCGGGACACTCGGTTCTTGTCGCACTTTTGGAGGAGTTTACAAGAAAGTTTGGGGACTCGATTGAAGTTTAGCACAGCTTATCATCCTCAGACCGATGGACAATCAGAGAAAACGATCCAGACCCTTGAAGATATGTTGAGGGCTTGCATGTTGGACTTCAAAGGTTCTTGGGAAGATCATCTACACCTGGTGGAGTTTTCGTACAACAATAGCTTCCAAGCAACTATTCAGATGGCCCTGTTTGAAGCACTGTATGGGCGTAAGTGCCGTTCACCTGTTTGTTGGGATGATGTTGGTGAACGAAGGTTACTAGGACCAGATTTGGTGGTACAGACAGTCGAGAAGGTGAATACAATCAGGAAGCATATGAAGGCAGCTCAAGACAGACAGAAGAGTTGGGCCGACACGTCAAGAAGACCTCTAGAGTTCGCCGTGGGTGATTTGGCATTCCTGAAGATATCACCGACTAGAGGGGTGATTCGCTTTGGCAGTCGGGGAAAGCTTAGTCCTCGTTTCGTTGGACCCTTCGAGATATTGGAGCGTGTTGGAGAGGTATCGTACCGGTTGGCGTTACCACAGTCTTTAGCAGGAGTTCACGATGTGTTTCATGTGTCTCAACTACGGAAGTATGTTCGTGATGAGACTCACGTCTTGGATCATTCGGAGTTGACCGTACGGGAGGACCTGACTTTTGAGGAGCGACCAGTTGAAATCAAGGATCGAAGAGAAAAGGTTCTTAAGAAAAAGGTTATCCCTCTTGTGCTAGTTTCTTGGGGTAACCGATCGCATGGAGAATCCACTTGGGAGCGAGAAGACGAGATCCGACAGAAATTCCCTCACCTTTTCCAGTAGTTAGCTATATTGTATTCTTGGAATTTCGAGGACGAAATTCTTTTTGTAGTTGGGTATGATGTAACACCCGAGCCCAATAATACTATTTATATTACTAGTTGAGGGTTATTTATTGCTCCTTTCCAATTATTCGGTTTTTCTGGGGTTTATTGCTAAATTTTAACCGGTTAAGTCATTTTGGCACATAACAAATTTTAACTCCTAAAATGAAATTTAAGATGTCCATGTTGTCCTACTCGTCGCCACTAGTCGCGTGGTAGCGTCCGCGTGTCGAGATTCCGTTCCGTTCGGCTAAACGGGAAAGTTTGGACGACTACGTGCGCGTGCAAGTGTCCGACTTGGGGGCATGCATTTTAATCATTAAATACCTCTTTTCAAAATTTGGAACCCGCTTAAAATCCTATAATTTGAATTTGGAACTTTTGGGCGCAACCCGGGCGCGATTTGGAAATGTTTCATTTCGCGCCAAAATGGCCCATTTAAATTTAATACCCTAAACTAATTTATACGAATATATATATATATTCCTTTAACTGCTTCTCTCTCCAACCCATTCAAATCTTAATTCCAAATCCTTTTATTTTTTCTCGTGGCCAATCGCAGCATGAGATTACACCCGCGTGGGCCCCGCTCCCTTTCCCTATCTCTCTCTCTCTCTCTCTTCCCTCAATCTCTTTCTCTTTCTCTCTCCAATCTCCCTCTCTCTCTTCTTATATTAAGAAACTCATGCAGCCGCCTCCCCCGAACCCATCTTCTTCATGAGAAATCGCCACGAACCCTAACCCTAGCTTCTTGCAACGTCACCGCCGGTCCCCCGCGACCTCGCCGTCGCCGCCCTCGCCACCACGAGACTCACCGCACCCACCTACCTCCTCCCTCCGACGATTCCCGCGCCTGCACCCAACCCGACGATGTCTCCTACCCTCGCAGACCTCGCCGTCGACGCCACCTACCGTCGCCGACGACTCCCACGACTCCCTCTCACCCTCCTCGTCCCGACCTCGTCGTCGCTGCCCTCCTCCCCTCGCCGGAACACCAACCCGAGCCCTTAACCCATCGCCTACCCCCGCTGTTCGCCGGAGAACGCGCCGGCGACCTCACCGTCGTCACCAGGGCCACCTCCTTCTTCCCCCTCGACCACCAGAGCCGACCACCCTTTCCTCCACTCGCCGCAGCACCCTCTACCGCACACCCGAGGCCTTCAGCCCTTGCAGCCGCCGCCGCCGTTGCCTCGCCGGCGTCCCATCGCCGTCGAGCCTGTCGTGACTGTCCCTGGTATCTCTCGGTGAGCATCCCTATCTCTCCTTTGTGCAAAGTCTTCCCCCCGCTGATCGCATTGAGTCTTTTGTCTGTTGCTAACTTGTTGTCGCGTTTTTCCGGAATCCGACCGTGCCGTCTTGGCGAACCCGACGCTCCAGCGAAGCCCCCTGGTCCGTGTGATCTCGTTGTTCTCTGTTGGGACTCGATCCGTGGCCCGTGCTATCATATCGTGTTTTCTGCCGACATCGCATCCGTGTTCCAGTTTGCAGAACCGTCGAGGCAAGTATCTGAATACTTGCTCTAACATGCTAGCGTGCGAGATCTAGTCTTGCCACGCACTTGAATTCATACTATTTAATACCACAACTTAATGATGGCAATTGATATCATATTATTGCAGTTATCTTTATAATGGAATCGTTACAACAGTTCTCGTAATTAATTAACCCACATCAATCCATATTTCAACTAAATAAAACGACTGAATCATATCTGCTTAAACTGTTAAATCATTCATGAGACAATTATTATATTTAGTTTAATTTCATGTAGTTTCATTAATTTATGATTGTGGATATTGCTTCACCTTGTAGCTATTGCACCCTAAAGGTACTTGAACCGGTTAATAAGAGAATACAAAATATCATTGTGTTTACATAGAACATTATGGGTAATTACTGTTTCCTGCTGCTGTTCATTATTGATTGTATACCTGTTGTGAGCACTTACCCGGTTACACTACCTATTGGCCTGACCCTGCTACACCTGACATATACATACATACCGACTCATCCTGTTGTACCATGACATTACTTGTCTCCTGATCTCATGCCTAATGCCGACAAACCTGACCATTCCTGCTGTCGATCCAGACAGACCTACTTTTACTTGATTTTGTGTTGGCATTAGTCCTTGACTACTGAATACCTGACCTGACATACATAGTTTGGGGGTATGGGGAAATCAAAGGTGAAACCGACTTGTAACTCAACAGTTCGATACATTGTTCTGATCAGTCTTACGGGCTTGGCCAGCTCCGGAGTGTTGATGCTGACATCACTCGTCCATCCTACTACCTTTTACTGCTTAGCGGCACGTCTCGGATTCAGCCCCGAGGGTTATGACCGTGGTCCCGGGCACGCACGGGATACTATTGAGTTACATCGACGATTCATCAATTGGTTTCAAAGACTATAGAGTAGGAAACCTGATAGGACAGTTTGGACACCATTGCACATTACCCTGCTTGTTATTTCTTGTTACTGCTTTATTCATGTTCATACTCGCATTGCTTATTACTATGTTTATGCTATATACTTGATGTCATGACGCGCTGACGTCTGGGTTTTGCATGGCCCAGATTCCGTACCGTTGTCGACGACCGAGCAGGAGTACTTCAGCCAGCAGGCTGAACAGTGAGTCCTTAGGGTTTGGTTTAATTATTTCTTTTCATTTCCAGATGTGAGCCCGTATTATGGGACGTACTGTTTATTCATTGTATTGGATCATTAGCTTCCGCACTTATTGTTTATTGATTCTTGTTATTATGGATTTGGACATGTATTAGATTAGTTTTTATCTTGTTCTTGATATCCTTACAACCGTAATGTGACTGTGGATGGATACTTCCTACCCACAGGTAGCATGGTTGGCTATGTCGCGTGCCCAATCTTGCGTACTCTGGGAAGCGGGGCGTGACAACCAGGCAAGGCAAGAAGGTAACCACGCAGGCTGGGAACGTCCACAGGGTTGCCTGGATCGGCGGCGGCGTCACGGCTCCGGCGATCACCGAAAAATGCGTAACCAAGAAAGAGAAGAAAGAAGAAGAAGAAGAAGAAGAAGAGAAGAAGAAGAGGGCTGTGTGTTTGGTGCTCTGGGTTTGGACTCAGAGACGAGAGGCAATGAGAGGTGATGAGGTTTCCGGCGATGGGGCTCGTCGGCGTCAGGTGTGGGCTGCGGGTGAGTGCAGGGTTCCTGGGTCGGGTTGTGAGTTTGGGAAAAGAGAAAGAGAAGTGGAGGAGGATGAGGTGGTCGGGATGAGGTGGGTGATGGCGGGGTGATGGAAAAGGCGAAGCTTTCCGGCGAGGTGAGGGTTATCTTGGGTGCAGGGATCGTGGGTTTCATCGGGGGTTCTGTGCAGAGGTCGGGGCAGAAGGGAAGGGGGAGAAGAGAAGAAGAAGAGGTTGAGAACGTGTTGACGAGGGTGACGGCGAGGTGAGGATACGACGACGAGGTCGAGTTGATAGGGTGATGGATGCGGGCGTTCGTCGCGACGGGGTTTATGACGGGGAAAGGAGCGAGAGAGGCGAGCGGGGAGGAGAGGAAAACGAGGGAGGTGAGGTGAGCGGAGTCGAGGGTGAAATGCTAAGGTTAGGGTTCAGAAGTGATGGGTTCTCGTGACGAAGGCGGCAAATTTAAAGGAGAAAAGAAGAAGGGAGGTGAGCATAGCAAGAGGGGAGGTGACGGGATCCTCGAGGAATAGTGATTGCGAGAGGAGTGAGAGAGAGAGAGAGTTTGTGAGATTTTGTTAGGATTTAAAGATATAAAATATATATTAGTTTTAATATTTAAGCTATACAGTTAAAGTGTATATTAGAATATAATAGTATATATTTTGAGATTTTGGCTAAAACAAAAATAGTCCAAAACACGCTCGGATTGGGTCTAAATTTATGGTTTGAAAATAAGGATAACATACGTGTTAACAAAAACCAAAATTTGATATCCGGGTAACGAAAATGCATACCCCCAAGAACGGTTACACATAGCATGCACGTAGCTATCCAAACGAGTCCGTTTCACCGAACGGGACGAGAACACGAGGTACGGATGCTACCACGGGGTCAGGGGTATGATGCAAGCCTTGCTAGATATTTTTAAAATATATTATTTGACTTTATATGTTATATTGAAAAATGTGGATGCCAGATATAATGCCAGTATGCAGTATATATAAAAAAACATGAAAGTGCACGGATCCACGTAACAAGGCGGGGTAAATCATAAACAGGAATTAAGACGGGTTTCCAGCAAGCAGGTCGGGTCGGATGCAAATAAAGATGTCAAATACACTATTTGCACCCAAAACACAATAAATCAAGAAAATACCATAAATAAAGAAATACTCGAAATAGAACTGGTATAAATGAACTAGGCTGTTACAGCCGCACTCATTAGGCGAAAAGAAAACCCGGGGACGTCGTCGGAGCAGCGTCAGGAACAAGAAACCGATGCCGAGTTCCTCCGCAGAATCCTTTAGAAGAAAGACAAAGAGGCAGAGGAACAAGCGGCCAACATAAAACAAATGGCGCTCCTGTTCCAAGATATGGTCGGGATGATGATACAACCGGATCCTCCAGCTGAATACCCTCCAATAATCCTTGAAGACGACAGAGGGGAGACATCAAACTCTCTTCCGGCTCTATCAACAGCCAAAGAAGAGACCATCCCCAAAGCCTCCCTTGACGACTATATATCTCAACAGATACAAGCTCATCAAGCGAACGAAGCTGCTGGCCAAGTCGTCAGAACTGGACGATCCTATCCCTGCTGGTACGATCAGATTAAGTACCCACCACGATACACAATCCCTAAATTTCATGTATGCAAGGGGATAGGCAACCCCCATCAGCATGTCGCTCAGTTCAGGTCTCTCTACGGCAATACCGGAGGTGACGACAAATTGCTACTTCGCCAGTTCGTCGGCAGCTTGGCGGAGACGGCCTTTGAATGGTACTCTGAGCTCCCGAATGACTCCGTTAAGACATTTGCAGAAATGGAGCTACTGTTTACACAAAGGTTCGCAAGCGCCAGCATGCGCACCCCAATCACGGCATTGATCAATGCTAGGGTGAAGCCGAGAGAAACATGGGTTCAGTATGCAATCCGGTGGCGGAACTGTTGGATATATTACCCTCAAAGTCAATTATTGGATCGCAGGTACGTGATTGCAATGATTGAGGAGGACCTATGCCGGTAGGACAGTCTTACTCGAGATAATAGTATGCTATCTGGTTTGCCTTTATCAGTCGTGTACATGTTCAGGTGACTGATTACATGATTACACGTTGATAGAGCCCTTAGGATCTTGCTTGACTACCAACAGTATGAGGGCGATCATATACGTGAGAGTTGGGTAGTCCATAAGCACATCCTTAATAGTGGTCCCTAGTCGTGGGAGTTTCGAGACAGGGTATCGATACTCCGGAGTAGACTAGTGTATACAGTCGAGACCCCGACGAGGGGCGGTGGCCGGTCTCACAAGCCACTGGTGTCAGTAGGATCACCTAAGATGTATACATGTGCTCATTGGGTTATGAGTACACCGGACAGGACTCGCCGGGAATCTGCTAATTGGTATTATACATATCGTCAGATAGCAGTTCCGTGGTGACATGTGTACAGGTTAGTTCATCGACCTGAGGTCGTCATTTGTCTCGTGTGAGTTCCCACTGTGCTTTGATTTCTACCCTACCACGGCTCAAAGGAGTCGTGCAAACATGTAGTTTTTGGGTACAGCCCCGAGCCACATGGAGGCACGTGAGCGGATCGGCATGGGATTCGTTTCTCCCGCTATTGGGGGTCTGACGTCACTAGCCTCCTAGACCGGATATGCGATACTCATAGACGAACGGACCGGACTGTATATACATTATCACTGTTAGGCTCAGTAGGGTTTCAGGATGAGTTCGCTCATCGGCTACTCTTGAGGTCAGTACATGGGCAGCCGTTACGCACAGCTAGTGCCGCTGACGGCTTGTGGTTAAACCCACTGCCAGGGTACTGACGAGTCATTAGAGTCCCCCACAGATAGTTTCCCAAGTTCGGGCGAAACGTTGTAGAGGCCGTATGGTTTTATGGCAGGGTTCGGAAAATGCACGTGCGTTTACGCACGTGTCATATTTCGGGCAGATAATACTGGTGGGCTTTGGTTTAAGCCAGACCCGAGTATTATACTTAGTAGATATAATATCTTTGTCTCAGTTGCATTTGTATTCGGTCGTAATACAAATGCGGGTATATTTATACAGTTACGGGGTTATCCTGAAATCCGTTTCGGGATCGCTTTTGGAAGTTGCCAGTTTCCAGTTTTCTATCACCCGTCTTAAACATTCGGTTTAATGCGGATTTATCTTTTCTTGAGAGTGAGTCATGAGTGTGGAAGGTTCTAGTTATGGTGACTAGGATTGTGAGTCACCATTTTGCATTAATGGTTGATGACTAGGATTAGTACGTCACCATTTGCATTAATTGTTTTGGGTGAGGTGTTATATGACTCATGCTTTCATTAATGTTATGATAAGCTTTGCTTATGGTTACCCTCCCTTGCTCCTACCCTCACCCCCTCCTCATATATGGTCGGCCCCTCCCCTCCTCCTCACTCACTCACTTGGTTAAAAAAGATGATAGATTTTGGTTCATGAAAATTTGTATGCTGATTTCTCATTTACCCGATTCCAAAAGGCAACTTCATTAACCGTTCGTCCATAGCTTTGGACGAAGTGAGACAAAGTGTTCTACTCATTCTTTACATCAATCTTGGTCATCTCTTTTAGCAAACTTGATGACCGAGTTGCCTCGGTTCAGAGGCGGGAGCCCGTTTAAAGATCCGATGACGTGGTGCCACCTGGACGAGAAGATCGGAGATCGACGAGATCGAAGCATCCGCAACATGAGCGTGGGATGATGGTTAAAGAACGAAGGACTCGGATCGTTCGGTATAACCTTTCTACCATCTTTGTAGTTTGTTAGTTTAGCGTTAATGGCAGATCCGGGTTATAGTATGCGATAGCGCCAGTTATAAAAGATTTTGTTCAGGATTTGGCGTCAGATTGACGGCCGGGGCGCTACCGTAGACTTACAGGAACCTATGGTCGAAATGCGAACAACACATCGAAGAAGCTCCTGCAGTAGGCATGTTCGTGGGAACCCTCGATCCGCAGGCGACCATATCCCAGTTCCTGATGTTCTTCAAGCCGACCACCTTCAAGGCCTTGATTGACAAGCCGACCACCTTCAAGCCGACCACCAAATCGACCAGATGGGCCATAATCCTTCCTCTTCAAAGTCGGAGCCGCGGAATGAAAAAGGGAAAGGGAAAGCGACATTCGTCTCCAATGCTCAGCAACAGCCGACCGGCCCAAAACCAGCTGATCGCCAAAACGATAGACAGTGACTCTTCAACGAGAGGCTAAAACGCCCTAATTCGTTTCCTCGGGATAAAACGAGAAGATTGTTCGAGTTGGCGGTGCGCAACAGGCTCATTACCCTACCGGATCCAAAACGCCCACTGTAGCCCGGCGACGTCAACAGTCCCAACTATTGCCCCTACCATCGAATAATGTTCCATCCAATAGAAGATTGCTTCGTCTTCAAAGGCTGGATTGAGTACCAATACCAATATGGCAAATTCGCGCTGTCCGAAAATTGGAAAGTAAACCTGCCCCAGCTACACGCTCCTAAAAAGGTGGACATGCGGGGAGCATCGTGCTCTTTTATAGAAGAAGCTCCATGGGAGGTTGCTCTTTTAGCTAAAACGAAAAGAATTTTGAAGGATATCCAAACATGCCCTGCGATCAGGTGGAAAAGTCCGCTGGAACCCGAGATCATTGAGGGTATGCTAAAACCGCGCCCAACGCCAAGAATTGATAGCGATAATCAAAATGCCCATGCCCAGCCGTTAAAGTCTTAAAAGAAGAAGAAGAAGACCGAAAAGCCCGTAAAGCCAGATGACAAGCTCACGGACCTGCAAAAACATATTGACGCACTGGAGGAATACAACCAGAAGGCGCGAACCCCGGTCACACTCCAAGAGTTTCTCAACCACATCCTTGAAGACACAGATGGCAACAAAGATGACGGAGAAGACTCATCAAATGAACCCGAGGACTATGTGGCGAGCTGCCACGTGATCTCTCACTCGTCAATAGATGGTGAAGAAGCTCCTGATGCAGAGAAATTGCGGGCAAATCCCCAACCGAAACCCTTGTAACCGTCTGACGAGATGATCGATCTGCTGCTGAACGCAGCCCGTCAGAAAAGCAAAGCCGATCGAGAGCGCGAAATTGCCATATTCGAAACAGCCAAACGTCGGCGACTGGACGAAAGGGTTAAAACACTCCCACCAGATCAAATCACATCCGCCGTAAACAAAAGAAAACTTAAGACGATGAAACGGTTCGCCAAAACCATGTCAATGGGAATGAAGCTGCCACCCTCCGAAGGAAACACTCCTGGTGGGATACACCTTGACGAAGAGGATGTACATCCAAATTACTGCTTATAC
This sequence comes from Agapanthus africanus, assembly GCA_030015575.1. NCBI lineage: Eukaryota > Viridiplantae > Streptophyta > Magnoliopsida > Asparagales > Amaryllidaceae > Agapanthus > Agapanthus africanus. The sequence goes on along the minus strand of JASDDO010000024.1, from coordinate 130,699,912 downwards.
CATCAGAGGATTGCGCACCCTACTGAAGAGTACAACGCCTTTAAAAACTGGTGGCAGGGATATGTCGCCCACCGACAACATTTCAAGAGGATGAAGCGTGAAGCTCGTCGACAGCGAAAAATTGCGACAGATGAACACAAAAGAACTGTCGGTAACTGTCACATGGTCAATTCCGGGATATCGTAAGTTCTCACCTTCGGAAGCGATTCTAACGAGGAAATAACCTCGGCCCTTTCTTCAAAGAACCCACCTCCGAAGCAGAAGAGACGAAAACCTGCTAGAATACTCAGCCGCGTAATCGTACGCTACCCGAAAAGAATCTCGGACCCACAAACAAGGGATCGAATAGAAAAGATAAGGGGAAGGAAAAAGTCCTTGAGGATATCACCCTCGATGATCGAGTCGTCGAGGAGTTAGCAGCCAAGGACCCGCCAAAGAAAAACAAGGTGGATTACAACGTTCCGGCACACCTGAAGAAGATACCCTGGCAACTGAGCATTCGCGATGCCCTTCTGCTATCTAAAGAGGCGAGAGATTCATTGATCAAGACCTTACAAGAGCCCGAGCAGTTTCAAGCCTTCCTTGCCAAAGAAAAGACGAAGGACGAGCTGGAAGAAGTGCACACAGCTGACATCGCTTTTCGCGATGAAGATCTCCTCCTCGGAACATGTGAGCACAACCGTCCCTTGTATGTCACCGGATACTGCCATGACATCAAGATAGGGAAGATCTTAGTTGACAACGGGTTCTCTGTCAACCTCCTAAATGTGAGAGTGCTAAAAGAAATCTGCATGAGCGTTCAACACCTCGCTTGGGATAAAATCACTATCTCCGGGTTCGACTCCCAGTCATCACGGACGCTCGGGTCTGTGATACTGACATTACGATTTGGGCTGCTCGTCACTGACATCAAATTTCATGTCATTGACGCCAAGACCTGCTACAACACTTTGCTCGGCAGGCCTTGGTTACACGAGTACAACATCATCCCTTCTACACAACATCAGTGTATGAAGTATTTCAAGGATGGTCTCGAGTACACCGTAACGGGGGAGCTAAACCCGTTCTCCGTGAATGAAGTCCGTAAATACGAGGATGCAAAATACTTCCTGCCAGACTTTGAAGACACGGAGAGATGCCATAAGCCGGAGAATAAGCAAAAAGCTATCACCACTATTCCGTTCTTTGGAAGCAATACCGAGGTAGAGGAAGAGATAGTCTATTCAAGACTGCCCTAATGCAGCAACCCGGGACCATCTATCCATATTCTGGTCTTTGGCAGTGACTCTGAAGACGAAGTCAACGCAGTGTTCTCGGTCCGTCCATCGGTGCAGGCCCTCACTGGAGATGATCAGAGTTTGCAGATCGCTATGGTTCCACGACAGCACTACAAAGAACTCGACGCGTTTGAGACATATAGCGTGCAAGAGCTGCAGACGTTCTACATCTCTCCCAGGCGAAAAGATGAAAAGGCGATCCTCTTTTATCGGTTCGCGAAAACCAAAGTAGACAAAGAAATCTAGCATGGTTACGATTTGGCACTTGACAGACTCTAGCCCATCCGTCTGCCCAGATACTACATAGAAGGATTAAAATGGCTGTTGAGGCGCCAAGGCATACCCTTCAAACAGACTGCTCGACAAGCTCAATTCTACAACAGGATCTGGAACGTCCCCGGAACTTAGCGAAAATTGCCCAACGGGAGAATGGAAACGATTGGGCTTGGATATGTTCAATCCAAGAAACGAGAGCGATTCCATGGCTGCTACGTTATACATGATTTCGATGAAGAAGGAGATGCTCTGTTAGAAAACACTGCAATTGAACCAAAACGAGATCCTGCTGTAAAAATGCCAAGTCCGTCGTTTGAAGAACAGAT